>JALJVW010000011.1:615000-1230000 GCA_024865655.1 Emberiza elegans
GCAGAAGGCAGAAGAATGTCACAATTTTTTGGTTACAAGTAAAGTCAAATTTATTTGTTTAATCATTACCAAATTAGTGTCTTCTCTCCTCCCCTCTCCAGTCTGACAGTCCTATCCTCAGTCAGGGAATCAGGATCTTGCCCAGAGAAGTAGCTCACTCAGGACCATGGACCTAGAGGAGGGAAGAAGAAAGGAGGTCTTGGCAGCTTTGCTCTCGCCCTTTTCCCTGGACACCTGGTCATGTACCTGCCAGTATCACAACAGAAACATCAGGAAGCAAAGCCTCCCAATATCTGAAAAGCTGCAGCCAAACACCCTCCCTGTTCACACATCTTTCTGTTCATGCTGCCTGGCACAGCTGCCAGTTGTTCTCAAACAGTCGCGTAACCTCCTACCCTCACCTGACTGAGGCTTCTCCTGACTTTGCCATCTTGATGAATGTAAAAATCATGGAGAAAAGTTAAAGGGCAGAGCTGTCACCCCAGAGCCAAGCAGCAGAGCATTTTCAGCCAGTCTGTCCCTGGCAGCAGGGCAACAAGAGACCAGAACAACATGATGCCTGCTGTGTTTCCATCAGGCTGCTCCCCCAGCTGATGTTCCTTTCGCACTTGCCTGTGCAAGAGAGACCCCATAGCATCAGCCCTGAAATTCCTCAGATACCATGCTAACCACTCCATCATGGGGGAGGTTATAACTCTTCCCCAGCAGACCACAACCAGAGGGAAAGAACATTCTGCCTCCACCTGCACTCCAGGAGGAGACATGAGGCTCAGACTGGCAAGGGGAACGTTTTCCCTGAAGTGATTCCAGCTGAGCCACTGCAGTCAGGCTGCCCTTTCTGAGCACGTGTATCACAAAGGCATGGAACAATCTACTGCCTGCTCAAGTGCTGACTGGCAGGTGAATTATACTAGTGCTGTTCTCTACTAAAGATTGGCTGCTCAAGTGCAACACCTGTGGCCCAGCTCATGTGAATTCCAATGGTCCACTTGCCAGTGAATAGGGCTCATAAAGCTGGTCAAATAGTTTTGCACGGTACTTTTGTTAATACACTTTTGTAAATACACCTAAAGTGTATTTTTTCTCCCCCTAAAACAAAGCTTTTCCTGAGAAATGGTGTTGTCATCAATGGTTCCACTGTGCTTTTTTAGCCCAGTGCACCTCTCCCCAGCCCTGTGGGACAAAGGGCCTCCTTATTTCCGCCACAGCTCTAGTAAACCCCCCTATTAAAGCAATTTGCATTCCTGATAGAAGAGCAGAGGGGCAGCCAAGGGCTCTTCCAGGCCAGGGGAGAGGCATGTCTAACAGGGCTGCAGGGAGCTACTCATTCCCCCAGTGCCAGCACCAGATCATTTGTGGCTGCTGAAGGACTTGGGAGCAAGGCTGTCACTCACCTTGAGATGGTGAAGTGGTCTTAAAGTGGATGGGAGCACATAGTTATGATCAAAGGAGTCTTCTTCTAAGGAAGAATCATCTATCTTTGAAAAATCATACACTAACCCTGCTTTTAAAGGGAGCAAGTTCATACCATTTTAAAGAAAGAAAGATAATCAGGTTTTTCTTTGTATTCTTGTGAAGAGAGGCTCTCAGCCATGACCTTTCGAAAACACCTGCCAATGCTCAGCTGTAAAACAAGAGATCCCAGTAATATTTTTTCTAATGCAGAGTAAAGAGCAGCCAACTTCCCATAGGAAGGGTTTTCTCCAGCTAATTTTATTTCCTTATCTTTAGTCATCTGTTGAAAAGAAAACACTAAATACATTCCTCAGTCTACTCCTTCCAGTGATAGCTCGAAGGAGTAAAGAACCATATGGTCCTTCAGCTGATCTCTACTGTCTCCATGACAATGCACATTTGCAAAGTTTGCTTCCAACAACTCGGTAGTAGGAGATCCAACTGCTTGTAAGTGAAGGCAGGAGAAGCCTTTTGGGAGGGAGGGGCTGCTTGCTGCTGAGCCTGGGCTCTCCTCCCACCCCTGCAGGGGCACAGGGCTTTGCTAAGGCCCCTGTGCACTTCTGGGCAGGAATTCCCAGCCCTCCACCTGGAGGAAATTAGTTTATCTTCAGCCATGTCAGTCCAGTTTCAGCCAAGAAGCTGATACACTTCAATCCTTCAAGTTCTGTATGAGTTTTAACCCACAGGACACCCTGAAAGAGCTTTTGTTCCTCAGGAAATCTAGGATTTTCACAGTCTCCTCTTTGCTAATGCTCCTGCATTGGTTTGACTCAGCGAAACCAGATTTCCCACAAGTTCTCCACTCTGGGCTGCAGAGGGGTCTGCACCTCCTGGAGCAGGAGAGCAGAGGGGCTGAGCAGAGGGACCCTGCATGTGAGCACCCACCACAGCTGAGACACAGTCAGGGAAAAGGTGGGACCTGCTGGGCAGGGCAGGGAAGCAGCACAGCAGAAAATAAAAGGGCACGATATTCTAGACATAGCTGTATTTTAAACTAGGGAAAAAAATCCTTGTTTGATCATCTTCCCTTTACTTAAGGCAGAGTGAAAGTTAGAGAGCCCTGTATTTAAGGATTTTTCTCCTCTCTCTGGGCTAGCCCTGCTCAGCCCAGTCCAGTGGGCCAGCATTTCTTCCCAGGCTCAGGGGAAATGCTGGAGAGCTGTTCCTGGCCTGGGAAGCAGGTCCCACCATCCCAGGAGAGAGGACACTGCCTGCCCTGCAGTGTCCTGAGCCCTGTGACCCTGCAAACTCATCCCAGGGTTTGTTTGCCTTGCTGAATTTTCCTGCTGTGCTCTGTGATGTGCACAAACGCTGGGGAGCCACCCAGCAGGGCACACAGGCTGGGACACCTCCAAAATGTAAGGACCTTTCCAAAAACAGCCTTTGGGGTGGCTACTTTACATCTCCAAACACACTGTATGTCCTGTCAGTAAACACATAACCTGTCAGTAAATACAGTCAGCTTTTTGCACATAAAATAAATACAGTTTTCCCTCTGCAAAACACCTGTTCTGGAATATCTGGGAGCTCTCCAAGAAAGACAGCAGCCAACAAAAAGTCAGCCACCAGCACTCCTCCTGCCCCACAGCTCTGTCAGGGCAGTGCCAGGGAGAAACACACGAGAGGTGGTGGTGCAGAGGCAGATTTTACATTTTGGCCCCTTAGATCTTTTATATCTGTCTTAACAAGAGTAAAGAAAGGATCTGAAATGCCAGCAGGTGGGCATGAGAGTGGCTGATGCCATGTTGGTGGGCACAGAGGAGCACACAGCCCACCATGGGAGCCCACTGCAAATGGAGCTGCAGGTGAGCCAGCTGAAACAAGGTCTCACCACCAAAAGTGTGGTTGACCTCCTCATTCTCCTTTGAACCCATTATATTTATGTTTTTCCTGACTTTCTTGGGTTTTCTTATTTTTTAAAAAAGTAGTAATACTTCATAATATAAATAATATACATTTAAAAAATACAAATAAATATAATTTAAATAATATAAATGAATGTAATTCAAATAATATAAATTTGAATCCATTATATTTATGTTTTTTCCTGACTTTCTTGGGTTTTCTTGTTTTTATAAAAATAATAATATAAATAAATATAATTTAAGGAAAATAAATATAATTTAAAGACTATAAATATAAAGCAATAAACAATAGCTTATTGTTTTATATTTTTCATCTACGTTAAGAGGGGTTTTTTTCTTATCACAACTGCAAAAACAGCTTCCAGTTGAATACATCACTTGCCAGAAAGTGTTGACATATTCCAATACCTACAGAAGCCACTTCACATACCCAACAGTGCACAGTAGTTTGGATTTACTTCTACCCGAGCAAGCCAGGGGGTCTCACTACTTTAGTGGACAAAAATAACCTTACACAGCAATATAAGAACAGAAGAGAGTCCAGGCTGCATCTGGGCCACAGGCTGTCCACAATTGTTATTTCCAGAGCCTCTTTTTTCACTATTCCTCAGTTGGTACAATAGCTGTCAACACTCTTGTTCTGAATTTCACACATTTGCTTATTAGAAACCAATAGAATTGCTCAACCACTTGAAGTGATGCACAAGACAAGTATTATTATTTTTTAAAAATCAAGGAATGGCCTAAAATATGGGTTGCAGATCAGGTTTAATCCACATAGTTTCAAATGGATATATAGCACATATTTCAACTCAATAAAAACTCCAGCTGGCTAAGATGTGACAGTAATAATAAAAAAGTATTCAAGGATAATGATACATTTATTTTGAAACAAACCTGACACACTTATTTGTCAGAAAGACAAAAAGCTCTAAATGCATCATTCTGTAATTTGCATGCCCATAAACTGACCCAGGCAGCAAATTCCTAGGAATTTATGAGGTATCTGGATTTTTTTCTAGACTGGTGATATTCACTAGGAAACCCCTAGTATTAACATTTTCACTGCTTGCATATCGCATTTAAACACAAAAAGGCCTCGAAAGCCCCGCTCCTCTGAGCAGCTCCCTGCTGACCTGTGTGGCGGTGTTCACAGGGGTCCCAGGACGAGGGAAGAGATGAAAATCCTGACTCCACGTTTCAGAAGGCTGATTTATTATTTTATGATATATATTATATTAAAAGAAAACGATATATTAAAACTATACTAAAAGAATAGAAGAAAGGATTTCATCAGAAGGCTTGAAAGGAAAGGAATGATAATTGTTGAAGATTGCAATGCAAGATGTTTTCAATTACCATCTGTATGGCAGATTACCTTTGTCAAGTGGGCAGTTTGCTTTATTTCTTTCTTTGAGTGACCACAATCACTCCTCCCTCAGGAGGGGACATTGCTGATAACAGCTATTGAATGTCACTGCATGGCTGATAAGAACTACAGCATCCCATTGGGAGATGTGAGCCCCGAGGGAGGAGCCAAGCATTGCTACCCAGATATAATCCAGAGGTTTTGAGACACCAGCACAGCTTTCTCCACGGGATTCCCCAGAGGAACAGCAGCTGTCTCTTCTTCCATTGCATCTGTGGAGGAAGAATACATCCTTCTCTACAGGACCCCCTTGCTCCAACAGAACCACCCCTGACACTTCAGGAGGGCTGCAGCCACATTCCCAATTGGGCTGCCACCAACACCCTGACCCACAGGGTGTCAGGTTGGGTTCTGACTCTGTCAGTGTTGTTCTAGTGCATTGCATTGTTTATTTTATCCTTTTATTTTTTTCCTTTTCTCTGTTAGAGAACTGTTATTTCCTGCTCCCATATTTTTGTCTGAGAGCCCCCTTAATTTAAAATTTATAGAAATTCAGAGGGGTGGGGAGGGTTTACATTCTCCATTTCAGGGAGGCTCCTGCCTTCCTTAGCAGACTCCTGTCTTTTCAAACCAAGACAATTATAAAATCTTGAGACTGACCAGAGAGTCCTGGAGACAGCTGGGCTGTGATTGGCCATTAATTAAAAACAACCACACAAGACCAATCAAAGATGCACCTGTTGCATTCCACAGCAGCAGACAATTTCTGTTTTTCTTTTCCTCTGAGGCCTCTCAGCTTCTCAGGAGAAAAAATCCTAAGAAAGGATTTTTCATAAAATGTGTCTGTGACAGACCTGCTCCTCCCAGATCTAACCCAAACCCTGCTGACTTGCTCCTCCCAGAGGTCAGGCCACTGCTCACAGAGCATCCCCACATCCCCTGGAACTACATGCCAAGTTCTACTTATGCTTAACAACCCTCTAGAAATTCAGATTTCTATTTTTTTTTGGCCTGCCA
Source organism: Emberiza elegans (assembly GCA_024865655.1). NCBI lineage: Eukaryota > Metazoa > Chordata > Aves > Passeriformes > Fringillidae > Emberiza > Emberiza elegans. The sequence goes on from JALJVW010000011.1 coordinate 620,707, forward strand.
GGTTCCTCCTGCAACCTGTTATGGGGTGAAACTGAGGTTCTTCTAAGAAGAGCAGAGCCTGCAGCTCTGCCTTCACCCCACACACCAGGAGGGAAGGCAGAGATGCCAAGAGGAATCACCTCCAGACGAGTCTACCATCATTATGCAATGGAAGGAGGCGTGCTGAGCAAGGAGGGAGAGACAGCTCAGAGGCACAGCTTCCTCCTGAAGGCTCCAAAACTCACCAAGAGTTGGTTTCTCTGGTCAAAAATGCCCCTCTTTTGGGGAAGAGCACAGCCCTGTGTGGTGGTGTTCACAGGGGTCCCAGGATGAGGGAAGAGATGAGAATCTCGACTCCATGTTTCAGAAGGCTCATTTATTATTTTATGATATATATTATATTAAAAAAAGATATATTAGAACTACACTAAAGACTAGAAGAAAGGATTTCATCAGAAGGCTGGCAAGGAAAGGAAAGGGATGATAATAAAAGCTAGTGATTGACCAGTGAGTCCAAGACAGCTGGGCTGTGATTGGCCATTAATTAAAAACAACCACATGAGACCAATCAAAGATGCACCTGTTGCATTCCACAGCAGCAGATAATTTTTACATTTCGTTTCTGAGGCCTCTCAGCTTCTCAGGAGAAAAAAATCTTAGCAGAAGGATTTTTTTATAAAACATGTGACAGCCCTGCATGGGCTTTGCTGGTCTGCCCCTTCAGTGGGACAGCACACGAGGTGCCAGGAGCTGAGGGAGCAGTACCCAGAGCTGTTTGGTGCCTCTGGGAGCTCCCTGGTGAAAGGGGACAACCTAAGGGATTCAATGCGTGCCTCCAATGTGCTGCCTGTTAAAGGCAAGGACAGGAAATGCTTTCCAGACACACCAGCCAGTTCCAAGGGAATTGCTACCCTGTAGGATGTCAGACACACATGCCAAGTGTGACCAGACAGCAGTTTTCATTCAGAAAACAGATGACTGATGTCAAGAAAATCCAAAGAAACACATCTCCCTTTTAATTCCTCTTTCCCCCCTGTAAATTTTTTTTTCTGGGGATTTGGGAAACAGGCTTCAGGAGCAGCTTTGAGAAGTCATGCAAAATCAATCGTCTCCAGCTTTCAGAGGGTGGGAAACAGCTAAAAATTGCCACATCTTTGGCGAGCACCAAGGAAAGGGTGCAGAGCTAGCACAGAGCTCCAGCACAGGTCTGGTGCTGGTGCCCTGTGCCCCCCAGAACCCCACAGAGATGCCAGCACAGCTCCTGGCAGTGAGGAGCTGCTGTCCAGACACAGCAGAGTTGTTCTGCCAGGAAGGATTTCAAAGCAGAAACCTGTCAGGGAAAAAAACAGAGAAGGCAAAAGTGTTGCTTACTTCCTGCAAAATTATTGTATTTAGCAAACAAAAAACCCCAAATAAAAAGGTATTTTTTCTCCTATCCTGTTTGGGGCACACACACACAACAACAAGCAGATGGAGCCAGGGGCATCCTACAAGGCTGTGGTGAGACAAACCCAAAGGAGTGCAGGGATGGCAGCAAACCCTGAGCCCTGGGCTAAGCAGCATCTCTGCTCCTGTAACTCTGACTGTACCCTGGCCCTGGCATGCTTTTGCTCCCCTTCCTCAGCTTCACAAAGCCCCTTCCATTCCCTTTCCCGGTTTAGGAGAGAGAACCAATTTTTCTTATTCCTATTTCCTATTTGTTCACTCTGCATTTCCCTAAGCCCAAAAGCAGTGCCGTGTTTGTTGGTTTTGGGGTCAGAGGAGCTGCCCTGGAGGGGCGGGCTAGGTGGCCTTGGACAGGAGCACTCCTCTGTAGGGAGGCTCAGAGCTTGGCTATGTTCATTTAAATGCCTCCAGCTTTGTCAGCAGCCAGCTCCAGGGGTGAGCCCAGCCTAGAGGAACTGAACACCATGGAAGTGAGGCTGTGCAAGGGCTCACAGCAATGACCTTCCTGCTTCAGATGGGCTGGGCAAGGGGGGTTGGTTCAGGCTGGCTCAGGGCTGCATCCAGGCTTGGCCTCAGGCTGGAAGAGGAGCTGTGCCCAAACCCTTGAGACCTCAGACCAAGGTCTGGACTGAATTGCCACCCAGTCTGTCACAGACATGTTTTATGAAAAATCCTTTCCTTAGGATTTTTTTCCTCCTGAGAAGCTGAGAGGCCTCAGGAACAAAATGTAAACAATGATTATATGCTGCTGTGGAGTGCAACAGGTGCATCTGTGATTGGTTTCATGTGCTTGTTCCTAATTAATGGCCAATTACAGTCCAGCTGTCCAGACTGTCTCGGTCAGTCACAAGCCTTTGCTATCATTCCTTTTCTATCATTAGCCAGCCTTCTGATGAAATCCTTTCTATTCTTTCAGTATATTTTTAATATAATATATATCATAATAAATCAAGCCTACTGAAACATGGAGTCAAGATTCCCATCTCTTCCCTGGTCCTACGACCTCTGAGAACACCACCATACCAGTCCCTACTTCTTACTGTTCCTGTTGCATTTTACAGTCACCAAGGTGACTTTCTCCCCGCTCAGCTCCCAAGATGTGACTCCCCAAAGTGGGCTGCTTGTCCCCCCAGCAGAAAATAGTCACAGCAGCAGCAGAGGGTGTGGGGGCAGATGCTTTTTGGGCATAAGAACTGGCAGTTTTTAGAGCCTCCAAATGAGTAGGTGACTGTGCTGAGGCTCTTTCTCCCACCACAAATCACGAAGCCAAATATCTCGGTTGCACTGCATGTCTGCAGCAGTTCCTTTTCCAGAGCTGGCTAGTGTGGGAAGGAAGGGCTCTGTTGGCACACAGCTTGCCCAATCTCTTGCCTGTGTGTGGTCAAACTTGAGGGGACCATGTGTTCAAGATGCACATGTGGGCAGGGCCCTTCTGCCACTTCTAGCCTTCTTGGCTTCATCAGGGACACCCAGAGCAAACACGGACCTGCCTGCAGCCAGGAAAATCCTGCAGGGATCTGGGCACTTGGAGAGAGATTCTTGTCAGCATCCCCCTCATCTGCTTATAGAGAAGGGAGGGAAAGCAGTCAGCTGCAGGTAATAGGAAAGCTGAACCTGTGTACCCTGTAACCTTTCTGAGGAAAAAGGCCTTTTCCAGTGGAACAGATGGGTTTAGGTGCCATTTAAAGCAGCTCCTGCTTTACCCAAGAAAGCCTCACAAACTTTCAGTGTGGATTACACAAGCAGTTTATAAAACAGAGAGTCTGGCAACACATCTCCAACACCACAGAAAGCCTTTTTAAGCAAAGCTGAACAAGAGGAGTCCAAACCAGCTCCTGTGTCCTTGAAATTCAAGCAGTGCTACTGACTTAAGCTACCTGTGGCTGAACTTGAAGCTGAAACTGGTGCTTCTCCTGTTCCTCTGCTCCCACTCGTGGTAGCTCAGTCAGTGGAGACTTTTTGGGAATGTGTAACAGCATGGCTCCATTGCTCCTCATGATCTGTAAAGACAAGAAGTGCAAAGGCAAAAGGTGAAGGGATTTCAGGACAGCAATCACACAAGCAGAAGTTGCCATTGGTGTCATGACTTTAAACCTTTCAGAGTCTAGCCACTGATTTAGCATGTGCTGCCTCAGCCTCTTAGCACCTTCCTGTACATTATTTTCTTCAGGGACCTGACCAGTGGGAGCTAGAAATTGCTGTCAGAGATTCTCTTCCTCCTTTCTTTTGTAATCATGTGCTGAACACCAGAGTTACAACCAACATGTGCATTGGAGCTGCAAATGGTCACAAGTTTGTAGTGAAAAGGCCCTACAAACAAAAAAAACCCCAAAAAAGAATGATCTGTTCTCTTTTAGTCAAAAAAATCAAAGCAGTCAAAGTGATAAGACAGTCAGACTTGGTTAGAATAATCAGTGTGGACAGAGGAAAGATTGGCTTGAATGAAATTTAGAGAGAAAAATGTCCTCCTATTCTTCCTCCATGCAGAGCGGTACAACCACTGCTGCCATTACAGAGGTGATAGCTTTGAGAAGAGCCAGGGTTGTCTTTCAATGCTGAGCTGATGGAAACACATGCATGCAACAGGTGAGCACAAAAATGCAGAGGAAATGAAAACGTTTTCAAAAGGAAAAAGAAAAATAAACCCAGGAGTACAAACCAGAGTGGAGGAAATAGAGCAGAGTCAAGGCAAAAGGCTGCCAGCAGTGAAAGAAAGGCTGCAGTTTTAGCTCACTGGTTAAACCAGGGCTTAAGAAAGTCTAGTTTTGACAAAGGGGCATCTTCAACTACACCAGGGTGCCCCAAGACCCACCCTGTTGTCTTATATAGCAAGGGTTCTATTACATTACATTGCAAGGGTTCCACATCGCCAGAGTTTTGTACCTGCTCAACGTTTCTCTTAAGCAGTGCCTCTAAGTCCCCTAAGCACTGACTCTTCCTGGTCCTCACAGCAGCCATCTGACTCCAGATCCCACCAATCCACTCTTTTATACCACTGTTCTTATTGGCTACAGGTCTGGCCTGTTAAGATCAGGCCTGCTCCTGAACTTTAGTAATTGATCCAGCTGCAACTCTTTAGGGGATAAGATTACATTCTATACCACCTTCCTTTACCCATACTGTGTCCCCCTACACCACCCAACCTGGACTTGAATGTTCCTGGGGATGGGGCATCTCCCCCCTACTCTGGGCAATCTGGGACAATTTTTCACCACCCTCACTGTAAGAACTTCTTCCTCATACCTAACCTAGTTCAACTCTCTTTCAGTTCAAAGCCATTATCCCTTGTCCTTTCATAGCAGGCTGTGCTAAAAAGTTTGTCCTCATCTTTCTTCCAGGCCCCCTGTGAGTGCTGAAAGGACATGATGAGGTCTCTGCAGAGGCTTTGCTGGGTGAGTGCAAAGCACTGGGCTGAAACATGGATAAATCAGCAAAACTGATGGAGCAAACTGTTCTTACACATTTGGAAGCAAAGTGACTGAAATGTAGCTGCTGTTACAGGATGGGACTGCATGTTATGGAAGTATTTTCATACCTGAGGGCATTTTCAAGGGATAACAAACTTGTGCAAATTTTCAGTCTCTGTATTTCCCATTTCTCAGACCAGATTTCTGGTGGCTCTTTCTGCATGGAGTGTTTCCACAGGTGTTCTTTATCTTTCCAACCTTCCTGCTAACAGAGAGAAGGAAAACAGGGAAATAATAGCAAATAAAGGATTTCCAGGGATATAACTCTTCTTACATCAGCGTGGCTCCTTCTGTCTTGCACCCTAGTGACAGTGAGCCAGGGCTGGAGCTTGGCTGGAGCCTGCTGGGTTTGGTCAGTGCTGTGGACAAGGCTCTGAACAGCCCTGCCTCCTTCCCAGAGAGCAGGAGCTGAGTCCTTTCCATGCCTGTGCCTCATGCCACACAGTTCAGAAAGGCATGCAGAAGTGCAAATACCCAACCAGCACTTAAACAGCCTGAAGGACCATTCCTGAGGAGATAAAGGGTGAGAGAGAAGCGTCAAGATGAGGGCAGTGAGTTTTGTGAGTGTAGCCTTAAAGTAAATATTTGAACAGCAAGCTGGAATTCAGCCAGCTGGAGCATTTTATTCAAGAGGAAGCATCTTAGGGATAGCTGAAGCTGGCATCAGGGTGGTACAGAGGAATTAACCACATCCTGGCCACAACCAGGGCTGAAGGGTTTGGGCAAAGCAAGGGACTGACTGAAACTACAACATGAGGAAGGAAGAAACAGTCATAATTGGACATCATTTCAGCATGATGCTGGTTTTCAGACCAAAAATAAAACCAACAAATCTTCCAACTGAGCATGCACAGAGCATAAAAACATTAGAAAGATGTTTAGAACATGTTATTCATCATTTAGAAAGATGTTTAGATGTTTAGATCTTTAGCAACAAGAAGCTCTATGAAGGCAAAAGAGGCCTTCATGACAGAAGAAATCTGTTTCTCTGAGGGTGGTTGTACAGCACGCAGTGGTTTCAGTGGAGCAGGCATTCAGGCTGTTTGTTGTAGCCTCAGACTCCACATAAAAAGGAGGATGTGGTTTTCATGTCAGGGATGATGAATGGGGAATCTCTTCCCAGAGCCAATTCACCCCATCCCTTCTAGAGAGTCAAAGAGATCAAAATTGGCTTTTTTACAGCTGAATTGGAAAAAGTGCCAGTTTTGGGCCATCAGGATGGTGCTGGTGTGCATGCTTGCTCTCCCCTGTTTGAGAAATGCTGGGGAAACAACATTCCTTGGTTTCCGGGTGCATTCCTTTAGAGGTGGAGAAGGATGGAGCTTGCAGCCTTTGACAAGGAAGACAGAACAGAATCTACAACAAGAGAAGGAAACACTTGTAGGTGTTTTTCCTTCCAGATGCCCATTCAAACATTTCAGCTAACATTAAAAAAAAAAAAAAAGCTTAAAACAGACTAACCAAAATCACTTTTAATCAGGTTTTGTTTCCATGGCACCTTTGATGTCATAAGCTTAATGGCTCTTTGGTGATCCATAGAGTCTTCCAGGAAAAAAAAAAGGAAAAAAAGGCTAGACAACCTGAATGCTAAATGTTGAATACACCTTTAAAAATATCCTTTATGAAAAGTTTTCAGGTCTCCCTTTTCCTTTAAGAGCCAAGAGAAACCAAAAAATCCAACCAGGAATTATCCCCTCCCACAAGCCTCACCCAGCACATCAATGGAAATCTTTGCAGGGAAGCAGGAATAAATATGGAGTATCACTACTACATTATTAAACTGCAACGGAAATGCATAAAAAGACTGCTATAAAAATAGCCATAAACCATTGTTTTTTTTTTTTTTTTGTTCTACAGATGCAAACTCTCAAGAAACATCTTTCTGTCAAAACTGAAACAGATTGTAGTGTTCAGCAGCCCATTTCCCTGCTAGGGAAACATTCTTGGTACAGCATTTTTGCTCTTTGTCTGCTGTTTTTTCCAAGGATTTTCTGATTAAACATGGTGATGATGGATGACAGCAGTCACACTACGGTTGCTACTAACACACACAAGCCTTGCCAGAGGTGAAGTAGATGTAATTTGCTTTTATTTAAAAGCTTGTGCTCAATAATACTTTCACTGCCTGATCTGGCACTTCAGTCAAGCAACATTCCCAGTTCCATCAGCCCTTAAGGTCCTGGTCTGATTTTGTCTGAAAAAAAAAGGGGCATACCTTTGGCTTGATGGTTTTCTGGGATCTTATTGTCGCTTAGGGAAGCAGGGGTTTTGAGGATGAAGAGGAGACGAGAATGTTGACTCCATGAATAGAAGGCTTGATTTATTATATTATATATATATATATATTACATTAAGACTATACTAAAAGAGATAGAAGGAAGAAGTTCTCAGAAGGCTAGCTAAGAATAGAATAGAAAGAATGATAACAAAGGGGCTGGCCTTGACAGAGAGCGAGAGCCAGCTCTGCCATGACTGGTCAATAAATTTAAACATCTATAAAAAATTAACCACAGATTTACCTGTTGCATTCCACAGCAGCAAATAACAATTATTTACATCCTGTCTCTAAAGTTTCTCAATTTCTAAGAAAGGAAAAATCTTAAAAGAAAGATTTTTCACAAAAGACGTCTGCAACGGGATCTCTGCCACAGTTTGGAGAGCAGTGTATTTCTCTACCTGGTGGTTTTGGAGTGTGTAGTAAAGGAAATAAATCTTCAGATGACTTGCTGCTAGACACTGGCAGCATCATGGAATGTCCTAAAAAATAAGAAAAATCCTAGTCCTGATTGTTTCTTTGCAGGTAGAGGGTAATGATTTTTATATGCTGACAGTAAAAGACACGGCAAAGGTACATGTACTAACTTCAGTGGAAAGAACAACTTAAAAATTCTAATTTGAAAAGGAATATTTGATAAAACTCTGAGTAAGAGATGTAAAACATGCATATCAAATGATATTTGTACAACATATGAACAAAATAAAATAATCCTTGGAAATGGCCGGTGGGGGAAACAGGGCCAGAGATTTGCTGATGGGGAACCTGGACAGGATCAACCTCTCACTCAGTGCTGTGAGGTCCAAAATCCTCTACAAGTATTTTGGATGGGTGGAATTCCTTGGCAATGGCACCTAGGGGCAGCAGATTGTCTTTGAGTCAGAGGAAATGAGGAAGTGAGGAAAAACAACTTGGTGACACCAAGGGCAGAGGAAGAAAAGGAGGGGAAGAGGTGCCCCAGTCAGAGCCAAGATTGCTCTGCAGGCTGGGGTGAGCACCATGGGGAAACCTGCTGTCTTGCTGGGAGGCATGAGGCCCTGGGGGGGATGCAGGGACCCAGAGGGGATCCAGGGGGGATGCAGGGATCCAGGGAGGGATCCAGGGAGGGATGCAGAGACCCAGGGGGGATCCAGGGGGGGACGCAGGGATCCGGGGAGGGATGCAGGGATTCACTCACAGCCCCTGGGTATCCACGGGGGGATGCAGGGACCCACTGCAGCCCATAGGAAAAGTGCTCACAGTGGAGCAGGTGGATGCCAGAGCAAGCTGGATTCTCCTAGAGAGAGAGGGCCCTGCTTCCCAGGACAGAGAGAGACAGGGGGCCCTTCCTTCTAGAGCAGAGCAGCCCAGCCTTGGAGGGCTGTACCCCATGGACCAGTGGCTCACTCCCTAGCAGTTTTGGGGTGACTTTTTGCCCATTGGAGGGACTCACATTGCAGCAGTTTGGGCAGGACTGCTGCTGCAGAGATTGGAGCCACGCTGGAGAAGTTCATGGAGAACTGACTCAAATGGGAGGCACAGCAGAGAAACAGCTCTGTCAGAGTGAGCAGAAGATCTCGAGTGATGAACTGCCCCAAACCCCCTGCCCTGTCTCCCTGTGCTCTTGGTGGGAAGGAGGGAGAGGCTGAGTGAGGGGGGGAAAGGTGTTCTAAAGGCTTATTTCACTTCTCATTATCCTCCTCTGACTCTGTTAATGATAAATCTACTTTACACCTTTAAATTTGAGCCTGCTTTGCCCTTAGAGTGTTGTTTCCCAGTCCTCATCTCAACTCATGAGCCCTGTGTTCAATTTTTCCCTCTCCTCTGCCCAGCTGAGAACAAGAGAGGGTGAGAGAACAGCTTTTGTGGGTGCCTGGCATTTGGCCAGTGTCAAACCACGAGATCATCTCCTTAACCTTGTGGCATGATGGAAAAAAAAAGAAGCCTGTAGCTACAATCTACTGAAAGACAGAAAAAAAGCCTCCTTATATTTTGATAATACTTTTTTCTTAGAGATTTTGTGTGGCTTGTGTTTTGCACAAGGGGACAGATTTGTTTATATAAACATATTATTTATACAAATATATTATTTCTATAAGTATATTAAAATATATGTAAATAACATATAAAAACATACATAGATATATTATTTATATATGTTTATATACTCATGTATATATAAGCCCTTATTGAGAATTATGTTCTTTAAGAAATACCGCATGACACTTTTCTTGCTGGGAACTCTTCTAGGTAAGAGTTCCATGATTAAAATGCAGACATTAATGTTCATTAATGTTCATGTGCATGAATGTGCAGAGCCATGCTCAGGTTTTAAAATGTTCCTATTTATCCTGTTTCAAACCAAATATTTCCAGACAAAAGAGATTAACAGACACATTAAAGTCCCAATCAATGCAGGTATATGAAATGTCTTAAACAGGAGCATGCTTTAGCCACACTTAGAGGGGTGCTTTCCAAAGTACTCTTGGATATGAGAACATGCCTTATAAATTACTTTATAAGAGAAGGATAAGGAAAAATTATTTCATCTCTGTACCTGATGTTGGGAAGCATTGACAGCTGAGCTGGGTGAAAGCTGGTTGCTGATATGCCTAAAAGCTCTGGTAGATATGGCACTTACAAGGCAAAGCCAAGCAAAACATGCCTCCCTGTTAAGTTGATAAGAAGTGCATATAACTATAAATCTTGTGAAGTTATACATATCTGTCTTTTATTTGGAAAACGAGTCCCTGATTAAAGACAGGGGGCAGGACCCTGGAGGAATCTAGATCCATGACTGGAGCAAGTGGAAGCCCCAAATAATCCAGAATTTTAAGAGCACGTTGTTATCATCATTACACACCCACATCTGCCCACAGTGACTTATACTAACTTTTTTGGGGTGTTCTTTTTTGGTAATTGTAAGGAGTCTTTTAAAAATAAACAGAAAAAGAAATTTCTTTTCTTTTAAAAAGAAAGAAAAATAAGTCTTACTGAAAGCTCCAAGTTAACTTTTCCATCTTGAAAGTATTATCCTCCTTTTTTTCTTCTTAGTCATGATTTCGCCCTCCTCAGACTTGTCTTAGCCACTCTTTCCCTCCTGCTTTCTTTCTGTTTTGGAGATGAATGGGTTTCAGGAATGAACTTCAGAGCAGTCTGAAAGAAAAAAAAAAATCTCTTCCAGATTGGCTATTTTTCTATTAAATCCAACAAATGCATATTGCAGGCAGTTCAGCAAACTGGCCATAAAAGACCCAGTCTTTCATCTCTGTGCTACCTTTCCAGCTGCAGTTTCATCAGATCAGAAGCAGTTGGCAGACTTCAGTCAGCACCCCTTTCCTGAGGAGCCAGGACTTTCTGCAGCACAAATTCACCTTTGTCAAAGATGAATATCCAAATATGTCCTTCCAAACATGCCACTTTTTCCCATTCTTCCCTCACTTATTTGTTTCTGCTGATATTCTGTTTTTTTCCCTTAAGGGCATATTAGTTTTCTTCTTGTTTAAATCCTCTCTGGAACAGAACAGAGTCAACCACCCTCTGGTTTCATGGTCAGTGGAGGGATTCCTGCACCTTTTCTATCTGCACCAATCACTTTACAGCGTTTTTTGTCTCCCATAGCACATTCTTTTGAAGATCCCAACTTGGCCTGCAGCAATACTTTGCCTTAAAAAAATCCCCTTTCCTCGTATCCATTCTCCACCCCTGCCTCCCTTCCATCCAATCAGGAGAGTATTAAAAGTAACCATTTTTTCCTCAAACCCACTCGGCATTTCTGCCCAAGTTAGATAAAGAATATAAGTTTTCTATTCCCATTTTAAAGTTTTCCCTTTAAACTACTGTTTCAGAACCTTTTTCCTTTGCCTGTTCCAGAGATACAATTTCTCTTATGTTTAATTGTCATCTGTCCTAAAGTTCAGCGTGAGATCAAATATTCAAAGCTTCAGCATAAGATCAACTATTCACTTTAAGTGCCATATCAAAGGTACCAAGTACCTCCCAGTTCTCCCAGATTTACATCACACTAACAGAGAAAATCTGGACTCAAAGCCCCAGAGAGATGTCAGTGCCACAGATGTCATTGTTGTTTGCATGTACTGCAGCGCCGTGATAAAAACCACGTGGCTCTGACTTACACGGTGACCTCAGAGCCAGCTTTTTCCTCCCCAGACACATAAAATGCACATAAGGAGAAATGAAGGGCATGGCTAACATAGAGGCAAGCTGAACAGCAGCAGCTTCAGGCTGTGCAGTTTCTGTCTGCTCCACTTCTGTAGGAGATCTAGGAGTGTCCAAGTGGAAGACAGAAAGCACCAACTGCACCACAGGGCAGCCAGGAGCTCAGGAATGCCAGACTGCCATGCAGATTTTTGCTTGTTTGTTTAGAAATTTAACCCAAGAGAGCAATAAACACCCAGCTTGGTACAACTCAGATCAAATCCTTTGTTGTCCTCCATATGTACCATTACAGGGCTGATCCCATCACCTTTAGAAGAGCAGCTTGTGTAATGATTACGGTAAGGAATGAGGAGCTGAGAGCCCTAGGTTGTGGTCTTAGCTCTGTTTGAAATTCCTTCACAAAAAGGGAAATGCAAGAGTTTGGAGAGTTGGCTGGCAGGCACTGCAAGGACTCTGGAGCAGGCTGTGATTTGCACTAGCTGGTGTGACCAAGGCACCACCGCTCCTGCCTCACAAGCCCTGTTCTATTTGCTTTCCCAGGAAGAAGAATGTCTGTGCTTCTTTGCTTAAACCTGCTGGGTTGACAAAAGGTACAGGCTGGCCACTCTCCTGGAGGAATGCGACCACGAGCTGCTGAGAGTCTGTGCTTCCAGCTCATGCCTGCAGTGTTTGTCAGGATGAGGAACAGCATGATACATCCTGCAGGGGCTTCCTTTTAATCATGGAACTCGAGCACACTGACAGAGCTCTTCTGAGTGAGACCTTTGCACAGGTACTCAAAACCAGCCATTAATAATGGACTAAAATGAATTGAACATTGGCCGGTGTACTGCTACTAGTTTCACTCTCCCAACACTTTCCAAAAAAGCTACAGTTTATAGAAACACTTTTATCTGACTCATGATTGCTTCAGATCAAACCCAAAAGCCTCTACAATATTTGAATGCTCTGTAATTTCATTAGTCTGGCTTTTTTCACAGATGTTTTTTGCTGTGTTCTGATGATATTAGAGTAAATCATGCAACCTGGCACTGGCTTTTTGGTGAAGACCATCCAGCAAGTAAAACAGGCTCTGACTTACACGGTGACCTCAGAGCCAGCTTTTTCCTCCCCAGACACATAAAATGCACATAAGGAGAAATGAAGGGCATGGCTAACATAGAGGCAAGCTGAACAGCAGCAGCTTCAGGCTGTGCAGTTTCTGTCTGCTCCACTTCTGTAGGAGATCTAGGAGTGTCCAAGTGGAAGACAGAAAGCACCAACTGCACCACAGGGCAGCCAGGAGCTCAGGAATGCCAGACTGCCATGCAGATTTTTGCTTGTTTGTTTAGAAATTTAACCCAAGAGAGCAATAAACACCCAGCTTGGTACAACTCAGATCAAATCCTTTGTTGTCCTCCATATGTACCATTACAGGGCTGATCCCATCACCTTTAGAAGAGCAGCTTGTGTAATGATTACGGTAAGGAATGAGGAGCTGAGAGCCCTAGGTTGTGGTCTTAGCTCTGTTTGAAATTCCTTCACAAAAAGGGAAATGCAAGAGTTTGGAGAGTTGGCTGGCAGGCACTGCAAGGACTCCTGGAGCAGGCTGTGATTTGCACTAGCTGGTGTGACCAAGGCACCACCGCTCCTGCCTCACAAGCCCTGTTCTATTTGCTTTCCCAGGAAGAAGAATGTCTGTGCTTCTTTGCTTAAACCTGCTGGGTTGACAAAAGGTACAGGCTGGCCACTCTCCTGGAGGAATGCGACCACGAGCTGCTGAGAGTCTGTGCTTCCAGCTCATGCCTGCAGTGTTTGTCAGGATGAGGAACAGCATGATACATCCTGCAGGGAGCTTCCTTTTAATCATGGAACTCGAGCACACTGACAGAGCTCTTCTGAGTGAGACCTTTGCACAGGTACTCAAAACCAGCCATTAATAATGGACTAAAATGAATTGAACATTGGCCGGTGTACTGCTACTAGTTTCACTCTCCCAACACTTTCCAAAAGCTACAGTTTATAGAAACACTCTTTATCTGACTCATGATTGCTTCAGATCAAACCCAAAAGCCTCTACAATATTTGAATGCTCTGTAATTTCATTAGTCTGGCTTTTTTCACAGATGTTTTTGCTGTGTTCTGATGATATTAGAGTAAATCATGCAACCTGGCACTGGCTTTTTTGGTGAAGACCATCCAGCAAGTAAAACAACAACAACAACAACAAAAAGAAAAACCAGAAGTCAAGAGACTGTGATTGCTGCTTTTTAAAGTTTTTCTATACCCAGGATGCCAGCCACATAACTTCTCCCCTTTTTAATGGCCTTATGTAACCAAAGCCCTTTTCACATGTTTGGGGTAGTACTTACAGCACTGTAATGCATTTGTGGGACTGCTTGTCCACACAACAAACATTCCCTAAAATGTGCTCAGGGGTCTGAATCACAAAAGGGAATGGTTTATTTTATGATCCTCTTTGTGGCCGCTGCCTCCAGTTGTCCTTTGAACATCTCTGCAGAGCTGCCTCAGTCATCAATGTGCAGTAAAGGAAATCCAGGCTTGGTACAACTTCACCTCAGTGCAAAGCACAGACTGTGAGCAGCTGCCTCGTGGAGAAATGAGACAACACCACAGCAAGTGTGGGAAGAAGGGCAGCGTGGACCTCTGCCTGAGAAATCACTGCTCATCATGGACTGAGTCATTTATGTTCATCAGCCACAGCCCCAGAGGTCTAAGTTGGCATCTAACACACTTTTACACAAGTCCAGGGGTTCTTGGGTGACTATAAATAGGAATTGGAGCTATGGTAAAGCCCCCTTACTTTGAGGTTACCTGTAAATAAACATTCAGGTGAAAGCTTTTCAAAAAGGCACTCTCTTTGGGGTTTGTGACAAGAGATATAATTTAAATAAAGTGGGTATTTTGAAACCACATTACCTTGTTCTCTGTGTAAGGGCCATGCAAAACATGAATAGGGCACTTAATAATGGTAGATTTGGTGAAATTTGCTTTTTTTGGATGGGTGCCCAAGTAGTCTAAATTATGTACACACATGCTGACATCACTGGATGTGAGATTACAGAAATGGAGTCTTAGAGCTATCTTTTTAGTAATTAAAATTTCTATTGTATTAGGTGTCCTTATTAGGAGTCCCTGATCCCTTTTAATTCCCATTGTTAGAGTCCCTGTTGCCTATTTTTAATATTCCTGCAATGTAAATATATTTTCACATTGCTTTCAGGACCTTATGCGAATAATACCCAAATAAACAGCAAACAGTGAACCACATAATTTCTGGATATTCCACATGCAAGTAGTATGAATTCAGGTCATGGAGAACAGTGAATTTATGGGGATGCTACAGTGGCTTGTAGGACCAATTAGAGAAAAAGGTAGAGTAGATTGCTTTAGCTGGTTTGCAAAGGAAGCTTTGAATATTTCATTTGCATTTTGTTTACCAGCAGCTCCAAGTGAGTTTCAGGCAGATGTGTGTCCTCAGAAGCTGGGCCAGCCATTTGCATTTCAGCACTGCCACACTGCTGTGGCTGGCACAAGCAGAAGGAAGAGACCATAGCTGTGGAAAGGCAGAATTCAGTGTTGTGAGGAGAGGGCTGGCCCTGTCCCCTGCCCCACTGCAGAGGGGCACCTGCACCCCGTGGGTGAGGGCACCAGCAAGGGACTGATGGGGTGAATAATGCACGTGGTGCTTGCACATTCTTATCTGTCCATGCATCCCACTGTCTGTGCATCCCATTTTCTGCGCATCCCATTGTCTGTGTATCCAACTGTCTGTGCATCCCACTGTCCATATACCCAACTGTCTGTGCATCCCACTGTCCATATACCCAACTGTCTGTGCGTCCCGCTGTCCATGCAAACTGTCCATGCAATCCCACTGTCTGGGCACCCAACTGTCTGTATGTCCCACTGTCTGTGCGTCCAACTGCTATGCATCCAACTGTCTGTGCATCCCGCTGTCCATGCGTCCCACTGTCCATGCAAGCTGTCCATGCGTCCCAATGTCCGTGCATCCCAACTGTCCATGCAAACTGTGCATCCTGCTGTCCGTCCATCCTGCGGTCCCTGTGCCCAGCTGTCCGTGCAACCCACTGTCTGTGCATCCCACTGTCTGTATGTCCCACTGTCCGTGCATCCAACTGCTGTGCATCCAAGTGTCTGTGTATCCAACTGTCTGTGCGTCCCACTGTCCATGTGTCCCACTGTCTGTGTATCTAACTGTCCATGCGTCCCACTGTCTGTGCAAACTGTCCTTGTGTCCCGCTGTCTGTGCATCCCACTGTCCATGCAAACTGCCCGTGCATTCCACCATCCATGCATCCCGCTGTCTGTCCAATAAACTCTCTGTGTGTCCCACTGTCTGTGCGTCCCACCTGTCCGTGCAAACCGTCTGTGGGTCCTGCTGTCTCTGCAATCCCACAGCAGGGCTGCCCTGTGCTCGTCCTTCTCCTGGGACTGAACAATGTTCCTGGCTCGGTGGTAACTACACTGGATGCCACAGTTAATATTTTAATGTTATTTTAATATTTTATCAAATTATGTAATACAATTAATTAATTTTATTAATTAATCTAATATTTTAATTTTTAAATTTCTATATTTCAAACTGACATAAGTCCAAAATCTCACAATATAACTGAGGGCAGGATGTTTGGGTAGGCAAGAAGGGAGGAGGAGCAAGAACTTCGTATATACTGCAACTGCATATCCAGCTGTACCTAATAATAAGTTCAAATTAGGTTCAAATTAAATATCACTCTTAGCTAGCCCAAGTGAAGTGTTTCACTGATATTTTCTATTTACATTCCATTCCTGTCACATTTTGCTTGACAGACACCTGGAATATCCATCAGACTGCTTTGGTTTTGCCCTGCACCACTCATTCTGGTGCTTTCACCAGCAGAAGAACTGTGGTTGCCATAGTAAATCCACCTGGTGCTAGCGCTGGGAAAGGCCAGTCCTAGTTCATATTTTACCTTGCAATTGAGAAATTTTACCTTTACCTTGAGAGATGTCCTGACAGGGGAGTACTGTGACGTTTTGCCCTGCACTTTTAGGAGCAGGTGTTCTTCTGGGTCTTGGCAGTTCCCAGCGAGGTGGGGCAGGCTCAATGCTTTTTCTTGGCTTCAAGGCAGGACAGAAACTTTGGCACAATGAGCAGGACACACCTACAAACAAAGATATGACATTGTACATTTCTCTTTCAG
The DNA here is from genome assembly GCA_024865655.1 of Emberiza elegans. Classification (NCBI taxonomy): domain Eukaryota; kingdom Metazoa; phylum Chordata; class Aves; order Passeriformes; family Fringillidae; genus Emberiza; species Emberiza elegans. The sequence continues at coordinate 637,239 of JALJVW010000011.1, forward strand.
AAAAAAACTCCATTCTCTACGTTCAACAATAATTCCTGAAATCTACCATATTAATGTCAAAATAAATTGTCTTCCCTGGTTTATAGATTCCCCCAAATATGCTGTATGTATGCCTCAACAATGAGTACAAAATTTCAGTTACCAAAAAAATCAGTTCAGAATACTGGATGAAAGCAAGGACATTGAGAAAAAAAAATCCTGATCTTTTTGATCAAATCAAAAGTATTTTGAGGGATGCTATTTTAAATAACATGGGGGAAAAATTGTTACTAAAATATCCAATATGCAAAACTTTTTTCTGCCCTCAAAAAGGTGCATTTCTTTTGGTATTGGCTTCCTTTCCAAAAGTGTTAGAAGCAATATCAAGCAATGTGAATACATGTTGAACATATTTTTCCAGGTCTCTACAGACACAAAATCATCTTGCAAAAGGTTTTGCTGGGGAGGTTTCAACACTGCATGTTTCTGCAACAATTCCAAGCATCTGGATACAGAACATTCCTGGGTAATTCCTGGTACTTCTCTTGGTACAAACTGCAGAGCAGTGTTCTCACAAGGCTTGCAGATGACTCTCACTTTTGTCAGAATTTCATTCAAGTTCTAAAGAAACTATTGCAGGGTCAGAGAATTTTACTAGTACAGGCTTTAGAAAGCTCAAAATAAAAATTAAAATTTTCTTGTTGAGAGAAATATTTTGTCCAGTATGAAACATATTAATCATTAACTTTGCAGTCCTTTGATTTTTAACATTTTTTATTCCTGTGAGCGAGCCAGCAGGTCTAGAATCAACCTCCTGAAGGTAAAACTTGCCCTTTCCAAAAGGACTTGAGAGTCAGAGAGGCAAATCAAGTGTTCCCAGATTGTTGAAGTGACCTAGAAGCAGTATAATTTCCCTTCACCTCAGGCAAAAATGCACACCAAAACACCTGCATGTGTGCCTTTGCATACCATGCAAACGCTCTGGGGTCAGGTGGGGGCTCTCCACAGGGACAACAAAGCATTTTCCCCAAGCCCTTCTCTTTATCTTCCTGCCTCACCTGTGCCTCTCTGGTCCCCCCAGAGAGGGAGAGGTGCTGCTGGACCTGGGGTCCTCCTCAGCAACCTGTGTTCTGATCCAATTTATGAGATACATTTCCACACTCCTCAAATATTTAAAAATAGGGAGAGGAATCAGCTAGCTGTTACAGAGATTTTTATACAATAGAAGACTGTCCAGCCTTAGTCACTCCTTGCCCTTCAGCATGACAGCTCACCATGGAAATGAGAAGTCCCCAGCACAGGTGGCAGCTGTTCCTGATCCTACCTCACAAGATGAAGCTGCCCACTGGTGGAGTCCCTGCTCATCACACAGGACCAGCAGGAGCACAGGAAAACACAGATTTAGGAACAGTGCTGACCCAGAACTGTCAGTAAAGAAGAACAGAGAAGCATGCTGACCCAAGGCCAGTGAAGATGACTGGAAATAAGGGCATTGCTTACACCACCTGTGTCGCAGACATCTTTTATGAAAAATCCTTTCCTTAGGATTTTTCCTCCTGAGAAGCTGAGAGGCCTCAGGAACAACATGTAAACAGTGATTATCTGCTGCTGTGGAATGCAACAGGTGCATCTGTGATTGGCCCATGTTGGTTGTTTTTGATTAATGGCCAATCACAGTCAGCTGGCTTGGACTCTGTCCGAGACAGAAGCCTTTGTTATTCTTTCCTATTCTATTCTTAGCCAGCCTTCTGACGAAATCCTTTCTTCTAGTCTTTTAGTATAGTTTTAATGAAATATATATCATAAAATAATAAATCAAGCCTTCTGAAACGTGGAGTTAGATCCTCATCTTTTCCCCCAACCTGAGACCCCTGTGAACACCGTCACACACCTGCTCACCAAGCTTCAGCACTGGCTTCCCATGTTGTAACCAAACTGGAAGAGTCAGAGCTCCAAGAAACATCTCCCAAATTGTGATAAAGGACAAGACAGTGTCACAGTTTCAAAGCAAGAACACATTCACCTTCCTCCATCTCCTTTTCTCTATTCAACTTCTACCTTTACTCACAACTGTTGTGGAAGCAAGATTGTGCATTGAGCAAATTCCCTTGGCTGTGTACACAGACTTACCCTTTTTCAGACATTACACCCGATTAGTCCCTTTTCACTGGCCAGCAGGAGCAGGGAGGTCATTGTTCCCCTGTTGGGCAGCACCTGGAGTGCTGTGTCCCGTTCTGGGCCCTCACTTTAGGAAGGACATTGAGATGTTGGAGCATGTCCAGAGAAGAGCAGCAAGGCTGGTGAGGGGCTTGGAACACAAGTCCTCTGCAGAGCAGCTCAGCTGGAGAAAAGGGGGCTCAGGGGTGACCCCATCACTCTCCACAGCCCCTGAAAGGAGGTTGTGGCCCAGTGAGGGTCGGGCTCTGCTCCCAGACAACCAGTGACAGAACAAGAGCACACAGACTAGAGATGCACCAGGAAGGTTCAGGCTGGACCCCAGGAAGAATTTCTTCACAGAAAGGGAGATTGGGCATTGGGATGGGTGGCCCAGGGAGGTGGTGGAGTCACCGTGCTGGAGATGTCTAAGAAAGGCTGGAGGTGGCACTCAGTGCCATGGTTTAGTTGACAAGGTAGTGCCAGGTCATGGGGTGGACTTGAATTTTAAGGGTCTTTTTCAACCCAGTTACTTCTGTGAGTTTCAGATTTGTATCCCTTACCTATTGCCATGACATCTGATGAGATAATCCAGTGGGCTAACCTGATCCCAGCTCAGGTTTTTCCCTTCCCCCAGCACAGGGGCAGAAGCAAATAGAACTGCTTCCATCTCATTCACAAACAAAAAAGCCAAACATTTTACATATAGGCTCTGGAACCATAATTTTCTAATGTCAGAGTTCACATGAAATACCTCTTATGTTGTCTCAGCCCGTTTCCTGGCAGAGAGCTGTGATCTCCGAGAACACATAAATGTTTCAGTATTAGTACTAAGAAGCCACATGAGGGAGCATTTGGAGAATTGAAATGCTTTCCTTGTATCATTGTAAATAAGGGAGGGAATCAAACCTGATCCCTCTGGGATATATGGAATTCAGACAAATCTAGATGTTATTATTCATTTCTCCACTCGCACTGGGATGCGGAAATTGTGATTCCCACTGAGGACAGAGGGTTTGTTTTTTGTTTTTTTTTTAAAGCCCATTAGTGTCTGAAACAGACAATTTCTTACTCTGGCCAAGGTATGCTGTGACTGGTATACCTGAAAGGGAGCACAGATAAGTGGGCTTACATTTCAGCTAAATGGAATTATGGGACACTCTGTAGAGGTTATTCCAGGCTGAGTGTGACAGCAGCACCAGTTTTCCCAGATTATCAGCAGCCTTGGCTGCCAGTGGCAGGGAGTGGTAATTTCTGCAATATTCTGACTGGGCAAATAGTTCAGCCTACATGCTTCTAAATTATTTTTACTTTTATATCTTAGATCTTACTAAAAAGCCAAAATCCACAGGTGTATAAAGCCAAATTAATCCCAGTTAGTTCTTATAAACTAACTCACAATTTTTTGAATATTGGGGGTTGGCAATAGTGAAAGAAGTCAAAATGGGAAATAAAAATGTGTCCACATGAACTGTAATGGGAAATATGCATAAATTTGTGCTCTGTATCCTTATATCAGAAAAAAATAGTCAGCTGCCACTTGGGCTATCCTTATTGACAGTCAGCTCAGTCAAATAACATCATGTGACTTGACCAAAAACATTTTTGTCAGTAGTGCTAAACAGGTGTTCAATAAATTAAACATTTAGCTCTCTACCTCAAAAGTCAACATTCATAGGACTTGTTGTCAATCAAAGAAACTCTTATTAAAGGTAATTTTGAAATCAGTAGAAAAGGACTCCACCAAGATCCTATTTTCCCCTCATTATTTATACCTAAAATTGGCTAAAGAACAAGTAACTAACAAACTGCATAAAAATCAGGTTGCAGCTATGACCACACATGGCTGTGAACGTTTGACTGCAAAATTTGCAACTCCTTTTAAGGGGCAGAAGTTCCATTAGCCTCTTTCTGCCTAAATTATATAATAACCAACTCCAGGCGTGGCAGAGAGGTGGAAGGGAAACGGGAAAAAAAAAAAAAAAGAGAGAAGCACAAAATTTTAGCTTTTAAGTGGGTTTACTTGGGGCTGCTGGAGGAGGCTGGCTGTGCTGCCACTGCAGTTTTGGGGCAAGGGGTGGTGGGTGCCAGCTGAGCCATGCCAGGAGCCCAGTGGCCACCTCCAAGGGGTTTGGCTGCCTGCCTGCCTGCCTGTAGGGTGGCCCTGCAAATCCCAGTGGGAAACTGATCCTCCCTGGAAATAATCCCTGTTTTTCAAGGGATTAAGCCTAACCCAGATGGCTGCAGGCAGTGGCCGGGGCTCAGTCCCCCCCAACACAGGGGGATGCTGAGGGTGCTGCAGCTGGGGCAGAGCTCTGCAGGTCCCCTCTGCTGCCAGCCCCAAAATCCTGATGGGGCAGGACATTCACCCCCTGTCATTGCCACCCTCTCACTGCCTGCTGCTCTCTTTGCACAAAGTCATCTCACCCTTCTCATCAAGCCAGGCAGCTCTGGAATTCTGGTGCTTGCCGATATCCTCATCTCCAGAGAACAATTCTTTCCTGCTCCAGTAAATAGGACTTTAAAGGTAAATGGTATTATAGTGTTAATTTCAAAGTGAATTATTCAAAAAGTGCTCCATATATCAGCAAGCACCATTTTGTGGAACTATATTAATGTCTTAAATACAGTTCTCCCTTTCTAAAAGCTGTTTTATAGATCCAGGAAATATGTCTGGGATGAAGAAGTGCTTATTGTAAAGGATGTTTCAGCAGTTGTGTCCAATAAATGAGGAAGGCAGGATGTAGTCCTATATAAGAAATAGCACAACAGCAATAATTCCTTGGGGCTTGAGAATCTTCACACTTTCAGATCCTGCACAGTTATCCATTCATTCAAGATACCAGATCAGTTTTGTTTCATATTCTTATTTTAACTCATAAAAAAAAACTAAAAAGAAAAGAAAAAAAGTAAGCTCTCCTTTCAACAAAGGCTCCCTGTAAAGAATTGAGAAGCTGAAAATAAGAAACTATTGCTTTTCAGCAGAGATGCCTCCAAGTAAATGACTCAAAAAGGACCTTGAAGCTTCCAGGATTAGCTGAAACAAGCAGAAAACTCCCAATGCTGACAGCAATGGCCATTCAATAAGGAAAGGACCAGACTGCACAATTCCATTTTATCCCTGTGATTCAACCATCAGCCCCCTTACTTGATTTATCAAATTTGAAAGGTGGAAAGAAGACATATGAGGTGCAGAAAGCTCCCTCCTAGATTTCTCCATATCGACATGTTACTGAACACATCTCAGCAAACAAACTATAGCCTTACTTTAAGGGACAATGTATGTTCTTTGAAATTGTACAGCAACAGGAATCTGTGCAGAAACTTTGGTTTTCTGGATTTTTCCCATTCACATGAAAGGGCCAAAACTTCCCATCTCTTATGCTCCACATCCATTACATGAACTCCATGGCACTGAGGATTAAAAACAAACAAATGCAAATATTAAGAGGATTTAAAATGTCTGTGAGGTGGCTGTGTCCCTGTTGTCTTTAGTAAATAATGGCTGAATCTATCTTAATTTGTGTCACCAAATTGCTTAGGAGCTCAGCCAGGCTTGGAGTCCTACAGTGAGGGCCAGGGCAGGCTGGGACTGGCGGTGACAGCAGGCAAGGATTGTTCTCATCCCTATTGTGCTGGGATAATTGTGGCATGCGGAGATTACACCCAACCGAGCACCAGCAGCAGTTGCTGCCCTTGGGAGCTCCAGGGACATGGCAGAAAACTGGAGCTGCTCCCTCTGAGGCTAAACAGGGCCGTGGCTCTCACTGTAAACACCAAAAGGTGCTCCTTAAAAAGCAACCTGCCCCCTTGAACTCCTGATTGACTCCCTGAGCCTCTGCAAAGCCCTTCCTGTGTGGGAACTCAGCACATCGCTTCGGATGCTCTGAGTCACCGAGAGAACCCTTGGGGGGCTCAGGGGTCCTGGAATGTTGCAAAAAGTGCCTGGTGGCTTGATTTTGATCCTTCTAGGGATGTGCCACCTATGTGTAGGGATCTGGGAATCTCTAAAGTTTAAATGGTGCAGGGATGACACATTTACAGGGTGAAATGTAGCTTTTAGGATTTTGGTACAGGGGGGTTTATGGAGACAAGGTGGAGGATTCAAGGCCTGTCTCGTGGTTCTTTTCTCCTTCTTCTTGTCATCCATCTTCTGTGTGATGTAGGCACTTTACATTGGTTCATGGTGAAGGTGCACTGTCTAACAAGAGTGAAAGGTATTGGGGAAAAAAGGTAAATATGTTGTACGTAGTTTTCACTATAAGAAGACATGGCCGCCCCGTGGGCGACCAGAGTGCCCTTGGCTGCCTTGCTGGCCAGATCCCGGCTGGGCAGAGAGAAAGCTTTGTAGATAAGAGATAATAAACAAGTCCAAAGACCGAACAACTGAGGAGTCCAGTCTTGTCCTTTCAAGCGTGGGCTGCCCACGAACCATCCTATGCGTGTCTGGCAGAGACAGACAGCCAATTGGACATTCCTGTTCTTCACAGAAGAGCTGGCGGCTGTGGTCTGAGTGCTGGGAGCTCCAGTTCACTGGGGAGGCTGGATCTGAGAGCCAGGGTTTGGTCCTGGCTCTTGCTATGCAGGTGAAAAATCTAGTCAGAGTTTATTGATATTTTATGTAGGGATTTAAATATATCAAATACTACCTGGATTATTGCATTGTATTACAGCATGAGTGCTATTATTCTGCTCCTTACTCTCAAACCTTCCACTCCTGAAGGGATGAGTTCATCTGCACTGTTCATACTTAAAATATACAGGAGAGAACATTTGTGGTGACACTTTTCACATCAGTTGGAAGCCCTGTAATATTCAGCTGTCTTGCACGCTGCTCACACCTGCAACCAGGAACTCCTGCAAATCACACTGGCTGCTTGTGATGGAAAACAAAAGAATGAGATATCTCCCATTCAGTGGGTTTCAGACTTTTTCTTTTTAGAGTGAGTTTGACATCTTATGCATTTGAACTGACCACAGTGTTGTCTTTTCACATTGACAGTTAGTATACATAAGATATTAGTGCAATATTTTTTTAATCAGGGATGACTTGGCTTTAAATCCTCAGGTTTATTAAAAAAAAATTAAATAATCATGGTAAAGACAATAAATCTTAAACTGTTTTTCTTTGTGAAAAACCCCCATTGGCATTCAGCTACCTTGTGAAAATCACCTGCATGGAGATCAGCCAGAAGGAAACAAAATCTTAAAACATTTTCTTATGGACAACTGAAGGATGAGAGCTTAAAATCCAAAACTCATCTTGTTGGCTAGCAAATGAAACTGGTTCAGGCAAGCACTTGTGCCTCACATTCAGCCCTGGGCCATGCCAGCATTATGGTCCCTTGACCATATTTTAATGCCATATTGCCAAAACCTAACTACTACTACTTTACTGCTACTATTAATTCTGGAGATTCAATAGAAGACGACTTGATGAGGGCAAACTGGAGGACAGCCCACCACAACCCTGCCCAGAGCTACAGGTGCAGCAGAGAATTTCACCACTGCTCACATGTGGTGCTGAGCACAAGCAAACAGAATTTTTTTCCCTGGGATTTACAAGTTGGCCAAATTTCAGCAGATTTTCATGAGGCTGGCTAAAAGAACATCATCAACATGAGGCTGACAGACCTGCTTACTTACCAAATAACACTTAGCCAATTTTTGAATTCCTGTTCTCAAGCAGGAAGGCACCATAAATGAAACAAGTTTTCCCCAGAACAAAAATAAAGTACTAAACTAAAATATTTCTGGCTATCTTTACTCCAAAGGTTATTCTGATTTCTTTCTTGCACATACACAAATCATCTTTACACCATCTTCAGCAGAGAAAATGCCATTCCCAGAAACAAAACTCTACTGAAGTTAAAAAACAGATAAAGATGGTCCTTACTGGGCCATGTCAGGCAACTTCCATCAGCTCCAAGCTGAGCCAAAAAAAGATGCATGGTGAAACAGAGCAAGAGAGACAACCAGCAGGAGAAATGTATCTGAGGCATGTCTGGGGGTGAGATTTGCACAAGAGAGGTTTGCAAAGAGCTTTGGCTCTAAAGGCAACGTGTGGGGTGAATGATGTTTGCTATAATCATACCTTTCTTTGCTGTTTTTCTTAACCCACATGTGCTCCTCCTTAAAAGCCAATTTCTGTGGAATGAGGGCTGTTCCAGACACAATTCCCACAGTCTGCAGTGGTGCAGGTATTTGTAAGTGCCACCATGCCTGTGCTGTCTGACTGGAGAGAGAGGTGCCTGGTTTGCAGGCAGACTATTCATACAGCCATTCACACCAAAAACAAGCATTATTTCAGCCTGTTTGGACAAAGCCAGCCACTATTCCAGTTTTGCTGTCCCTCCCATCCTGGCACACCTGGGAGGGCTCCTGGAAGGAAGGGTTTCACACACACACAAATCATCTTTACACCATCTTCAGCAGAGAAAATGCCATTCCCAGAAACAAAACTCTACTGAAGTTAAAAAACAGATAAAGATGGTCCTTACTGGGCCATGTCAGGCAACTTCCATCAGCTCCAAGCTGAGCCAAAAAAAGATGCATGGTGAAACAGAGCAAGAGAGACAACCAGCAGGAGAAATGTATCTGAGGCATGTCTGGGGGTGAGATTTGCACAAGAGAGGTTTGCAAAGAGCTTTGGCTCTAAAGGCAACGTGTGGGGTGAATGATGTTTGCTATAATCATACCTTTCTTTGCTGTTTTTCTTAACCCACATGTGCTCCTCCTTAAAAGCCAATTTCTGTGGAATGAGGGCTGTTCCAGACACAATTCCCACAGTCTGCAGTGGTGCAGGTATTTGTAAGTGCCACCATGCCTGTGCTGTCTGACTGGAGAGAGGTGCCTGGTTTGCAGGCAGACTATTCATACAGCCATTCACACCAAAACAAGCATTATTTCAGCTCGTTTGGACAAAGCCAGCCACTATTCCAGCTCTTGCTGTCCCTCCCATCCTGGCACACCTGGGGAGGGCTCCTGGAAGGAAGGGTTTCTCACACACACACAAATCATCTTTACACCATCTTCAGCAGAGAAACTGCCATTCCCAGAAACAAAACTCTACTGAAGTTAAAAAACAGATAAAGATGGTCCTTACTGGGCCATGTCAGGGCTTGTGCCACCTCCACGGCTTTGCTGGCAGGCTGGGGGCCACAGCCACCTTGAGAATGGCCAGCAGAAGGCACAAACTGCAGGAGAGCCAGTTGGTGCAGGGAGGGACTGGCTCCCAGGCTTTCCAAGTGCATCCACTGTGCTCAGGAACAGCTTTCTCAGGGGCACTCTCTGTGCACTGCCTCTGCACAGGCTGAAATTCTATAGAGAGGCTGTGGTACTTACATCTCTCTTTGTGCCTCCTTTCATGGGAGCATTAGAAAGGCTCTGAGGAAAGATTTACCCCTTTCCCCAGCTTGCTTGGCCCCTCCTGCAGTCAAGGTGCTTGGAGCCTGGTTTCTGTCTCCTGAGCACCATCCCCAGGGCTTTGCTCCCATCCACCTCTCATTCTCCCAGCTCTCCACCTCTGCCCTGCTGGGATTAGAGTGACTGGGCTTTGTCACAGCCCTTGGCTGGGAGTCACAAACCAGACTGGCCCAGCTGGACCTGCTCAGCACAGGTTTGCTCCCTCCCCACTAGATGCAGTCATTTCCATGGAATGGGAAACCTCTTTTCCTGTCTCCTGGAGGGAAAAGAGGTTTTCCATGGTGTTACCTGCAGCTTTTCCACCCAAGCAGGAACGTGTGACCATGGCACCAGCCCTGCCACCACCACTGGAGAAAGCTGCACTAAGCTGCTTAACCTGTGTCACAGGCTCTGCCCCTCACTCCCTCCACAAACTCTCTTGGACCACAGGAGAAAATGGATAACAGCAAAGCACAGAGAAGAATAACATGCACTGCAGTCTTCAGTTTCCATCATCTCTCTGTTCCTTTCTTTCCACCTTCTCTCTCTCCTGAAAAATAAATCAGTTTCTGTGTGGTCTGCTCAGCAGAGGCACAACAGCTCAACACTCACACTCTCTACCCTGGGTGTTCTGCATGAAACAGGGTTTGAGTTCACATTTACTGTGTGTAAATTTACGTTTTGGAGTGAATTCACAAACTTGTGCCCTTACCGTACCAAAACCAACCACATCAAATGGTGTCTGTCCCAACATCCTGGGACAAACCAGTAACTGGGAATACCAGTAACTCCAGTTGTGTTTTCGAACACAAACAACAAACTCCAGTTGTGCTCTAAAACCCCAGAGAATTGGGAGTTTTGTGGGTGCTGAAATTGCTATGCATGTCCCAAAGCAAGGGCAGGTGTTCAGGGATTTCCTGCCACGCATGGCTTGTTCTCAGGACAGCATCCTTAGCTGGAATTGGTCTAGTGGCTGCTTAGGGGATGGAACAAAATGACTGCACAGCACAATGGCAGCTGATCAAAAAAGTGCCAGATGATAAGATCATTCTCCACTCTGTTATAAACATATAAACCCTGTGGGCTCACTGGGATGAAAACCGTAAAACCCCTACAATGGTGTTTCCCAGATAGTGCACATGGATCAGTTCTGTTTGTCTGTGCTCCGTCTATCTGTCAATGTCTATGTTCTGGAAGGGAACATTTCCTTGCATTTTTTTTCTAGATTTTCAGCTTCTAATTAATGGAAAGTTGGCAAGAATTTTGTTACACTTCTGTTTGTTTGTTTTTGTTAGCCATCTCCTCTTCTCTTCCAACTTCAGAACTGCATGGCACCAAGACAGCCCAGCTGCCATTCTAAATGCACTGTAGGGCACTGAAAGATGCTGCTATGTCAGTTCTAGATTCATTTGGTTTTGTCTCAAAGTCCATAATTTTCCTCTTTCATATCTCAATCACTTCTACTTCAGCTGTCTCTTTTTTCACATTTGATGTGGTGACAAGAAATAAAAATGGCACTTTCAAAAAAAAAAAAAAAAAAGAACTGACTGATTTCTAAAATAAAATCATATATTTATACTTTCCCCCCACATGATTTATATTGCCTGTTTTTCTCATCCCTTTTGGGCACAGCTTGCCAGGTTTAGATTTAGAGCAGGTTCCAATTTTTGGCCACTAGCCTCTTTCAACTCAAAAGCACTTTACCTCTCATTTCAAGCTTTCTCTACTCCCTTACCAGTCATTTGTGTATATAAAAAAATCAAGATATTAAGGACACACATCTTCCCTTCAGGAGGAGGCTGCTTTTCCTTTCAGTTCATGTTCCCTGCTAAACATTTTGAACATCCACATGATTAGTTTTACAGGTTTTCCTAGAGCTAGCAAACAGCAACTTGTGCCTCATTGGGGTCATCATTGCTTCTACAGGACACTGAAAACCACTGCTTTAATTTCCTTATAATTGTATATATTATATCCCTATAATTATATATATTGTATAATTGTACTATATGTACCTACTACACATAGATTTAGTACAACATATGTACAGTATGCATCCAATACATATTGGTATCGTCATGTTCTAAGTTTTTACACCCAGGCTTCTCTAGACCTCGAGTCCTCAGGTATTTAATTGACTAAATTTGGTGTTTTGTTATCCACAGCTGATTACTGTTTTTTCAAAATGCATTAAAGCAGCACCTCAGCCCCAGAATGTGTCATCTTTGTTGCCTGAGGAAAATTGGTGGCTCTCCAGAGCCTCCCCAGAGGAGATTGACAGAAGCACATCTGTGAGGTCCTCAGCAATATTCCTTAATTACCTCTCACCTTTATTTTCTGGTAGCCTACTTGTCACAATATCATCTTTACTTTTCTCTTCCAAAGAGTTCCTTGTTTGTTTTCACACCTTGACCTCCTATTTTCCAAATCTGCCCTTATATCACTCAGAATGTGGACTCTTTATTGGCTTCACAGTCTGCCCAAAGTACTTTTGTTATTTAAACATGAGAAAGTTTGGTTTTTTCCTTTTTTTTTTTGTTTTATGTGCCCAAATACATGTGAGGGCCAATTAGCTGCTAAACATTTGTGTTGATAACTCTGCTTTACTCTCCCATCTTCTCTGAATTTTGTTCATCTTTCCCATTCTTTGTGGCTTTCTTTCTGATGCTCGCAGCTTATTTTTAGACTGGAATTCCTGGCTCACATCCAAAATTAAAGAGATTGACCTATTTTTGCCTGCCCCAATACTCTCACAATGATTGCTCCCCTCCTGTTTTCTGAAGATACTCAATATCCAACATTGTGTAGCTCAAACACTTCCACACCTGTTGTCTCAGACATCCAAATTTCACGCCCCCTGCTAAAAACCTTTGAAGGGGGATTTACAACTGATAACAAACTCCAAGGAATGGGCCAGTCCCAGCCTTTGAGGGACCTCCTCCCCCCTCCACAGTGGTGAAATCTTTAAAATGATTCTAACATTTAAATGACACATTTGGAGTTACAAATGAGACAATGTTGTGCATAGCTCGATTGAGTGGATTTCTGAATAAATAATAAAGTTGTGGGATATATTACATAAAGATCAAAATCACTGAAGTTTTCTCATTCATCTTCACAAAACCAGGAGCAAATACTAAGCTCATCCAAGTGCAGTAAAAATTTCTCTGCTTCTGAAAATAAAGAGCTAATCAAGACTGATATCAATCTCTATGATTTCCAAATGATTAGGGAGTTCTCAAAATATGTTCCAGGCATAATGGATATCCAATTCTATTCAGAGTTCATCATAAACAAAGTAAATTAATGTCTTGAGGTACACATAGAAAGAAGTGCTTGTTGGTCTCCTAAATGTTTTTACCACATAAGATTTACAGGAAGTGTTCATATTAGACTGGGTAAGAGAGGCCCTGGTATTTAAGATATATTTCTAGGTTGACAGTCTAGAATCTGAAAATTTTATTTGTTTTCAGGCCAACCAGAAACCAGTGGAATTGATTTAATGCTTTAGTAATTTCCCCTGACATAATTTGATCCATGGGAAATTTTGCAGAGTAAATTGCATGGGAAGAAGAGTAAATGATGGTGTTAATTAAGAGGGACAGGGACATGGATTATGATGGCTGTTGTGTATATATCACTGTGCCATGTGCATTAGCTCATGCACCTACAGTTACCAATAGGTGGCAGAATATTAAAAAATAAAAAAAAATTTAAACTCACCTTTAAGTAGAAATTCAAATTTAAGACCTTTTCCCTCTGTCTATCCCACATCTGCATGAAATTAAATGCAAAGAGAGAGAGAAAAATATTTGTGAAGGTGGCAGATTACTTACTAGGGTTTCCTGTATTTTTAAATAATCCCAGCAATTTCCCTGGAGCGTGTGAAAGCCCACAGTGCAAATTGTTTGATCCTTGTCAGTGTTTATATAATAAGCCATAAATACCTCTGAACTATTGGCTATATTGGGATAGCAAAGTACAGTGGCTCTGCAGTTCTCTACCTTCTCACATCAACCAAGAGATCAAGAAAATTTTTTTTAAAAAGGAGGAAAACTGTAGTTAATGAAACTAAAGTCCAGAAGTATTTATGGTTATTTGTTTCCAAAAAAGTAATTACAATGACCAAGGTCTTCATTTCATTAGTGGCAGCTATTAAATCTGCACAAAAGAAGCAGAGCCAGATGTACTGATGAGAGAGGTCTAGGATATCTAGTTGCAGGTAAAATTGCTAATGCAACATTTTTAGCACTAAAATGCATTTATTAAAGTTCTTCTCACATCTCCATCTCACAGTCAAATGGAGAAAAAAAAAGAGATTGAGCTAATAGGATTTAACCTTCATTCCATCAGGGACATTACCATCAACTGTAAAACTCAATGAAAATATTTATACCCACAAATGTAGGCTGCATTTTCCTTTTTGTTTTTTTCCCAAAGAAGAAAAAGGCCTTTCTGAAATTTCCAGTACTTTGCATTTCCGCACAGAAGTGGACCACGTGGTTCTGTCAGCTGTCAGAAATCACAGCACAGAGCCATGAGGAGGGAAGGAATGGGAGCTGCTCTGGGCACAGATCCATGAGGAATGGCTGGAACGAGATGGTCTGAGCACAGCACAGATACATGCAGAGTGAAGGAATGGGGTCTGCACTGAGCAAAGATCCATGAGGAATGAAGGAATGGGAGCTGCTCTGAGCACAGCACAGACCCACAAGGAGTGAAGGAATGGGAGCTGCTCTGAGCACAGCACAGACCCACAAGGAGTGAAGGAAGGAATGGGAGCTGCTCTGGGCACAGACCCATGAGGAGTGACTGGAAGGGGGTCTGCTCTGGGCACAGAACAGACCCATAAAATGTGGTTGGAATGGGAGCGGCTCTGAGCACAGCACAGACCCATAAATTGTGGCTGGAATGGGAGCTGCTCTGAGCATAGCACAGACCCATGAGGAATGGCTGGAGTGAGATGGTCTGAGTCCAGCACAGACCCACGAGGAGTGAAGGATGGAATGGGATCTGCTCTGAGCCCAGCACAGACCCACAAGGAGTGAAGGAAGGAATGGGAGCTGCTCTGAGCCCGGCACTAAGGGCTGCCTGCCCTTGGTGCCCAGGATGTGAGTCAGCCTTCCCCTGCACCCAGAGCCAATTTGAACAACTCCTGCTTTAAGGCACACTAGGCCAAACAGGTGCCTCCCAGGAGAGCTCAGATCAGGGATTCAAACATGTGTGATGTGCACACCCAGTGATGTCCGCACCCACCAAGGACACAGCCCAGGCCCCTCTGGCTCCCTGCAGCTCCAGGAGAGCCTTTCCTGCCCCTTTCCTGCAGGGAATTCCTGCCCATCTCATGCCTTGGCTGCACATGCACTCAGCCACCTGAGAGGAGGCAAAAGAAAAATGTCAATATTACAGAATTTAAAATCATTATTTTCACACTCAAAACAGTTGAAAAAAACCCCTGTTTTTTCTATCTCCTTCCATGTCTAATGAGGGACTTTTTCTATTTCATAGAAACAACAACTCATCTTTAAAACGATATCCCATAAATTAACATAGCCCATAAACACAATTATAAATGACAAATTTCAAAATTGCGCAATTTTTTGACAATTACAAATTTCCCCAAACAAATACTAATTGTAAAAAATTAAAACCCACAAAAAACCCTATTTTCTTATGAAAAAATCTCCATAACATTAACAACAAAAGTATACAGTAAACAAAGTAAATTAAAAACGCCTATTTTGTAAGTAGTAAATGAACTAAAATGTTGTCTCTTTAAATTATCAATTAAAAAGTTACAAAAATTAAAGAAATAATCTAAAAATTTCATTCTAATTCTGATTACTCTTTCTTTTAATTACCATTAATAATTTTTCTTTATACCCTTTTAAAATTTTAAACCTACTTTACCTTTCTCCTAATCCTACCTCAAAACAAAAAATAAATAAGTATATTCTAATAAGTACACTAATAATTAACCAACACTAAACCTACCACACTCATTAATGCAAAAAAACTTAAAAAAACAAAAAATCCAAGATTAACAAAAAAACTCTAATTCACAAACAAAACCACTATATCTACCTAATTGCTTAACAGCTAACCATAGAAATATGACAAATGGTAAAGGAAAATCATATTTCACCCTCTTCTAAAGTTGGGGTTCTCTGATGGTGGTTTTTGTCTTTTATTTCTTTGGGTTTTTTTTCTAGGTTTCTTTTTTGTTCTGTTTTAATTTAAAAAAAAACATTAATAGAGAATGTTCTCCCCAGGACTGTTTTTCTAAACTATTGCTGCTCTGTTACTCACAAAAAAGAAAATAAATAAGATAATTCATAACATCATAATGTCTAGAGTGAAATAATGCCAGAGGATTTTCCCCTGCATGGTTTCATGCTCATTCAAAGACCTAAAGCCAAATAAATGTCAGGCAGCCAGCACTAAATAACCCCTCAGGAGCTGAGGGGTGACAGACATGCCTACACTATCCAGTAAGCATGGGAAGAAGGGAGATGAGAGCACTTGTCAGCTCCAAAAGGCTTCCTGTAAGCCCAAGCACAGAGAGGTTTAATGATCTTGGAGTAGAGCACAGTCAGCCTCTGCCTGATGCCTCAGGTTTTGGTTTTTCTATTTTTCACATTCTGTGCTGCTTTAGTGTGTGCGTCTGAGCTTCACATTCAGGGATGGTGAGCTCTGTGCACAGAGCAGGGAGACAAAACAATTCCTGCTCCAGCTGGGCACCAAGGACAAATGATCCAAATCTCAGCCCAGGAGCACAAACACCGTGGGCTGGAGAGAGAAAAACCAAGCAGGGTGGGACTGCAGGGGCTAAAGCTGAATGGGACAATGAACTGCAAGGTGCAAATGGAGCAGAACTGATCCAAGGGAGAGACCCCGGGAGCGCTCGTGCATTTTGGGGCCATTTTGGTTCATCTTGGGTGCAGCCCTGGCTGGGCTCTGGTGCTGCCCAAGGTGGATCCATGGAGGAGATGCTTTGTATCAATCCCTGCTTTATTCTTTAGATCTGCCCAGCCTCTGCTCTAGGGCAGCCTGCACAGGGCATCACCCTCAGCGCTCAGGCAGGGCTCACCCTTCTCCTGGCCACCAGAGCCACAGGGTGCCAAGGGGTGACCCGAGACCAGAGCAGGGTTTTGGGATTCATTCTCAATTTATCAGGCTTGATGTGGGAATGCATAAAATCAGAGGGTTTTGGGAAAGCTGCAAAAGACAGGCCTCAGAGACAGCAGAACTGTGATTACAGCTAAGCAGCAGCCATGAGATTGGTCAGCAGAAAAATTATGTAAGAAGCAGAAAAGCAAGGACAAATAGACCAATGGTCTGTGTATTAACACTTGTCTAGAAAAACTCACTAAGCTACAGAAAAGTTTATATAGCAAGATGTTAGGAAGTTTTAAGCTTAATAATAGAGCTCTGTGTGTTGTGTTTTAAGGCTTACAAGCAGGTATTGTATTTGAAATAAACAAGCATTGTTTTAACCAAAGGTACGTGTGCTTATAGTGGTTGGATAGAACTACTGTCAAGGTGCTTTTGCTTTGTGTGATTGGTCAAAAAACATATAAAGTAAGTTGTATTATTAAGTTCTTGGTCTGCTGCCTGGGATGTGAGCTGGTGGCATCTTCCCATTGTCATAACCATGCAATAAGACGATGCTGGAAAATAAACAAGCTCAAGGCACATTCCACAGCAGTCCTGTCCTGTTCGTGATTTGTACACAGACCCCGACCCAGGGATAGCCTGAGTACAAAGCTGAGCCAAAAATTGCTGGTGAACCTCTGTTCGTGCCCTGTCCCCAGGTTTCCCTTTTCCCTTTGAGGGGTTTGGGTGCGAGCAGTGAGTGACAGTGTGAAGCTGGCATGAACAGCTGTAGGTGAGCAGTACCAGCCCAGAAAACACACACTAAAACAGAGGGGCAGATGAGACCCTCTCAGTCTCATTCTGACACTTTTAGTTCTCAAACTTTTCTCTCTTTTAATTACCATTAATAATTTTTCATTATTAATGGTAATTAAAAGGCCAGCAGGTTAGTCATGTAGTACTCATTTCTGAATGAGTAGGTCAGTAACTTACTCTAGGATCTGAAGTTTCCCCCATCTATAACTTTCCAAGCCATTAAGAGTTATTGGGCTACATTTAATTTCTTTGGATATGCTGAATTGTTTAATCTGATTTGCCAGATTGGGACATTAGACGTTTATTCTTCATTATTGTGTGATTAGAGCAGTCTGGAAGTTGCTCTTGACTGGGGGGAAGCAGCAATCTGCTGCTCCAGGAACGGTAATATTCCCAGGCAAGCACTGAGAGCAAGTGCAGATGGAAAACAGAGTTCTGAGGGGAATGAGAGATGAAGGCTACCACAAGTCAGACAATAATGGCTCTCCACATGCTTGCATGAGCAAATTGCTATTTCATGAGCAAAATGCTATCATTCTGAGGAGCTGTTTTAACTACAAAACCTTTAAAGGTAAGGGAGTGGGCTGGGAACCATGCAGGGCAGGTTTTTAGCCACACTGGCAGGCAGCTTGATTTCAGCTCAGGATCGTTTCATACAACAAGGTTGAAGCTGCCACAGGTGACAAGAGGAGGCTGTAAATAGCTAATGGGTGTGCTTGATAAAACAACAGCATACTTGGAGGAAGGACATTAAAATACTGCTAGGAAGTTCTCTCTCCAAGTGTCTGCAGCTTTCCCCCCAGCTCCTGATGCTCTCATCTAATTTCCAAGTCATGCTTCTGAGGCCTTAGCATCCTTTTGCAAATGTCAAAGTCAGATTTTCTGTCTGCAGAGGAGAAAGGCACTAAATTTGAGAGAATACTGCAATGTGTTTGGGTAGTACCACTGAAGCATGGATGTTACCACAAAACATTATTATTATTATTACTATTATTGTTATTATTGTTATTAAAGATCATTACTATTATCACTATTATAATTATTAAATATAATTATTAGTATCATTATTATCATTATTACTATTACTAAAATATTACAATTATTATTATTACAATTATTACTACTATTATTACTATTACTATTATTAATAATCATAATAATAAAAGAAATTTATAACCTATGTAACTTAATTTATTATTATATTTATATTCATAATTCATAGTAATAGAATTTATAGTTATAATAAGAAATCTATAATAATAAATAATATAAAAAAAGTTAACTTATAAAATCAATAATGTTAATTTCTGTTACCTGCAGCATCAAATATCCAATAATACCTGCATGTATATTCATAGTACCTGAGCTCATGTATACTTGGATAAAATATAATAGGAGAGGTTTTACATGTTTTCAGAAAAATGTGTACAAACCCCAAGGCAAAGCAAAGTGTGAAGGCAAGAGCTCTCAAACCAGGATTTTTAAAATAGTATTCACCAGGCTCACCATTATTATGTGGGTTTGGCAGATGCGGCCTCTTGTGTTTAAAAAAAATTGAAATTCCAAGATTCTTCCCACCAAGTGTAGAAATTACTGTGCCAAGAGAAGTTCCTATCCTGTGTGTGGCTGTGACAAAGACACTCAGAGCACGTAGGTAGTTACAGCAGCAAGGCAATAACAAAGTCTATCTTCACCTCTATTT
The DNA here is from genome assembly GCA_024865655.1 of Emberiza elegans. Taxonomy (NCBI): domain Eukaryota; kingdom Metazoa; phylum Chordata; class Aves; order Passeriformes; family Fringillidae; genus Emberiza; species Emberiza elegans. The sequence continues at coordinate 656,389 of JALJVW010000011.1, forward strand.
AATCACAGCATTAAGGAGCCAAGCCTGCTCAGAGGAGAACTTTCCCTGTATTAGTTAAAAGCAATAAACAGTAACAAGCATTTAATTTCTTTACAAGGCACAGACAATCTCTGAGCCAGCCTCTGTTTCTGCCAGCTTACACAACAGTGTCCCAGCTAGATAATAAAAATAAACATTTTAGGGGTAAATTCCTGCAGGAGAATTAATTTCCCAATAAATCAAAGACTGTATACCCAGATGATATTTCACTTTATCACTGATCAACACAAAGACATGTCCTGCAATGCCTGCTTCCATTTTGACAGCTTAAATTCCAGATGATGATTTTACCTACATTGCACTGTGGGGCCTTTCCTTGTCATCCTCCTCCTCCATTTGACTTAGCATTGTGTATTTAAATTTAAGGGCAAAAACCAGTAAAATGACCTAGAATAGAATTGGAATTACCCCCTTAAATATAGACTCATTGGGCTGGACAAAGCAATAGCCAGAGGCTTTTTGGTTTGGTTTTTGGGTTTATCACACTTTTGATGATTTCCACAGTTTGCTATGGACTTTGGCAGTTTGATTCAAAGAGCCCAGCTGAGGAGAGGGGGCCTCCTTCCTGCTCTTCTGGAGCAATAGAAATAAAAGATTTCCTTCAGTAATCAGCACCATCTTGGGGGTTGTCCTCCACTGATGGAGCACAAGCTGGGAGATAAGACTAAGACATTTCACCCCTTCCTTTCACCAGTAATTATGTTTTCTCAAGGCAGTTTATGTCACCTGCCACCTCTAAGAAAGATGGATCCACAGCAGCAAGAAGCAAACCCAACCCAAGGCCACAGCTGCATTTTCAGCATAAAACCATTTCGAATATTTGAGCCAATTTTTTGGTCAGTTAAATTAATAATATCCAAACCAAAATAATTTATGCCTAGCTCTTATGAGGTTCTTGACCAATCAATAAAATTAGTGATATACTGTGTTGAACCGTGGATTTGATCTGTGAGTAGGTTAAAAAGTAACTAAAAGGGAAGTCATCAAATACTATTTTTTTCATGCTGCATAGATCTTTCCACAAAATCACAACCCTCTCCACAAAGCTGTTTAGCTGGAATAATTTATGATTTATATTACATTACCAGCTCGTTAGCTTGCTTCAACCACAGCAAAATTTTGCTGTGCAGGGCACTGCACAAATATATATAAATGACACAAATATATATAAATGACACTTCCTGGAGCTGTGTGTGACACAGACCATCAGGCACAGGGTACACATGGAAGTGGGATTACATCCAGCTGAAAGCACAGGGGCTGACACTGGTCCCAGCAGAGGTGGAACTTCATTCACATAAAATAGGGCACCAAAAATTAGTGGACTTCCTTCCTTGAGGTGAGGCAGGAGAGGTGGGAAAGTGGAGTAAAGGGCATTTTGTTTTCATTCTTAGGTTGATTCCAATGAACCATGGATCAGACCAAACATTTAGTTTTATATATTCCCATTTGGATCAAAACCTGGGATTATCCATGCAGTATAAATTTTCACTCAGAAACACAGGACTCTATTACGCCACCCAGCAATGGAAAACATTTTCTGTGTTCACCTTCATTCCACATATAGAAACAAAAATATACAAAATGTAGTTAGCAAATTGAAAAAAAATTATTTTGATGATGAATATATTTATTTGTTGTTTGATGCTTACTAATGAATATATTCATGTTGCCCCTTAGGGATAGCTCAGAAATTCTGGCCATTTGTTGCTTGCATGTCATAAGTGTGTCACACATTGAATACTGTGTAACAATCCAATAAACCTCTTAGGCTAATACCACACAAGACTAATAAATAATTTTCTGTGCTCACACTTAGAATAGAATAAAAACACATTGTTATATAAAAAGAAAAAAATTTATGTGTTCTGTTATTTTTTAAATAATTGTTTTTCTGTTATTTTTTAATTATGGAGAATATAATAAAATATATAAGCTTTTAGAAATATATAAGCTATATATTATAAAAATATTTATATGTTACATATATTAATATATACATAATATATTTATATATATATAAATATATATTATAAAGTATATAAGCTTTATAAAATATATTAGCTTTTTGCTAATAAGCCTGCATTCCAGCCCTGTACCTTTTTTCCAGTATCTTGCATTTGAAGAAAAGAAGATTAAGGCAGGAATTCCAGTGCAGCAGGCTTACCTGCTGTTCTGCTGGGCTGCAGCCCCTGAAGATGTGCTGTGTGGGACACCCCTATAGAAATGATTAATGCACATGACAGAAAAATTCAGGTTTTACAAAAAAAAGACCCCAAACCCACAACTTCAAATCTTGTTTGAGCTTTCTGTTGTGGTGCAATGGTATGAAGAGGTGAGATGTATTTTTGGTTGGTTTACTTTGTGCTGGCATTGGTTCCAAACACAGCAGCATGCTCCTAGAGAAGGAGACCTGTGGCAGGAAGGAGTTTGCACATCACCGAACCCAAAAGTCAGTTTTGAGTCACAAAACCCAAAAATTCCATGTGTAGGAGCCTGTTGGGTGACCTCTGGTACATCCAGGGCTGAGATGAAAAATCCTGGCAGGAGGAATAGTGCCAGAGTCCCCTGTCAAGACTAAAGTTGCAGAGAAGACAAAAGTTCCATCTGAAATCCACATGCAATTGTCATAGCACGGGGGGGAAGTTTCATGCTATGAATATTTCAGTACCAAAGTGAGAAAGCATTTTCCCCTCAAGCAGATTTTGTTAGTTAGCACTTTTCATCTCTAGCCTTTGCAGCAAAATCCCAGGTTGAATTACATGCTCCCTGAAATATGTTGAAGGAATACCCCTCTGCTCACCACAAAGTCATTTTCTGTGGCAGAGCATGGAAAGAAGGATAGAGAAAGAAAAATCAAAGACAATTAGAAGGGGGAAAATGAATAAAATATCACTAAGAAAATTTCTGCTGTGGTGCATCAGGGAAATCAAGGAGGAAATGAGTACCTCAAAGACCTCTTTTTCAGCCTAGATTCTTCCTTATGAAGAAAATATTTAGCCAACAACTCATGGACTGGAAATAAATGACTGAATATAACATGCAAATATATAAATAATACCCATTTTACCATTGATACTGAAGTATTCAAAACACTTTCTTACATTTTTTCTCTCTCCTACTCTCACACATGCAATATGCAATATTAAAAATGCCAATGAGCACTGTCAGAAGAAGGAATGAAAACAACATTTGGCCAGTTGTACACTCTCCTATTTGACCCACAATTGTATGAGCAGTGTCAGTGCACAGATGTCCCACAACATTTTACAGACTGCATTGTGCAGAATTTTAAAGGCAATTTTTTAAATGGACCAAGCTTAGATATGCTCCAGCCACTAAAGGGTACAACAGTTTTCTCACTTCGGCATCAAAACCATGAATAACTCATATCAACCTTTTTTTTTTGACTAGACAGAGACTTTTTCAATAATCATAAACCAATAGTTGGAGTTCTTTTTAAGTTTCATTTGCTTTCTTATATGTAGGCTTAAGAAAATGTTTGTATAAGTTTGAAATGCAAAGTTACTGTATGAGATGTGGAGGGAACAATCCTAATTAAATTGTAGGGGGTTTTATCTATAAGGTATGTGCTCTGAGATAAAACTTACACTGCATAAATAATGTAATCATCTATTGTTTTGTAATTATCTGCTTATTTTTTAATCTACAGTGCACTGCTCATCATTTAGGGTTGTTTTATTTTTTTATTTATAAACCTTTCCGAGCCTTAACATGAAACATTAACAATAGGGTCAAATTGAAAAAAAAAAATTGAAACAATAAAAATGAAGGGTGGCTATTACCATAAAAAGAAAGGAAAAAAAACCCCATTCAGGAGGTGTAGCCTCCTCTGGAAATGTAGATTTCTGTATGCAACACACATGGGAGAAAAGGGAACCAACAGTGCTTCCTGCTCTGATTTGCAAGTCATGATAAGGCCATGGGGAGCAGCTGGTTTTTGGAACATCCCAGGCATAATTACATTAACCTCATCTGGTGAAATCTGAATGTAAATTACTTCTTCACTCAATAAGAGGATTTAATTGAGGTTGTTCTCAGTCATTGTGGCAGATTTCTTAAGGAAGGTTTGATATGATACACATTTTAAATGGTGCTTGGGTTTTAAAAAAAGCCTGTTGAAAAGGAATTTTACATCTCAGTGATTTTTAAGAATGAACTTCAAAGAAAGCAGGAAATATAAGTATTCTTGTCCTCACTGCAGCTATAAATGGTTGGGATCTTGAGTCACAGTAAATGAGAACAGGGGATTTATGAATTAAAGTATCAGGCAGCCAATTAGCTGCAGAAATAACATCCTTCCCCTCAGGATGGAGTCATCTCCTCCCAGTCACTGCGGCTCAAATGTCAAATACGTAGTAAATGTTGTGAATGAGAAAACCTCAACACCTCCTTGCCTCATTGCAAACAAAACCAGTTCAGTTTTTGGTTTTGTGGGGTTTTTTAAAAGTAATTACATTTTTTGATCACCCAGCCCAGTTTTATGCCTCCTCTGACATTGTCAGAGGTGGGAACATGGGAGGGGGCCAAAACACTTTTCCAAATGGGTAAAAAACACTGTAATGATTGGCTACTCATTTTCATCTCCCACCACTGAATTTTTGGATGCCTTTTTCTAAGACTTTATTACTGAATATATTTAGTGATATTTATCCCCCTTAATAAGGCTCGAGGTGACGATAGACAAGAGAGAATTTTCTATAACAGAATTTTCTCTAACTCAACACTTTTACCTCACAGAAAAGATAAAACATCTTTTATAAAAATAACAATATAAAAACATAAAATATCTTTTATATTAATTTAAAATTATGTTTTAATTTTTATTTATTCTGGAGCTGAACAAAACTGTTGATAACTTCTTCCACAGATTATTTTTATCAAACAAACTTTCATTTTGCTAGAAGATACTTAAATATTCTTAATATAGATTTTTCCACCCTTGTTTTGTGAAATATTGCAAAAAAAAAGGAAGACATGTAAGAAGTAATTTCTTATTAAACTGACTACTTAACAGTTGGTCACAAAAACCTCTTGGCATCTCGGGGAGGGCTTATGGGTTAATTTTTTTTGTTCCACATCTCCCCCTCCTTCCTCCCCAGTTTGGATCAGCTGGTCTAATAAAGCATACGAATATACCCTATGATCCTTATGTCTCTTATATCTTTGGATCATCAAAGCCAAATCATTACCACTCCCTTAAAAAATACAGTATTTTAAAATGCTTTAACAATTCCAAAATGCTTCTTTATTGTAAAAAGAAGCATTCTGGATGGGAAAAAAAGTGCTCTGGTGAAAAGATTGGTGACATTAGCACTAAAATCCTACAGAAGGAAAAAAATAAAAAAGCATGTTTAATTTCAAAACCTCCAAAGTAAAAACAGCTTGCTGAAAAAAACACCACCAAGATAATAAGCTATAACTGGAATCTGACACTAGATGACTTTCAGCTAGAAATAAGATGCAAATGTTTAACAGTAAGAGTAATTAACCATTGCAATAAGTACATTAAAAGGAAGACAGGATGTTTCCTAAGAGGTATCACTTACTTTAGACATATTTATGGAACTGGAAACAGGAATTAATTCAGGGAAGTGCATCCATTAGATGCCATGGGTGAGTCAGCAACCTCTCAGAAAAGGCAGCATCAATCTTCCCATGAAAATACCATGTAGCCCTTTGTCTGCCACAGGCATCAGTATCTGCCTTAATCCATGCTGGAAAATGTCCTGAAACGGAGCTGATAACCACCAAAGAACCTCAGATGGGCTCTGAAGCATCTCCACCATTGGCTCTCCTAGCTGGGGGCACTAATGAGAAACAGGTTTGTTATGGTTCCCAGCAGCAGGTGACGGCTGCATTAACAAACCTCTCTTATTTAAGGGGAGCTGGCTGCCCCAGGATGAGGCATCAGTAATGCCGTAGCAAAACCCCAACCCAAAGTAGAAAAACACACTCAAAAAGGAGAAATGGAGAAAAATCCATCCTCCCCACACCCTGTTACACTGGCACAGACCAAAAGCATGTGCCAGTACTACTCAATATAATATCTTTGGGAACCATGAATGCTGGTTTTATTTGGTTTTATTTCCCATTTGTGTTCCAGAGCTGGTCCATGTGTTGAGGGCAGCAACAAGGAGTTTTCTATAGGTGGCCAGCTGTGGGATGGGCCATGATTTCCCATCTGAGCTCTGCCTGTGAATTCAGCTCATCAGATGAAGCCCAAACCTCCTTTTTGCTGCAGAGTGGCAGCCATCAGGTGTTCAAACCCAAAGGTGTGGTGGCACAGGTGCAGCTGCTGAGACACTAGTTTTGCAGTGAACATTTCTGCAGAATCACACACACCTCTGTTCTTCATCCCTCCTGTCACCCCTGGGGCTTTCCTGTCACATTTTGCATTGTCTCCTTCCCTGCAAAGAAGTCACAAACATCTCCAAAGTGGAGTCATACAGCAAATGATGTAATAAATCAGCATAACCAGATCCCTTTAAAATAATGCTTCTCTTCAGAGAGAGCCTTTCCTGTCTCGCCCACAGAAGTCTGGTTCCATGGATGAGCTTAAATAAGTGGGTTTTTTTAAGAGTTGGGATGAAAAAGTTTTGTTAAAATGGAATTTAAATAAACTACCTATCAAAAAAATCTTGCAATGCATATGAGCAATGGCTTTAACGTTTTTTCCCCCAATGTAAACTTCTACATATCTGGGCAGAAACACAGGATGAGTCAAATGCCACTCAAAACAAATAATATAAAACTGACTGTGCCTCTTTTCCAGACATCTTTAGCCAAGACCTGTAGCTCCCCTGTAAAATGAGAATTTAATGTGCTGACAAAAACAGGAGAGGTGTCCCTTCTTTTACCATCAGTGGAAATCATCCTGCAGGATGTGGCACTACCTCTGCTGGCCACTGGTAAAGCCAGGCTCCCTTTGCTGCAAGTGAGAACCTGTGAAACACCATCTAATTACCATTACTTTTGGTTTCCGACCATGCATTTAGATACAAAAAGTCTGAAGCATCACCTTCAAATTCCTTCTGTTCACTGCAGAGGGATTATTTTATATTCAGGTACATCATTAATGTTGTTAATTTAGGAATAAAATTACTTGAAGACTTCAGGAGCAATATTGATGCTTCCTTTTTTTTCCTTCTTGCAATCAGATGACTGAATTCCAACTACAGCAATATGTGCAACTTAACAAGATAATGTTTGCACTTTCTGAAATTATTGATAAGTCTAAGTTCCCTTTGGTATGATACTTACAACTTTTATTCACATTATTTCATTACCTGTAATGGAGGAAAACCATAAGCAGGGACAAATAGATTTTTATTCTTTTTTAAACAAGACTTTATCATGATAGTCACTTCATTTTAACATCATCCTCTGCCATGAGATCACTGTGCTGAACATTACAGAGAAGTGCCTTGTGAAGGAGCAATTACCCTGACTAAATGGATTTCTAAGCAGATTCAAAGAGAAAGATATCAACAAGCAACAAAATGTACATTAGTGATATAAAGCTAAATCAAATAAGGATTTGAAGATGCTGCTAAATGACCCTCAAACAATGCAGTACTCTAACTTCTTAATTAAAAAACAGTTTTCATGTTCAAGAAACTGTTCCATTGGGGTGCAGCCATAAGGTGCTCAGAATTGGCTGAGGGAGCTCCTCTGTGCCTGCCTTCTCCAGCTGTAACAAGTAATCCAAGGAGGGGCCACTGTAAGAGCACAAGGATTGGATTTGTGGCCCATGTGCTGTCACCCTGAGGATAAACCAGAGAACTGGAGACCCTGTCTCACAGCCCCCCTGTGCAGGGAGTGTCCAACCTGGCCTTGGACACTGAGAGATGGGGCATCCACGGCTCCTCTGGGCAGCCTGTGCCAGTGCCTCCCCTCCTCACAGGAAAGAATTTCTTCCCAAAATCTATTCTAAAGTTGCCCTCTGTCATTTTGAAATGACAAAAGTTGTCACTGTCATATTTTCTGAAAAATCCCTTGGCCCAGGATTCTTCTCCTGGGAAGCTGAAAAGCCTCAGAAAAAAAAAAAGGAAAACAATAATTCTCTCATTTGCTTCTCCTGTGTTGTGCTCACATGTGGAATGTGTTTGGAGATTGTTTATCCAACAGGTGTTTGTTGCACTGGTTTCATGTCAATTGTTTGGATTTAGTGGCCAATCAGTGCCAAGCTGTGTCTGGGCTCTGTAAAGAGTCACAAGTTTTCATTATTATCTTTTTAGCCTTCTGTAAGTGTCCTCTCTCTCTTTGGTATAGTATAGTTTAGTATTGTTTAACATAATATAGTATAATAATAAATTAGCCTTCTGAGAACACGGAGTCAGATTCATCATTCCTGCCACGGGGCACCCCACAAATACAATAAAAAATTATAAAAATAATAATCAAAATAAATAATAAAATAAAAATAAATAAAAATCAAAGTTCCTTCTGGATTCCTTGAGAGGAAACAGTTCCTCTCCAGGCGTTTTGGAGGCCCCCTTTGGGTACTGAGAGACCCCAATGAGGTCACCTCAGACCCTCCCCTTCTCCAGCTGACGCTCAGCTCTCTCTCCTGATGAAATGAAATGCTCAACGTGGTAAACTTTAATGTCATGTGCATGTTCCAAAGCTTTGGAACTTGATGGAGTGTATTATATATATATATATATACACATATATATTTATTACATACATATATATATGTAATAGTTAGCAACCACTTGTAGAAGTGTCATACTGCTGAGAAAAGGCCTGCAAAGCTTCTTTCAACTGTTCTAGGAGCAGTGTTATCACTGCACAAGCCATTGCACTTTTTTCCCTAGAAATTTGTCTTTTTATTGATGGGGAAAGCTTTGCTTTTGACACTACCACATTTTTCAGTATATATATTAACATGATGTTTATTACCTTAAAGAGGTAAAGGAAAAGAACTCCTTGGAAGGAGCTTCTACATCCAGTTCATGAATTTTGATCAGACTAGCCCAAGGTGGACAATCCAATTGTTCTGATCACAGATTCAACAGCAAATCCTGCTTTCCTCCATCATTTGAGAAGCCCCACTGCCCAAAGTGAGGGAAACTTGGGGTCTACACATAGCAGCTTAGGTTTATGAGGGGATTTTGCTTTGGCAGGTTAGTGGCTGAAATGTTGAGAGAATAAAATACTGATTTTAAAGCCATTTAAGGAGCTTTGTACCTCCCTGCTTCTCTCAGGCTTGCCATTCCTCAAAAGAGAAAGAGAAATGTAGCCTGAATTTTGGTGAAAAGGAGGGCTGGGTGGCCAGCCTGGGAAAGCTGAGCCTCCTGATACAAAATGTCCAGGTGTCAAATCAGGAATTGGGAATTTAAGCTCCAAGACCGAGTAATGAGTAACACTCTGATTTATCTGATCTTGTTTTGACCCACCAGCTACTGTAAGAGAGGAAGGCTGCTGGCTCCACAGCCACCTCTGTCATGAGAATTTTTGTTGGAGAGGTTCTTGAAAGACTGCAGGATTTCACTGAGGTTGCAAGGAGTTGGCAGACCACGTAATACCTGTGTGACCTGGGTCCAGATTTAGCAGAGGAGAAAATGTCAAGAGCCCCTCCATAGCCACTGACCTCACTGCAGGTTTAGAGCCTGATTTGTTATTAGAACTGATGGAATGAAATTCTCAAACTGAAGCAGCACAAGAGATTTATGCAGCTGACTTGAATCAGGGCTAGGCCTTTGCACATGCTGTTAATTTACACAAAACAGCTGTTCTACAGTCCCAATCAGGATGCATTTATAAAATGAGACTTTGGAATACATTGCAAAACCTCAGAAGCAAACACTCAAAACACCAATTATTCAATCACTGTGAAGCTGTGCTCATTTCCAAGAGAGAACATTTTCTTTGACGTGCCAGCTCAAGGCTTCTGTGTGCTTGACTGTGTTGATCCTTGAGAAATTACATACATTAGAGGTTTGAATAACATACAACAGATTAGCTAGAAATTGGAAAGCATTGTTTGGAAATGAATTTCAGACTACAAAAGGCTGAGTGGCGTTGGCAGGCATCCTTGAATCTGACAGCTGATGCACAGAGGGCAGGAACAACACACTTTTTTTTTTTTTCTTTTTGGGGGGGAAATTCTCTCAGGGAGTTCTCCAAGAAAGCGTTACAGGGAGTAACAATAGTGACAAAGTTGTAACTACAGCTTGTTATCAGTGTGAAAGGCAGGAGAGAATTAATTAATTAGAGTCTGTTCTCTTTGTTGTTGATGTCACAGTGGCTCATAGAGTCTCACATCCACAGTGCACATGGTACTGCACAGACACAACGTGGGGTGGGGAAAGCAGGAGAGGAGAAAAAAAGAAAGGAGGAGAAAGAAGAGAGAGCAAGGAAAGAAGGGAGAGCAAGGAAAGAAACAAAGAAAGGGGAAGAGGAAAGGGTTTGCTCACCACCTCCTCAGCATCCTGCAAGACCTGACTCAAGATTTTTACCTGAAGTGCCATCCTTCAAACACTGTGATGCTCTTTGTGTATCTGAGCACTGATACCAAAAGTTGACTCCGCAATATTTGCATTTGCCTATTCAAAGTTAATTTTGAATATTGAAACCACATTTTCGCAGCTGTCATGTGAGCTTAAAGGGGTTTGGTGGGAGAGAGGAAAGACAGCATGATGGAGGAATGGGATAGATTTTTTTGTCTACATCCCAAAATGATTGCAAGCATCTTCCTCTGCAGACCTTATTCCTTCACTTAACCCTCCCATATTAGCAACCAATCCCCTGAGAAAGGGTGACGTCTGTAACATATTAAAAGGTGTTTGAAATCTACAGAACCATTTAATGTCCCAAATTCCTTGAAAGACCACTAACCTCCTGAAAGATATTTTCCTACCTTGTTGATCTTCTCAGCTTTTGGTGGAGTAATAGAACGAATATGGGTTTAAACTCTATTTTAAATTTACCAAATTGTTGAGTCTACACAGGTAGTGTTCTAAATTTTAGCTACTTAAACTCCATACTGTAAAGTCCTTTCAGTTTCAGGGCACCTTCCCAAATTAACCCCTGCATTGCTTGCCATCATTCAATTCCTCTTGTGAAGTGTTACCTCCTAATCAAATGGCACTCTCATGGATGGGCAGTAGACCATCTTCCCACCTCATTCCCCTGCAAAACACAGTCACTCACTGTGGCAGCACGTGTCACAGGTGAGACAGCCGCAATACCCAGAGCGTCACCACACAGTATCAGAAAGCTTCAACCCATAAAAATAACACCTTACCTCTTCAGAAGGCTTCCAGTGTCTGTCCATGCAGAGGAATATCATGGCACTTCAGAAGGCTGCGAACATCTGCTCATCTTTGTCCTTCAGCCTTTTATGCCCTGCTATTGATGCCCTGCCCCTGTGTGCCCTCTGCTCCCTGTGTGATTGCTCAGCACCCCTGGGCACTCCAGGGCTCCTCAGCTTCAACAGCATTCACCTGTCCTGCACAGCTGGAGCCACTGGGGATCAGCCACAGCCCCACTCTCAACCACCACAAACTCTGTGCCTACAAACCACTATATAAGAATTCCTAAACAGATTAATTCAATAAACATATCTATTAGCCATATGAAAAGGTTTCAATAAATTCAAGGAGAAACCTTTGTCGAAAGGATAACCAGAGGATAAAAGAAACTGTCATGTAATAAAATTGAATAAATAATATAGGTAATAATACAATAAATATTATATTATAATTTATATTATATTATAAAATATAATATGTAATGTAAAAGATATACTATATATTATATTATAATATAATAATATATAATAAAATATACACCATATAATATAATAACATATATTATAATATATATTATACATATTATATAATATATAATTAGAATATAATACAAAATATGTATTATTATATTATAATAATAACAATAACAAATAAAATGATATAAAAATAAATAATATAGGTGTTTGCTATTTTGAAATATTTTACGTATGCATACACAATAGAAGCACTGGTAATCTCTGCTCTTCAGTGACTTCTGGTATCCTAGGAAAAACAGTTACCATGATAATTCATTGCCCTATGCTTAACCCACACACAGAGTAGGTTCAGTAATAAGGCCAGGGGTGATAATGAATCAAATAAACTGAAAAGGAAAAGTTGTTGACTTGTACATCTTAATTCTGCTTAAGTATTGTTGCACTTGCTAAACCTAAGACGGCAATTCTCAAAGATTTCATTTTATCCTGTCAGTCCTTACCCTATTAAGATTTCATCCTTTCAGCTCATTTGTGACCCACTTCTGCTTTTCTCTAGACTTTTTCTCTGGCCATGAGCAGCACTGGTGAGGAGGAGATGGGTGGAACATCCCAATTGCCAGAGCAATCTCTGGATGTGTGTAAGAGATCCAGCCCATGAGTTCCAGAGCAACCAGCTTACAGGCTCCTGACACAGACACTCACCCTTCAGTCCTTCTGCTGCAGCTTTCTCTTCAATAGTGAAGACCTGGGAAACAAAAGGTGCAGGAGCAGCGTGGAGCAAACCCCCATAACTCCAGCCCCATCACAGGATGATGCTGCCTCAGGGTTCAGCTTTTCTATTTTTCACATTCTGTGCTGCTTTAGTGTGTGCGTCTGAGCTTCACATTCAGGGATGTTGAGCTCTGTGCACAGAGCAGGGAGACAAAACAATTCCTGCTCCAGCTGGGCACCAAGGACAAATGATCCAAATCTCAGCCCAGGAGCACAAACACCGTGGGCTGGAGAGAGAAAAACAAGCAGGGTGGGACTGCATGGGCTAAAGCTGGAATGGGACAATGAACTGCAAGGTGCAAATGGAGCAGAACTGATCCAAGGGAGAGACCCCGGGAGCGCTCGTGCATTTTGGGGCCATTTTGGTTCATCTTGGGTGCAGCCCTGGCTGGGCTCTTGTGCTGCCCAAGGTGGATCCATGGAGGAGATGCTTTGTATCAATCCCTGCTTTATTCTTTAGCTCTGCCCAGCCTCTGCTCTAGGGCAGCCTGCACAAGGCATGGAGGGAGCAGTTCCTGGCTTTCTTTCCAAAACCCAAATGCTGTCTATGATGAGGGACCCTCAAGTGGACCCCCCTGTGCCCAGCCACAGGGCTGAACTCCACCTGTCCTTTTCTCCAAACTCACATTTTCAAGGACACCAAAACCGATCTGATGTTGGCATTTTTCATAATGCACATCATCAGCAGTGGTATTTCTTTTTCAGCATTCAGTCACTACTATTCCTTTTGGAAGTGGTGACTAATAGGAAATAGACATCAGTGTGAATTAACTTGAAATTAAAGCAGCTCTCAAGTGGGGCTCTGGAAGTGTTCCTTACAGATATAGCAGGATTGAGACATTAAGGCAAGTCATCCTTGCTTTAAAGCAATGTGACATCCCATTCACTCTGCTTGTTACATCACCTCGTGTTCCTTCAACATGGAACTCAACAGAACCATTAAAAAAAAAAGAAAGAAATGAAAGGTTTTTCTAACACTAATTTCTCTGGTTTTCAGAACTTATCTTAGAGATATTTTTCACATAATGAGATATTAATTCTCTGCATCAAGATCACTTTTACAACCAGACAAACTGGGGACAAGATCCTTTACTCTCAGTAGACACCATTCCAGCAGCTTGGCCTGTAGGAATTACATCCCCCAATTGTGTGCATGCTCTCACATTACATTCTGCCATGTTTCACAGTGACAACTGGGATAGATTTTATTACCTTTTTGGGCAAAGTATCACTTGCTTAAGTCTTTCTAGAATTGAAACAGAACTACTTCAGAGAAATTAATATGGTGTATCACAACCAAATAATAAGGTTTTATGATACCATAATATTTTAAATCATATAACAAATAGCTATATTGTCAAAAGCACAGCATGTACAGCTGGGTTAAATTCTCAAAAGAGCTCAATTGTCCCTTTGGGTGGACAGATTACTCTGTTTTTTTTTATTCTGCCTCCTTTTTCAGACAGGTTTTAAAACCCTGATCCTTGGCACTCTGTTTTTGGGATATATTTGGCATATTGAATACTTAAGAGCATAATACCCAGTATGAAATACATTTGGACCTGACAGTTGTGAAAAAGATGAACTTGGGGCAGCAGCAGAGTCATGTTTAGCTATTGGTTTTGAAGTAGGAAATAATACAAATGCTAAGACTGAAGTTGAAGGTGTGAAAATGGGGCAGGACATAGGACAGGACAGTATGAGTTAAGTTAGGAAACATAATTTTTTTTCCCTAGCTAAAATGACATTTCCAACTCAGTTATGTGTATAAATCACATCATTTGTTTCATATGAATTAAGCAAAGAATCTCAGTGAGAGTAGTCATGAAAACTTCTCTGTAATTACCATAGGAAGATAGAGCCTGCCAATTTACATTAAAGGGCCAAAAATCTTTTGCACATCTGATAAATTAGTTTAGTTGTTAAATCCAGCTTTGAGGGGGTTCCTTTTTCCCTTGGTATTTTATATTACTATAAATTACACTTCAGTGGAACTCTTTCAACTACTGTTGGAATTGGCAAATGGCCATTTGAAATCAGAGGAGCTGGAAGGAGATTGGCATCCCCTCACAGGCTGGTCCAATCTTCTAGAAATACAAACACTCAGAATTCAGAATAAAACATGAAATGACAGTGTCTCCCATAGGATAAGTTCCAAGGAATTTTAAAATATAATTTAGAAATATTTCATATGGATGTCCAAAGTAAAAGATTGAAGATACACATTTGTCCAGTGTAGGTAATATTAAACTTAATTGTTTTTAAAATCATGCTTGTCATAATGGAATTAATGAACAGGATTACCTTGAAGTCTGTATCATTTCTTAAAACTTTTTTTAAACACTTATTCTAGGACATAATTATGAAAAATAAGTATGGGTTTTTTCCCAACAAAAAAGGAAGTACAGTGAGTCAGAAGATCTGGCTCTGGCCCCAGATACATCCTGTGATTAATTGCTCTGAATGCATTCTCTGTGTATCAAGGTTCTTTTTCTCTAAAATGGGAATAGTTACCTAACTCTGAATAATTCAGGTTTTGGACAGCAGCTCAAATTGTTGGTGAGCAGAAGCTGAGGGAATACCTTTGCACATTCCCTGAGCATTGTTTGTGATGCACAGCGATAAACCTAAAATAATGCATTTTTTAGATGGTGTGAAATCACTGCTTCATTCAGATTTGCTCTTTGGGCACTTCAGTATACATCAGGAGAGAAGAAGTTTTCAGTTCTCTGCAGAAAGAAACATGAATTTCCTGAGCATGCCTTGCAAACACACTTACACGTCCCTTACGTTCTGGTTCAGGGCACACTTTTCTGAGAGGTTTTCTTTAACAGCTTCTCACCTGCTGAAGCCATCCCCACCCAGCATCACCCTCGGACCTCCCCTGGCACACACACCCCAGGGAGAGCAGGGGGCTGCAGCCTGGATCTAGCCATGTGTTCTGCTCTGAACACACATGTCCTGTCTGCTGGCTCCATTCCACACATCTTCCTGACCTGCTGGGAACTCCTCCTCTGCCGTGCCCACACGCTTCTGGGAGGAGGCACAGACCAGAAACGAGCACTGTTGGAATAACAGTACAGCCACCAAACACACAGCCCTAGCTGTGGCACCCGGGAAACACATTCCACTTGGGAAACACACTGAAACACATCCCACTTCTGAACCATGTCCCACCTGGGAAGCACAATCCATTTCTGAGCCATATCCCACTTGGGAAGCACATTCCATTTCTGAACCATATCCCACTTCGGAACCATATCCCACTTGGGAAGCACAATCCATTTCTGAGCCATATTTAACACACTTCTGAGCTGTATTTATCCCACTTCTGAGCCATATCCCACTTGGGAAGCACAATCCATTTCTGAACCATATCCCACTTCTGAACCACATCCAAGCACTGGCACCAATGAAGCAAGGCAGGTATAAACCTCCCCCAAAATAAAACCTTACCTAGGGTTTTATGCAGCCTGGGGCAAGGGGTGTGCAAGGAGAAGGAACTCCGTAAGGGGCTTATGGAAAAGAGGGAGAAGGATTTCCTCACAGGCAGACTGTGGCAGGGGAAGGGAGAACAGCTTCAAACCAAAAGAGGAGAGGTTTAGATTAGATGTAGGAAGAAGTTCTTGGCTCAGAGGGTGGTGAGGCACAGGGTGCCCAGAGAAGGCGTGGAAGGCCCATCCCTGGGAATGTCCAAGGTCAGGCTGGATGGGGATTGAGCAACCTGCCCTAGTGAAAGGTGCCCCTGTCCATGGCAGGGGGTTGGAACTGGATGGGCTTTGAGGTCCCTTCCAACCTGGTCTGTGGTTCTATGAAGGAGAAAGACCTTGTGGAAGAGCAAAAGAGCAATCACAGTCTCCTGCATCTGCAGGATCTGGTGCCCCACCAGCTTCATGGGAGCTGTGCGTGCAGCAGGCAATTTTCACACATAAATATTGCAGCCATGGGATATGGATCACAGGTACAGAGACTTTTACATGTTATCACATCCTAAATGCTGTGGCATAAGCTGATGACTTCTGGGGTAATATATTTCCTCTCATGTGCAGTGTTGGTCGACTGGCAGCAAAGAATGTAAAATTTGGCATTAGCTATTATTTAAAGACAAGACTTTTTTTTGGTGGATGTTGAATTAAGAATAAGTGGGAATTAGAGCTTTTTGTAACTAAGAGAGGATTTGATTTAAAGTACAGGATGTGTATAAAGGTCATAAGATAAAAAATGAGGCAACTGTAGATTATGTATTATTTATGGATATAGAGAGGAATAAATATTCATAATTCAAGGAAAACAGATAACATGGGGCTAAGTTATTGAGTGTTGTCTACTAAGAAAAAGAAGAAGTCCTTTTAAATGAAGAGAGATTATTCCTTCCCGTATGTGTAAAGACAGTCAGAAAAGTGTGATTTGTTTGACTGTGACTCATCCTTCCAACATTTGACGGATATGAATCAGATGACCTTCCCCTGGGAGCATATGCTGAAAACAAACCCAAGTTTCTGATTGTTTAGAACTCCTCAAAGATAGTTCTAGCAGTCAACAGGATCATCTTCATGTAGTGCTCATTTTTGTGGCTTTTTCCCTCTCCCATCAGGCACAGCCAAAGGGCATTATTCCCTGATGGTGACTTGTTTCTCCAGCACAGGGTAAGCAAGGTGCTCAAACAGGTCATGGGCTGGACCAGAGGATGGGAGACATGGAAGGATTCCAGCTGGACGTGTTGATGGTTGGTTTGACACCACTGTGTCACAAGAGAAACATCGGGGGGCACCAAGTCTGAGTGAGAACAATTGAGCAAACCAGTAAATTGCCCTGTGAAAAGGTCTGGTCTTCAATTCATGGACAAGTCACGTACTGAGAGGGTCTCCTTGGAAACCTATTTTAATTTTTATGAAATGCTCTCCATCCACCCAATGGACAATGGCAAAGCTGGTTTGTAACCACTCCTGTTCCTCTGAGGCATTTAATTGACCTTGGGAAGAGGTCAAAGGCTTGAAGCAAGGATGCTGCCAGTAATGAAAAAATATTCCTTCTATTCCCACAGTAACTGTTTTTTTCTATGGCATTTTCTGAAAGTCAGCCTGGCATAGTTGATAAATCTGATTAAAAAGCAACCACAGAAAATTTGATGCTCAGGTTGGGATCTCCCACAGCTGTGGGACTGGAGAAGCCCATGAGAAGAACAGTTTACATTCAGTAGGTACAGACACTCCCATAGGGCTACTCACAGCCCTGTGGCTCTGGATATATATACCTTGCACTGGAGGAACTAGATCCCAGCTGTCCTGTCAGAAGTCTTTCCAGCTCCACCAGTGACATTTTATATCCTCTTGGTCATAAAACACAAAGACCTCTTCTGCCTTGGTTCTCTTAAATTAAAAATGAAGATGTCCAGAGACTGAAGCACAGCCTGAACAGATTTCACTACTGTGAATAAGTCCAAAACAAAGTACTGACATTTTTCTCAGGAGGCTGGGGGGAAATTTGAAAGCAGAAATCCTGAACCAGACCTAAGAGAAATTTGGAAGGCTGATGGAATGGGAGTTCACAATGGAATGTGGCCAGGAAATGGAGAAAGCCTGTTTGCACTTGCTTCTGCCAAGGCACACTGTGCAGGACAGGGCCTCCACAGGGCTTCTGGGAATGCTGCAGCTCCCATGGAGGAGCTGATGGGGATGCTGCATCACCTAATCTTGGCTAAGTTTGGCAAAATCACAGGTGCCAAATAACAGCCTCTCTTGTCTGAGTGTCTGAAAGGAGAAATACAGTGGAGGGAGAAGAATTAGGATGCATGCAGCTCTGTCTCGAACAGGATGCAAAGAAGAGAGCACTATTTTGCCTAATTTCACAGGGAAAATAGACCTAACAGTGAATGTACCTAACACAGGAAAATATACCTAAGAGTGAAGTGCTCTGGGTCACCAGCTCTGAAAGACACAGGATCTCTCTTAAGTGAAATGGAACAAAATACCCGCAGAGATGCTAGGGAAGTAGATTTCTTCAAGCAGGAAGATGTACAAAGGTAAGAGTTTGTCGCAGACATCTTTTATGAAAAATCCTTTCCTCAGGATTTTTCCTCATGAGAAGCTGAGAGGCCTCAGGAACAAAATGTAAACATTGATTATCTGCTGCTGTGGAATGCAACAGGTGCATCTGTGATTGGCCCATGTTTGTTGGTTGTTTCTAATTAATGGCCAATCACAGTCAGCTGGCTCAGACTCTCTGTCCGAGACAGAGCCTTTGTTATCACTCTTTGCTATTCTATTCTTAGCCAGCCTTTTGAGGAAATCCTTTCTTCTATTCTTTTAGTATAGTTTTAATGTAATATATATCATGAAATAATAAATCAAGCCTTCTGAAACATGGAGTCAGATCCTCAACCTGGGACCCCTGTGAACACGGTCACAAGAGTTCTCCACTAAGTTTGATGATAAAAAGAGAAATTCGTAAGATTTAACAACAAAGGGCAAAAATGCTGGCTAATGAATGATTCTAACAAAATTTAGGGATTTTTCTCAGCTTTTCAGATGTAAGAAAACACATCATTAGTTATTCATCTTTGACAATTCATTCTGATACAAATCCCAGAGCATCACCCCTTAGCTCTCTTTCCCTTCCTCTTTGACAGCAGTGCCTCAGCATGTTGCTAGACGGTGATGAGATCTTGCAGGAAGCCCAGAAACAGAGCACCATAAAAGATGGGGAAACATATAAATAATTTACAGCCAAAATAATGCCGAAGAGATTTCTGAAATTAAGATTTGGGAAATTCAAAGGCAACAGTTTAAGACATAAAGATAAAATAATAAATTACTGTTTTCCTCCACCTTTCAGATCCCTGTGTCCTTTCTAGATTGCCTTTTGCTCCCCCCCACTGCAATAGTAGCTTGCTATTAGGGTGAATCGAGTTTATTTTTGCTTTATCAATAAGAAACTGATTAACCTCTCATTTCAGTGGTTGTAAAAATTGGCATCTCTACTGCCAAGCAGTGCTGGACAAGAACAGCAGCTTTATTTCTGACCTAGCAAATGAGGCCCAGCTCAAAGGCAGTCTCTGCTGATGCCAGGTTGAAATGCTAAACTAGTTTCCATTGGCTTCAAGACATCCATCACCATTGTTTACACATGGGAGCCACCTGGATAGCTAAACCCAGCTCTCCTCCATGGGCTTTGCCTTAGTAATTCTGTTTCAAACTGGTCTAGTAACAGACACCCCAGGCAGGAGGCTGGAACAGGATGCTCTTTAAGGTTGCTTTCAATCCAACCCTTTCTATGATTCTGTGATTTATTTTGAATTATAGGAGCACAAATAATTGAACATGAGCACGGCTGGTGAAAACTGAAGCAAGTCCAAAGCGAAAGAGAGGAAACCTGCATTGCTCCTATTCGGTCCCCTTGGAAAGTGAGAAAATCCCTGCACCTCTGCTGCCACTTCCTGTGCTAAACGAGCCAAGGAAAACAGCTCCTGAAGGGCTGTTCTCAAGGCAATGGGTAGGTTGGCTGGAGAGTGGAAGGCTGTGCTCAAAAGCATTTTGAGACAGCAGAGTTAAAGAGAGCAGCAGGAGAGCCCCTGCAGCTCCTGGCACTCTGGAGGGCAGTGTCAAACACCACAATGGTGGTACAATGGAGATGGTGACCAATGCAGTTCAAGAGATTTACCAATGGACTGCAATTCCAGCCCCTGCCATGAGAGTTTAGGGAGCACTCTGAATCCAGAGCCAGATGGAAACGGTACTGGATTAAGATTATATTGAATTTTTTTTTAGAAGGAGGTTAGAGCAAGAGATGTGAAGTACATGAAAAAAATGATGTTTAATAAAGTAAAACCATGACCTCTGGTAGCATGCAATCACAAGCAGCTTCCAGAGGTCAAGGAGTGAGTTTACATGGCCCAAGCCATGCCTGCACTGCCCAGCAAAGGTGAACTCCTAACTGGAGTCAGTTGAGTAAATATCCTGGCAAAGGCAAGGTAGTCTAAAATTTCCCTGTGAATCACTGAGCAGAAGCAAAGTTTCCCATGCTGTGAGCTTTTGATTCAGCCTGGTAAATCACATAGAAATTACACCATGCTTCATTGTCCACATGAAGTGATGTTTAAACCCATCTCACACAGGGAACATAGGGCTGCCCGAAGAGGATGAAGAGGTGCCTTTTGCAGGGATCTAGGTAAGTATTAATTGGTCTCATTTCTAATATCTGGAGATTAAACCATAAATTCTTAACCAGATGTGAGCGCCCACACAAACACCTAAATTTTGTATAAGCCTAGCTTTGGAAAAACCTGGGCTTTACTTTCAGTTTGGCTGTGTCGTAGTTTGAGGGGAAGTGGATTTCTGGGAGTGTGGTCAGTCCAATTGAAGGTGTAGATTTGGGATTGACAGCTAGGTGACCACTAAGATTTGGACACGCCGCTGAGAACACACAGGGGTTAAAAGCAGAGCTCTGCCCCTGGGAAGCTCTCTTGGGACTTCGGCGTGGAAGAGGAAGGACCTTTCCCCCTGCTCCAGCTGTCCCTGCTGGGCAGGGGGAGGGGCAGCCATGTGGTAGGCCCGGGCCTGGATCGAGATGGGGGTAGGCCTGACCCTGGTTCCCCCCCGCCCAGGGTGGAAGGGTGGAGGAGAGAGAGACACCGGGAGCTACTGGGCAGCCCCCCCTCCCCTGGGGAGACAGAGAGAGAGACTGTGTCTGTGCTTGCTGCCTGAGACTGAGCTGTGGCCTTGAAGTTCGATATCATGTGCTGCCGGCCTGCCCAGCCTGTGCAGAGGAGGGGGGTTGAACCAGAAGGAGTCCGGCTGCTTGTGGGTTGTGAGCTGTGGAGTTTTAACCCTTTTCTTGGACAATGAAAGCTTTTGCAGAGTACTGACCCTTCCTGGAGAGGAGATGAAGAAGGATTTAAGCAAGTTTTTAAAGGACCGAGCAGGGGAGAGATTGTGAGAAGAACCTAGGGTGGAAGAGATGTGGAGTGGCATTTTTTTGCTGGACGCTTTTTGTAGAGCCATGGACTGTTCCTGAATACAGAGACTATTTTCAGGGGGAGCCACCGTGTCCCAGAGTTAAGAAGGCAGTGTGGGAGCCTCCCGGCCCAGGAGGTGAAATAATGGGGGGACAGATGTCCCAAAATGGAGACTGTGCCTTTTTTTGAGTGGGACGACGGAATCCTTAAAAAGACAACCCTCAAAGTAGCTCTGGTCCATGTTCAGTGGTGAGAGCACTGAAATAGGAAGAAGGGGTCACGATCTCCAATCCGGGTGGTGATATGTGACAAAAAGCCCAGGGCATACAAGAAGGACTCCTCCTCTTAAGGAATTGAGGATTGAGTATTTTTAAGGGTGGTTTTTGCTGGACCGGAAGATGTAATTGTATTGGGAATTTGGTGGGGGGAGGAGGAGGAGCTGTATTCTGTAGAGTTTTCATTTTCCTTGAGATTGTCTTTTCTTTTCTTTCCTATACCTATGTAGTGTGTAGTTAATAAAGTTCTGTTTTCTATATTTTTAAGTAGAGGACTGCTTTGCTTATTCCTAGTCACATCTCACAGCAGGTACCAGGGAGTATTTTCATGGGGGCACTGGCATTTTGCCAGGCTCAAACCATGACAGGCTGTCAGCTCAGTGCAGAATTAATATGCAGATTAATGAGATCATCAAGCAATTTGCAGCTTAATGCTTCGTTAGCGATTGAAGTGCCCCAATCTACTAAATGCTAATAAAGCCATTTCTTCAGGGGTGAAGTAGCAGAAATATCTGGGGGAGCATCCTACGCTTGCTGAGCACACAGACAGAAGGTTGGAAATCAGGAGAAGGTTTTTGCCCTAGAGGGGGCTGGGACTGGAACAGCTCCCCAGGGAGTGCTCACAGCACCAAGCCTGGGGCAGTTCTGGAAGGGCTTGGAAAACGTTGGGATTTTTGGGCTGTCCTGAACTGGGCCAGGAGCTGGACTCGATGATCTTGATGGGTCCCTTCCAACTCAGCATATTCTGAGATTCTGTGATACCATCTGTAGCTATATAGCACAGTATGAAGCTGCCAAACATTCTTTTAGGAGTCTGTATCTACAAAAAAAATAGTATAAAGTAATACTGGCATGCTTGGCTGGAAAGCACCGATATTCATACCCTGACCTATTCTCCTAATCCTATCTCACAACAAAAAATAAATGCACTAATAATTAACCAACACTAAACTCATCACACTCATTATTATTAACCAAAACTAAACTCACCACACTCATTAATACATTAACCAAAAAGTTTCAAAATTAATAACATTTCAAATTAACAAACCAAAACCACTACACCTGTGCAAAAATAAAACTGGCATTGCAACAAGGCAAAACAACAGAACCTGTTGGCAACTAACCAGTACAATGAGGAACAATGCTAGCCTCAAGAACTCAGAAATCTCTACACAGATGACAAAAGAAGTCACACAAGTCACTTGAAAATTCAAGAGTTTCATCAAGGAATAAGTGCCCAATTCTAATTCACTTCTAATTTGCTACACAATTTAGAAGTGTTTTTCAGCTTTTGGTGAAATTCTGAGTGCCAGAACTTCTAAAAAATTATAGCTGATATTCATGTGAGATTTTGTGTTTCTGGCACCTCATTTGGAAGTTTAGACAGCAGTATTCTGAGTTTTGCCATAAAAGTGACTCTTGTAAAACCAACATGTTTGACCCAAACCAATATAATACAGTGGAATTGTGCTTTTTCAGCCTGAGCCTAGAAAGCAAAATAAACTAGCTCAGAAATATTTTTTAAAAAAAATTAAAACAGAGGTTACTGGGCTCTCCCGACAAATGAAAGGGAGACTCATTTTAACTTTGATGTTCAGTTAATGTAATGATATCTCTCTTTGTTTTCTGTACAAGGTCCCTGAAACTGGGGTTTATTCAAACAGACTGAGCTTTTATCCAAACTCTTTTCTTTATCTCAACTATTGCAACCTCCCACCTTGACAGATGCAGCCTTGCCCCACTATCTCCATCCTGAAAGTTCCACCAAATGGAGTTTTTCTGACTCATCTGCCTAGCTCATGCTGGACACTGCTCTTCCCTCCAAGTGTCCAGCTGCAAAGTGTTGGAACCCGGGACATTCCTCTGGCTGCCCTGGAGGGCTCGAGACCCTGGCAGGGGGCTCAGAGACCTTGGCACAGAGTCACAAACACCTGTGCCTTTGATTTCCGCCCATGGAAACAATTACCAACTTTGTGTGAAGAGTTACATGCCATAAGGGTTTGAGTAGAATGATAGTGAATTTGTCACAAAGTAGAAAAGCAGAATTTTGGGAATTTAGAATGAAGGTTCAAGAGGCAAAATAGAAAAATCTGAGCGTGTCCTGCCCTCCTTCTTCTTGTCCTCCATCTTCTGCTGTGATGGTGGCACTCTGGATTGGTTTAGAGTAAAGACAGACTGTCTAACATGGGTGATAGGTATTGGAAAATTATTGTAAATAAAGTGCACGTAGTTCTTAGTATAAAAAGTTACCACCACCCCAAGGGCAGGGACTGTGCCACAACCCAACCTGCCAGACAGACCTCAGCAGGTCAGAGAAAGAATGTAACAGAAAAGAGCAAATAAACAACCTTTAAAAGCAGAACCAGAGAATCCTAACTTCTTCTTCAGTCCCAAAGCTGAGAAAAAAGACTCTTTAATACCTCAAAAGCCATTTCAATCACAAAAACCCAGGAGCTAAGGACACCTGCTTTGCCTCTCAGCCTTCATCCACTGGAGAATATCTGCTGCCATTCAGCAGCAGGCACACTCCTGGTCCTGGTGCCTACAAATCCAGAGTGTGGGATGCTGCTGTGCCCAGCTCCAGCCTGCTGTGCTGACCAGCACTGCCTGCTCTCCTGGTGTGTAAAACCACAGAACCACTGAGGGCGTGTGGTCACCAGTTACTGAGGAGTTGTGAGGATCCCCAGGATGAGGTGAGAGATGAGAATTGACTCCAAGTTCTTAGAAGGCTGATTATAGTATAGTATACTATACTATATTACATCATATTACATTGCATCACATTACATTGCATTATACTACACTATATTATACTACACTATACTAATCATATCATATTAAAAGAAAATGCTATACTAAAACTGTACTAAAGAGAGAGAAAGGAGACATCAGAAGGCTGGACAAGAATGAATAATAAAAACCCATCACTGACCAGAGTCCTGACACAGCTGGACTGGGATTGGTCATTAATTAAAAACAATTCACATGGAACTGTGGTAAATAGGTATGATTTGTGCTGATAAAATAGAAACAGTAATTGATACCTACCATTTAAAAACATTTAATAATTAATATTTGGGAGAAATAAAAATATTTAAAAGTTGAAATGCCAAAAGAAAAGAGAGAGAGGAGGGGCTCCACCCCCCCTTCTGCAGATGTTTACAAGGACAAGATCTACCATATAATAATAATTGGGAATAATAAAAATAGAATGCCAAAGGAAGAGGGAGAGAGGAGGGGTTCCATCTCTCCCCCCCTCAAGCAGATGTTTCCAAGGCCTACAGGAAAGGCCGGGGAAGCAGATGCTAAAAATGAACAAGAACCTGGTTGGCTCCCAGGAAAATGTTAATTATAAAAGATTTATTGTTTTATACATAGATGTAGTGATATGTATTCTTGGCTTATATTATATTGGCTTGGTGCGCATGTGTAACCCAAAGGTGAATCAAAGGACAAAGAGGAAGACTGCAATTCTTCATCAATTAAGACCCCCAAAACCTGTGTGACCACCGAACTGAGTGGTGGTGCATGCGCAAAAAGGTGTTCATGAGGGCGGAGATAGGTAGATGACGAACCGAACTGGAGAATATGGTATTAACACATGGTATATAAGGGGTAATTTTCACTTGGCAACTTTGTACAGAGGGTGGCACGGGTCCAAGAGCCCCGCACTCCACTTTTCAGGCTATCCTTTGCTTATGCACTATTACTGGAACCGAATTATCCTTTATTTTAATCATATATTGTATCCAATTATTGTATCCAATTTTATAATTTTTTTAACCAATTAATTAAAATTGATATTATCTAATTATATTGTTTGGTTCCTTTTTGATGGGATAGTTGGGCAAACATAACAGAACCAATCCAAGATGCACCTGTTGGTGAGCAACCTCCAAACCACATTCGAAGCAATCAGATAATTGTTGTTTACATTTTGTTTCTGAGGCTTCTCAGCTTCTCAGGAGAAAAATGTTTCATAAAATATCCCAGGGACAAGGGTGGAGGAGACCTCCAGGGCTGTCCTGTCTCCTGCCATTTCACCTCTCAGGCATTTTCAGGCAGGGCTTTTCTCTCTGTTGTCTATTACACTGGTTTTGGGTCTTGCTCCATGTTAAAACTCCCAAGCACTGCCTCCACAGATAAACACTGGCAACAGCAATAGTTAACCACGAGTAAATGAGGAATTTCAGAACACAAAGTGATAATGGGCAGTGCTCTATCCTTTCCTGGAGACCAGGGCAGAATGCACTAAACCTCCACCAGAACCCCAGCCCAGAGGGAGCAAGAGCAAATTTCTGCAGAAATGCTTGTAAAGCTCAACTCTTCAAATCCTTGCAGAGGGCTCTTCTTGGTGCTTATTAAGAGCAGGTAGCAGCAGAAGTTATTAGTTTTTATGCCTACTGTTTTCTGTCTGGAAACACCCATCCATTCAGAGTGCAAGGCCTGGTGGAATGGGCTGGGTCTCCCTGAGAAAGGCATGCACCTGAAACACAGCCAAACTCTGCACATCTGCTGTTCCTGTTCAGCAAATCCTAGTTTTCCAAAATGCACAAATGTAGTACTTTAAAAATCATCATAGTGGGTACAAATCCATAATGAGATTTTGATGGTAAATTATTATCTAAATGCATAGTTAGTGCTTATCCTCTAAAGCTTGACGTCTGTGGTTGCATCTGGTTCTTTTTCCTCAGGGGATTTTTCAAAATCATTAATATGAAAAAAATTACCAAAAAAAGTCTTTTACACTGATAAAGAAACACATGCTTTTGTGATGAGACCAAAGCTAGCGGGCATCAAAGCACTGAAAGTTTTAATTGCAGCAAACTTCTTTGTTCTTAAATTTACTTATCTTTCCAGGAGATGAAAATCACCTTACATTGCTTGTACACCTTACCCTTTTTTGACACTCTGAAGCTTATAAAATTGACTCCACTGCTTTGAGTGTGCATTAAAAAAAAAAAGGAAACCTTACAACAAAGCTACAAAGAGCAGAAGCTGAAGTTCCAAAGATCCTAAGACTGAGTACTCAGGCTCATCTTTAACTTCTTAACTCACTTTTAGGTTTTAAACATTATTCATATTTCTGAGATGTTTGAACTCTGGGATTACAGGGTTAGTTAAGATTCAGGGTCTAAGGCTGAAAATCATTTTCCCTATAAACACATTTACCTCAGAGTGTAATTTCTCCTAGGATGGAACTTCTTGTTGAGCCTCTCCCTTCTGCTGTGCCAAACTGGAACTCCAGCAAGGATGTGATGATGATATTGTGATGAAGCTTTGCTTAATCTAGTTAGGGTAAATTAAATTTGAAAGGAAAGAGGTGTAGGACGCTGTGCCAAGTAATTTGCTCAAGTTACTGAGCAGATAAATGAAGCACCTGTTAAAACTGTGTGGTGTAATCTTTGAATGAAGGTGCAGAGTGTTCATGGAGGTGGTGTTGTATCCTCCCCAGGCTCAGGTAAAGCAGAGTCATGGTTTAGCAATGGCATTCCCCAGTTGAGTGCTCCGAGCAAAAAGATCAGTGGAAGTCTCTTCTCCCCAGCACTCTCCAGTGGGAGGCACAGAAGGCAGGGATCGTGGGTTGAGATAAGAACAATTTACTGGAAACAGCAATGAGATAAGAGAAAGAACAGCAAACATATGGAGGGGCTTGACAGCTGGTTGCAAGCAAAGTTAATAGAAGAAATAACAACTGATGATTTTTAGGTGTATCCATAGCAAGGAATAATACAGGGCTGTCAGCATGGAAACAGATTACAAAAGATACATGAAAATTTTTGTAAGTTAGACTATGTGCATAAGCAGATGTGTATATATGCCTTATTGAATTTCTGTAAAACTTTTGCCAATTATATTGACGTTAATTGCTTTGCACCAATGAATATAATCAGTCATTGTGATGTAGTTAATGACTTAAGATCACGCATTGTTAAGAGTATATATGTCACCATGGTATTTTATGAAAAATCCTTTGCTGGGATCTTTTTCTCCTGAGAAGCTGAGAGGACTCAGAAAGGAAATATAAACAGTAATTATCTGCTGCTGTGGAATCCAACAGGTGCATCTGTGATTGGTCTCATGTGATTTTTTTTAATTAATGGCCAATCACAGTCCAGCTGTCTCGAACTCTCTGTTCACAAGATTTTATTATCATTCCATTCCTTCCCTTTCAAGCCTTCAGATGAAATCTTTTATTCTATTCTTTTAGTATAGTTTTAATATTTCATTTTAATATAATATATATCATAAAATAATAAATCAGCCTTCTGAAACATGGAGTCAAGATTCTCCTCTCTTCCCTTGTCCTGGGACCCCTGTGAACACCACCACCACATATATAAGCTAGAGAACATGCAAAATAAAAAACTTTTTTCTTCTTAGACCCTGATCACGTGTGTATGTCACGTCCAGCCTAACAGTGACAGCAACAGCAACAATTGATAACAAAAGTATGCAAAAGAGAGGGTGATTCACATGGGCTGCCTGCCATCCAGCAAGAAAAACACAATTCTGCCCTGGCTGGCTTCAGGCTCCACCAGGCACCTCAGGCAGAAAGCCAAAGGAAGACCACAACTCCTGACAACCAGGAGTCATTCATATTTCCAGAAAGGCAGCCAATGAGTAGCTGCACTCCCCTGTAACTGAGGAAAAAAATTAATCCCTTGCTAGGAAATAAGAGAGCAATTTCTCATGAAGAGATGTCACACAGATCCCTTCCAGAGGGATCCAGATAGGCTGCAGCATAGGGACATCCAGTTGCACTAGAGGAGGACTTTTGGTCTTTTCCAAATGAAATATTGTAATCTATTCTATCAAACTCATAAACCACAGAATAACAGAGCATTGCACATCTACAACTCTTGTGTCTACAGCTGCCATGAACTGTGAGTATTTCTTGGAATGAGTACTCTGTGTAAAACAGCCTTCAGTAATTTGTCAGAAATAGAAATAAGGGCTGGCAGTCATTTCAGCTCCTCATGTCTTTTACTTACATTCCTCTCTTTCCCTGTATGCAGACATAAGTGCAGGTGCTCAGGCCCTACATTTATATGGAATCATGTTCCCACTCCCATGCAGCCAACAGCACTGCACCTCTGCATGGTAGGAGCCAGAGCAAGCCCTTTCAACCACATCACATCCTTTATCTCCCTTTATCTTGCAGAGCCTGTGCTGTGCTGGCATTGGTGGAGGTGTCTGGCCATAGCTCTTTCTCCTGTCACATTCTATGGCCTCACTTCCAAGAGCACAGAAACCTTTTCTTCCATGCACATGAGACTTACAGAGACACTCCACTTCCCTACACTCCATTCCCTAGACTTCCCTTCACTCCCAAAATGCCACTGAATTCACATTCCCTCATTGCCCATGTGATGGGTTTAAGGATTTTTCAGAGGATAAAATATTTTGCACGTGTCAAATCATGGCCCAGACCAGTGAAACAGTCTGTTATGACACATTTGACAGCAAACCTCAAATTTGAAACAGTTTGTGTTTGCCCTAGACAATCACCTAATGATTGAGCTGCGCAAGGAATCTTGTCTTGTACTGCTGCTTTCATGTTATATTACCCAAAGTGTTCTGTTGTTACCTTACCAGATCAGGTTTCTCTCACTTTCATTATTTACAAAGGCTCAACCTGCATGGGAAAACAACCCCAACATAAAATTTGAGGAATCCAAGGCCTGAACCTGAAGGATCACAAAGCAGCACCTCATCTGAGAACTGAGGAAAAAAATTAATCCCTTGCTAGGAAATAAGAGAGCAATTTCTCATGAAGAGATGTCACACAGATCCCTTCCAGAGGGATCCAGATAGGCTGCAGCATAGGGACATCCAGTTGCACTAGAGGAGGACTTTTGGTCTTTTCCAAATGAAATATTGTAATCTATTCTATCAAACTCATAAACCACAGAATAACAGAGCATTGCACATCTACAACTCTTGTGTCTACAGCTGCCATGAACTGTGAGTATTTCTTGGAATGAGTACTCTGTGTAAAACAGCCTTCAGTAATTTGTCAGAAATAGAAATAAGGGCTGGCAGTCATTTCAGCTCCTCATGTCTTTTACTTACATTCCTCTCTTTCCCTGTATGCAGACATAAGTGCAGGTGCTCAGGCCCTACATTTATATGGAATCATGTTCCCACTCCCATGCAGCCAACAGCACTGCACCTCTGCATGGTAGGAGCCAGAGCAAGCCCTTTCAACCACATCACATCCTTTATCTCCCTTTATCTTGCAGAGCCTGTGCTGTGCTGGCATTGGTGGAGGTGTCTGGCCATAGCTCTTTCTCCTGTCACATTCTATGGCCTCACTTCCAAGAGCACAGAAACCTTTTCTTCCATGCACATGAGACTTACAGAGACACTCCACTTCCCTACACTCCATTCCCTAGACTTCCCTTCACTCCCAAAATGCCACTGAATTCACATTCCCTCATTGCCCATGTGATGGGTTTAAGGATTTTTCAGAGGATAAAATATTTTGCACGTGTCAAATCATGGCCCAGACCAGTGAAACAGTCTGTTATGACACATTTGACAGCAAACCTCAAATTTGAAACAGTTTGTGTTTGCCCTAGACAATCACCTAATGATTGAGCTGCGCAAGGAATCTTGTCTTGTACTGCTGCTTTCATGTTATATTACCCAAAGTGTTCTGTTGTTACCTTACCAGATCAGGTTTCTCTCACTTTCATTATTTACAAAGGCTCAACCTGCATGGGAAAACAACCCCAACATAAAATTTGAGGAATCCAAGGCCTGAACCTGAAGGATCACAAAGCAGCACCTCATCTGAGGCTGTCTCAGCCTCCGCCAGAGTGACCCACAGAGATCTCCAGGACGCAGACAGAGAGATGCTGGCAGATAACATTTCACTGCTCCTTTGATGTTCTCCATGTCAGTAAACCATGGCAAACGGTCCAGAGGCAGCAGGACTGCAGCCCATGGCTCTCTTTCCTCACCAGCACAGGGAACACAGCACTCAGCAGGACAATGCAGTGGAATGCTGCCCCAGGATCAGCCCAGCAGGTGCAGGGCACACACACCCCCCTCCTGTCCCCTGGGTTCATTGTCCCGGGGTGTGGCTAACAGAGAAAGGATCACAGGAGCATTTGGAGCACTCCTGTGGTCAGGCTGGGCTGTGCCTGGGAGCACACAGAGCATTTGCTGCTGTGGAACAGGACACCAAGGAGCAGGCATGCCTGCCATTGCAGGGATAACAGCACAGCACAGCCCCTCCCAGCCAGGGCCTCTGGGCTCCCCTTCCTCCTGCTGGGCAGGGGTCATTGTGGCATTCATATTTTCTGGAAAAATTTTTTTAGCCTTCTGTCTGTATCCTTTCCGTATTCTTTACTTTAGTATAGCATTCTATAATATAATATAGTATCATAAAATGATAAATTAGCCTTCTGAGAACATGGAGTCACATTCATCATTCCTTCCTTTGTCTGGGAACCCCACAAATCCAACAGGGGACACCTGAAATGGGGGAGCAGAGCTCTTGCACAGCCCCACAGGCAGCTTTCTTCCCCTGCCAGGGCCAGCCCAGCCCGAGTCACTCATGTCCTTGTGACTCCAGCTCCAGTTACAGACCCTTGTGAGCTCAGGAGGGGAAGTGTGAAGCAGATGGACAGGCTACAGGTCACCTGAAAGTATTCCATGCACTGAATCCCTCCTCCAAACCAGAGTCTAACGCTGCCCTCTGCTCTGCCATCAGACCCCGATGTGGTGATGCTCTGGTCAGTGCTGAAAGCAAAATCCTTGCCATGGAGTGGGATCTGTCATCAGGACAGCAAACACAACCTTAAAGCACATTCTTGCACAGCAGCTGTGAGTGCCAGGGGCTGAAGCTCCCTGATGTTTCTTCCTGAGCTGTCACAGAAGCTTTCAGATGCACAGAAGCTCCTGCTCCTCCCTTGCCCACACACACCAAACCAAGCCTATCCAGGGCTGTTTCCATTGTTTTCCTCCAGGAGAATAAGCATAACTTGGGCAGGAACCCTTGCAATTGATGAGAATTAGGACCAGAGACCTTCCTTTAGGCCAGGAGCACTGTTCTGAGGCCAGCCCTGCCCAGCTGCTGGCACTGAGGAGCTGCCTTCACCGCAAAGGGCGTCTGTGCTGGGGAAAGTGTCACCCAGTGCTCATGAGGCAGGGGAAATGCACAAAACCTGCACACTGACATGATTTCAGTGTTGTTTTGCCCATTACCTTCTAAAGATTGCTGCTGGTTAGCACAACTTCACCTTGTCTGCATTTAAATGAGAATTAAATTTTCTGTTGAGTACTAACCCTAAAAGAATGGAGATGATGCCACTCCAGCCATGTTAAGAATATCAGATGCTAAGCCTGACTTACCAGCAGTACCTGCTATTTGATGAGAGTGAAACCAAATCCACCAAGCTAAATCTGATCAATTATTTTTCAATCCAAATTAAAAAAAGCAAATTTTGAACACTCTAAACAGCATTTAGATATCAACATTTGCTCTTATCACAATGGCTGTATAAAATAAGCATGTTTGCAAAGTAAGGCAAGGTCTTGGGTGGGTTTTGAGAGATATTAACTCCCATATATATATAATATATATTAAAAACATAAAAATATATGTAAATATACACACACATCCATACACACCCTTCATTAGTTCTAGCAAGCCTGTACCATCAACCCTCATCTTCAAGGATCACATTTTCATTATCCATGTCAAAGCACCAGAAAAGTAAAAACAGAGAAGGGTGGCATGGTATTAGAAACAATATTTTGTGTTTTCAATATAAAATACTTCAACTTGTATTTTGGATGTTGCCAGATCTACTCTCAGGCTTTAGCCAAGGCTTTTGATACTCCAACTTGTCACTGTGCATGAGTTTTCCCATCTTCAAAAGAGAAATAATACATCCCTACCTTATGAGGTGCTTCTTTCTCATTCCATAGGGGAAAGCTTTGAGGTCCAAAGTAAATTCAAACTGAAAGACAGAAAAATATTTTCAACGAAAGTAAAAACCATCAAAGTCTACAAAGACTATTTTTCCTCTTAAAAAAAAAAAAAAACAACAAACAAAGTGAGAGGGAGGCTTTCTGTGCAGAATAAAACCCACTAAAGCTTACTCTCTCTGGGATGCCCTAGAGCTGCCCTCAGAAGTCTGGTTATTGGGTCCTTGGGGGGAATCTTTTGCCTCTCTTGCATCTTGATGGCTTTCTGAAAAAATGGCCTTGCTGTTTCCTTCCCTTAAAGGACAGAAAGGGATGGGTTTTTATTGCACTTGTGTCTCTTTATATGAAAAATCATGGAATGGCTTGAGCTGGAAGGGACCCGAAAGGCTGCCTGGTTCCCACCTCTCTGCTGTGGGCAGAGACACATTTCATTAGACCGGGTTTCTCAGAGCCCCATCCAACCTGACCCTGAGCACCTCCAGGGATGAGGCATCCACAGCTCCTCTGGGCACCCTGTTCCAGTGCCTCACCACCCCCGTGGGGAAGAATCCGTTTCCAACATCCAATGTAGACCTGCCCTGCTTCAATCTGGAATTCCTGCTCCCAGCTGAGGTGTGGGGACATGCAGGTGGCCCCACCACAGGCAGGTGGGGTTAATTCAGGTTTAGCTCCCACCCAGAGCTCTCTGCCCGCCCAGCAACCACAAGGGTTCCCTTCCCTCTCTGCCTCTCTGAAAGGTGCCAGGTGAAGAGCAGAAAGCCTTGTCACATCTGCCACATCACTGCCAGCATTTAGTCATCATTTTGTGCCCTCTGACAATGCCAAGCTGTGACCTGTGGAGGGATCAGACTTCTGCCCCCAGACTCAGTTGTACTGAAAAGCCACTGAAATGATTAATGTCTCTGCCAACAATCATGGGCAGATACTCAGGTGTCTGTAGCGACCTGGTACACCTCTCATGCCACATTAGAAACCTGAACTTCTGACTAAATTTGAATAACAAAATGTGTTAGGCATTGTCACAGTGATATTTTCTGAAAAATCCCTTCACCAGGATTTCTTCTCCTGGGAAGCTGGGAAGCTTCAGCTTCTCCCTGTTTTGCTGCTTTGGAATGTGATTTGGAGAATTGTTTACCCAGCATGTGAATTGTTTTAATTTAATGTCCAACCCCAGTCTAGCTGCGTTCAGACTCTCTGAGTCTGTCATGAGCTTTTATTATTATTCTTGTTTTAGCCTTCTGATGTCTCATTTTTCTTTCTTTAGTGTAGTTTTAGTACATCAATACAGGATGAGATTGAGATGAGGGTGAGATTAGACGTGAGATGACATGAGATATGAGGAGATGATATATGATATATAATATATAATGCAAAATAATACAATGCAATATAATATAACAATATAATGAAATAGTACATCAGCCTTCTGAGAATGTGGAGTCAAATTCCCATCTCTCACCTCGTGCTGGGGACCTCACAAACACCACAAGGCATCACCCAGAGAAGTGAGGATCATCTGCACTCCTCCTGAAGCAATGAGCAAGAACCGTCCTCAGGCCTTAGGAAAAGTCAGCTCTGAAAATACTGCTTACTTCTGCAATAGCTCGTGGCCAGACTGAGCATCAAACATGCGAAATCACAACAACAAAAAACCATCTCTAGTTACACCTTTTCATTACAGAATAACAAGAGACTAGATGGCTTAACCAAGAATGTCAGTTAGTTTAGGAATGCTAAACAGGACAGTTTGCCGTTGGTAAAACTTCAGCAGGAATGTGTTCAGCAACTGAAAGCCACAAAAGATTCATTTTACTAATTGTTATGTGCTTGTTTCTCTCTGTTTTGCAGACTGTTAATTACTTGTGCATGGTGTCAGTTGGCACGTGCCAGCCAGGATTTTGTATTTTGGTCATTCTGCTGCCAAGCAGAGACCTTCAAATGCTGCAATTGTTCCTCCTTTGGCCATTTAGTGACAGCAGATAAAATGAATGTCCTAACATTCCAAATGAGGGGGCCAGGACACCTTCAGCATTGTTGAATCAAAGCTGACAGTAGACATGTAATGTACTGGCACTTCAGCAATTACTCAGCACTTCAGCAAATTACTCAGTTGCTAATTGGGACGCTGGAAATTAAGGGTCATCTGTGTTATGCTCCCACAGGTATTCCTTGAGACAAAGACCTGGGTTTTACACATCTCTGATGTGATAAATTTGGGGCTAAGCAGGCCCATTATAGCTGTCTTACATTCAGCTAGAAAGACTGAATTTATCCCTCATGGCCAAACTCAAAGCTAGATATTCTTTTCCCAGCATTCAAAAGGCATCCTGAAAAGAAAAGAGCAGATTTCCCTCAGCTCAGATGTTTCTCATTCTTGCCTCTTAATTGTCAATTTAAAGAAGCAGTAATTTTTACTTTTATTCTGAAAAGAATTCCAGGCAGTTAATGCATGTGTAGTTAATACATTTGCCTAAATAAGGAGGGGGGAGAAAAAAGAAAAAAAGGCATACAGCAGCTAGGCAGAGTAAGTTGAGTTCTGATGAGCACCAAATTGCAAAGATGGCCAGTACAGTTGTTCAGCTATCTGTCCACTAGAGTTGCCATTATTTACAGGTAATAGATACAATTTATAAATACCAAATTGATATATAAATACTTATTCATTTATTTACAGATAATTTATTTATAATATATATTTATTCCATTATTGATATTTAACTATTTATAAATACCAAATGTATACATTTGGTATTCTGGAATATGCATTGGATTTGAGTATGAGTAAGGTGAACACTGTGGTGAAAGACACAACACAAGCATTGCCCAGAAAGCCATATCCTCCTTCCAGGATTTCATCCCATCTTCTGAAACACAGGAATTCTTGATGTGCTTCACTTCATGTCTATCAAGTATTTGTTGTCCCTTCATGCATCCCACATTCCTACCCTGGCCTTGTAAAAGGGAATACAAAACCCTACATGTATTTGGCCATGGGTGAAGATATCCTTCTCACAGAGCATTTCCTGCTCCTGGGACAAGGCCTGGTACTGAAAACAAATTAGGAAAATGCATTGTGGATGCACTAAAGGTCTGAACTTCTGTGGTCTACTGCTAGCTTAACCGAGCAAGGTTTCACCTGCAGAAATAACACACATATATCCAACTCCCATTGATAAGGTCTCCATGAAAATGAAAAGCAAAAACTTACTTCGTTTTAGAGGTTTGTGGAACAGAATATCCTTTGGGGTGTAATTTGTGGTGTAATTTATCCCAAAGTCACAGTCAGAGAAGAGACAGAAGGAGAAATCCTGCCAGGTGAGGTCACAGCTGGGGCTGCTCTAAGAGGCTGAAGCATCCAACTGTCACTGTGATAATTTATGAAAAAATCCCCTGGCCAGGATTTTCTCCTGGGAAGCTGAGAAGCCTCAGAGAGGAATGAAAGCAGTAATTATCTGTTTGCTGCTCCTGTGTTTGCTGCTCTGGAATGTGGTCTGGACATTGTTCCCCAACAGGTGTTTGATTGGTTCCATGTGAATTGTTTTTACTTAATGACCAATCACCATCAGCTGTGTCAGACTAATCAGTCACGAGCTTTCATTCTCATTCTTGCCAAGCATTCTGATGTATTCTCTTTCTTTAGTATAGTTTTAGTGTAGCATTCATATAATATATCATATCATATATTATCATATCTCATATCATAAAATAATAAATCAGCCTTCTGAGAACATGGAGTCAAATTCTCACCTCTCACCTCATCCTGGGGACCCTCACAAATACCACATTAAAGAATTACAAGTTTTAACTGACAGATTTCCTCCACGGTTCTTCTATTCCCCACAAAATGAGCCAAGTGTAGTCCTTTTAATAAGTGTTAATGGATTAAAATTCTGCCAATGATGCCAGG
This sequence comes from Emberiza elegans, assembly GCA_024865655.1. Lineage (NCBI taxonomy): Eukaryota > Metazoa > Chordata > Aves > Passeriformes > Fringillidae > Emberiza > Emberiza elegans. The sequence goes on from JALJVW010000011.1 coordinate 693,039, forward strand.
ATGTAATTTTTCCAGAGTGTGATATCTTCAAATGGTTTACACACTGCTAAAGCCCAAACCCATAGAATTCAGTTCATTGTACAAGCATACTGATAATGTATGTAGATTTCAGAAAAAAATCAGACCATAGAGGTCTATAACAACTCTTTATAAATGGAATTTGGTATCCCAAAGAGCAGAAAAACTCACATTAAAGGATTAAAAGACTGTTAGTATTAATACCCAAATTTTACTGCAGCATTCTTTCCTAAAGCTGAATGCATTTTATTCATGCCTACCTGCCCAAGATGAAACACTTTCCCGCCTCTAAAAGTAGTCCAAAAATGTAAATACTGCTTCATATTTTTTAAGTGATCTATCTTATCAGCAAATACATGTCAATGGATGCTCTATCAATCACAGGTAACATTTCATCCAGTGTAAACAGTTCTATTGACTGGAATGCTGTTAGTGTAGCTGCAGCTTTGAAAAGCTTCCTGCCTTCAAGCACATGATTATGGGAAATGCACACTGTGTGTTCTTTCAATACAAAGAATCTGAAATTTTTTGCATTCTCTTCTGTTGTTGCCTTAGTTTTACACCTTTTAAACTTACACACGTTTTTATGAATATTACAAAATACATTTATAGACCTTGGCATATTGAAAATGTACTTTTTGGCAAATTAATTTTAAAATTATTTTAATTGAAAAAGAATTTCAGATTTTTTTAAAAATTTGAAATATGGACAAATTACAATTTTACCTTCATAGAAAAAATTATGGAAATGGAGGCTATTAATTTAAACCCCCTCCTTTTGTTATACTTTTTTCAATAGGCCCATGCATTATTGAAGGGGTTTTGTAGAGATACACTTACATGAGTTCTGTATCACATTACAGCTGATGAATGCCCAACACACAGGTATGTTATGAAAGGTCATCAGTTACAAGTGAAGCTGCATAATGCATGGCTGCTGATACATCTGCCACTTCTCTGCACTGGCTCTGTGCCTGCTCTGGCAGCAGCCAGCTGAGAGCACCAGTTTAACCCAGTTTCATTCTGGGGACTCACTGGGAACTCTCATTCAGCACAGGCAGGCTTTGCTCCAGTGGACATCTGGGCTCTTCTCAAAAGAGCCAAGTGAAGTGAACCCCAAAGTGCTCTAATGCCAAAAGGACCAACAGAGAAGCACCCAAAAATTTCCATAATTATCTCAAAAATTTCCCAACTCCTAAATTTTTTCAGGTTTTCTTAACAGGGAAAGAAGCAAGGAGGCATTCTGCATGTGGATGGGAATGGGAGGAGGGTGAAAAGCCCATGACTTGTGCTGAGCTCCTGTCCCACAGCAATTACTCTGTGCCCTGGCGTGTGACAGCGTTCACAGGGGTCTTGGGATGAGGATCTGACTCCATGTTTCAGAAGGCTTGATTTATTATTTCATGATATATATTACATTAAAACTATACTAAAAGACTAGAAGAAAGGATTTCGTCAGAAGGCTGGCTAAGAATAGAATAGCAAAGAGTGATAACAAAGGTTTGTGGCTTGGGCTCTCTGTCCAAGCCAGCTGACTGTGATTGGCCATTAATTAGAAACAACCAACATGGGACAATCACAGATGCACCTGTTGCATTCCACAGCAGCAGATAATCAATTTTTACGTGTTGTTTCTCAGGCCTCTCAGCTTCTCAGGAGGAAAAATCCTAAGGGAAAGGGTTTTTCATAAAAGATGTCTGTGACACCCTGGTGATGAGAACCCCTCATAGCTCACTCCTGACATCAGGGATGTGCTCTCTTGTGCTGTCCAACCCTGTAAAGAACAAAAAGCCCTTGCCTGCATGCTTTCCCCTGCCTCTTGCCTCTGCCAGCACTCCCACAATCATCTCCCAACCTGACCCACTGCTTCAAGGAGCTCTTGGAGCCTTGGGGAGCTGCAGTCACTCTTACTTTGGTTGGGAAGGGTTTCCACATGCCAAGAAGCATACAAATATGCGAGTAAACACAAGCTCCATCATTCATTCGCAGATCATGTTTGCACACAGCATTTAAAAGCTGAGTTTGATTCTGGCAAAGACCCCTGTACCCTGGAGAATGCTGGAAGAGATGAAGCACTGTATGAAGCTCTCCTGGTTGTTCCAGTGAACTTGTGCTTGTTTCAGGTGCTTATGCAGCCCTCCCCAGGGCCCAGCCCGGGTCAGGTGAGGCTGAGCACGTGGGGAGAAGGGGAGGTGAAGCCAAGGCACGCCGGCTGCTGCCCATGCTCATCTTACCTGTGACACCCAGCAGCCCAGCAGGGTGCAAGGCAAGTTGCTCTTTTTCCAGCCTCCGTGGGCATCAATCCCATTAGGGCTGGGGAAGGCTGATTCATTATCCAGACGTCTATTTCATTATGAATATCTGTCTAGACGTGGCAGAGATCAGAGTACAGAGTGCTCCTGGTGCAGCACACAAGCAGGGAGCTGAGCAGTGCCCTGAGCTCACCCTGGCAGCTCCTCCTGCACAGGAACAGCAGCTGGGGAATGCTCCCATGAGGAATCCTCCTCCCAAACACCAAGGGAAGGCCTGGCAGTCTGTCCCTGCACACCCTTGCACTCAGCCAGAGCAGGTGTGTAAAGGGTTTTCTCCCTGTGATGTGTTGCCAAAGGAGAAAAAATTAAAGTCAATGACAGAAGAGAGCAGATTTCATTGCCACAATTCTTCAGTTCCCTATGGATTTATGAAGGATAGAGAGGAAGACACATGGGGTTCACAGCTCAGCATCTGTCTGGGGGCATTGGTAGCTCCTCAGAGCAGCAGATGCCAGCAGCGGGGACACTGACAGTGGCAGGGTGTGGCAGTGGCCGTGTGCACAGTGTGGGTGTGACACAGAGTGGCAGGGTGTGGCCGTGTGCACAGTGTGGGTGTGACACAGAGTGGCAGGGTGTGGCAGTGGCCGTGTGCACAGTGTGGGTGTGACACAGAGTGGGAGGGTGTGGGTGTGGCAGTGTGCACAGTGTGGGTGTGACACACAGTGGGAGGGTGTGGCAGTGGCCGTGTGCACAGTGTGGGTGTGACACACAGTGGGAGGGTGTGGCAGTGGCCGTGTGCACAGTGTGGGTGTGACACAGAGTGGCAGGGTGTGACAGTGTGCACAGTGTGGGTGTGACACAGAGTGGGAGGGTGTGACAGTGTGCACAGTGTGGGTGTGACAGAGTGGGAGGGTGTGACAGTGTGCACAGTGTGGGTGTGACACAGAGTGGCAGGGTGTGACAGTGTGCACAGTGTGGGTGTGACAGAGTGGCAGGGTGTGGCAGTGGCAGCGTGCACAGTGTGGGTGTGACACAGAGTGGGAGGGTGTGGGTGTGGCAGTGTGCACACTGTGGGTGTGACGCAGAGTGGGAGGGTGTGGGTGTGGCAGTGTGCACACTGTGGGTGTGACACAGAGTGGGAGGGTGTGGGTGTGGCAGTGTGCACAGTGTGGGTGTGACACAGAGTGGCAGGGTGTGGCCGTGTGCACAGTGTGGGTGTGACACAGAGTGGCAGGGTGTGGCAGTGGCTGTGTGCACAGTGTGGGTGTGACACAGAGTGGGAGGGTGTGGGTGTGGCAGTGTGCACAGTGTGGGTGTGACACACAGTGGGAGGGTGTGGCAGTGGCCGTGTGCACAGTGTGGGTGTGACACAGAGTGGCAGGGTGTGGCAGTGTGCACAGTGTAGGAGCAGCTGTGCCTTCTGTCACCCTCATTGTCCCCAGCAGCCAGCCCAATGCCTTGTGTTGGTTCCTTGTTTTACCACACAGGCTTCTTCCAAATTGTATGTTCAAAATAACCCTGTGACATTCTGGCAGTCTTTTTGTAATCTCTTGCTTCATTGCCTTGTAGACATCACTTAATCAAGTAATGACAAATTTACTTTTTTCACCTACAATATTTAGAAGCAAACTGTCATTGTTCCAGGTCTACTCTTAAAATCACATCTAAACACTTCAGGAAATGCCTGGAATAGCCACCAATTTATTGAACACATTAAATTGGTGGCTATCTAATTTATTAATTTTCCCCTTTTAACTTTTACTACCAATTTAATTACCTTTAAAAATTAATTTACTAGGTGATATATTTTGGTGCTTATTAGTTAATGAGTAAAACACTTTACACAAGTCAAGTAAAGGCCATCTAAACATTTTCTGGGTAACTGAGGTGGTCTAGGGTGCAAAAACAAACACTAAAACACTTTTAGAAAATAACAATAATGATGCTGAGAGCAAAAAGACTAACTGTGCATGAATCTGTAAGGGCAGTGTCTTATATGAGCTAATTCTCTTCCTAAAAGTGAACAAGGTCTAGAAAGCATGTTCCCTTTTTCTGCTCCAGGATCCCCTTAGGAGCTGAAAGAGTTGAGCTTTTTTGGGGCTAATCTTTTTATAACATAATTTAATAAAACTTAAATAAAAATTTAAGCCCCCAAAGAGAAAACTAAATTAGGACACTTGGACTCCCAATTTTACTCTTTCAGTCCTGGATTCAGATGCATTATACAGCTATTATTCTTGTAGAGTGTAAAGTCTAAAGGAAAAAATATTTTGTCTTCAAGAAAAAAAAACTGGAATCATTGAGAAATAAATATTGCAACAAAACCCCTTGCTTTCAAATTTGTCCTTTTCCTTCCCCACTTATTTTTTGACATTTATATTACTGAAAATTGGCAGGTGCAAACACCATTCTTCACAATCCTTAGTGCTGCCTTAGTGATGAAAAATCCACTTGTTCTGTCACAGTGCAGCATCTTCCTCCTCCTGCCAGTGCCCACAAATACACCACAGAGCCTGAACTCCCACAATCTGCCCAGTAAATGGATATTCCTTAAATCCTCAAGTCAGTTCTGAGCACCTAATTGGCTAAATTGCCTGCTGCAATAGTTCAAGAAATTAACCTAAATTTCTATATGAATGGCTGATTTGACATCTTTATATCATTGCCAAATGATTCTGTGTTTTGTGGTGGTTTTGGGGTTTTTTTTGCTCATTTATATCATTTGTTTGGCTGTTTTTTTAGATTGATTGTCAGTTACTGTGTTGTCTTTACCCATGCATAGCCCAGAACGTCCCCACATGGGCCACTTATTGCAGTATACAATCACCTGATTAAATTACCTCATTTAATTACCTTTGCACTGGTAAACATGCTTTCTTAATAGCTCTCCACAGTGCTGACCACATGGATTATTACCACCCACCAGTTCCCACTAATTTTCATGTTTTCTGCCACTCTTCACTCTTGAAATGTACACATTTAAAGGACATGCTGAATGAAGTCATGTTCCATCCACTTCTAGATTTCTACCAGCTGTTAGCTGGAGTTTCTGCTTAAATATTCACAGCTCTGAATAGTTTGAACAATTCCGAGTGGCTTATGTGTTTTTACTCCATGGAACAAAGAAGTTTGGTGTTTCCCAGTCTGTAAATGCCCAGATTATCTGACATGATGGAATTCTCAGGTTCATGACAACAATTATAATGCACTTCCCAAGCTGTTCATAGACATCCTCATTCCTTGCAGTCTCTGTGTGCTGTGTGAAGCTCTCTGGCAGCTGCCTGGAATACCAGGTGTGACCTTCAGAAGGTGTAGGGCTGCTTTTAAACCACATTAGCAGGATTCTCTCAGGGGATGGCTAAACAAATACTTCTCATTTACTTGAGCACATATTAAACAGCACTAGCTACATGTTATAGTAGGAGAATGTTTAAATGTCCAATCAAAATCACATTTTTGAGGGTGTAATGAGTGTATTTGTGTGTCCATTCCTGCAGTACAGATGCCTTTCCCTGCAACATTGCTCTCTGTGCTGCTCCTGGCACACAGAGTGGGCAGCACTCACAGAAGGGAAGAACACTTCCAAAAAAAGGGTTCTATTGATACCCCTCTCATGCAGTACATAATCCTATGAGTTATTGACTTACCATAACCCAAAGCCTACAATGAATACAGAATTATTAATTTCCTTATGGGATTTTGCATGGTGATTTCACTACAGCATCTGAATTCTTTGAAAACATTAATGAACAGATCGTCTCAACATCCTTTTGAAGTTCGAGGATATTTTTATCACTATTTTACACAGGGGGAATGGAATATTTAAGATAAAAGCCAAAATGTTCAGAGTGTCAGCTAATTTTGTTTGCCAATTTTGGAAGTCTGAGGCTCTGAGTTTTCCAAGAGCTAAGGGGTTTTTTTTTAAGGCTTTTTATATGCTCAGAGGACAGAGCCTGATTCCACCAGTTGCTGCTGGGAACACAAAATGTTCCACATGTTCAACATTATTTGATACCAACATTATTTGATCCCAAGCTTCATCTGTCTCAAAACAAGCACTCAAAGGAGAGGAGCTTTGCTGTGAATGGTGAGCCCATCTCATGAAAGGAGCCATCACTCTGGCCAAAAACCAAAACAGCATCCTTTCCCTCCCTTCTTTTGAGTATTTCACAAGATCTCTTCTGTCTTAAACAAGAAATGAGATTTTGGATAAAGCTCTGTCCTCTTCACTGAATGCTCCAGATCACAACCAAAGGAATTCCACCAAAAGGGCTGGATATTGAAAAAAAACTCCAAAAATAAAAATCCATCTCATCTGTTTAAACTGGAGACTGGGTAAGTCCTGGAATGACTTTATCCCCATTCCTCTGCGTGGCTCAGAAATAAGTTTTGCACCTTTGAGATTGGTTCTGAGAGCAAAGAGGGGGGAAGAAGAGTTGGTTTTCAGAAAAAACTGCTCTCTGTCATTCCTACTGCAAAACAACATTGTCCACAACACAAACAAACAACAAACCAGAGCTGTCCTTTTTTTTAGTTAGTTTTAGCTAAGTAAAGCTGAGAAGTTCCCTAAAGTTTAGTTTTGTTTCCTTTTCTTTAAACATATTTAAACCTGCTCTAAACTAAAACATCCAAAACCCCACCAAAATCTCACAACCCACCAAGCCAAGCCTAAGCCACAACATTTCCAGCACCCAAGAAATTAATAAAAAACGGAGTAAACCAAGCTACAGCCCACAAAAAAAAACTTTGTGTTTGTAATCCCTTTGAGAGCAACAAGAAGTTTCATTTTTAAAATATTGTTCATTTCTTTGTGCTAGTCAATGCTTTGCCTGTTAAATAAACAGTTTTTTCCACTTTTCTCCAAAAAATTATGTTTTTCTGAACTAGTTAAGGGAAGAGCCATTTAATTTTGCTTTCTAAAAGAAACCCCTTTAAAAGTTTTTCTCCCAAAATTACCCTAATTCAGAACAAATATAATTTTTGGTGCCCAACATGTAGCTCAAGAAAGCAGAAAAAACCTGTACTGATTACATTTTAGTTTTATTTACTCTGTAATGAGATAAAGCAAGGAGTAATCATTTTAAATTCCTAATATCTCTCAGAGTAAAAGTGTCTCTTCATGTGTTTCTCATCCCTAAGTTTTTTTAAGTTTTGGTATCTTTCTAGTCACTAAAATTATTTTCTTATCCAAAAAGAACTCCAACATTATCTATAACACAGTTTTTACATTAGAAAAGCACAGATTAAAATAGCTATTCCACTAAGCTCAGGTATAACAATTTATAGAGTTTACAAAAGTACTAGTCTGTTCAAGATGAATTTAGGATTCATCTTGCAACCCAATTCCAATAACATGTTTTAAGATTCTTTATTAATAATTGCACCCAGTTGGTTAAAAGAAAAGCAAAAATGAAGCTTTTCAGCCTTTCCTTTCCTTCTTATCCTTTAAATCTATTACATCACTTTTTAAAAAGGGTCAGTTTTCCCTAAATGCTAAAGCCACCACTTTGCTAGTATTTAATCTAGCAAGTTTCCTCTATACAGCCTACCACCTCTCTAAAATAAAAGCTAAAATATCCAGAACTACTAATAAAACCCTGAATCCAAAAGGAAACCCAAGAGTAAAAAACCCTGAACAGCATAAAAAAATAAAAAGATATAAGCCAAATGCTAAGAAAATTTTCTAACCTAAAACTTTCCACATAAACAAATTCAAAACCCAACTAAAGTAGAGAAATACCTAAAAAAAAGTACCATAATGACTCTAAGGAGGAAAAAAACCATTACAATAAGCTAAGCCCTAACCTATAATTATCACATACTCTTAAACACTGTAAAGCAACAAATAAAAGCAAAAAGACAAAACAATAAATCAGCAGCTTCCCCAATCACTCAAGCTCCAGCCAACAGCCCAGCCACGCAAGTTGTAACTTGTCACAGACGCATTTTATGAAAAATCCTTTTGCTAGGATCCTTTCTCCGGAGAAGCTGAGAAGCCTCAGAAAGGAAATGTAAACAATAATTATCTGCTGCTGTGGAATGCAACAGGTGCATCTTTGATTGGTCTCATGTGATTGTTTTTAATTAATGGCCAATCACAGCCCAGCTGTCTCGGACTCTCTGGTCAGTCACAAGATTTTATTATCATTCCATTCCTTTCCTTTCAAGCCTTCTGATGAAATCCTTTCTTCTATTCTTTTAGTATAGTTTTAGTATATCATTTTCTTTTAATATAATAAATATAAAATAATAAATCATCCTTCTGAAGCATGGAGTCAAGATTCTCCTCTCTTCCCTCGTCCTGGGACCCCTGTGAACACCACCACAATAACTAAACCAAACAATAAGCCTAAGCCTGTAGCTAAACCAAACAATAAACCTAAACCATGGCAGCCACTGAAAAAAAAAAACCAAACCCACAAAAAACCCCAACTGGCCAGTGACAACAATAATAACCCAGAGCAAAGACCCTCCAAACCAAGCACTGAGACCAAAGTTAAAGCAACTAACACAAAATCAAAAACCACTATTAAAGCCCTATTCCCTAAAAAATCTTGGTAGCCTAAAAAGAAATTACACTCAAAGACCTAATAAATCTATAGTTAGTTAGGTAATCCCTCTTTAAAACTACAATTCTAAATAGCACTAAAGCAAAACATTGAAAATCCCCATCACATAATCCAATTATCAATCTAAGAATAATAAGGGGGGGCTAACTCTCACCATCTCTGGGCATGGGTCCTAAGAAGTGTAACACAAAAATACCTATATAAAAACAATCTCTAGATACAACAAACTCAATAAAAAAACAGAAACCAAAAAAGTCAACGCTTAAAAAAATGGCAGCAGCAGAAATTGTCTTCTCAAATAACCTAAAGACTACAAATCCAGACTTAGTACCATGTACATCCATAATGTACCATGTACATAATAGTGGAAAACTTGTGCAACTTAGACCACAAAAATACACGTGTACTTTCACAATAATTTTAAAAACCTAAAGAAACCATACTTAATACAACAAAAAAGCTCCAAACATATACAAATTCTGTACATAACCCAACACATACAAAAATCACAACTGCAAAAGCATGTCTACAAAAATTAAAAAATAAAACTAAAATAACCGCAAAAAATGCAAAGAAAAAATTAAAAAATTACATTCTCCAAATCTCAGCAGTATTGATCAAAAATTTTAATACCAAATGTAAATGTCCCCCAAACATGGAGAGAAGGTATCCTCACTATGTGATGGTAAAAAAAAAATTCCATAAAGAAATTTCCATAAAATTCTATTTCCATATTTTTATTTTCTATTTCCAAATTTCTATTTCCATAAGAAAATAAAAAATCTACTGCTGCTCTAACACAACAAATGCTTAAATTAAAAAAACAAGACTCAAAGAAAAAGTTCCCCCCAAAAAACTAGCTCCAGTGACCCATAACCAAACTACCAAATATAATAATACCAACAACATATCCAATTCCCTTAAAAAACCCTCCAAAAGATATACCCAAAGAAAAAAGAACAACCAAGATTAGAGTAAGAAAAAGCTAGTAAAAACTGTTTTTTAAATTCTACAAATTCATTAACCTAGCACATCAAAACCACAAAAATATAAAAACTTAATCAGCACTAGCACACAAAACCCATTAATCCCACCAAAACATATAAAGACAAAATCTGTTTCTATTACTAGAGTAACAAAAAGATCACAAAGTTTTACTTTAGTAAAAACTAAAGTAAATCTAACTAAAGGGATGTAAAAAAAGCCACTCTATTGTAACTAGCCCAAAACTCCCATCCATTTTAAGCATAGACTTGCTCCAAAATCAATTTTTCAAAAACCCAAAGAAACTCAGGTAAACATTTAAAATAAAAACTGTAAAATCAAAAAGCATCCAACAGTTAAACACCTGACCTTAACTATCAAAAAACCCATCTACAATAAAACTTCTTAAAAAAACCCCAACAATTACCACCTCAACAATACACCACCAGCAACACCAAACAACCCAAAATAGTGTCATTCCCATCAAAAAATTACATCGTAAACTAAAACTTCAAAAGAACCCCAACAAAATCCACTCACCCTTCAACAAATCCATTTAGCCTATACACAAATCTAAAACAAATAAAAATTAACTATAAACTATCATACCTTAAATACTGCTGTATTAAACACTAATACCACCATTAAACACTGCTGTAACACACTTATTAAAACTCAAACTAATACAAACTAAAACCCAAAACAACAAAATAACACTATTAACATTACCAATACATTTTTCCTGTTTCCTCTAACAACAAAATACAAACCTGTTTGCTCTCACATAAAAAACATACAATTCACCTAAAACCAACTACCCCAAAAATAAACACACGACCCCATCATCTACCATAAACTCATCCAAGCTACACTAAAAAAGAGTAAAGCATAAGTCTATGCTTAAAACCATTTACAATACATTAATTACATCATTGAGTAAAAAAACACAGCAACAAAAATGTTTAAAAAAATCACCCAAATTCTTTTGAAACAAATTTCACCATCAGAAAAATTAAAAAGCCTACTCAAAAATTCAGTTCCTAAAAGTAAAATAAACAGCATCAAATTCCCACCAATGCCATCAACAAAATCACAACAATATCTCCACCAATCAACAAAAAAACCCCACAGACTTTCCCAAGCACTGTAAGCTTTTAAAAAATGCACATTCCTAAATACAACCAAATGATAAACCCTTCTTACCCAATCACCCACAAAACGATCACTTTCCAATAAAACCCTAAACAACAATCAACTTTGACCCCAGTCAAACAAAAAATCGTTCATACAATAACCCTGAACAGAGTCCAAACAAAACCACACATAAAAAATGTACTCTGCAACCAAGAACCATCATCTGTCCTAAAATCTTTAACAGAAAGTCCCTAAGAAAACTCAAGGACAATCACAAAGAGTTTAGAGTAAAACCCCCCCAAAAAACCACCAAAAAAAAACCACCAAAAAAACCCCACCAAAAAAAACCCCACAAAAAAAAAACCCACCAAAAAAAAACCCACAAAAAAAACCCGCACCAAAAAAAACCCCACCAAAAAACTACTAAAAACCAACTACACTCTGAAAAAAAAAAAAAAGCAGCTTATAAAAAAGGCAAACTTCCACAGAAGTAATGAACACTAAAGCACCTCCTGGCACCCCAACCACCAATGCCAAAGTGAACACTCAAAGCAAAAATTCCCTCTACCCACCATGCCACCAACTCCACACAACGCAGATTACCCTCATCACACTACACACCCATATTAAAACATTAAAGCAGCCAAAGATTTTAAAAGAATTACAAATTAACCTAAAAATAAAAAAATTAGTCTCACTAAAAAAAAAAACCCCAAAAGTAACACATACTAAAACACCTGCACCACATAAACAACTACCAACAAAAAACCATGTTACACTCTTCACTAATAATTCCTATCCCATTGTGAAAATCAACCCACAAAACCCCAACTATATAAAACCCCACGCAACAAATCACAAAACTACTAAAAAAAGTAAATCAAATTAACTCACTAAACTCAGTTATTCAACTAGTCCAAAACATTACTAAAAATACCCCCAAAATTCTACCTCTATACTAATTTGTAAATAGTAACCAATACTCCATAAAACTAACAAATAAAAAACTAATTAACAGTGTAAAAAAACCAATTTAAGCTCTAGTAAGTAAAATCTATCACTATCAAAGTAAAAAAAAACCTTCCTATGAAAGTCCATCATATAAAGACCCATATTCTCAAAAATAAAGCTAATAAAAACCACCAGAATGACAAACAAGTAACTCAAGCTACAAAAGTAAAAGTATCAAAACCAAATTTAAATTAGCAACACGAAAGTGATTCCTAACTAAATAAACTCAGAGTGCCCCCAGTCATCAAAATAAAAATACCACCTGTAAGTAAACAGAAAATCAAAGATTAAAGCTAACCATAAACAGTATTTCCCAAGTTCTCCATAACTTGCGAAATAATATGTAAAATATATACTGCCATCAAACAAACCAAACACCCTATAACATAGTGAGCAATAATCCAAATATAAATATAAAAAAACTGGCAAATTAATTACATTGGACTACCACAAACACACCAAAACAAACCCGATGTGCTCACAGTAGCAATAACACCACAAAGTAACTTAAACCCTACCCTATAATACCTCACACTACAGCCCAAAACACCATGCTAAACCTTATAAAACACATCCTTTAAAAGCATAGAACTCTAAAAAAATTAAATCAAACAGCAGAACTCATTTCAAAACCAACCTTATCAACCCCTGAACTAAAAACCCTAACATTAAATAAGTATATAAATAAGTATATACCATATCCCCTACCATACACCCACTACAAAGTAAAAAAGTACAAGTCTGTTAAAAACCACCTTAAAACATGGGGTGGGGGATCTTTCAATAATTAAGAACATCTAACAAAAGCCACCTAATTGATTAAGACCTGAAGTTCCACTAACCCAACAAACCCTACCCAACCTAAACCCCTACATACAATAAACAAACGCAAAGTCCTAATAATGCATGCCAAAAGTTTATAAAAAATTTTAAATTAATTCTACCTCAAATACAAACAAACATATTCATAAAGTTGTTTTTACTCAAAGACCAAGTGACACATAGTATATAATACAGAGGGAAAAAAAGCAACACAATGTATTCCTCAAAAAAATCTAATTATTAAGTAAGAACTATGGGTAAATATCACTGCCTGTTAAATGTTACTGCCATTGTCTATATATATAACTGTATACTATATATATCTACGTATAATATATGTGTTTATAAAGTTAGAATCTATATTAGTTTTAGTAATAAACCAATGATAAAAAAATAAAAATTAAAATATCCTAAAGTAACTTTATAATACTCCTATCCCCGTTCATCTGTGTAACTCAAAAATAAGTTTTACACCTTTAAGATTAGTTCTAAAAAGAAAAAGAACCCAAAGTCCCAGAGTTTGTTTTCAAGAAAACTGTACTCACTCCTACACATTCCTACTGCAAACAGTGCTGTCTATAACAACACAACAGAGACAATAAACCAGAGTTCTCCTTTGTTTTAGTTGGTTGTAACTAAATAAAGCAGGTTAAGTTCCCTAAACTGGAGGGATTTTCCTTTTCTTTAAACCTTTTTAAACCTACTCTAAATTAAAATACCCAAAAACCCACCAAAATCTCACACCTGTACCCCACCAAACCAAACCTAAACCACAACCCTTTGAATTTCAGAAAAATTAATAACAAACTGAGTACACCAAGCTACATCCCACAAAAAACCCTGAGCTTATTCTCTCTTCTAAAGCAACAAGTTTTATTTTTCAATATTGTTCATTACTTGTGCTAGTAAATGGCTTGCCTATTAAATAAATAATTTTTTCCATTTTTCTCAAAAAAAAAAAAAAATTTCCAAACCATTTAGAAAAAAGCAGATTAAATCTGCTTTGTAAAGAAAACCCCTTTGAAAGTATTTCTCCCAAAATTACCTGAAACCAAAACATATGCCTGTGTGCAAAGGGGAAGACTTAGAGAATACACAAATTATCATGTGCAAGCATTCTGATCATCTCTGAAAAGTCTTAGACCAGGGACTGAGGAATGGGAATTGATTCAGTAGGAAAATATTCTATAGTCCAAATATATTTTATCATATTTAGTATATATTTCTGTGAGCTTCCATAGCACCTATAAAATTCTGGATGCATGAGTTGTGCGAAGGCAATACAGCTTCCAGATCTTCCCACTGCTTTAAAACTTCTTCAGTGCTTAAGCATTTCTTTATCTTTTAACACGTCAATGAGCCTGAAAAGAAATATCCTAAAGCATTGATAAAATTAACCTCCTTGTATCAGTGTCCAACATATATTTTCTCTTCTAGGTGAAGGAGAACAGAAAAGTGTCACAGAATAGGAAGCCTGGGAAATGCATTGTTTAAAGGTCAGCTGGAGGGAAGACAAACTGAGAACCAGAGAAAAAAGCCACGGCAGACTATGCAATAAGATTATGATGCAAGATGAAAATCACTATTTCCAAGTTTTATAGCTATAGTGGAATACATATGGATTCTGGGATTTTGTTTTTGTTTGTGGTTTGTTTTGGGTTGTTGCAACTTTTTTCTATCATTTTCTGTGGTAGTTTTACATGGGAGGCATCTACAGATGTAATACAGAAGCTTCTACATAACTAACAGTCTGTCCATCTCAAAATTAAAAAATTCTCAAATTAGCAAACCAAAACCACTACACTCTTCAAAACGGGAATTCCTAATTTACACAAAGCCATTACCCTGCTGAGATCAGAAATAGCACTTGCTGCCCATTATGGTTCCTGGACCTCTTCATCTCTACAAGGCTAGACTCTTACCTACAACTCCCAGTCTCAGAAAGATGCCCCAAACCAGGCCAAAAGGTCAGAAACTTCCATCCATTCCTCATCAGGATGCATTATTATAAAGCCACACATATGGGATTATTATAAATCCACACATATAAATATGGAGAGTAAACATAAAGCTCATTTGGGAGGAGACATCCAGAACACCAAGCTTCAAGGTCCTCTAGGAACAAGACTTAACTGCTTGGTGAGTGCATTGCCAAAAGAATCCAAGCCAGCTGCCCACTCTGAGCTGCCTTCTGGAAGAGTTTCTTCCACCCTTTTCTGTTCTCTGTTGACCACACAGGCTATCAGGAGGACTACCCTCCTACGTCACAGCACAGAGAGCCACCATATCCAGAGTGTCGCCACACAATTTCAATTTTAGAAAGCTCCAGCCCAAACAGAGCAACACCAGACCACTTCAGGAGGCTGCAGTGTCTGCTTTTTTGTCCCTCAGCCCAGCCTTTTAAGCCCTCCTGCTGATGCCCTGCACCTGTGTGCCCTCTGCTCCCTGTGGGATTGCTCAGCACCCTGCAGGGCTCCTCACCTTCAATAGCAGTCACCTGTCCTGCACAGCTGGAGACAATTAGGGATGAGGCTGGGCCCAAATCACCCCAAACTCTATTCCTACAACTGCATTCTAGTGAGCACACTAGTTACACTAAACCCATACTGTGCAGACCTGCAATCTATTGAAGCATTAAAATAAATTTAAATAATTAAAATACTTTAAATACTTGCTTTTTATATACTCAGCCCCACTCCCAATCACCACAAACTCTGTGCCCACAAATGACAGTATACAAGTACAACCCCCAACCTTCCCCCTGCAAGGGAGTCCTTCCATGATTGCTGTCAGGTGAAGGTAGCACCAGGTAGAAAAGAAAAATTCTCTCCCTTCCCTTTCTTTCAGGCTTCCCTCAGCAGCTGCTGTTGGGCACTGCTGGTGCTTTGAGAAGGCTGGCCTAGAACAGAGGCTAGACAGAGTTAAAGAACAAAGTTTTCCACAGATCTGAGTAATCAGTTTTGAACTCAACTCTTTTGACATCCATCACATTTTCAACTCCAGACTTCGTCATCACATATGCTATTCAGGGAGGAAATGTCATGTGTTTTGAACTTGCCATTTAGGTCTCATACAGCAAGAAGCAGTGAATAATTGTTGCCTAGTCCCTTTTCCCATGACTTGTTATTTCATGTACTTAGAACAGAACTCACTTCCAGGGTGAAGTGCTCCTAAACTTTTATTTGTATTCAGGCTGTTCACTGCTTTAATTGATCCTCTCATCCATTTTTATACCCTTTGTAACCCAACCACATTTATTTGAAATGTATAGGACAACACCAGGATTCAGGCAAGGAATTTGCACAAAGGTTTGCTCCCCATGAGTTTTTGTGCTATTTTGACCAGAGAGATGATGTTTTCATGGCATTTTTACAATAACTCCAAGGTCTCTTTCCTGACTAATATCTATTTGAGGACCTATTGCTACATATGTACAGTTTGGGCTGTTTTCCTTCTTGAGTTCCATTTGTTATTTTATTGCCCAGTCCTCCAGCAACTACCATGCTTCTCCACCTCTTCTTTTGTTCCAGCTAACTGAATAATTCAATTTCAATAATTTTTGTCAGCTTACCCTGAAACCCCTTTTTGAAATGATTTGTGGCTCTTTTAAAGCCTCTGAAGTGCCCCTGGAGCCCCAGTCCCAGGCTGGCAGGAGTGCCAAGCACAGGCACAATGCTCCACTCTGCCCTAACCCAGCTCCTGAGTGCCAAAGGAGCACAAGCCCCACCTGGGGAAAGGCAGAGGGCTAAGGCCAAGCATGAGGTGAAGCTTTCATCCTGACCCTGCCTTCCTCTTGGAGTTTCCATCTGAACACTGCTGGAACCCAAACGACTTAGTGCTCTTCTCTATTTTTCTTCTTCTAATTCCCCCTTCTTGGAATTTCTTGAGTAGCTAAAAATCAAATGGGCTTAAAGTTTGCTAAGTTAAATGGGCCAAGTTAATGGTCTGAGAAGCAGTTTATGTTGATTGAATGTTGTTATAATAGTACAAACCATAGCCTGCAGCCTTTGAATGTTTTTGTAAGAATTTCCCACTGGGATGAGAGCTTTAACATCCTTTTCACACTTGCAACACTGACACAACTTAACCCTGTGTGGTACAACAGTGAAATCAGCAAAATGTGTACTTCCGATAAATGCTATTCCTTAATTAGTTTGTAAAGACAAGCCAGCAGGTAGCAGAGTAGATTGGCAAGGAAACGAAATGGGCTATATGACACCTCCACTGCTTCCCAAATAAACATTGCTTTCTACCTAACTGGCACTCTGACAGAAAAACTTCTTAGGCAATGAAAAGTTATGAGAAGCTTTGTGCCAGTAATGTGTGAGGAATGTGCTGGGAAGCACTTTCTGCCTATGAAGTCTAGATATGCTCACAGCAGGTAAGAAAACAAATGCATGTACAATTAATAGTGCAGAACATTACTCAATAGCAATATGAAATACAAAAACCTCCCTTCAATCTGCTGTATCTCTGGAAACAATTTATGCTAGTTATAAATGGTAAATATGTACCTAGTTAACAAATCTATGATCAACTTCTGATTGAATCACTTCTCATGTCAGGTTTTAATTTTCTAAATATTTTTTTTGTCCCTCCAAGTGTTGCAATTGAACCAAGTGATTCCACTCATGCCAAAGACATTAAGAAAACGTGGGATTCATCAGTTTTATGTTTTGACTATCACAATGGTGCATGCACAAGCTTGTCTAAAAACTTTCCAAGATTGCTATGGACATCTATGTCTAAGTCTAACATGTCACGAGAGCAGTGAAAGTAACAAGTATATTTAGCAAAACCCAACACACCTCTTGTACACATGATAACAACAAAAGAAGCTCCCTCAGTACATTTTACAATAAACACTGAGAATCTGAAAAAATCTCATAACTCAAAAATCGTCTTTACAACTTGAGCTGTATCAAAATCATAAATTAAAACTAATTCCAAAATCTTACTGTTCATCATGACGGGGAAATACTGAAATGACCCTCCCTCTTCATTCTGAAATGACATCACCTTGCTATGTGGAGACGTCCCAAATCCTAGTTTGCAGGCTTCACACAAACCTTTTCCCCGTTCTCATTACACACAAGATCCCAGGCTCATCACGACTATAATCCTTTTAGAAAGCAACTAGGAGGATTCAATTTCTCTCTCCTAGTATTTTTAACTAGCAATGACTATTTCTTAAGAAATTATTTCTTCCTCTTTCAACTTCCCCAATGAAGACTGCTCCTGCACCATGGTCTGCTCCTCCCACAAGTGGTCCTGGAAGTTTCTGCAGGCAGCTCCCGTTTCCTTCTTCAAAGGCTTGTGGAAAATGCTCCTCCAATGTGTCAAGGATTATTTCTGCAGCATATTAGTGAACTGATCAAGTGGGAAGCTCCTTGCTTCAGATAGTTCTGACACCACAAACTACTTCAAGGACTTCTTCCTCTGGCTCTCACCACATTGGAGAAATTCACTTCTTTTGCACAGGCAAACAGCAGAATGACATTTTGAAGGCTGGGCAGGCTGTCAAGGTTACAGCACAGCTACACATTGCTCTGCCTATGAACATTAATGATTTGCTAGAAGTCATTGTAAACAGCATGCACTTATAACAATATTTGTCAAAATCAATTCAGACATTTTTCATAAAAGAAGAAAGGATTATCTTTTGTTAGAAATACATTTCACATTATAGTGCTCTTAATAATATTAAAATTTATTTGAAGTCATTAATAAAAGACCTATTTACAGCTGAATCAAACTGAAAAAACAGAACAGGAACATTTACAACCAAGTAACAGACAAATAAAAAACAGGAAGACAAAAAAAAGGAAAAAATGCCAGTTTTGGAAGTATTTTTCTGTCTCTTGGAACTCCACAGGTCATCCATAGATGCTGACAATCTAAGAACATCTAAGGCATTGTAATGTAAAGCATGAACATGTTCTAATATTAGCATCTGCCTAACTTGCTTCCAAATGAAAATCTATTTTAACATAAGGAAGCTACACCAATGAAAATAATTTAGGGGGTTAAAATAACTTTTGTAAGATTTCCACCTCGAAATTCTCAAAACTATTTACAGGAGGAAATCACAACTCATCCTATTCACATTTGCTATCCATCAAACCCTACTTGAAATAGGGATGAACTCAGAACTAAATCCTATTTTTTTTCTTGGAAACACTATGTAAAAGACTTTTTGATGTCCTTGATTTAACATCCCGTGGGACATTTCCTTGAGAAAGGCTTCCAATGAAGTTCCTTGCCATATTCTGTTCTTGCTTCCTGCTCTTCATTTTAACTCCTAGTGAAGAAAGAAATGCTATTAGAAATAGAAACTTCTTCAATAAGCATAAGTAGACTGTAGCTGACATGGACCTCTTTTTCAGAACAGGTCTAAGAATTTTTACACACTTCTTTCCTTTACTGAAAGCCTCATTTTAATTTGCAAACATGTAATCACTCTTAGCTCAGTAATGCAGTGTTTTAACTGTCTAGAAAGTCCCATGATTAGACCCTCAACTGACAGGAGATGCTATTAAAAAAGCACAATGGTCTATAAAAAAATGTAGAAATATGAAAAAATGTTATTGATCCTTCTTATTATAAAATAGCATTGAAAAATCAACACTATGTCATTACAGAAAGGGCTGCTTTCAGATTAAAAAGACAAAACTTCCTCTTAGGTATTTGGTTAAGGTTTATTCTGCTCTTATAATGCATGCTCTCAAAAATCAAGTCTATTTCATATTTAGTTCAATGCTGAATAATCTAAGTTTTATTCTCATTTCAAAAGGTGCTTCTGCATTCCATAGTTCCTTAATTCCAGAGTGAGGATTGAAGAGTGGAACCTTCCTAGCCTGGTCTGCTGGAGCAGACATTGATACTGACATAACCCCGTCTGCAATCTGCCTAAAAACTCACTTGGTTAGACAGAGCTTAGACTCAGATATGCAGTTTCCAGAAAGCTTCTTGTAACACAACCTCAACATTTCCAATGAATACAGAGTAAGACCTTTTCCCTCACATTCCTTCACAGTAATTTTTACTTACAAACATATATGTGCTGTAAAACCAGTGTACTGCCCGTAGCACTGGAAAAAGCTACACCATGGAAATGTTTTCTCACATTGCTCTTCTATTTCATAAGAAAAGCAGACTAAAATTCTAAAGCTAATATTGGATCTCCTCTAGATAGCCCAAGAAGACAGTTAAGTGTATCTCTGAAGACAGAGAGGAAAAGGAGGCAGAGATGAAGGAAAACTGTACATATTTAGCATATTAAAATCTGCTTCAGGTGCCAAGCAACTTAGTGCCACACACTAGAAAAGGCAGAGGTTTTCATAAAATCGTGAAGACATTTGTGAACACTGGCTGAAAAAACTTAACTGATTTTATCACAGAACAGATTTATGCACCTCAGAGAGAGGCCATATAATTGAGGCAGTTTCACACAATAGAACTTGCTAATATTATTATCAGCAGTATGTTAAAAGCAAAATAATTTTGCCTCTGTTATTGTTTTTGCCCAAAATAGCCCCAAATGTTAAGACCAATACATCTCTGAAAATACATTTTATCTGTTAAATCAAATCAGTTTGGTGTTGTAAAATAAAGCAAATAATTAAAAACTGGTATGGAAATTATTAGAATTTTATTTCTTGATAAGCCACTTGGGCAAAGACAAAATTGGTAATAAAGTTCACAAAATTTCTCAACAAGTTAATAAACTATTTTAGGTGGAAGACCTTGGCTCTGGAGAAAAAGGGTTTCCCAATAACTCTGTAATAATATTGAATTGAATTTTGATTAGATACTACCTATATAACTGACATTCTGGGTATTTTTTTTTAAAAAGGATATGCTATTCAAACCAATGGCTTAGTACACTGTTATAGCAACACGTGCTACTATAGTGACAAAATGAATTGAGAGGCAAGTTCAAAATTAATTAACTTGTGCAATCACTGTTACCAAGGTGACACCTGTGCCAGAAACCAACACCTTGTGCAGGCTGCCCTAGAGCAGAGGCTGGGCAGAGCCAAAGAATAAAGCAGGGATTGATTCAAAGCATCTCCTCCATGGATCCACCTTGGGCAGCACAAGAGCCCAGCCAGGGCTGCACCCAAGATGAACCAAAATGGCCCCAAAATGCACGAGCGCTCCCGGGGTCTCTCCCTTGGATCAGTTCTGCTCCATTGGCACCTTGCAGTTCATTGTCCCATTCCAGCTTTAGCCCCTGCAGTCCCACCCTGCTTGTTTTTCTCTCTCCAGCCCACGGTGTTTGTGCTCCTGGGCTGAGATTTGGATCATTTGTCCTTGGTGCCCAGCTGGAGCAGGAATTGTTTTGTCTCCCTGCTCTGTGCACAGAGCTCACCATCCCTGAATGTGAAGCTCAGACCCACCCACTAAAGCAGCACAGAATGTGAAAATACCAAAGCCAAAGGCTGAGGCAGCAAAGGCAGTGTCCCCCAGGCCAGCCCTGACTCACCAGCCCCCTGGGGCACTCTCAGGGCAGCGTGGCTCAGCAGCACATCCTGCCGAGAGCGCTTGGCAGTGCCCGGCGCCTGCAGGCTGTCCAGCACCGTGTTCGAGGTGGAGCTGCAAAAGAGCCACAAAGAGTTTGCCTTCAGCACAGTCACTGCTCACAGTGCCTCTGCCCTTGCAATGTAGAAATACTTTAAATATTATCCAGTGTTCATACAATCATAACAGAATGCAAGGAATAAACTAATTTATTATGTATATCTATGGATAGTTTCCCCTTTCTCCTTTTTAAAAATTTACAAGAATGCTTCTGCTGTGAAAATAAGAACTAATGTTGGCACTTGTATTCAAAGGCAGGACAATATGTCACAGTTTTGTTTGAAACCATAGAAGCCAGTTTGATGGCCATCACATACAAATTATACTAAGAAATAATCTTAAGGCATGTTACAAAATCCTTGAAATGACCAAGCTGTGTTTATTGAACAAATCACATTTTTTTATTGCTGCAATAACTTTTCTATAGCCTCCAACACAATTGGAGGGGGTGGCTTCATAGCAGACAATACTTTTTAACTAAGCTGCAAGAAAACTGTTATGGCTTCAAATTCATTAAAACAAAACCTCTATGTTTTATCCACAGCACTTTATGTGATGGACTTAAGGTCTGTAGTGAAAATTATGAACCTATCTGATCTCACCCTTCTGCAATTGCCTCACAACTTCCTCCGTTCCACTCTGCTAGACAGCCTCATAAACAAGCTAATGGTATTTATGTCCCAAGTTCCTAGGCTCTTCCTATTCCTGTAATAAATACTGTATTATTTCTACTTAAGAGTCCCCTAACTCACGCTTTCTTAATAATAATTTTCTGCCTAAATGAAAATATATAGCAAGCAGCAAAGACTAAGACTTTCCTTGTGCCAGTCCTAAAAATCTACTCATGCATGCCTCTTGCAAGAGAACTTATGCCAATAAGAATATACCATTATTTGGTATAACAGTCTCTTATGACTGACTTGCCTCTAATCCCTTGTTCTGAAAATACAACTGTTGCAAATTATACTTCTAATGTGGACCATATGACTGAAATTTATATTTTTATTCCAGCATTAGTAGGAGATGAATGACTGGAGTGACCCACTTCAATCAGGGAAAGCATGGAGGAGAAAAGAGGGAAAAAGTAAAGAAGAGAATGGAATGAAGGCACTCTGAAAAGCAAGAGCATATTCCTTTTCTCCTTCAGAAATGTGTTTTCATTCCTTCTCTTCATCACCAACTGCTAGACAAAACCATAAAGAATTTCATTCTACAGGCAAGTTACTGAGGCATAATGACCTCTATAAAAGGAACAGAAGTTGTGGGACTTTTACCTTAAGACTAGATAAATCAGGCTTAAAAAGTTCCCTCACCTTACCTTAGAGAGAAAGTAGAAAAAACTAGCTTGGTTTTAGAGAACAGCTGATTTATTTTGCTAAATTCATAATCAGCTATTTGAAAATGTGAGCAGTGCCTCTTTTCTCATCCTAGAGCAAAAGAGTTTATTCCTCCTCCTAGCAAGACAGTTTAGAACAGTAATTGATAGCAATCAGAACAGTTACATGAAACCAGACCAGATGACTCTGAGCTTTGAGGATAATTCTCTATTTTAGAGGTGCTAATAAACAAAAAGGCACTAAAGTTTCTTCCATGTCCTATGATCTGTCAATAGCCTTGTCCCAACAGTCTTGAGATATGCTTTATAAGACCTGTGCAGTGGTAGCTCCACTCATGTCTAGCAATAGGTCATTTCTAACGTGATTTTAAAAATGGGTGTTTTAATTTCTGCTTTTGGAAATAGGGAAAAAAAAAAGACTAGCTGTTTCATAGCTGATCAGGTTTAAATACAGCAAAAAAAAAAACAACCCAAACCAAAGAAGTACCTACACAAAAAATTACAATTCAACCTAATGTCTATTCAGTTTCAGCTTTTCTGGTGCTCCTGCTAATAAATGTCTTTTAGGGTCATAAACCAGAAGTGATGATACAAAAGTTCTTCCTAGAGCAGATTGCAAAAATTAAGTCGAAATATATGAGACTGAAAATGAATTATCAGAAAACCAAAGTTGATCACTTAAGTATTGTCATGTATATTTTTTTCCCTGCTTTCCGTTTTGGTAGTTTCTAATTTACTCCAGCAAAGGTAGAAGAACATTCTCAAAAAACTTAGATTTTTAATTGATGACAAAATTTCTCTTTTCAGAATTATGTGCTATCTTTCTTTTTTCAGCAGACAGCAGCTACACAAGATATGATATTAGCTTGTAATTAAAACAGAAGTTCTTTAACCAAGACTAAAGAAAAAAAAAATCTACTGAAGTTACCCAGAAAAGCATCAAAAAACTTCAATGGAATCTAAGCATATTTGAATCAGAACATGTCATATGCAGGTACAAATGACTTCTATAAGAGGTTTTCAGATTTGAAATATTAGAATGAAACTGAAGAACATAAGAAATGAAAATTCATTTTGTATAGGATTTTGTATAGGATTTTTTTAAGGATTAGTTTAATCTTACCTTAGTATCTTTCTTTTTCTCTGAGCAGCTGAAGTCATTGCCATATATGAGGGCTTCTCAAATACTGGAGCAGAATTTTTGCTTCTTAAGGAAGAAGGATCAAGTCCGAAATAAAAGAATTATAGTTTTGTAAAATATATTCTTGGTAAAAGTCAAGTAAATTTGTTCTTAATTGTAAACAAATATATGGTAAGTTGAAAACTGAAACTGGAAATTAATTCCATTAATGTTATTTGAGGAGGCTATGAAGACTTCTGACATGCACAGCAGCTTTAAGCATGGTATTTCACATTGTGGAGAGGTTAAGTATCCATTTTACAAACAGAAAACATAAGGTTTAGAGAAAGTAATTTGCCTGAGGCATCACAATCAATTTAGAAAATGCTGTATTTTCTTTTTGGTATGTATCTTCTAAAACAGGACAAGCTTTCAACTTCATTTGTTGTCACTAACATACTACTCTTTTCAAATAATGGCAGAATTGAATTTCATGTTGATCAAAATTGAGGGTTTGATTTTCAAAATGTTGGGTTTATTTATAAAATGGATAGAAATGGAAAAACCCAGCTGTAAAGACAGGCAGGATTAAATGACTTGGTAATGCTTCTCACCCATAAAAAAGGAGAATACCTTTGCACAATGCGATTGCTGAATGGCTGTGACTCCTTCACAGATGAGTAAGCAGACATTTCAGCTGTTTCATCTGTACCTTCATAGAGAATGATAGTGGAGTTCATGAGAGCTTGGTGGCTCTCTGGGATCACGTCACACGTGGTGTCCATGATGCTGCCCTTCCCGGCTGCCACATCTGCACTGCAGGCACTGACTGTCCCCAGGCCTGCCAGGTGCAAGGCCTCCTTCAGCACAGTCTGAGCACAGAAGCTGTGCCCCGGCTTTCTGCAGGAGTCTGGAGTATCCACCAGAGGGTACACCTCCTTGGCCAGAGAATCCTCCAGGTGCTGCAAGCTGCACTGGCTGGAGGCAGGAGGGCTTGCAGCTATCACTGGAGAGTCCATCAGCTTCCTCCTCGTTCTCTTCTGCGGTGGTTCTGTGTTTTCTAACACCTGTTGGGTAGTGTTACTCATTTCTTGTGATGATGTACCTGAAGAGGTGCCTGTCAAATATGGGTAATGATGGTTAGTTAGCACATCTAACTGCACATAATACTCACAGCTGGCTTTTCCCCTCCTCTTCCCTAGTGATACATTAGCAGAAATTATTACAAATACTGTTTATTTCATCTACATATCAACTTGATCATGTAAGTGAAATTATTTCTATTGCAGCATTGTCTAAGATGGCATTTGCTGTGACACTCTGTTGCCACATTTCTCTTCACAGAGAAAAGCAAGGCACAATTCTTCCCAAAGATCTGAGATTCACATTCTCTGAACCTCAGAGAAAGGGAAAACACAATTCTTATCACTTGCTGTGCCGAAGTAGAATGCAATACAGAGATTATCTACCCAAAATGAGGATGTTTTGTTTCCTTGGTCTGTCAGGGCCAGCTGTGTGTGTGGGGGGGGACAGTCAGCTCACAGTCACGAGATTCTTGGCAGTGTGAGCAGGTGTGTGCAGAGTGAGTGCTTGGCACAGTCAGTTTAGATGAAATGTATATAGTATAGTATAATAAAGTAATTAATTAGCCTTCTGATACCCACAGAGTCCTCCTCATCATTCTCTCCCCTTCAGAGTCACCTTTGATTTACAATAACACTCAAAGTATTATAAACGTGCATAGGTTGGCAGAGTTAACCCCAGAGGTTATAGAAATAATCACAACTAAGATCTGACACATGACAAGAGGTAATTGAAGAGTAAGAGTATTGAAAATTATTGTACCACCATGACAAAACTCCTACTTTAAGGTGGTACAATCACAGCAACCTAGAGCTGACTCCTGACCACATCAGTTTTTTCCCCTTTGTGTACCATGCAGAATAATGAGAGACTGTTGAAAAAGGAATGACACAAAGCCATCTAGAAGGACAAAATTTTCTGACACTGCAAATGAGAAAGCAGTGTTTTGCAAGGGGGCAAACAAAGAAGTTAAAGTTACTAGGATTCTGTCACCCTGCTTCATCAACTGTGGGGAGCAAAGCTCTTGACTAACAACTTCCCCCACCCTCAAAAATAAAGCAAGCAGTACAGTGCAATTGGCCATTCTCATTCATCCTGATTGAAACTATTTTCCTTCAGGTGTCACAATGGTTTTATTTTCAAGCAAGTGGTAATAAAGGCAATGTCCAAAGCAAGACAGAAAAGGCCTTTCTCTTACTCAAGCTTTCAGTGAAGGAGGATCATTTTAAGACACAGCTCACTGTTCAAATGATGACTTAAACAGTTATAATACCAAAAAGCTATGGAATTTTTTTAAACAAATCAAGAGCCGGAGAGGGCTGTCAAAACCCCAAGTGCTTCTATATTTAACTTCCAGTGCAAATTTAAGAAATGAAGCCTAGTATCCTTAAAATACCTATGGATTGGATCCCCTTCAGCTGGCAGCCAGACTCATACTTCTCTTTTCTGCATTGCCTACTTCATGCCCATGAGCAACTCAACTGCAAAAAGAACTCCTGCTTTTTAAATTGATGCAAGTTACTCGGGAATTAGCTACGGTATTCCTAGAACAGTGTTGATAAATATTTATTTATTCTAAATTTCATTCCATTTTTGCCTCAGACTAAGAAAGCTAGTTCGAACCCCTCAGTCTGAATGCTTCTATAGTTCTCTCTCATGTGTTAACACTTAGGAAATTTTAACTGTTCCAAAACCAGTTTGAACAGGACAAAGATTGATTAAGAACATGTATGTGTTGTATTATTTCACCTCCACAAGCTTGATTTGTTACAGAAAGCAAGGCTTAAACAGTTGTAGCTCTTTCTCTGCTTACCATTTCTCAGGCCCCATTTAATGTTGACCTTATTGCCCAGTTGCATCCAAACTTGCCAAGAGGCTTCAAAAAACTGATTTCCCAAGCACCCTTAGAAATCAGTTATCTTGTGAAAAGGCCCAAGCAAGGTCCTCATGAAGAAAAGCCAAGGAGGGTCAATCCCAACACTGGTTTTGGAACACACCTTGGAACTAGACATGCCATATGATGGGATACTCAGCTAGGTGAGATGATGCCCAGTTAGAAGATAGAAAACAGAGCTGTAAGGGACAGCCAAGGATTTAACAACCACAGTGAGACCCAGACCTGTGCCAGGAGGATACAACAGGTATGTACAAGTACCAAGGAAATTAGATACAGGCCACAAGTCTATTCTATGTTGTCACAACGTAATTCAATAATGAAACCATTGAAAAAACAAAGCAAACATTAATTCCTCACTCAGGGGCTCAGTGTCAGAATGAACAATCTTTGAACTGCTCATGGGAAAAACAGTGTGGACAATTACATGAACAATTCCAATTCCTTTATGTTGCTTGGAGCTTTGAAGAAACACATACATGGAAAACTTGGGCCTGAGAGGACAACCTGGCATGAAATAACTGAATTGTGAATTTGTCTATGTATGTATGCACTTAGGAACAGCTCACTTGATATATGTAAAGGACCTTTACTTTGTTAAAATACAAAATATATTGTTATCTTATACCACATCTAATCCACAGCCAGCTTTCACCAGGTGAAATGCAGCAGGTTGCTGAGATGCTGACTGTAATCTAAACATTAAGCTAATTCAGGGCCTGAGTGTTTCCCAAATAATCTTTACCTCCACCCAAAATAAAGAAGGTCCACTGTGATAAAGACATTTCTCCAAGACTTGGTTGGATTTAGTAACAAACAAGAAACTTATTTATGAACAATTTAAAACATTTGCTCTCTGTCACTATCAACAATTCTATGCTTCATTATGTATTGCTCTTTAATTTTGTTTGAATAAGTAAAATCTATACCTCAGTGTAATAGACTAACAAGTCTT
This sequence comes from Emberiza elegans, assembly GCA_024865655.1. NCBI lineage: Eukaryota > Metazoa > Chordata > Aves > Passeriformes > Fringillidae > Emberiza > Emberiza elegans. The sequence goes on from JALJVW010000011.1 coordinate 720,800, forward strand.
AAAAAAAATTCTAGTCATCACAACCAAAAATTGAATCCAAAACTTTTTTTAAAAGGACTTTTAACATCTTATCTTCTTAAATGCAAGAATAAGGTTTATATAATCTGGTGTTTGAAATAACTATCCATTAAATGACTCAGGACACATTTAAAATATTTATTTATTAGTTTTTACTCCTGTTTATATGCATCTGAATGTCTGTTTCAGGAAAAATAATGGTTAGAATTCTATTAGTCCATTGCTACATTAGGACAGGGAGGTTTCAGTTTCACAAAGTTTGCTTACTGTAAGACACTGAGGTTTTGTTAATGTCCTAAAGTTACTAGAAGGAAGTCTGATGGAGAAACATTTTGGTGGGAGTGCCAAGGTTTAGAAGCTTCTACAGGCCTAAATATTGGAAGCATTTTCAAATTAACTGTAAATACCAGCATTTAAATCATTAACTAAATACGTAAAGAACACAAAAGTACTGCCAACATAAATAATTTGATGAATTCCATCATACTGGAGAGCATTTTTACGGTAATACAAGTAAACTAATAATGATAGTTGCAGGAATTCTATAAAAGGCAAATATAAGCCGTTAGTAAAACAAAGACCTATTATTAAAATCTATTTATGTCTGGAATAAAACTCACTGTAAAACGAAGTTAAAACACAACAAGCTTTTCTTGTCATTAAAGTGTTGGAAATAATACAAGACACTTAAGAAGTGTTCCTTCCCACAGCTTTTTGTGAGGATATTAGGTTGCTCCTAACACCATAAATAGGTAAGCAAACCAGCAATATTGTATTTAACTTGGCTTCACTAAATAACACAAACCAAATATGCTGTGACAAAAACCAAAATCCCACTTCCACTTTAGCTCCTTGTTCTAGTGTATATAGCTCCAATCAGTTATGACCTCAGGTAAATAAACACACAGCAAGAAAACACTGGGACCCACAAAATAAAGAATTGCCACTGTTGCTATTTCCACCTTACTAAGGAAACAAGACACTGAAGCTAATTGCTAACTTTTTGGCAAGTGCTTTTAAAAGCTACTATGGAGAAGTTCATGTCAAAGGGACTCAGACAACAGAAGTGGCTACAGAAACTCTACTACTTCCATATCTTTCCAAATACCTGGTACTGAGGATGATGCAGTGGAGAACCAAGTAGGGCTATTTATATTTCCTTAAAGAACAAATCCAACTAGTTCCTGAATGGATGGCTAATGGTAATCATTAAATATTGTCATTATTTTCCTACTGAAAGATAAACAACATGCTCCAACTATATAAAAAAATTAATTTCAAATGTATTCCATAATAAGGCAAGGATATTGCGTTTATAGCCTATATTTACTTCATGTTTTACAGCTACTTCAATCTTTTGCATCAATATCATCATAATTCAGCAATATTTTTTATTTCATGTACCAAAATGAATCACTTATATGCTTTACAGAACAGCCACAGTTAACTTGATGAAGCAGCTTAAAAGAAAAATTAGGAAGTTTTATTTCCTTAACTAGTACTTTCACAGCTACAATGCATCTCTTTAAAAATAAACATTATTCCAAATACATATTAGAGAAGAGATCACATATTTGCTGATCCTTAATTTCAGGCTGATGTTCATACAAGATAATTGTCAAAATTCTTGAAGATACTATTTAAGAGATTCACTCAGAAATTAAACATAAAAGCCATCACCCACTGATCAACCGCCCCCATCCAGTGACATGAGGTGGTTTTGGTCCTGAGTCTGCTGTATCATTTGTCCCAAAAGACTACTCAGAAGTACTGATTTATCTGACAAGAAACAGCCATAGCAGATATTTACAGCCCTGGGCACTAATATCAGAAGCAGAATGCACTATGTGTGAAACATGAGTCACAGGAAAAGTGAGCAGAGCTCATGGCAAAACAGCACTGATGAATTGAGTTAGTTCCAATTGACATTAGGGACAAAATAATGGCCAAGACTTGTCTTCTTCTGGAACTCATGCTAATACATGCATAAGGGGATTATTTCTGGAAACTGCTAAATTCAGTCTAGCAGGTTGTTCTGCTAAAGTGAAATTAAATATTAATGTATTCATTTCAATAAACATTTCTGGGCTACCACTGATTGATCAAATTACAATTCTAATCATACATTTTCATTCCTTTTACAACTGACTCATGGAATTCCAAACTGCAAATGAGGTCTAGTCAATGCATTTCAATTATTTCATATTCCTGTGACCCAAAGGCATCATCACTGTGATGGCAAGTTTCACAACAGGTTCACAAACAACAGCTGTGAACTGAAAAAGGCTCAAATCCAAGCTGCATTCTTGCAAGTCCCAGTGATCAGGTGTACTGCTTCGCACAGCATAAGAAAATACACTCAGAAGTCACCTAAGACAGTATGGAAGAGCTGCGTAGAGAAATCTTTCCTACTCAAGGCACATGCTTTTCCTACTTTTAATAAAATCTTTTACTATGTGCAACTATACCTCAATTTTTCCTGCCATATGAAATAAAAAACTGACTTTTCAGATCAGAACGTTTGTGACAAGGGGAGGTAATGGACTCCTTTTTTTTTTTTGTTTTTTGTTTCCTATAAATCAATTCCATCCTCTCAGTGATAATGTACAGTAAGGCTTCTGGAAATGGGATGCTTGAAACAATGCCAAGAACTTCCCCATTCAAAGAAATACTTGCAAATACCAGTCAGAGCTCTCCACCCACCAGGCTGAACTCTGAATACTCTGGCTCTCCATTAATGAACACTTAAGAATGGGTGCCCAAATACATTCTTAAATGAACTTATTTCCACAGCCTGTGCTTTCTTTGACACAAACAGTTAAATTGTTCATGACATTGCATGCTTGTAGCTACCTTAACCATACAAAAGCTTAATCTAAATTTTTAATATATGTGTCAAAAAAAAAAACCCAGGATGTTGGAAAGCCAGCATTTTCTGTAAAAAGTAACAAATCTAACTCCTAATTAAGGTCAGAATTTTACAAAAGGTGTTTAAAGTTTTCAAAGGCTAAAGGAAAAAAAAGATAGAAGGAGGTCAACTCCTGTAGTGAAGCCCTCCATGTGCTTTGCCAAAGCACATCAACTTTAATTAGCGTTCACTAGAAATCAAGAGCTGATTCACAAGAATTGACCACCTTGATAATTTGATCATAGAAACAGACATTGAATGAATGGCCAGAAAACATCTTTATCTTTTCCTCCCATACTATGACTTTAATACTGTTTAATATATGAGAGACCCTTTCCAAGGAAGTCATCTTCATTACAAAGACTTGGGCATTACTGCAAATCAGCTGAAATTTTTTGCTATTTTCAAACTCCTGATTGGAAGAAGGACCTTACAACAAGATAATATCAAAATCAGTTAATAAAATAAAAGTAAAAATATTTAGAATTATATTCCAAGAACTTATTTCTGTAGAAGACTTTTAACAAAACTAGAATAAATCCCCCAACCCTTTCACCCTTGCCATCCTTCTCTTTGCAATTTTCAGATTCTTTTCCCACATCAATTACTAGTTTGACTTCTTAAGGACCAGCTCAACAATTGAAGTCAATTCCAAAGAAACACACAAGACCTTAAGGTCCTGCCTTCATAATTTTACCTATTCTGCAGAAATTATGTAGCTGCTTTGACCTTTTGGAGAGTCAAACTGCTTGAAAATCAGAAAAGTTATTTGACTTAAAAGATCTTAATTTTTATGTGAGAACACCCAATAACAATTAATTTGCATTTGAACATTGTCATGGTTCTCTCCAAGAAGCACAGGTAAAAGTTTGTATCATTAAAGTTTCTGCAATGATTACTGCAACACACAGAATTCAGCAGTGTCTAAAAACTGATGGTTTCCTGCGTTCTTCTCAATTTCAACACACAGTAACTAGAGGGACCTGTAGTTTGTTCATGACTGAAATTTCCAAATTGGATAAGGGATGGATACTGCACACATCCCTAGATAATTCTGAGTACCAAAAGAGATACAATTATTTATTTTGTAACCCTACACCGAAGAGATATGACCATTTTTCTCATAATGCTTTGTTTTATACATTAGTGCTCTCTCATCTTTGCAGAGGGATTTTTTCAAAAACTTGTCTTTCAAATGTGTTAACATAGGTTTAAAGCAACACCTGAGATTTGTTACTAGCAGACCTAGCACACTCTTTTCCTCAATCTAAATGCTCCAGACTTACATTTCATAGCAAGGAATCATTGCATTGCCATCAAACAAACAGTTGAAGAGGAGAAAATTGGTTGTGTTTGTGCTGAACAGAAAAAAAATCCCTCAAGCATTAGTAAGTGGATTACTTTTTTCCTCCCCACTTTTATTGAAGTGATTGTATCAACACTATTAGTATTTTAGGAAACTTTTCCCTAAAGGTTGCAAAATTTGGAGAACAGTTGTTTCTACTATGTTGCATCTAACGAGGGGGGGGAAAGGAGTGACAGAAATGCCTCCTATTTCCTCTTCCAAAGACCAAAAAGCAAATAAAAATCATAAAAATACCACAAAAGATTTTTGTCATAATCTTCAGGCAAAGACATCATTTACAACTGAAAAAAGTCTATCTTAGCTGAAAATTGAAAATCATTTACCTACCTGAACATAAAGTTCAAGAACTTTAGGGTAACAGAATAACTGCAAAACCTACGCATCAGGTTTTCAAGAAAACCCCTTAAATAATGTCAAATGACTTAAATAAAGTGAAATGTTAATGTTTTAATAGTAGAATTTAAATAAGAGTGGAATTTAAATACGAGTAATTTTAGTATTAGTTTCACTAAGAACTGATGAGGCCTCTTCCATCACAAAACTTCAAGAAATGTATAAAGGTAGATTAATCAAGAACTCTAATACAGCTTACTAGCATCAGAAACTAAAATTCACAAGAAAGATAACCTACATATGACAAGACAGAATCATTACAATCAATATTTCCTTACAAAGGATATTACAGAGCTTCTGGATTAGTGTCCCTATCTACTCTGTCAGAAAAGAAGAGTACCTCTACCCAAAAACCCCAGTATCTAAAACCATATACCTATAATTTAAAATAAATACCAGCTTTCACCCTTGCTGAATGAATCCTTGACTGACATGAGCAGAACAAAAAGTGTAAGCATGCAAATCTGCTAACTTTCTTATCCTCCTCTCTCTAGAAACAAAAGCAAACACACATTAAAAAGAAAAACCAACCCAAACTGAAATCAAACCAATGGCACTCAGGAGTAAAACCCCTAAACCAACCAAAACACAAAGCAAAGCAAACAACTCCAGCCCACTGCCAACACAGTCTGAACTCCACACTGCAGACAGTGAATCACTGTCTAGCAACTCTTGGGTACCATCAACAGCAACTCTTGGGTACCATCAACAGCAACTCTTGGGTACCATCAACAGCAACTCTTGGGTACCATCAACAGCAACTCTTGGGTACCATCAACAGCAACTCTTGGGTACCATCAACAGCAACTCTTGGGTACCATCAACAGCAACTCTTGGGTACCATCAACAGCAACTCTTGGGTACCATCAACAGCAACACAAACACAAGCCAAAAATCACAGACACTCCTTACAAGAATTGGGGCAATACGGGGCTTTGATAAAATAATTCTCAAGCTGTAGAGAAGAAGAAAGCTCTCAAAAGAAGGGAACTCATTTCACACTTCACCAGGGGTCAATGCTCTTTTTGGTTCTACCAGCTCTGCAGAAGCTGAAGTATTTATCTCTTTTTCCCTAGTTACCTAGGGATGTCTGTCAGTTATGGATTACTGGCAGTAATGAGAAAGCCTCAGGGTGTTGAGTGCTCCCTGTCCACAGCACAAAACACAAGCATGGGCCCCACAGCAGTTGCACTATCAGGATGAAATTTGGCATGTAATCCATCAGAACAGCACTATTTATAAGGATTCTTCATCCCTTTTTACCCAGACTATGCTCCAGGGCAATCCCTTCACAGCTAAAGAAGAAAAGCCAGTTATATAGAATTATGGGGAAAAATTGGGGCCATCAGGATATATCAAAAGTCAGTTCCATGGTAGATACAGTGAATCCTTTGATTCTTGGAAACAGAAACTCCTGAAACATTGTAGTAAATTGCTTCCAAGTGAACCTGTAATTAATAGTTAATCTCATCTCCCCGAAGGCTATTAGAAACTACACAAAACTATACCTGCTTAATGTTTCAAGTCACTTTAACAGAATTATAGCCAACTAACACTGATTCCCTGCCCATCAATGTCACATGAAAGATTCAAATGCAATTTTTAATAGCACTCACAGGATCTATGAACATTGATACATGGGGTACATTATAACAAGAAGAGGATGAATTAATCTGTTGCAGTGTGTGTCTAGCGATTGAAAAAGTGAATTACTTTCCCATATCCAATTAAGAATGGTGCAAAATTTATAGAAAGTGGGTCTGAGAATCAATTTTACATTTGGCATCAGTATCTGCAGAAGTGCAATCTGTGTTTATGGATAATATCTGACTGTTGCAGGAAATATTTAAAAGTACTTCCAACAGAGAAAAAATTAATGATATACTTACTGCATGGGGTGTTTGGTCTGCTCAGAAGCTGTGGGAATGAAAAGATAGCTGACATTTCTACTTCATGGTTTTGATTTTGATCCTTTTCTTCAGTCTGGTCAGCCCAAGCTACTGATTTTTGTCTTTGAATCAGCTGCTCAACCTCTGCATATTCAGTCTCACTTAAGTCATTTGTCAGCCCAGCTTCTTTCAACATCAGGTGTTGCTTGCGAAGCACTGGAAGTGCAGTATTTAGTACTCTGTGAAACAGCAAGAAGCAAGACAAGTTCCCTTAAGAAAAGGCAATTTTAACCCAGAAAACAAAAAGTTTGAGAAGAACCTCGCTTCTGTTTCAATTAAAACTAAATTCTATAAACCTCTAAATTCTCAAGTTACAAGTCAGAATGTAAGTCTTATCCCACCTGCCATGAAAGCATACTTACTTTTCTGTTTGCTTGTTATATTGATCTTGAAGGGACACCAGAGCCAACATGTGTTCAATCTGGGCTTTAAGGGCCTGAACTTCTAGGTTTAAATGGCGATACTGCAGATCTTGACAAAGTTCCTTTAGGAAATTAGGAATAAAAATGCAAATCAAACAGCTGTACATCAAACTGGTAGAAAGAAACTAAAACTTCAACTAAAAATAACTTTAGATCAGTAAAGATGGAGTAGAGCTATATTATTATAATAATGTTTCACAGCAGAATAGTATTAATTATTTTGATTTTTATTTACATGCATAAAAACGAATTTGTAGATTCCTTTGACCAATAGTTTGTGTGTGCTGCAATCAGCATTAAAAGTCCAACAGGCCCACATGGATGCTTATCTATGCATGCCCAAACACATTTGCCTCTTTCTGTATCCTCTTTCCATGCACTTTATTTCAATTATTAAGCTGTTCCTAACTCAGAGCTTTTACCCTTTTTTCAATTGTCCCCCATCCCCAACCCCAAAGTGAAAGGTGTTTTACTTTTGGGATGCACCCATCTTGACCCAGGAGGCGCATTTCGTTTTCCACACGGTGCAGCCACTTGGTGTTCTCCTCAAAGAGATTGCTCTGCTCTTCCTTCTTCTTCTGCATGTGGACATAGTGGCTGTTAAGTGCTGAAAGCCTTAGATCCCGCTTGCAAGTGGCCTGAAAAAAGAAATCCCACCCCCCAAATCATCAGCACTTAAGGTGGAAACTTTCAAATTATGTTCACCAAATTCTCTTTTATATATAAAAGATTTTTTTCTCGCTTTTGTATAACATAACAAAATAGTTCTGGGTAAGTTGAGTACGTCCTACAAAAAGCCTGCTAAAGGATAAAGCACTGAGTAAAAAAGGAAAATCCTCTATCTTCAAATGTCAAACTCTTCTGATGTTTGCACTGTTTCTGAAATATGACAACTAGAAGGCACAAACACAGCAAGAACAAGTTGGATATAAGCAAGGCCGTGTCCTAACAAGGCAGAGGGCACCCTTTTCTATTTAGAAAAGGACAACCATACTCTGCTCTTGACCTCAAAAATTACGTCACTACATCAACAGTCACAGAGGAGTGATCATCTGTGTGTCCCATTTGAAAGAAATATTTATGTATTAATTCATTACACAATTACTGAAGAAAAATTAACACAATTATACCAAAATGAAGAGATGATACCCTGCACTACATTACAGAAAACTCACCTTTTCTACTCTTTCTTCAGAGCAAATCAGTTGAATTTGTTCATGACATCGATTTTGGTAATATTTCTTCAGTGTATTTTCTTTCAGTTTCTTTTCCACCTTGAGGTACTCCTTTCTGATTTCCTCACGATTAGTAAAAATATTTTTAAGTATTTCTTTGTACCTAAAACCAAAGGATAACAATTATTTACTGAAGACTTCTTATGACCATCTCTTTGGTAGGGGATTTTTAAAATCCAAATTAATAAAATAAATATAAAGAAATGAAAAGGAAATGAGTAAAGCCTAATATAGATAGGCAGTAAATAAAATGTCAGTACATCAGTAAGAATTTTACGTATTTGAACTGAAAATGGGATGGGAAATTTTGAAGGAGTCACTAAAAATAAATGCTGTTATAATTATGAAGACAACACTGGGATTTAAAAGGCTTATTGTGAAGAAGCTTCAGATGACTTTCTCCGACTCCAGAAGATACAAAACACCTATGTTCTCTACTTCTTACATCTATTTATTAAACACATCAGACTACTGTTGCCATAGACACACGAGGTGCTCAAAACCCTGCTAGCTATCCCAAAGAAAAGGAGAACCACAAAGGCCTTTGGGTGCTCACTTTCCCTGAAGGAGTTGTATAATTTCCATCACTCATGGAGGACAAAAATCAGAACATTCACCATGTTTTAACCGAGAGGGAAAACCAAACTGTGGTAGATGGTACTCAAAGAGTTATTGAGTAACCACCTACTTCTCTGGGTATCCCTAGTCTGCAACAGAAGTCAGAGTAACAAGAACAAGCCCTGGAAGCATTGCCATACTGCAATGTAACTTTCACTGGTGGCACTCCTTCACTTCACTCCTGAATACTGGGAATGTACAGTAGAGAATGGCCAAAGATACTGTACATCCCAATAATAACCAACCACATATACAAAATATTTCATTACATCCTATGTTGTTAGAACTTTACCTGAAAATAAAAGTTTAACATGCAAGTGTTTTAAAGACATGCAATATTTGAGGTTATATATATTTTTAGTATTAAAAAACCTCATAAAATTAAGAACTGTAAACATGCTAAAAAACCCATGTTCAACTCCAGAACAAGCTGAAGAGACATTCTTATCATGTAATTGACTTCTTGCCAGTGTTTCAGAAGTAGCAATTCTATTTCACAGTCTAAAGTTTGAATAACTCTTTTATTCTATTCTGAGTGTTTTATCGCTCACCTTTTAAAAAGAAACAGAATTAAGAAAATAATTCTTCTACACAGATTTAGCAATACAAGAGCTTTTCACTGAGTGTCTAGAGGATGCTATCATATCTAGGTAGAAAAAAAGGGTACTAAAACACACAGAATTTATAAGAGCTATTTATTTAAGGAACAATAACAGGTTAATGGTTGGAGTCTATGATCTCTGAGGTCTTTTCTAACCTAAAAGATTCTATAATAATGAAACAGCCAGCTGCAGTTACCCTACACTGTTGCTATCTATACAGCTGTGCTACTGATTGCACTACTTGGAGAATTTTTGTCCTCCACAGAAACATGCTTCCTCCCAGCGGCTTGGGAAACACAGCAACAAGGAATCAAAGTGAGTCCTCCATGTTTATATCAGAGTAAAAATCTGGGCATAATTCAGGTGAGGGTGGAGATTCTGCTTCTTTGTACCCTCCTTATGAGGAGCCACTGCTGGAAAACCAACCTTCTGTATACTTATATTCACCAGTGTTCCCAATACAGCATCAAGTACAGAAGCCTTTGTGGATTCAGTCTTTCAATTAGCACATTTCTGCTCTTATGGAGTTACCTTTACCCTCTGGTCTGCACTGTAAAAATGACAATGTTACCCTGGAGGCACACTGAGGGTATGAACTCCCCTACACTACCTGGTGTCCAAGAGCTCAAGGACCTGCTGGCTGTAGCTCTGGAGCCAGTGCCCACTGTCTGCCCTAAGAGGCTCAAGACTTGAAGGGTTGGCACACAACCCATCTCCAAGCTTTAGCAGAAGGATGAATGACTTTTAGGTTTGAAGAAGCAAGTGATGCTTCTCCGGTGATGCAAAAACCATGGGTGGTTGTGCCTAAACACAAGATCATGGACAAGGCTCTCTTCCCTGTCCCAACTAAAAGGGAGAAGGCAGCACAATACCTTCAAAATCTGTAAATGAATGGGAGAAATCAATTCATTACCCACACCACATCAGTAGGGTGAACCTGGCAGGATACTCATGAGAAGGAAGAGAATGAGTCAGGCACGTCATTTCTGGCATGCAGAGGGACTGGGGACAGGTTTACATGTGGCCCTTTGGATTTTCCATAAGAAACATTCTCTGACCAGCAAATCTTGGCATAGAATACATCCAGCCTTTTGAAAAGGTATTTTAGAGACCTTGCTCTTGATCGACTCTTCCCACACACAAAGAATGAAATAAAGGGCAAATCACAGGAAATTAAATCAATCTTAAAGACATACAGTGCAAAAATATGCAGGAAAACTGTCAGAACTATCAACATGACTTAGAAGCCCACACTTCTTTTGAAAATTTAATTTAAATAACCTGAATGAAAGGGTTTATTGAGATGTCTGCAATGCCACTAAAATAAAATGCAGTTAGAGAATATCTTGCTTTGAATGGTCTCTTACTATACCTCAGAAAGTTTTCCAGGTTAAAAACCAGCACATTCAAAGAGCCAAATAAAAAAAAAAATGTTAGCTGAATCAACTTAGGTGAGTAATTGTCAGAAAGATGAGATATGCAGAGACCATCCAGAAAGTCTCTCTCTCCAAAACCTACACTCTTCACGGAACACAACGACTTCTGCAACAAATTGATACTTCACATTTTAGTTTGTTACACTTTGTGTTCCCTCATGAGACTGTCACAAGAGAAAAGATAGACAGGAACACTACCAAGAAGAAAAAGAGGCCAAGAAATATTAAAGCAATAGAAAATAAGGAATCCACAAACATAAAGTGAACCCTTTGTAGAAAAACTTCCAGGTTTTGTCTCTCTCAAGCCTTGCAGGAAAGATCCCACTTGAGCTACTGCCTGACAAGAGTGGCAGAGCTGCTGTCATTTATGCAAACGACATTCTGCCTACCCACAAACACAACCTGTTCAGGAGCTGTGCTGGGAGCCAGCACTCAGATGCTCCTTCCTGTCACATGGCATTTCCTACGTCCTCCCCTTTCGTTTTAAAACCACCACCAAGTTGTTCTGAACAGAAAAAACACGTTAGGCAAAGCCATACCTAGATCTAAGTAAAGCAACGTTAAAATGGGAAAACCAATACTGAAAAGAGTAGGTTTGTTTTACAAATGCTTTTACAAATTTAGACAAACTCCAGCTTGGAAGCAAATGTGATTCATTTACCTTTCTATTTCTACTCGCTGGTTGTTTGAAAGTTCTGCAGTATTATGATTTTCAGGAATGCTTGCTTGCCTTTCTTCATATTCTCTCAGTTTCTCCTTCAGCATTAGGATCTAAATCAAAAGAAGCACCCTTTAATTGAAATATGGTTTTTGGTTTATTTCCCAAGATTATCATTCTGTGCTGATATTGAACAACTTTACAAATGGCAGCAAGTGATATTCCTCTTAGAAGACAAAATTTTCTTACTTCAAAATCCATTAGAACCTTATAGATTTAATCCCATTAACTACTTTTTTATATTCAAAGTTGACAGTTCACTTTTCAACCTCTTAACAACAGATTTTTTTACGTACCTCTTTCTTTTGTTCATTGCAAATTTTAGCATACTGGCTTATGTGACTGTCCAAACTAACAACGTTGCTCTTCAACTGCAAAGAAACAAGTCAGAATTTAAAGGCAGCTCCTTCATGTTTTCATGCATAATAAGCACAGTGTGTATATGTAGCACATAGTTACACGTACACTATGTTATGAGGAAAGAGAGTAATAATATTCTGACTAGCACAATGAGAATATGTCAGCTTTTGCTGTCATCTGTTGCACACCCATGGCCAGGACATTTCCCTCAACAAACCAAGAATAATTACATTTACATATGCAAGCACATTTTGCATTTATTCAGATTAGTTTTACTATTTAAATGCCTGTGTTGTGCATTTATAATAAAAGCTACCTTTAAGTATAAAACAAATGGAAACTACAGTGAACCCTGTATTACATAAAGAGAATTAGGAGCTGCAATAAAAAAGATAATGAAAAATAAAATTAAACAATAGAGAGTAGAAAAGCACATCATAGCTTTTCATTTATCAAGACAATCTCACTGAGCTTCTTGACTCCAGCTGAATTCTACCTGTACAAGCCTGGACTGGCTCTTGTACAACTGGTCAGAAATTTCTTTAATATACATTACAACTCTCTGAGAAAGTAAGAGCAAAATAGTAAAAAAGGATAAGAATTCTACTGGCTGAGGATTATTTTTAAATCTCATGCTCACAAAACAAACTGTTTCAAACTGGCAGCATCATACCATTAACAATGCGATGCTGCTTTTAGGCCAGATCTAGGATCTACTTTGTATCTACTACACCCACCAGTCAGATAAGGAGGAGCTGACCATAAAGAAAGAAGATGGAACAGAACAAAGTTTTGAGTCAGAAGTGAAGGAAAATACAATATTCCAAAAGAAATCATTTTTCTTTTAATACTAGATTATTGTACTTTGACAACAGATCAGTAAAAGCAATATACTCACAGAAGACTTGATATCCTTTGCTCGGTTTGCATACTTCAGAGTGTTGTAGGTATCATCATAAAACAAAGAGGATGGGCTAACAGCAGCTATCATGATTGTTCTGCAATTTCCTCCAAGAGAATCCTTCAGTAAACGAGTCAGCTTGCTGTTTCGATAAGGAATGTGCTTCTTGCTCTAAGAAGAACGAGAAATATTGGTATCATTTATTTAACTGTACTTCAAATAAAAGTCTGCTTAGAATTTCAACGGTAACACAAACCATAACAAACAGCCATGAAAATTTTCTTTGACACAAGTAATTTTTCTTTGAAGTGTCTGTACATCTTAAACAGTTTAAGTCTCTTGGTCTCTGTTCAACACCTTTGCAACACATGTATTAGCTAGGTTATTTCCTGATGTCTGGATATGTAACTCAAATTTCTGCGAAAAAGTACAGAAAAAGTAAACTACATTAAATTACATTCAGTTTACAAAATCATCCAGATTGGGAAGGACCTCTAAAATCCCTCTAGTTCAATTCCTCTGCTCAAAGCAGGGTCAGCTACAGTAAGATGGCAAGGACTATGCCCAGTAAGGTTTTGATTACCTCCAAGGATGGAGATTTCCCACCTTTCCAGGCAACACATACTCTGCTTTGTGAAGCTACAGAATTTTCATCTCATTATATCAAGTTTGGTCACTAGTAACCCAATCCCTTATCAAGTAAATCAACGTGATTCTTCCATATGTCTTGTGGCACAGATTTTAAACTCTACCTTCCCCTCCAACAAGAAGGTGATGAGGACTTGCAGCATCAGGAAGGGAAATTAAATCTGATTTTCTCCTGGCATATTTGAAGGAGGAATTTGCTAGTAGAGCAGAAAGACAAAAAGAGTGTTATGGTAGACAATGGACTTCACTTATGCAAAGGTTCAGGAGGTTTTATCATTCTCCTACACAATTGTACCTATTCCTTGCCTTGAGCTGGGGAGCCAGATCAGGAGACTGACTCATTGCTCTGAGCAGGGATGTGTGTGTATGTGTATGGATGTATGTGAGATCCCAAAAGAACAACTTGGAAGAGATACTGTTTTATCCTACAAAAGCTGCTCCCCCCCAAGATTAAAGGTTAATTGTAAGGCTATTCATGTACTCAAGCAAGCTTGTCTATATATGCTTGATTTTGAAGATAAGAAAAGCAGGTACCATTCATCTTTGATACTTATCCTTAGGCAGTTGCACATAATTTTTGAGAATTTTTTCTCACTGGGACTGTGAGAGGACTCTCAGCTATCACAGATATGATGGTGGAAACCCTTAAGACAATCTCATATCAGAATGATGATGTAACATCAACAATGTAAACCACATTATTCCATCAGCTGAGCACTTTTTAAAATGTTTTCTGAACTGCATGGGAAAGCAGCACCTACCTTAGGATCTGCCAGTGCATTAATGACATTTCCAAGAGCAAGCAGGGACCTGTTAATATTTGTTCCTTCCACAAAGCGAGCCCCCTTGGCACTGGTTGCTTTGGCACGTTCAGACCCTGCCAGGTCAATCAGAGACATCTTGGCAATACGAATATTTTGATTAATACTAGCTGTTTTATCTTGCTGCCGTAGGTAAATCTACAATAAAAAAAAAAAACAATTCAAAAGTAGCCACTAACTAATCTAAGCAGTAAATTAAAACAGTTGTTACACTGTGAAATTAAGACATTTGTATTGGATGTCCTGCCACTTTGCCTTCACTTAAATGAATCACAAGGTACCTCCTTTTCTTGCTCCTGATTCTCCCTCCTGTCCTGCTGCAGAGGATTAAGTGACCAACTGGCCCAGGCTCACAAAGCAGCAAGGGTAAGTGAGGTTTTTTTACAGAAAAAAAGAATTTCACAGCTCTTCCTCTGCACCAAAAATGCATATTACACTCCTGAACTTGAAATGGAAAGAGGCGTTCCTTTTCAAATGCACATTTAAGAGTACACCATAAAGAGATGCATAGGGATAAACCAGGAAAAGGCTGACCCTTCAGTGATTTAGACTTAATTGTATCTTCCATTAATAGGAAACAACTCATTTACTGCTGTGAAAATACACTTCAGGATCTTTCCAAATGTGATGCCTCCTGAAGCCACTTGCTCCCCTTCATCGCATCTTTCCTGAAATTTCACAGTACCAAGATGTACAAAGAACTAAATGCTTCTGCTGGTGAAAGTATTCTTTCTTCAGGTTTATAAAGGAGGCAGGCAAAGCATGAATATACAGTCAGTAAGAAACAGCAAAGTTATCCTTAGATGGCTTTCTACTTAATACAGTATTTATTTGCCCTTCTCTTGTGTTGAGTGCCCTGCCATTTGTTATTATAATTAATAATGGTTAGTGACACACTCATGAGTGCCCTTCTGGACAGTCAGTTAGCAAAGAGCTGCCATCAACACAAAGTGACTGCACAGTAAAGAATCACCACTTCTGTAGCTTTAAGCTTTGTGCATGAGAAATGAAGCCTTCACAGTAAGGCTTCATCACAAATTTCTAACAGAAAACAGATTGACAAGCATTGTGAAAGAATAAAATAAATTTCTATGACTTGCCATGAAATGTAAATCTATTTCAAACAGATATGTTTCTATATCAAACAGTACAACTAAGTTCAGTTGTACTGTTTCCAGTATAATAGACAAAAAAAAAAAAAAAAGAACCTCAGGCTGGGAACATGCTACCAGAACACAGTAACTACCATTAATGAAGGAGGGAAAGGTAGAGTGACAGCCAAACTCTGTTGTATGACTCAAGCTTTTGTAAAAATTCAAAAGATACAGGAAATGCCCCAAAGCAGAACACTCTCAATAGAACAGTGTACCAATTCAGATTTTCCTCTCAGATGCAGTAATTGCCTGACCCAGATAGATATTTCAAACCTAAGACATATGGTACAGTAAAGCAAAACTTGCATCTTTAAAATCAGCTCAGAATGTCCTGGGCCAAGACTCACCAACTTCTGAGTCAGTTACAGAAAATATCCTGATCCCATAAAGTTAACAAGAAAAGCCAAAAATAACCTATCTCTACAAAAAAGCAATAATAGAATTGAAAATCTTAAAATAATAGAAACTTTAAAAATAAAGAGCAATCACGACAGCACTGGGGATTTCTCACTGCTTACATCTCTGCAAACAAGGACACAATTTCATTATGCAGGATGTCACAGATTTGTGGAAATATTTGAAGAACTGAAGTGATTTATTTAATTGCTTGCCACTTGTAGAAATGCACTGAGAAAAAGGCTGGCAGATAATAAAATGCAGAGCTTTTTCCCAAGAGGTGAGGGAGAGAAGAGATCCCAGCAGCAGGTAAACAAGCAGAAAGCAGCAGTTCCCTCTGGTCTGTGTGCAGCTCTGCACCTGGAGCCTTTCTGAAGGCAGCACACATCCATGACAATGCAGCTCTCAAGCCAAACCACTTCAAAAGAACTCTTTGTGCAACCCTGTACAGTGCACAACAAGGGCAGGCCTGGGGGAAATTCAAAACAGGAAGGGCAATTGCTAACATAAGTTTAAGGTATATAGGAAAACAGAAGCTTTTAGAGTGGCAATGGCTTTTGTTCTGTTCCATACTTAGAAGATGTTTTTTAAAACTTTGTTATAGTTATTTAGCATTGTATGTAAGTCTGTAGACACTGTTAAAAACTTTCCAACAGTTTAGTGCTCTAATGCAAAGACCAGAATCAAATGTATTTTACTATTGTTCAACCCAGAGTGGAACAAATAAATCATTCAAGATACTGTTTGCAGTATGTAACAGCATACAGAAAAAAGAAAAGACATTGTTGATAACAGGAATAGTTTTTAAACATCACAGGTTGTATTTAAAAAGAGAAGTCAAAAGAATAAAGCAGTGCAGCCAACCCTAAAGATCTTTGGAGAAGTCTTAAGTTTCAGTATATTCGTACAACTCATTCAAAACTCATTTCTGCAAACTAAGAAGCATCGTTTCAGTTTTCTAAAACTTGATCCATAGCAGGATATTAGGAAATCACTTTATTGTAGAAATTAACATGAAACAAGAAAGTAAAATAACAAAGTACTACTTGAGGTTCTTAGCTTATAGTCAGACATAACTGCATTCTGCAAATTATTTTTCCCAAAGAAATGCTAAGCAACATCATGATACCAGAAAGCATTAAAAAAACCCCACCAATACCTTTCAGTTTATAAAATTACAATACCGAAGTCTATTAAAGCTTTAATTACCATTTTACATAAGTTATTTCTTCTAAGGAATGTAAGTTAAGAAGGTATAAGTTTAAACAATCAGAATTAGAGATTTTTTCACTGAATTCCTTTTTTCCAACATAAACACTAACAACCATTACATCCTTCCAAGGAATAAGGAGTAACAAGGAGAGTAAACTGAAAACCTTTAATCCCCTCTTCGCCAAAGGGAGGTTCAGCACAGTTTAAAAGCTTCCCTTGTATCCACCTTTAAACAAAACGTGCAATTGCAGTAATGGCCACTGTTTCTGGCTGTACCACCTCACCTGAAAGACAGCATGGGACCGGGAAGAGGAGGCATTCACATCTGTGGGATGCTGGGTCCTATTTTTGTTCCCATAATCCAACATCTGAAGGATTTCCTCTGCTGATTTAGGCTTTAAGAGTAGAGCACATGACAAATACAGGTTTCTTTTCTTTTCCATCAACTATACGAACACACTGATTCTAAAATACATTTACTTTAACATTCACTGTGAAAAAAGGCACTGGAAACAAATATTCTCAGCTGAAAAGCAGTAAGGTATGAGAAGTAAGCACTTAAGTGCAGGAACTTAAGTCAGCAAATATTGTTAGTTTAGAACTTAAACAAGTATGAAAGATTCTCTATAGTTAGAATCAGCCTCTTTTAAGAATGTCTGGACTTAAATTAGTGTATCACTATTGAATGCATTAGTACAAGAAAAGTTTTTTCCTCACAAGACTCAAGGTTTGGGAAGAAGGATGTTCACAGAGGTTAGAATATAAACTTAGAATATTGTTTTCTGTCACAGCATGTAACATACACAAGAAAACAGGTCCACAGGAATGGATATTCAGACTGGAAAACTAAGTTCTATCACTGACCTTACCAAAGAATTGCTGTGCTGGCCTGGAACACAATTTAACATGGAACTCTTCAAATATGGTCATTTACAAACAAAAACAACCTTTAGACTTCACAACTGTGCAGAGCACTCCAAGGTGGTCATGAAGGCAATGCCAAGATATTTTAGCCCAAAAAAATCTTCCAAAATCTGCTGGATGAGCATCAAGCCAACTGTACCCTTTTGATAACAAGGATTGAATGCTTCTATATTTGCATTCAATGAGACTAGCAGGTTTTTTCCACAATGTGCTTTTAACTAGTTTAGATTTTCAAGTTACTGGTGCTTATGGCCAGAAAAAAACCCACTAGGAAATGACCAAATTCCATACAACTCTCAGAACAATGGGAATGTTTCTCAAATATCTCAAGCACATTTTAAGTTTCTAGAGATATTTACATACCTGATGCAGTGTCAGACCTTGAACTATCACCCCTTGCTGGCCATCCTCACGAACGGCCAGAGGTCCAGAGTTGACCAGCAGATCACGAATCTGTTCATTGTAAACCTTTGAAAGGGAATTGACAAGATTTTGGTAAAATATCCTCCCATAGCTGACAGAATTAAATAAACAGAAACCAGCAGTCTTTTTTAATACTCCTTTAAAACAAAGTAAAGGAATACTTGAATACTACTTGAAGAAAAAGTAGTGAATTCATGCTATAAATTCTTTTACATTTTTCCCATACAGAGCTCAAAACATTCAATTAATATTATTTCTTTTTAGATTTTAGGAGTAATTCTCTTTAGTAAATAATCATTCTTTATTGAAAAAAAATACTTTTTTTACAAACGCCAGTTTTGCAACAAGCATGAATGCAAAGCATTTCGTTTTCTCCACTGTACATCATGATCTATACTTCTGCAACATTTCTTAGTTCAAAGCTACTTCTGTTAAAATTTTTAAATCTCTTATTTCTTGGTCTGTGAAAGCATATGGCAATGCAAACTTTCCCCATCTCCTTCTACCCCTCCCAAATACCAACTAGAGTCCATGAAGACTTTGAGGGAGCTAAAAAGATAACCATTTTACTAGCACCATTCAGCAGTGGTACCAAAACCTTTCCCTGTAAAACCAAAACATCATTTTGTTCTGCTTTTCCAGTGCTATAGGATGTTACTGTGAAGTCCTAAAATATTATCCAGAAAAGATATTTTCTTGCACACATCAACAGATGCTGAGAGGCATGTAAATAGTTAGCAAGACACAAATCACGAACAATCAGTAAATATATTAGAAGTGGTGGTTGGTTTTGGGCAGCCTTCTGTAAATCAGTGACAGGCGCCTAGGAACACCAAGTTTGCAGAGCACAACACAGTTCCACTCCTGTAAGGACACATTCTGTCAAGCCCCAGAAGGGACCAGAGGAAAGCAAAACCAGCCTGTTTTTATTTATAAAATATGCTTTATTAAAAGCAACATAGCAAATGCAGAAACTCACCTCTAAATAAGAGACAGCAACATCACATGTTTTATCATCTTTGATTTGGTCCATGCATTTGTAAAGTGTCATCATGGTTAAATACATGACTCCAGGGTCTTCAGGAGAACCTAACATTGTATAAGTCTTTCCAGCTCCTGTTGCACCATATGCAAGCACTGAATTTTCCCCAAAAACAACAAAGGAAAAACATGTAATTTATTTGTAAGCTAATCAGGAAGACCAAAGTCAAATGAACATTCACAGACCTCTGTCATTCTGCACAACTGTTTCATACGTGGATAAAGTTTCTTACTTAGGCTTTACCTTTCAGATCTATAATTAGAGTGAGATGTTCCCAAATAACATGTTTGAATTTTCAGTTCAAAATTCATTCACTGACACATCTCATCAAAATACTACTTACTCTCATAACCCCAAGCCATCAACTTACTGCTGACAAGCATTTAATTTCCTCACCACATTCCAGCAGCCAATTAAAAAAAACCCAAGATCTTTAAGAGTTCACAAAGCAGGTTATGTCACACACTCAGTGACACAACTGCTTCTGCTTGAATAACTTTAGATGACTCCCATTAGCACATACGTTTCATATAAATTCCCCAAGTCTATTATAGCATTAACACAACCTTATTTTTAAAATAGAGTAGAGCTATCCTAACTTCCACATACTAAAAAGTCAGCCTTTGGTATCTACGAATTAAACCACAATGTTTTATTTCTATCTCAGGCTTTTTTAATGGCTCTGCAACCACTGGACAGAACAGTAGAAACTTTGTGAAATTCCCTTAAGTCTTTTTAATCAAAGAAGATAAATAACAAAGCTACCTGTACAATTATATCCATTTAGGAAGCCGTCAATTAGATTTTTGGTAGTATGCTCAAAAACTTCCAGCTGGGATGAGCTGTCATCAAAAATGGCATCAAACATGAACTTAAGATCCTTCCTCTGTCTTTTGTTAATATCCCTGTGGGTCACTCTCCTCCTGTTGAAGAAGCTGACCTCCTCCTCCTTAGGATCAAAGACCAGCACGTGCTGGTCGATGACACGGACCACCCTGCTGAAGCCGCCCTGCTTTTCCTTCTGGCTCTCTGGGCGCACTCGGACCACCACTTTGACATGGCTGCACACATCTTCTTCCTTGGCAGGAGTCATCCCTGCTGCTCCCCAGCTCCCTGCACGCTTTCAGATCCAGCAGCCGAATCCTTTCTGCAGCAGACAAGAGAGGTTTTTATTTGCAATAGGAACCTTTCACTCCTCCAAGCAGTTCACACATTTGCTCAGGCCCCTGTGCTGGGCCCACCCATGGCTGGTCAAGGGCTGCCCCAAGGAGACTTTGGCAACTCTGCAATGGCCCCGAAAGGTGCCTGAACTCAGCACAGCTTCCAGAAAGGAACCAACCAGCACTGCCCCAGGGAACTCTCGAGTTTATTTCAGAATGTAAACTACTCAATGGCCGACAGGCTTTCCTTTATACAGACCAAGCTTTCAGAAGAGATGCCGCATTTCTGCGGACTAAGGCAAGCAGCCTTTTTGTCCTTCAGCACAAAGAGGAACAAAGAGCCCGTGTTGCCCTCCCCGGACTGAGTCAGGCACGTCGTGCGTACATTTAAGGAGAGTTAAAGCGGGATTTACGTTAACGCGCCCCGCAGGGGATGCAGTAACCGGCCCCAAAGCGGAATTCCCTGTAAGCAGCCCATTGCTGTGTCAGCAGCGCGCTCTTGGCCCACCCCTGGCAGGGACACTCTCCAGGCTCCCAGCGCCGCCGCTGCCGCTCCGGGGCCGGCTCGCCTCCCTCAGCCGAGCCCCTCCCAGACCCGCCCGGCTCTCCCGGCCCCTCCTCACCCACCGCAGGCGCCTCTTCCTGGGGGCACGCAGCCAGGCTGGGCCCGGCGACCGGAGAATCTCCCGGAGCCGCCCGCTCACCCTGCCCGGCCCCCACTCACCCTGCGGGCCGGGCTCTTCTCACCCCGGGCTCACCCCCAGCACTCACGCTGCGGGCCGGGCCCGTGCCCGAGCCGTGCCCTCGGCCGTTCCCGGTCTGTCTCTCTGTCAGCCCCGGGCCGTGCCCTCACCGTCCCGGGCTCTCTCTCTGTCAGCCCCGGGCCGTGCCCTCACCGTCCCGGGCTCTCCCTCTCGATCCCTCTCCCGCAGCAACCGCCATCCACCGGCCGCGCAATTCAAACACGGGCAGGCCGCGCTCCTCGCCTCCTCATTGGCTGTGCGCCGTGACGTCAGCAGAGCGCCGTGCGCGGGGTCCGCGGGGCGGCCGGGAGGGAAGGGGAGCCCTGAGGGAAGGAGGGCGGCCGGGTATCGGGCCGCCTGTGGCTCCGCGTGTGCGGCTCCAGTCCCCGGGCTCTCCTCCCGCGCGGGGCGGGCCGCGGGCGCTGCTCCGGCCGCCTTCGATCCAAAGCGCTTCGCGCTGGGGTTTCTGTCCCCGCCGCCTTTGGTGCTGTCCCAGCGCCGGTACCGGCCCGAGGGAGCGGCCTGCAGCGGTGCCCCTCAGGCTGCCACCCCGGGCGTGCGCTGTGTAAAATGAAATCAACCACAAACTCTGCGCTCGCGGTGAGGAGGAGATGTCCGGTGTGCAGGAGGAGGGGGCTCTCTGTGGGCAGAGTCCCTCGCGTTCCACCAGGGCAGGGCAGGGCAGGGCAGGGATGGGGGCACCGCCGGGGCTCAGCCGCTCCTCGACCTCTCAGCACAGGGGCCGGGACGGAAGGGTGTGAAAAACGCCAATCATTTGTTTTTAAAATTTAAAAAGTTTAATAGTAATAAAATGGTTATAAAAATGGCAATACAATTAGACTAATAAAAATTTTGGACAATTACAATTAGGACAATATAAGACAACAGAAAAAAAGAGTTACGGACGTCCGGATACCTTTTTCTGGGCAGCATAAGCCTGAAAAAGGACTCACGTTAATCCTTAAAAGCAATAACCTGTTGCATATTCATACACCTCATACATGATGCGTAAATTCCATTCAAACACAGGATTCTGTCTGGTCATTGTCAGCTTCTTCCTCTGAATCCTGATGGTGCCTTCAAGCCTGAGCGAGGCAGGAAGAAGTTCATTCCTTCTGATAATGGAGCAGTAAATTTGTTTTCTCTAAAAGATTTAGGTGTCCTATGGCTGCTATCTCAGTGCGAGTCCTTCCTTTAAAAAAGTATCTCACATAGCATAGTTTCTATTTTAACACTATGTTATAACCTTAAACTATATTTAACACACTACTTAAGAGAATTAATACAGCATAGCTTTCTAACACAACATATAATATTAATTTTAATATTTGCAAAAAGCCAGTCATAAACCAGGCATTTTTCACAATGGGAACGGACAGGAGGCACAAACTCAGCGGTGCCATGGAGAGAGTTCAGCATATGAGTCAGAAGCTGTGCGGACAAGCAGGACAGAAGAAGGAAAGCCTTCCCGTGGGCTCAGCCGTCTCCGGGAGAGCAGGGCCCGTCTCAAGTGATAATTAATGGTCACCATTTTTGGGAATACCAGTGCCACCACCCCGATCCTGCTCTGCCCCTGTAAGAGCCTGAATGAGGGATGCTGCACTCCAGGGGCTCGCCAAAATGCACTTTATTCCATTCAAGGTGTTACAGCAGTCCAGGGTGGTGGGTGACAGAGCCTGTGCCCACAGCTGTCAGCTCCAGCTGCAGGCAGCCCTGGAGACCCTTTGGTTTTGGTTACATTGCATTATATACTTTGCTGAGCATTTTAATACAGTAGAACCAATCTATACCTTAACTTATATCTCTAGCCTATCATAACTACTGTAATTACCATAGTCATGTTATGTTACTATTCTCCAATGACTAAAAGTTAGTACATTACAGTTTAAGCTAGAAGTTGTTTTTCAGTTTTCTTGCAGTGGAAAATTCTGAGACCTTTTTTCTACTTGCAACTTTTGCTGACTTGTTTGCCTGTGCTATCTTTCTGCTTGGTAAAAACATCTTGTTTGGTGTGGGTTTATCCTTTGCTCTAAGCCATAAACCCCCCTTCTAACTAACATAGCCTTTGCCTCCTTGGTTAGCCGGTAAGACTTGGCCCAGCAGTTCTTTTCTTCTACATCAAAACTTGCCTCCATCTCTATTCCTTCTTCAGACTCTACATTTAAAAATCTTTCTGCTAAGCATACATATCTGTGAGACTTTCTTGTCAAACTTTCATCCTTCCCAACATGCCCCCTTTCTGTCTGGAGCACGGTGTCCTTTGCTCTGGGGACTCCCTTCAGTCCCAGCTGTGTCTCCTCCCTGCTGTGCCCAGCAGAAACCCAAAGCAGCCCCAGCTCAGCCCCTGGGGAGGAAATGAGCTCCAGCCCAGCCAGAGCCAGCAGAGCACACCCTGATAATACACGTGTTTTCTGTAGGCACACCGGGGGTTGCTGCAAAACACACATCTGTGTGTCTGCTCAAAGTTAGCGATGGGCACTTTCAGATTTAAGGTGAGGGAATTACTGCCCAGTCCCTGTAGTACTACTGTCTTTGAAGCAAAGACTACAAATTAGATTTTACCAATCTACCTCACTTCTCAATGAAAAGTCTGTTGCACTAAGTCCACACATAAAGAAAACACACAGAATGCATAATTAAAATACAAAATACAATAGGGAAGGGAAAAAAAGGGATGTTTTTCTTTCCAAGTCTCAGAAAAACACTAGATGAGATATTCCTCATTGTGTGAAAAGGTTTGGAGAAATTTCTCCTTAACCCACACCAGTGAATCACCCTTATGCCAGGCTCCATCTGTAGAATTCTTACTCTTGTAAATAATATAGGGCTTCATGTTTTCTCCAGTGAGTTTTAAACCTTTGCATTTCACTTGAAAAAGAAGAGAAAAAGTGAATCTCAGAAGCCTCATTTTGCCATTTCTAGCAGTGTGGAAAGGGGCAGACGTAGAAGGAGAATATTTTTTAAGTGAAAGAATATGAAAGGTTGTGAGATGACATGAATTTCAGACTTCATCAGTAAAATTAAATGTGTAGTATTTAACATGTGTGAAGTCATGCTTCCCATAAGAATATTGGATATCCCAGAGATTTGCCAATTTCACAATAATATAACTGCCACAAATGAGGCCATAATTAAAACCTTACATTGAAAATGATCTGTTTCTAAATTACTGTCGGAATAAAGGATCAGTTTCTCAAAAATGTTCTCATGTCTGAAGCAAAACGTCTGCTCATTTGTGCAGACAGATACAAGTTACAGAAGGCAGTGACCGATGCCATAGAACCAAGCAGGGAAGAAACGGTTACTGAAATTGAGAAAAAAGCATTTGTGCCACACTCATTTCAAAAGTCTGAGCAGTCACTGTGTGCAGCCAGACAGTGGCATGTGGCGTGAAGAAGTGAGGGAAAGGCAAGAGCACAAGGCTGGGAAGGGGTGGTGGGGCTGTGGCTGGGAGTTTTTGAAGATCTTTTGGCCAGTTCAAGGAAGCATAACCCTTGAGGATGGCATCAGCGCAATCTGGCAGAGCAGCTGTGCCACCATCCCTGTTCGTAGCACCCATGGTCAGTGCCAGCAGCAGAGCCCTTTGCAGAACAGGGATTAAAACAGGAGAACTGGCAGGGAAATATTCCCCTTGCAAGTTGGGCAGATTTCAGTGGCAACATGAGAACACAGTTATTAACAAGAACTGAACCAAATTTTATCATCTCAGAGTTGACTTCACAGTCTCCAGTGAGGGACTGCTACTACTACTACTACTATTAGTATAATTATTATATTATTTTTCTACACCAGACTGAGAAACAGTTATATATAATTATAGCTTTATATATAATATTAGATATATATAATATAGTTATATATATAACTAATATACTTATATATAACTATATAATAACTAAAAATGATACATATTATAAATAAAACTATATATATAGTTTTCTTGTTTCTATCATCTCAGAGTTGACTTCATAGTCTCCAGTGAAAGACTATTATTGTTATCGTTATTATTGTTATATTTATAATTAATTATTATATTATTATATTATGTTTATACACAAGACTGACAAACAGTTATATATAATTATAGTTTTACATATAATATTAGATATATATTATATTAGCTGTATATTATATATAGCTATATATATAAATAGCTATCTATCTATACTTATCTATATATAGATACCTATAGTTATATATAATATAGTTATATATATAATATATTATATATAGTTATACATATAAAATATAGTTATCTCAATATATAATATAGTTATCTGTAATATTAGCTTATATATAACTAGTATATATGTAATACTATATATAGTATATACTATATACACTATAATACTATTTATAGTATTATGTAATATATACTATATATAATACTATTCTAATATATACATATATCAAATAATAGTTATATATCCTAATAGTTATATATAATATTAGCTTGAAGTGTGTATGGTCACATGCCATGGAGTGTGAGACATTTCTGCATGTCCTCTGATAGAACTAAGGGTAAGAGGTCAGCATATCTGTTTTTCGTGGTGAAGGGCTGTTATTCTCATAATTGAGGAATGAACAGATAAACCATAAAATTAGTTGGATTTCATTATACAGGGAAAGATGAAAGATAGCAAAATAGGTTACTGGGATACTGATGATTTAAAGAGAAAAAATTAGTCTATGTTAAATGAAAAGTAAGAGACATTAAAGAGAAAATGTCAAACTCTGAAATAAAGATGGTCAGTGGTGACTAGGAAAGCTATCACATATTAATAAGACAAGTAACAGAAAATAAAAATGGCTGAGTTTAAATAATGGAAAGTGAATTAATGAGAGGAAAATCTGTTACTTTTCCTAAAGGTAGAGCTGGAAGCTAAAGAAATAACTAGTATTTTAAGCATTGGAGAATAGGCAGTGGAATTATTGAGGGTGTGAAGAGAGTTTACTGATGTGAAAATAAATGTTGGGAAAACACTACTGGAAATATTAAAGCAAGCTCTTTTGTGGGTTCAACAATAAAAATTAAAACCAGCTTGTCCTGGTTTCAAAGTGTAAAGAGCTGTTGCCTTCAAGTTTTACAAGCAGCAATCCCATAGAAAGCCAAATGAATCAGAAAAAATGTAATGCTTTTCTGGAGAGGAGGAGGGGTTGGTGTAGAGAAAGTGACTGATGCTGGAAGGTCCTTCCCCCTTCCTCCCCTGAGCAGAGAGGGACATGGACAATGCAGTTATCTGACAGCTCTAAGCTGTGGAGCTCTACTGCCCAGACAATTCCACAAGCAGCAGATCAACAAGGAGAAAAAGAAAGGGTCTCTTAATGGCCCAGCCCCAAACTGAGCAAGAGCAAATGACCAAATCCAAATCCCACAAGTACGGAAGACTTGGAGGATTTGAGTATTAATTTAATTTAATTTCATTTAAGAGACCTGTTTCAGGCATGTGTTTTTCATATGAAAAAAGTGTTTTGGTGATGGGACTGTTAAATCCTCTGTTTTATATTTCTTATCTGTTGAGGTTTTGTTATTTACTAGTATTACTGCTACCGAATTCCCACTCTGTAGAAACATCAAACTGTGCAATAGAAATTATGACCCAGGCCATTAAGAGCAGAAAAATAAACTTTCCCAGATAAAAAACATTATTAAAAGATTTTTAAAAGTGGATAGAGGGAAGAAATGAACCTGGACAGGTGTTCCACTTCTGCACATGACAGAAATACCAGGAATAAAATTACTAAGAATCTGTCCAAAAGGTGTGGTGCTGAAAAAGAGGAGCCATAACTAAAAATTTTTTTCCAGACTTTTGTAACATGGTTTTAAATTTTAATAACTTCAAAAATGCTTTAACTTTATTAAAAATATCCTATAAATCATAAACTATCTCACAAGATACCCTCCAGCTTTTCATACATCACTCTTCCCCCTTACCAATGTTTCCTGCCCTTCTGATAAAGTTTATTGTCACCTGAGTTGTGGCAATTCAAAGCATTTATGGAAATGTGCTGTAGATGCACTCAGTTAAAGTTTTCAGGTTAAATAACAAACTGAAAAAGCCTGAAAGCTTTTTTCCTCACCCAGGCAACTCCATGTGCAGGAGTGTTGGCACAACCAAAACTGCAGCATGGGGTCAGGAACAATTGCCTAGAAACAAAAGCCTCTGAAATTGGCTTTCTGGCTTAAAAGAAGAAAGAATCCTACCAGAGTATGCAGGTAGGAAGGATGTATAAAACAGAGATGTTGGGAAAGCACCATGATACTCGTACTGTAATACAAACTGTAAGTGGGCCAGCATAACTCACTCAACTGATATAAAAAAAAGAATCTCTGGCATGTCACAGAAATACTCATGAATAAAAGAAAAAAAATCTCCTTTATAATGTTAACAGTGAACATCTAGTATGGCTCTTAAAATCCCCTTCTTATGCACAGAACCGGATAAACAAGAGAAAGAATGGCCTTGGATTCTTACCCTTTATTTGCCTTGAACGTCACTCGGAGAACAAAGATAATAGACTTTTTCACCTTGTCCCCTTCTTTTGTGAGAAAGGACATCTGCAACATATTTATAGAAAAAAAATGATGCGCTTTATAATGAAAAAACCTCTTGATGTATGTGCATGGTAGATAAAATAACTTGTGGGCTGAAGTTCCACTGGAAAAGTTAACTCAGCTCTTCAGAAAGGCTGATTTGTTGTTTGCTCTGCCTGTGTCCTGGTTCTGGCCAAGACAGGGTTAATTTTTGCAGTGGCCAGAACTCAGAGGGTATTTTCCACCACCTCATGTCATTTTGTGGGTATGAGGAATTGTGGGGGCACTCAGGTATTGTCGAGCATCCTGTGGGACCATGGTGAGAATTCCCGTGCGGATCCCTCGCCTCCCTTGGGCACTTTGGCTGTTAATTTGTTAGTTACTTTCTATTTTCTTATCCCATTGCCATCTTCTGTAAATTGTTCTTACCTCAACCCATGGTCTTTGTCTTCTGTGCTTCCAGTTCTCCTCTCAGTGCCACACAGGGAGTGGAGTGAGGCAGGGAATGGAAGGAGCAGTGGAAACACCAAATTCAGGAGTGCCATTCCAAAACCACAACAGCCCTGTTTGGTGCCCAGTGTGGGTCACACAGGGTTGGGATGACAGCAGACCTGCCCAGAGCAGGCTGGAAACAGGTTTGATCCCAGCCTTTGCTGTGTTGGGTTGGTGCCCCTGCTCCCTGTGTCGCTGGGTCTGTTGGTGTGGCCATGGCCCCTGACCCTGTGCATTTTTCCATCCCTGCACCCTGTGCCCACCTTGTGCTCCTTGTCCAGGCAGGGACAGGGGTCAAGATTGGTGTGCTGTGGCATAACAGTGTGTGGCATGGTGACATCAGGGGCAATGAAGGTGTTTTGGGATGTGGGTGCAGTGCTGCTCTCCTGCCCTTAATTCAGGTGTGGTGGTGTTCACAGGGGTCCCAGGACGAGGGAAGAGATGAGAATCTTGACTCCATGTTTCAGAAAGCTGATTTATTATTTTATTATATATATTATATTAAAAATGCCATACTAAAGAAAGAGAAAGAAGAACATCAGAAGGCTAGTAAAGAATGCATAATAAAATCTTGTGACTGACCAGAGTCCCAACACAGCTGGACCTGTGATTGGTCATAAAGTAGAAACAACTCACATGAGACCAAGCAAAGATGCATCTGCCACATGCCACAGCAGCAGATAATTATTGTTTACCTTTTGTTTCTGAGGCCTCAGCTTCTTAGGAGAAAATCCTGGTGAGAGGATTTTTCAGAAAATATGTCTGTGACACTCAGGCATGACCTTTGGGAGTCCATTAATAATCATATCCAGTGTGTGGATCCAGGGGAGGGTGATTTTCTCCACCCTTTAACTTCCTTTTCCTCCTGTTACAACAGCTTTTGAGACTTGAACTCCCTTTGGATATTAAGGAAAGCATATTTCTGTTCCTAAGTCTTCCAGGTCTCCTCAGTGGGGCCTGTTTAGAGTAATGAAAGAGATTTCTAGGGAGATGTGCCCCAAGAGTGGATAGACATGAGTGGCATGGAATGTGGGAGAAAATGGGTCATCCTCTGAAGGATTGTTCTGCTCCAGTGGTTTGGAAGTTCACCCCTGAACAACTACAGGACCCTTATAAAGTGGCAGAATATTTGAAAAAAAATAAAGGCTCTGGCAGCTCCATAGAGTTCCATGGAGAATACCACTCCTAAACCATGACAGACTGTTTTTTTAGTCCACCCCTTCACAATCTTGGATATATATGTACATATTAAAGAGTTCTTGATGTACATGTAGGAAAAGTATGAATTACTTGAACCTCACTGACATGGGAAGGTGTAAACGGTTTCTCTACTGTCTCTAAAACTTCCAATAGCCTTTGACCAGTTGAACCACCTTGACCTCCTGGCATAAATGTTTACTCATCCACACTGTGAACCAAAGTGGGGAGCTGATCTCACTGACAGGTGTCCAGCAGAGAAAATAATAGGATTGAGCTGGTTGAGCTTCTCAGCTGCACAGCTAGCTGTCCCAGCACACTGAAAGGGAATGAGAGGAATTAGCAGCTGGAGGTGGAGCCTAATGCAGCCTGCTCCTGAAATGCTTGGACATCCCAGAGCAGCCTCAGGCCTCCTGAATGTTGATGAAATGTTAGACAATACCACAGTGCTGCAGCTTACTTTGCTTATTTTTTAGCAGATAGCTTCACTCCAGTATACATCTTTTGACATAATTTTTAGATTGTGGACAGCGAGGAAGTTGTAATTTTTACAATGTTCAGGCGTGTGCCATGGGATTGTACTTGCCTTACTTAAACTAACAGTTTAGATATGAATGTTTTAACAGGCACATTATTCCTAGGACTGCATGTTTTAAACACATCTGGGTTGCTTTCAGTTTTTTTTTGTTTCTGTGCAGCTGTTGAGTAAATTGAGAAAGCGAAACTAAAAGGAGCGTATTAAACAGGCACCCAAAGCCTGGGCATTCCTTTGATGACATGTGGAACTGATAACTGCGCTGAGAACAAAGCTGGGAGCGCCTCAGGATGCAGTAAGATGAGCCAAGAAAGTGAAATACATAATCCTTGGGAAAAAAAAATGTCCTAACAAGAATATACAGTGCTATGATTTGACCAAAGGAAACCGACATTTGCAGGGATTTTAGAAGAAACCCATAAGAACTCTTTTCCCTGATAGTGCTGGGACTTAAGATACTTTCATGAGACTTCATGTATTTTACGACATGAAATGCCTTGACTCAGACTTACTACATTTTTTAACCTTTTCCCTTACAAGTCAAAGGCAAGATGCAATAAATCTACCAGACTACTTTTCCAAAAAATGAGATGTGTGTGGGCCTGAACCAAGAGGCACAGCTTTATTAATCAGGGAGAGCAAGTAATTAACTATTAACTACTGAGTAAGGGCACACATTCTTCCTTCCCTGACCCTTTATTTGTCCTTAAGAAATCTGCCTAAAAGGAAGTTTAAATGTTCAGCTGCTCATCTTTTTTTCCTTTGTGTATGTTTATTGAAAATAATACTGTGCTTCTGTATAATTTGTAACAGTTTTATAAAACCTACCAACATTGCAACTTTCTACTCTATGTAAAGTTAACATGAATATTGTCATTTTCTATCTTAATACTTATCTAATTAACATATGGCAGGGTAAGCTGCTCTAACATGGGATCTTACACAAACCTTAGGTTATACAGATAATTAGAGGCTGACAGGACTCCACCATGTGACCCTTCAGGGCACAAACAAGAGCAACTGTGCTAAGCTCCTGCTCTAAACTGCCCCTTGGAAAAGTTGCTCTCTCTCCACTGACTGCTCTGAGAAGTGAGGGAGATTTATCCTGTGCTATAATTAGCTGGTGTGCATTCCTGCTCAGTACCAATGCAGAGATGTCCATCAACATCAGTCAAATTTCTACTCCATCTTCAGCTAGTACAATGCCATTTGTGAAAATATCTCACATTAAGAATTCTGCTATATTGCCTGCTGGGTAGAAAAAAAGAGATTCATAGCCTCAATTCATAATTCCCATTTAAAATTTAATTTTTTAATATTAAATATGTAAATCTGCTACCCATAAATAATTCCCAAATGTTAGTGGAATAATTTTGCACACCGCTTTCATGTACCTGGTGTGATTCTTGGAGCAGTCCTGTGCAGGGCCAAGAGCTGGACATCAGTGATCCCTGGGGGGTCCCTTCCAACTCAGGATGTTCTGTGCTTCTATAATTTTAATTTAATCTTCAAAGTAAAACAGAGAGATAAATTGTGTTCATATATGGTTTTGGAGGGTAAAATCCTTTTGAATACCCACATTATCCATATATAAAAGTATATAATTACAATTACTATTACTAATCAGCCTGGAAAAATACAGGCTGCTTAGTAATAGTAATAGTAGATAGAAAAATACTTAATTGGTCACAATGTAGTATTGAAACTAAAAGAAAAATATTTAGGTGGTATTCTTGAAACCAAAATAACTTTTTTTGGGAAACTTAAACAATGTTCTTGTTGTGCCTGAAATATCAGACCAAAAAACCCCAATACACAGAAATGGATTAAAGCACAGTCTAAAATGTTTCATATAGAGCAAAACAAAGCAGTGCAAGTGTCTAAATCTGAAAAGAAATCTTAAGAACTCTTGGAAAAGATTAAAGCATAGTCTAAAATGTTTCATGTAAAGCAAAACAAGGCAGTGCAAGTATCTAAATCTGAAAAGGAAATCTTAAGAGCTGTTGGAAAACCAGGTGAGATGATTAAAGCATAGTCTAAAATGTTTCATATAGAGCAAAAAACAGCAGTGCAACTACCTAAATCTGAAAAGAAAATCTTAAGAGCTCTTGGAAAACCAGGTGAGAGGATTAAAGCACAGTCTAAAATATTTCATGTAAAGCAAAACAACGCAGTGCAAGTATCTAAATCTGAAAAGGAAATCTTAAGAGCTCTTGGTGAGATGAGAAGCCAGAAGTGAGCACTGCATGTCAAACAAACAACCCAGTGTGTGGCAGAAGCCCTGAGCTAGACTCCAAGCCAAACCTTTTTCACTGGACATACATGTTCAGGCTGGGGGGGAAGAGGCAAGCCTGTCCTGGCAAGGACAGTTTTGGGATCCTGCTTCCATGGGCACTCCTCCCAGTTCAGCACCATCTTTTCCAGCTTCCTCCTCTCCACTTGTTACCCTCCAGCTGCTGCTTGTGAAATCATGTCAGCTCCATCAATTTGACATGAAAATGAGCCTTGGAAAATAACTCCACAGGACAGGAATGAACTGCTGACATCATGGCAAGAGCAGCCTGACCTGGCACTCCTGCTGAGAGAAACAGATGTAATAATGTTGTCATAAATGAGCAAATGAATGTTGATTGTGATTTTACGAGGGCTCGGTTCTCAACAAATCGGTTCAACACAAAGCAAACAGAAAGAACCATTTTATTTAGTTTTCCTGGAACAGATCTCATTGATTGGACTAAAAACGTGGTGTTTACTTACACCTTGTGTTCTAAAAGAGGAAATACAGGGTTTGTGCCAATATTGTATGTTTCCTGCTTTTTTTAATGGGAAAACTAATGCCAATTTTTATATTTGAGACTGGCATTTCTAGCCTGTAATAAGCTGGGTTGGCACAAACCAGAAAGTTGAAATGGATGAATATTTTCTTCTGAGCTAAATCTGAATGCTAATAGAAACAAAACATGTTAATTTTGGTAGGTAAATTCCACACATAATAGCTCTTCGACCCTGGGGGAAAAAACAGGGGGAAAATACAATGCAAATTATTCAACTTTGAAGGCTGATTCTCAGGCTCTGTAGAAACTTGTCTTTTAACCTACCCTGTGGCAATGAATGTCTGAGGAGTAAGCACAAGTGAAGAAGATCAATAAGCTCCACAGGTTCTCTGGACAGACACCAGAAGAGTTTGTATTTACCTGAAAAGGGTCTGTCATTCATAAAGATGGAGTTCAAAATGTCCTGTCACTGAACCTTTCTTCCTGTCTCCCCGAGGTTACTCAAATATTTTGTCTTCACGCAGAACATCTGAGTATCAGGGCAAGGGGGAGAAAAAGGAATGAGGCAAATTTCTGTTAGATTTATGTTTTCTTATCCACTTAAAAGAATTTTTTTGTTAAATACTATCTCTCAAACTAAGATTTTCTCATATACTTAGCTGATCATGTCTTTAAGAACTATCTAGATTTACCATTATTCAGGACCTTACATTGCAGTGATAACTAAGTCCCAGTGTTGAAGAGCTTTTCTTTTTTCCAACCAACATTCCTTTTTCTCTAAACATGTAAGTACATACTTTGAGTTTCCAGATTTATGCATTCCAAAGTTATGTGAATGCATTTCCATAAAACTAAGCTACAGCTAAGAAAAAGAATTTTTAAACTGCCTAAGCAGCGTATTCAGGCAGAAGAAGAAATAAACAAACAAAATTTTTCAATTAATGGCAGCACTTGGGAGCCCAGTCCATGATTTGAAGGCTGGGAATAAGAGCACAAATCTTATGTCTAAAACTTTTCAGGATTTTTGTCATCCTTTATGCAAAGGGTAAGACAAACAAGATATGACAACCCTGCTCCTGCTTAGCCTGAAGCAATACTGCTGCCAAACAGACACTATCTTAAAGAGCTTTATACAGCAGGGCTGCACACAGAGCAGAGCCCAGGAACACCTTTTATGCCAAGTGCTCTGCAGCATCATGCTACATGTTTCTTTCCCAGGCACACATATTGATAACCACAGCCAGGAGGACCCTGTGGTGCCTGGTCCCTTGTCACAGTGCTGCTATGGGGGCAGAGACCCCTCTTACAATGATGAAATTCATACACCAGGCTGATTCTCCAAAGCCAAAGATCAGTTTCTTTACCAGCTCCTGCAGCTGAGCAGATCATCAGTGAAAGCTGGGAATGCACAAAAAGGCCTCAGTGGAACATGGTGAGACAAGCAGCAGCTCTGCGCGATGCCCTGTGTGCATGCATCCTTCTCTCATGGAAAGGGAGAGGCAGCAGGAAACTGAGGCACTGACACCTCAGCAAAAAGTGGGTTGGAGGTCCTCTGTCCTGTAGCAGCCTCAGCTCCAAACCTGCCCATTTTCACCATCCTGAAAAGCTGGCACCTGAGTCACAATGCTGCCCTTTGGGAAGGTTATCACCATGGTAACCAAGTTGCTAAATTATAAGAGTAAAAGAATAACTGTATTTTGATAAGTGTATTATTTATCAAGTAAAAAAAAAAAAAGATCTGAGAAAACAATGTTTTTCTCAGGAGTTACTGTACATTGGTTTGTGAGTGTAAGAGGATGCAGGCAGCTCTCTGCATGATCATACCCTTTTTAAGTGACACAAATCCAAGGAGATGCAGGCCAGTAACCACAGAGGAGATACATCTTTGCACTTGATTTGGGACAAGACTGAGATTACCAAAGGAAATCGCAACTACAGCAATTCATAGGTGCTATCTCATGAAGCAGGCTGCGCCCTGGGCACACAGGATGAAGATCTCACCTACTGCTTCTGGAAAACAGGCTCATCCATCTGCAGGTTCCTCCCTTGCAGCACAGCCATTCCCCTGTGACACAAGGACAGAAATTCTGCTCCATTTCCATTTCTGGGGTGATGCTCGCCAGGAGCTGCTCCTTCTCCCCATGTTTGTGCCACTGAACTTTCCCCAGCTGTGGAAACCCAGGGCACCAGGAATATTTCTCTGTCTGCTCTGGGGTGCCCTGACTCTCAGTGGAGCACTGACTTTGACCCTCATTCATGGAAAAAGTTTCCTAGACTTCAAGATAGACTGGAATCCACAAAAGTGTGCAATAGATTATAGAGAGCAGTGCAGGTGGATCACTTGGTGAGCAATTGAGGTTTTGAGATTTGTAGTATGTTGTGGATGGAAGCAAGATGGAGGGCACAGGGTGTCATCCTGGGTTTCTTCTTTATGCTTCTTCTTCTTCTCCATGGGTTTGGGTGGCATTTTGTAATTGGGCACAAAAGTCCCATTGCAGCTCTTTGGGATCAGGTATTGGGTTAAAAGGGAAAATAATCCAGGTGTCAGCTCTTAATTGGATAGTTTAGTCTTAAAAGACCTCGTAACAAGAGATTGTTGGCCATTTTGTGCCTTCTAATGAAGAGCTGCAGAACTCACAGTAGTGAAACTGTTTTACTGGTAAGAAATAATAAACACCTGAGTCTGAACATGAACTACTGTCTCAGGTGCCTTCAATCCAGACCCAGAGAAACCCACAACTGGAATCCCCACACCCAGCAAACTTCCAGGAGTGGATATTTTACATGTGAGTTTAACAGAGGGGTTTCCATCAAATGCCAAGTGGCCAGCAGAGGAACAGCTCATGTAGAGCAATGCACACATCTGCCGTCATCTCAGACCACTGGGGCTTTGCTCTCATGGTTACCATGATATCATCACCTCCCTCAGAGTGTGCACTGCCTTCTGCCTCAGCACACTGTCAATTATTAATGCTGCTCATCTGAACAGCACATCATCCACAAAAGCATCTTCTTCCCCGTGTATCTTCAATTAAAAAAAAAAAATCCCCTCTTGTGATGTGATTTCTAATACAAAAGCATGTGTTAAAAAAAGAAGTGTTTGCAGATGTCCTAAAGAATTTGCCTCTCCTGGATTAACTGGTCTGCTAATTACCCACAACAAGAGCAGTGAGTATTTGTCACTGGAGGAGAGAGAAGCAAGGCAGGTGGGAAATGTTTACACAGGCCAGATAACTGAATGTTCCTGGTGCCAAAACAAACAGGTGCGGGTTTTATTGAGGCAACAAACAGGGAACAAAACCAAACAAGTACACAGTTGATGGGAATATTTCTGTTCCACAAAAACAGTACCTGCAAAGTAAAACAAAAGATGTTCTCTCTCCTGGTGGCAGCACTTTCAAAGCTGGGACTTCTCCTCTACCTTCTGAATTTCAGCACGAAGGATTACACCCAGGGGATTTCAAGAACCTTGTCCCAGAACAATTCCAAGGGAATAACCAATTCCATTGCCCCCAGAATCACACATCAAACTGAAACACTGATGCAGATGCAGCCTGGGAGCTTTGAAGCCTGTCAAGTGAATAATTTCTACTGTGCCCATGTAACCAATGTGGTTCACCAACGTTAGGGTGTGTGGAGTAGAACTAAACTAGAAGATGCACACAGCTTCTAGTGTTGTTCTGCCCATAAAACCAGCACAGAGCTCATCTGGAGCATATTCACCACCCCCAAAAGCCTACACCATGAGCTCTGGATCAACATCACCCACTGTTCTACTCAAGAAACTCATTTTATTAACTAATAACTCTTACTAACTCCACTGAGAAAATCTAACCTCAATTTTTACCATCTATTTTGGATCAAATTAATTTTTTTCTCCTTTTCACTGCTTTCAAGCAACTAAGACTAGCAATTAACCTTCCTGCCAAACTGTTATATATATGCAAGTGTAAAACATTTGTTTGTTAAGCTTTGTTTTGAAGAACAAAATACAGCTAAGAGAAATGAGATCAGTGATGGCTGTATGGTAAAACATGTATACTATCAAATAAGAGCTGCAATAAAGTCCACTATTAGGACTGTACAAAGACCTGAGCTGCTTTCTAAAAGAAGATGTTTGATACGTCTCATCAGAGCAGAAACTGGCTGCGAAGGTGCCTTCAAAAATCATTGAGTAACATTCCATGCTCAAGCCTCATGCATGTTTTAAAAAGTCTTGTAAGGCTAAAAAATGAATTTCAGCAATTCTTCTGGCTGAAAACCTGAGGTGGAGGGAGATGGGCAGCTGTTTCCCACTTGAATGATGATGAGATGTGACAGGCTGCTGTCAGTTCTGGGGAGCTGGAGGTTGTGGTATTCCTCTGTAAATTACCGCATTTCCTGCCCAAAGACAGGCATGAGGTTATCCCACATATCCAGCCTCAGAGCTGCTGCTCCCCCACTCCTGATGAGAGCACTGGTAAATAATTGCTGCAGGCAGCAGAAGCAAAGTCTTCCCATACACCTGTGACCACCTGGTTATTACCATATCACAGCAGATGTGCTTCACTTCCCCAGGCTGGGACCTGGGGATGCCCAGAGTGAGCAAACTGGGGAAACCTGCTTACCCTGCTGTGGAGTTTTGGGAACCCCCTCAGTAAGGCCCTTGGCAGAGCTTGGCTATACAGAACCTTAGGTGGGACAAGCAGCTTCCATTGCTGTAAGAGGAGGGGCACGCCACTGACCTTGAAATAGCAGAACCAGCTTGGAAAGCAGTCAAAGCTCCCTCATGGATCTTTTTCTCAAAAGCACATGGCTGTGGATGAAATAATGGGCTGTGGATGAAATAGAGTAGCTGCTGCAGTGTATTTTAACTCCCTAGCTGCCTGTGCACCTCTTTATGCAACCAATCCTTGAAATCATTACCTGGACTGTGAGATGCTCGTTTATCCCTTCTCCCTTCTGCCCAGGAAGGTTTCCAATCTCCCTTCTTTCTCCCCAGGAAGGTTTCCCATCTCCCTTCTGCCCAGGAAGGTTTCCCAGCCCTCAAGAAGGGAGGGCAGAAAAAAGAACAGCACAAGAACTAATGCTTCACTGAACAAGATCAGGTTCTGAAGAGTGGGAATTTAGGGTTTCCCATAGAACAGAATCACCTGGCTGTGGAGCACCCCATCAAAACGCAGCTGCTGCTCACTCCCAGGATGTCCTTTTGGTGGGCCCTCAGCTTCCTATAACCCCGATTTTCTCCTGGCAGCACTGCCCAGTGAAAGAGAGGAATGCATTCTGCAGAAAAACTGGCATGTTCAGTGCAGCAGGTAACCACTGCAACATGACCAAATTTCAGTATTTGAAATATTGAACATTGGATAGGACCATCTCTATAAACACTTGATGGTCTCAGCTCTCAGTGGAAGTTGAGACCTTTATTTTAGTCTCTGAATGTCTTCATATACTTGTAGTTATCCTTTTTCATCAGTACTCCTCCTTTGTTGTTTCATTTTTGCTAGAAATACCTGAAAATTTATCAGGAATTATTTGCCTTTTTTTTTTAATTTGATAAGGTTCTGCTTATTTGAGAAGTAGCAGATCAATGGTTTATTTAGCAATCTTAATGACAACTATTTTTAAGAGCTTTGACATGCAAAGTTACTGGATTTTTTTTCAAGAAATCTTGCTTAAATCTGAGTCTTAGCCACCATACCCTATCACCATGAACCATTTTCTACGTTATTCAAATAGAATTCTGTATTTTCTTCTCCCTTTTCTGTGTAACTGTTGCCTGTAAATGAAATACTTTCCAAAACCATTCCCAGCTGCTGTTTCTTGCTCCTGTCTCAGTGGTCCATTTTAGTGATTTGTACATGACATTTCTGACTGTGCTAGTAACCTGTGTGGACTCAGTCTGTTCAGACTCTTTACTGTAATTGCTCATTTCCTACCTTTTTGAGCAACAACCTAAAAACAAAAATGACAAATCCATATTTCAGAGCATGCTATCACTCTGTACCTGTAGCCTTGCAAGAGTTAGATCCTCAGCCATTAGGCAGAACAGGAAATTATTACATTAAAATGAAAATCAGAATATTTATACACAATATACCATATTTCTTCACACCAGCCAGCTGCTTTTCTTATCAGTAGTACTTGGAAAATGTTTAATTATGGTACCTCTCATTTCTTTCCACAAAACAGAAAATCTGTAGCTCTGTGAACATTTCCTTCAGACTGCTGTAAGTACTATAGAAGGAATCCCCTTCTTCTCTGGTGACAGCTAGTGACTATGACAGTGGTTGTTGTTTAAAGAACAGACAGTTGTCAAATTAACTAAAAAATTAGTCAATATATGAGCATGTAGAATAACAATGTATAACTGCTTAGGAAAAATTTTGCTGAAGTTAATCCACAGAAAGCTCAGGGATGTCTGAACTACTGTTGGAAAAAAAAGTTACCACTCATTTGTTAAACTGTCAGGAGCAATCAGGGTGATCCTTCTATTGTGAAATAACTCAAATATATATCTTGAAAACTGATATAGTCAAAACCTAATATTTA
Source organism: Emberiza elegans (assembly GCA_024865655.1). NCBI lineage: Eukaryota > Metazoa > Chordata > Aves > Passeriformes > Fringillidae > Emberiza > Emberiza elegans. Next base: position 760,313 of record JALJVW010000011.1, read on the forward strand.
TATATATTATATAAATGTAATATATAAAATATATATATTATATATAAAATAAATATATTTGATATATTTATATATTATAAATAGACATGTATATAGTATAAATATATATTTCTATATTAAAAAATTATATTTATAAATAATTACATTATATTATAATATTATAAATTTATATAAATATATAAATATAATTTTATATTATAATATATTTTTACATTATAAATAGTTATATACTTATATTTTTATATATATCTACCTGCACAATGAGCCAAAAGCCTTCCTTATTCTTCAATTCCCAGCCTGAAGGATCTGAGCTATTTACCTCGAGCCCTGGCTGTGTCTGCTGCAGCTTTGAAGGCACCTTGCAGCACAGCAGAACCTCAGTGTTTTCACATCAAAGGATGAACTGGCATACAGGGCATACCCACACTTATTTGTTGACACACATGGTAACAGGAGATAGCAATTATTTTTTAAAATTAGGATTTAAGCTTTGCCATTTAACATTTTGGCCATATACTAGGGAGTATTATGGTAAGACTGGTTCTTTGAAGCTATAATCAACGTGTTTAAAAATTTGCAAATAATTGCTATGAATTTGAAAAGATGAAAAAATAAACACAGAGCTTCAACAAAACTGTTAAATTCCGTTTATGTAACCAAACTGGATTCTTGGTAAGTATTTCAGATTTAGATAGAAATAAGAATAGCAAATCACAATAGCACACATGGAGGGGAGGCTTTTTGTTGGTAGCAGCAGTGACTTTCATGAGAAATATTTACAAGCTGGGTATGGCTATGAACTCTCCTGCTATCACTGAGCTCTCCTAACAACAGGGCAAACTTGCATGGATAAAATTTGTAGGAGTACATTTCTAAAGGAGACAGCGCTGGCCTCCCTGTATCTCTGAAACCAAGAAGATCAAGGTTTGGCAGCACTGAAAACTTCAGTGGAATGTAATTGAAATCACCAAATAGAAGTCCAGTAATCTGGTGATCATGTCCAGACTGGAACGGATATAATGTTTTTTATTCACACTGTGAATATTTTTACTTCTCTACTTCACAGAACTTGAAATATTCTTCTATTTCTTAATTAAAGAAAGGATGACTTTTAAATGTCTCAGTTTTAAATGTAAATATATATAAAAATATTAGCTTTTGAATATATCAGTTTTCAAAATATATCTTAATTTCTTCTATAGTCAACCCTTTGTCAAAGGATATTCCCAGCAGCAAACATTATCTGATATCAAACAAAGCCACTTAGAAAACCTGATCTATTTTGTGTCTTTGTGTCCTAAGTTTTCCAGCAGCTCTGTATTTATCTTCTGACAAGTTGGAAGGGAAGAATATATTTGGGCTTTTATCTTCTTCAAACATATGTAGACACTGAATTTTTAACCACTATCTAGAGCAGGAACATCTCAGTTGCTAGGAAAAGTAGCGTTCATGTATTGTATCACAATGATTGTGGGCATTTTTGTTACCGAGGTCTTTCCTAGAAAAATTACCTGACATTTACAAAATACAACACATTTGATAAGGTCTTCAGTCTATTTACATTTTTTCCCACGGATTTGTCTTCTTTTCCATTTCTTCAATCATTGTCATACTGGTTTAGAGAAAGATTCCAGATGCAAATTTATATCACTTTTGCTGCAGTTTTAGGTTTGTGTGGCCAGCTTGAGATATATACATGCAGATAATATAAATATAAATCCATAAACATATAAATATACAATCCACAAATATAACTATATAAATATCTATATACAAAATATAAAATATATAAGTATGAATATACAAATATATAAGTATAAATATTTAAATATAAGTATAGAGATATAAATATATAAATATATAAATATATAAATATAAGTATAAACATATAAACATAAAATTATAAACTCTAGAATATAAATATATAAATATAAGCCATACAAATATAAGTATAAATATATGAAAATAAAAAATATAAATATAAAATACAAAATACAAAAATTATACATCTAGATAGAGATATAGAGAGCATGTATTTTTTTCCCTAAATTTCTAGGTGCCCCTAAGTAGGTTTCCCTAAATTTCTAGGTGCCCCTAAGTATATTTCACTGTCCCTAAGTATATTTCACTATATAACTATAAATATAGGGCTATAAATATATAAAAATAAGATACAATAAATATAAATATAAATAGATATAAATAGATATAGATATAGATATAGATATGTAGATATAGATATAAATATAAATAGCATATATTTTCCCCTAAATTTCTAGGTGTCCCTAAGTATATTTCCCTACATTTCTAAGTGTCCCTAAATGTATTTCACTGTCCCTAAGTGTATTTCACTGTTTCAAAGTATGGCTGGCCACACTTCTCTGCATCAGGCTCTTTATATTTCTCTGCCTTGTTCCATTCAGTGAGAAGCTGCCATTGGCGCTGACCAGTGCCAGTTTATAGCATTGCCTTTTCTGCAGTGCTTTAATTAATTAGCGTGTGCCTTGCAAACTCTGATCCTGTGCAACAGCAGTGCCTAAGAGCCAGCCCTGGCTGCCACCCACATTTCCTGCCAAGGGGGAGGCAAAGTGCCTCTCCTAACACAAGGCACAGGTGAATTATTGGATGTTGGTAAACTCAAGGTCTGCACCTAGAAGGAAGCAGAGTTGGCTGTGCTACAGACACAAAGAGCCAGATCAGACTTATTTTCCAAGTTAGCTGGTCTTGCACATAAACTCAGTCTTACCTTTGGAGAGATGAGCAGAATTGAACTCAAGTTTAGAATAGCGACTTCCACAAGTTCAGGGTAACTAACATTTGGTCTAAGTTCTGTTCTCAGTCCTGGAGGGCAGCCAGAAGAATACCCAGTTTAACAATAAAGGCAAAAGAACACACAGCTTCCCCCAGAATCTTCCCCTGCAAAATATCTGCCAGTCAGATCCACTGACATGAGAGTAGAACAGAGAAATCTGTGGGTGAAGGAATTACTTTTCTGGGGAGCTGATGGCTTCAGAAGAGAGCCAAACCTCTACATTTTACAGTGTTCCCCAGTCACTGTGACAAGCTTTTCCACAGAAAGGTCAAATGTGTTCCACAGGATTCCTCTCACCAACTGTGTAGCAGCCAGTGGGATTGTGAACATGACCCTCGAGGCTGCTGAGTAGGATGGCTCAGAAAAAATGGAATCTGTTTTGGAACCAAAATCCCCCGATATACATATGGGAAGGACGTGTTTGCTAGCTCACAGTGCAAGGCCATCCATTTCCTTACTCCTCTACTTCCATTTGCACCCATTTTCTATTTCTATTTCCATCCATTCCCTCTATTTTCACTGTCCTTTGGCACAAAGCTGCTGAGAGGGAATTACTGTGGGATGAAAGTAATCTGAACAAGGAGACAACTGGTGTGGCCCCCCCTGTATGTTTTTGGAAAGTTCCTGAAGGCTTCTCACTGAGACAGCTCAGCTCTACCACAACAAAACAGATATGTCTTATAGCTAAACATAATGAGGGAAAAGTTTGATTTTCTTTGGAGCCTTTTAGAAATTCTCTCAGTTGTCTGCACTCCCCCAGTCCATGCAGATAAGAGGAGTATGTGGGGGCAGAAGAGAACCCACTTGCTGGAAGCTGCCTAGAGTGAGAGCAAAAGCAAAAAATACCAATTACAATGCAATTACTCCTCAGGCATGACTGTACTGCTACCCACTCACCAACTGCCCATGTCTGTGGGTTGTCTCTAGCTTAGTTTTACTACAGTTAAGGAAATATTGTATCACTTGTCATTCAGATCGATGCCATGGATTTAACTACTGTACTGTTTTCTCCTTGTTATTTTAAAAGACGTGTTGCTTTTCAAGGTTTTTTTGGTTTTTTGTTTTTTGGTTTTTTTTTTTTTTTGCTTGGAAGACAGACAAGTACAGCTACTTTGACAGCACAAGGCAGATTTACCACTCTAGACCCATTTGCTTTGTTATTTTTATACCTAAGTAGTGGTGGAGATAATTCCAACATGGATAATGTGTTATTTACAAAGCATGTTATAGTAGGCCAAAATTAATCCAGAACTTCCTCCCACCTCCAATTCTGTTTATTAAGACCTGAGTTATTTTAATTGGAATAAGGTCAGCCTATATGAAAGAGCTTTGCAGAATAAGATTTAAATTTGTTACAGAGTACAGCAGAAACCAAAGGGTCACTCTTAGGCAACTGAGCTGGATTTTGAATTAAGAAACATAGGGATTACTCTGATATTGGGGAGCACAAGACCACAAGAATAGCAGAGACAAACTTAAAGACCATAAACTTTTTCAGCCATAGAGACAAAAAAGAGACTCTGTTAAACACAAGCAAACGAACAAACAGAAACAAGGTCACAGTGAAAAGAGAGGAGTGGCAGGTCACTTACCTCCAGAAGCAGAGAAAGGCAGGAAAATACAATTCTTCATTTGTGATCATTGCCATGTTTTAACTCCAGATGGCAACTAAGCACCATGCAGCTTCTTGATCTCCACCTTCACCTCTGGCCCCTGCCCAGCCCCACACTGGGATGGGGAGGACACCTGGGAAAAAACCCTAAAACCTGTGGGCTGAGACAAGGACAGTTTAACAACTGAAACAAAACTTAATTTAAAAATAACAATGATTGTAATGGAAAAGGAAACAACGACACGAGAGGGAGAATAAAACCCAAGAGCAACAAAGGCTGCACAGGGACAGCACTGCTCAGCATCCATGCCAGCCCATCCCCAGGCAGGCAGCTGGGACTCCTGGCCAACTCCCCTCTTTCCATACTGGATGTGACCTTCCATGGGTGGAAATCCCTTTGGCCACCTTGGGTCACCTGTCCCAGCCCTGCTCCCTCCCATCCCCTTGTGCACCTGCCCCTGGCAGGGCTTGGGACCCTGAAAAGTCCTGGATTTAGGGTGAGCCCTGCTTAGCAACAACCAAACATCAGTGTGGAATCAACGTGCCATCAGTTATTCCCATAATGAATCCAAAACACAGCTCTGCACCAGCTACTGGGGAGAAAAAAATTAATTACTGCCCCTGAAACGAGGGCAGTAATTAATGCATCACCATGGTTTTATGGGAACAACAGCACCCCTTCCTTCCTCTACAGTTTTTACTCCAGAAATCCTGTGGAATTTTTTGTCTTGATATCCTATATTGTTTCATAAGAAGTTATACTGGGCTTCCAGAAAACCTGTAAAAGATGTTTCTACCCTAGTAATACTCAGTGTTTTACAAGGTGCTTATAAAAAGGAAAGGGCAGCATCTACTAGACAACAATGTAATCTGCTAGGGTGTGAGGATTAAAAAAATCAGTGTGCCACAAACATAATGGGCAGGCAGTCATTTCAGTAGAGGTCAGTGATGTCAGATATGGTCTTTTGAAGGTCAGCAGTTGAAATGATCTGCATTATTACAAGTTTAGAAAAGGACCAAAAGTTCTTTGATCTGCATAAAATGTCCCACAAATTATTTTTGGTAACCTTTGCAAATAATTAATTTTAAAATGCAATGTGTTTTGGTGATCTACCTCAAGGAGAGAGAGGTCCATGGTTCAGCAGGAGGATGCAGCCATTATTCCTTGTGTTCTAATTATTTTTAATTTAAGATCCACAGTGAAATCTCTTTTGTTTTCACACAGGTTGTTCAAGAAAATATTTAATAATTTCTTTAAAAGATGGTTTTCTGATATAGCTATGTATAGACTCATAGAATAGTTGGAGCAGAAAAGGACTTTAAACCCCATCTAGTTCTAAGCCCCTGCCATGGGCAGCCATGCCTTTCACTGGGTCAGGTTGCTCAGAACTCCATCCAGCCTGGCCTTGGACACTTTCAGGGACTGGCAGCCCGTGCCAGTCCCTCCACACCCCCACAGTGAGAATTTCTCCCTGATGTCTAATCCAAACCTGTTCAGTCTGCGGCCATTCTCCCATGTCCTGCCACCCCTCCCCTTTATGAGAAGCCCCTCTCCACCTCTCTTGTAGGTTCTGCAGGGCCACAGTGAGGTCACCTTCTCCCCTCCAGGCTGAACAACCCCAATTCTCAGCCCAATTCTCAGTGCTCCAGCCCTCTGAGCACCTCATGGCCTCCCCTGCACTCAGTGCAGCAGGTCTGTGTGCTTTTATTGCTGGGGAGCCCAGGGCTGGATGCAGAGCTCCAGCTGGGATCTCCAGAGCAGAGCAGAGGGGCAGGATCCTCTCCTCATCCTCTGCTCCCCCTGCTCTGGCTGCAGCCCAGGGCGCATTTCTGGGCTGAGAATTGGGGTTCTTCAGCCTGGAGAGGAGAAGGTGACCTCCCTGTGACCATGCAAGACCTGAAGGGAACCTACAACAGAGGTGGAGAGGGGCTTCTTATAAAGGGTAGGAGTGGCAGGACCTGGGAGAATAGCTGCAAACTGAAGGTTTGGATTTCAGGGAGGAATTCTTACTGTGGGGGTGCTGAGGGGCTGGCACAGGCAGCCCAGAGAAGCTGCGGCTGCCCCTGGAAGTGTCCAAGGCCAGGCTGGATGGAGTTCTGAGCAACCTGATCCAGTGCCCATGGCCATCTCAGGTTCAGCCTCTCACCTACCAGCAATCTGTGTCTTCTTTTTTGTACAAATGTCTGCAGCTTTAAAGATCAGGAAATTCTATGATGATGATGATTATTATTATTTTTTAATCAAGCTTTTTTCCAACCAGCTAGTTCTAAGATTGGGGAATGTTATGATGAAAGACACATTTTGAGATTTTTATCTTTTAGCATAACAGGCAGACACCCTGTAACAAACCCAGAAATGAACATGAAATCTTTGAGGATTTCTAGATCTGGAGGAGATACATTTAAACTTCTCCAAAGCACAAGGAGAAGACCAGTCAAATGGTGAGAAAAAAAAAAAAGAGAGAAATTGCAAAATGTCTGTATACATTAATAGGAAATAAAACCAGGATAAAGGGAAGATATTACAAAAGAACTAAGAAATAAGGAAGTACATAATTTTGTGAAGGAGGAAAATATGTTGGAAGAACAAAAAGAAAGAAAATGTCAGTTGGTGGACTTGATTCCCTCTTAATCAATAAACTGAAATCAGCCTTGCAGCTGACCAGAGGAGAGATTTATCATAAGTAAAGCTTATTTTAAAGGCAAAACTAAATCACTTTGTTTAAAGATCAGGAAATTCTATGATGATGATGATTATTATTATTTTTAATCAAGCTTTTTTCCAACCAGCTAGTTCTAAGATTGGGGAATGTTATGATGAAAGACACATTTTGAGATTTTTATCTTTTAGCATAACAGGCAGACACCCTGTAACAAACCCAGAAATGAACATGAAATCTTTGAGGATTTCTAGATCTGGAGGAGATACATTTAAACTTCTCCAAAGCACAAGGAGAAGACCAGTCAAATGGTGAGAAAAAAAAAAAAAGAGAGAAATTGCAAAATGTCTGTATACATTAATAGGAAATAAAACCAGGATAAAGGGAAGATATTACAAAAAGAACTAAGAAATAAGGAAGTACATAATTTTGTGAAGGGAGGAAAATATGTTGGAAAAGAAGAACAAAAGAGAAGAAAATGTCAGTTGGTGGACTTGATTCCCTCTTAATCAATAAACTGAAATCAGCCTTGCAGCTGACCAGAGGAGAGATTTATCATAAGTAAAGCTTATTTTAAAGGCAAAACTAAATCACTTTTGTTTCCACTTAATTATGTACATATATATTTTAAAAAAATGAAGGAAAAAGATAAAAAAATTTGAAGTGCATGCCATGGCAGAATTCAGAGCAAGCAAGAGGAAGGAGTTATACCAGTATATCAGTGTGTCTAGTTCAGCAAAAACGTTCTGTTTTGGTACTGGCACTGATTCCTCAACGCTCTTTGCACCATTGGAGTTATATCAGTGACATAAATCTATTTTTTCAAAGTTCTAGAACCACATTAAAAAATGACCAACTCTAAAAGATCCTTTTACCTTCTGATGAGGATGTTCAGACAGGATTCATGTCCTGGTTAGGACATGACAGTCCTTAAGTCACATGCTTAAATGCAACTTAAAGCACATGAAAGTTTATTCAAATGCTTGAAGTTAAGCTTGTTTAGCTTCAGGGGTTGAAGCCTGAGCCCCTTTGTATTTCTCATCCTCACCTCACCTCACCCTGTTTGTGCACACTGCAGAGCACCAGCCACTTTGCTACTGATATTCTGAATACTGGATGTGCCCCATCAGGTCCTTTGTTGGCCCTTTTCCTTTGTCCTGTAAATTTAGGGGAATAATTTTGATTTGCACTCATGCTAGCCCGTTCTCTAGAGGAAGGTAGCAAACAAGGGTTGGCTGAACAGTACAGGCAAAGTAAATAACACCTGAACTGACAAACGAGGAGGCACATGAATGACCCTGCAGAAGAATCCTGTAGTGAGGAGTACATGTGGAAAGTGCATGTGGAGAGGGTGTGGAGTTACTCAGCTGAGCTGGAACTGACAGGGATCCCTTCCCACTGCAGAACCCACCCCTCCACATCCTCTCCTGGAGGCAGGAAATCCCAAAGGCTGCTCCTCAGGGCAGGCAGCAGGAGCCTAGGTCACATTCCCATTTTCTGAAACATCCCTTGGCCCAGGATTTTTTCCTGGGAAGCTGAGAAGCCTCGGAGAAAAAGGAAAACAATAATTCTCTCATTTGCTTCTCCTGTGTTGTGCTCACACTTGGAATGTGTTTGGAGATTGTTTATCCAACAAGTGGTTGTTTCATTGGTTTCATGTGAATTGTTTTGACTCTTGGGCCAATCAGAGCCAAGCTGTGTTGGGACTCTGGAAGGAATCACAAGTTTTCATTATTATCTTTTTAGCTTTCTGGAAGTATCCTTTCTGTATTCTTTAGTATAGTTTAGTATAGCATTCTTTAATATAATAGAATATCATAAAATAATAAATTAGCCTTCTGAGAACATGGAGTCAGATCCATCATTCCTTCCTTTGTCTGGTGGGAACCCCACAAATGCAATGGAGCCCAGCAGCCTTTCAGTGCAGCTCCCTTTGGGCAGAGCAGTGCTTGGGAGCCACAGCTCCTGTGTGACACCCTCAGGTGTTAGAGCTGCACCCAGCCAAGGACAGAGCTGCAGTTCCAGTGGCTCTGCTATCCTTCATCTTCTGTGTCTCCCCGAGACCAACAGCAGGTACTCACCTGCACATGTGATTGCTGAGATTGAAATTTAAATCTGGGCAGTAACTGCAGCCAATTTAGCAAGTTAGTTACTGCAGCCAAGTTTTCTCTTGTTAGCAGAGAAAAACAATGATGAAACAGTGCCTTTGCTATTATTCATTGATATTGAGTTAAAAAAAAAATCAATATCCCTTTTGAGCTGTACTAACCAGCATAAAATAAAAGAATATTTCCTGATGAGCATGGTTTGCTGCCCAGAGGCTGATACTCTGAGTAAATCTGAAAGTCCTCTAGTTATTTTCTGAAAGGGTTGATTTATGAACAGTAAACTGCAATGAGCAAAAATTTCATCAGTTTTCATCATTTACTGTACTAACGAGCTTTAAAACTATGCAATTATGCACATTGTAGTAGTTACTATGTATATACATATAGATGCATGAATGGAAAATGAGATTTCTGATATCTACAGATAATCTTATAATTCATAAGTATAAAAGATGGTGTGTTGTTTTTTTTTTCTTATCACACAGGGCTTTAAGGTTTAAAATAATTTAATAAAGGTTTCTGATGAAGCTGGAATAGTTGGTGACTCATAGGTCATCAGTGGGTGGCAGGTGAGAGAAGGGAAAGCCTAAAGCAGTTAAGGTTTTAATGAGACTTAAAGCTAGTTTCCAATTCAGAACATTCTTATTATTTTTCCTGTTATTTTTACCACTACACAATGTTAACATATTCTATTTTCTCAACTTTTGTTTAGTCCAATTTGTTCTTTTCCTTTTCGCCAGTCTTTCTAAAAAAACAAGATTCTATCAGAGTTTTAAAAAATTGAAGGATCAGTAAATACAATTATATTTTAACCATAACATCATTCAGTCATGTCTTTTACTTTTTAAGACTCCATAAGTTTTGACTAAAAAAACCTACTATTAAAATATCATAACTTTAGTGCTGCATCTTAACTCATTCAGCATGTATTTATTTCCAATTTAACTTGTGAAGAGGAGCCAGAATTTTACAAGCTTCCACAATTTCCCAAGTAAATTTGACTGAATATATTAACCATTTCATGTGTCAGCTGTGCTGAGATCTCATGACAGGAGCCCAACTTCTGGATGCTGTGTGTTATCACACCAGCCTGTTGTACCTAAATTCCCCCAGTGCCTGCTCAGCTGAATAGCTGAGGCTGATCCTCTCGCGGCCGTGTGGATCCAGCTCCTCTCCTCTCCCTCTCCCTCTCCCCTCCCTCCCTCCCTCCCCTCCCCTCCCTCCCCTCCCCTCCCCTCATATTAAATTTTATCTTGGAGATATTTTAACTACATGAACTTCTTCGAACAGCTTCTGGTCTTCACTTTTCACAGGTTTATGTTCTTCCACGGGGAAGAAAGGCCTGGTTTCATGTGCTTTTTTTTTCCCCCCTAGAAACACACATCACCACTGCACACAGGCAGATTCATTTGCTGCTCATTATAAAACAGAAATAATGTAGTTCTGGTATGCTCCATTCTTCTTCCACTCTTTTTAGCTTCTCCAGTCTATTCCGTGGTTCTTCACCAAAGACTTCAAGGAGCAAACATGACCTCTCCTCTCCACACACAGGAGCAACAGGACTGGAGAACAAATAATTTCTATGGCTCACAGCCTGCCAAGACCCCAACGACTTCACAGAGCTTTTCATTATCACATAAACAAAGTGACAAGGCAAAAGGGAGTCTGAAGGTCTGTCCTCACACACCTCTGCACCCCTTTTATTTTGGCAGAACGAAGCAGGTGCTGAGGTTGGAATCTCTGTGGGTCAGCTCTCTGCCTGCCTGCCTGGAGACACAGGGTTCTCTCCCTCTGCAGATGCACAGGACTGTGAGCTGCCTGAAATCCTCAGCATCTATCCACCTCTAGAAGACAGGTGGTTTCTTAGAGGTGCTCTCTTCAGTAAGAGAATAAACAGTGTTTCTTACTATGATGAAAGAAATAAAACAATGAACTGCCAACCCAGCAGCAGCACAGAACCCTGCTACCCTCTCTGAAGCATTTGGAGCAGGACTGACAGCAGAACATGCACAAATTTCTTACTGTGTTCCAAACAGTTCTGAAGGGAACATCCTGATTTTGCAGCAAAATAATGGTTTGATGCTGAACTCTCCTGCAGCTTTAACTTATTGTCAAGAACCTCCACAGCATGTTGAGTATCAGCCCCAAACTGAACAGAGCTAGAGGATTACTACAACCCACAAGAGTAATCTAATGACTGAATCTAAATCAAGTCTTTAGAAAACCCCCTAGGATTTAAAATTATTGGATCATAATTCTTATTCTGAGACTAACAGCCACATGTGGGTTCTGTTCCAGTGGCCACACCACGACTGTGTGCTGTCCTGTTGGGGCATTGAAACAAAAAATCCATTTGTAACCAAAGAGAAAAATATCCATCCTCCCTGAGCTCCCGCATTAGCATCTCTGGTGTCTGAGAAGGCAAACATTAACCAACTTCATGTTTTAAACCCCTAATATGAAAGCTGTCCTTGATCTATTAGAATGACCCCAAGGCTCTACATTCTATTCACATCACTTTAATAATCTCTGAGCACAATATTTCTAAAGACCTTAGCAGTAGAAAAAGTGATTTTGTGTTTCTTGATTTTATTTTCTTCTTCTGCAGAGCTCACACTCAATCATTTTAAAGAATATGTTTTCCACACAGCTGCTTCTATGCATGTACAACTGTCTTATGAAGGAAAGAAACCAAAACTGTCCTTTAACAAAATAAACTAGGGATTGCTTTGACCTGGATTTCATTAACCAAACCTAAAAAGAATTCAATGACTAATAGTATGGATATTTTAAAATATTATTAACCAATGATTTCCTATTCTTCCTGTCACTGTACTAGGCCAGAAAAGAAAGACAGCATTTTGCTAGGTAGTGTACACAGCAAGACAGAGAGCTCCTTCCCTTTAAAAAAATTAATTATTTGAAATTTTGAAAAGAAACAAAGGAATGAAACAGAAGAAAAGAATGGGGTCAAGAGTGAAACAAAGCACTTCCACCTGACAGGTGGCTGTCTTGGTACTCCATGGACTTTCTTTTTCTATGCATGACAGTGGAGAAGCTCATTCAATCACAAAGACATACCATGATTTCATGTGAGATTCAGAGGAGGCCCTCCAAAAAATATGCATGCTCTTCAATTTCTGGTACAGAGTGACAAGGAGGCAGTTTTGTATGCAAAGACGACCAATTTGTAGTCCAGCTAAGATCAAAAGCAAAAACCCTACTGAAGAAAAGCAAAATAGCCAACTATAATCTAGAAAGTGGTTTTTGGACAAAATAGATGTAGTTTGCTTCCTAAGATTACAATGATGAAATTAAAAACAACCAGAAAATGTTGCAGCGAAATTATCAGTTGCAGCAAAATTAGGGTTAATTTGTAATGGAAACTAACATTGTTTTAACTTTTAATACCTTTAGTTTGCAAACACAAAATTTCCAGAGAGCCTTTTACTATGAAAGGTTGATATAATACATTCATGGTCTTGTATATAATGATGTCCAAACATCAAAAGAAAGAGTAATGTACTGTACAAACTGTGAAGGTAATTTTAAAGCATCAATTAATTATATGCCCTCTAGAACTGAATTTTGTGCATTTATTTTAAAGTATCTAGAATCCACACACATAATTTTCTCATTACGTTGTCACTGCACTTTTAACTCAACATTAGTTTTCTTTTACTAGAAAACACAACTTTTGCCTCTCTCCTTCACACTTACCCTGTGGTGGTGGCAACCCCCCAGCACTCCTGAATTGTCTGAATGTACTTTTACTGGTTGTGGGTTCTGATCTGGGCAATCACAGCTTGGTTTACTTAACTCTGCTTTCCTTCAGGTCTGAGATGAACTCCAGGGAAAGGTGAAGGAGTCTCCCTGGGTCATGCTAAGGAGGGCTCAGCGAAGAAACCAGCCAGGGCTGCACCCAAGATGAACCAAAATGGTCCCAAAATGCACGAGCGCTCCCGGGGTCTCTCCCTTGGATCAGTTCTGCTCCATTTGCACCTTGCAGTTCATTGTCCCATTCCAGCTTTAGCCCATGCAGTCCCACCCTGCTTGTTTTTCTCTCTCCAGCCCATGGTGTTTGTGCTCTTGGGCACAAGTGCTCTTGGGCACTTGTTTGAAAAGTTTATTTCAACTTTTCTGGCATGAGAACTTTTGGCAACACATTTGATATTCGTGGTAGAAAGTTAAAGCACCATGTAGCCTCTCTGGCCAGGCATTAATAGTGACTAGTTTGTATTTTGGTGACTAATTTTGTATTTTGTACACTTGCATTACACACTAGGTCTACAAATTCATCAATTTAGCACCTAGGACAACAGTTCAAACATCGCTATTTTTTGCACAATTTCAGGAAGTGAAGACCATTTTTTTACCTTTGTGAAAAATAATGTTATATTGAGACCTAGCAAATGTACATGAAGAAATGTTTTGAGACTCAAGAGAAGTGGCAGCAGGAATATTGAATAGTGGAGGAGGAAGAAATATCAGGTTTCTGGTGGGTTGGTGAAACCCAAGGGGTTCAAGCCACTTGATCATCACTACAGCAATATCCCCAAAATGGATTGCACCAAAATTGCTCTTTTGTGGTAGGACATATAATCCTACACTTTTTCCAGAGAAAAAACAATCCTGATACGTAGTTCCTTTGGAAGAACCTATTGAGTAAATTTAAGAATAAACCTGAATGTCAAGAGCATTTAGAAGGGAAGTGCAGAGTTCTCCCTTCTGCCAAATAAAATCAGAAGAGAAATGTTCATATTCTAGTAAAGTTTTCTGAATAGCCTCTGTTGTACTTGACCATTTCCTTATTTTTCCTTGGACTTTGTTCAATTTTTAAATTTCTCATTAAAAAAATTATATACTTGTATTGATTTGTAATATCAACTAGACCAATACATGACCAAATTTCATTGCAATTTGACTGTAAATGATTCACTGTTTACTGGAGAACAGTGTCCCAGGTTTCATTGTTAAATTCTTAATTGCTTCAAATTTGTGCTGCCTTGAAATAGATTTCTATAAGTTTCAGATTCCTATTGTTTGAGGAGTACCTTCAAAATAATATAATATAGTGCACTGAGCTTAAACCAGCAGCTAAACCCTGAACTTTCTGATTGTTAAAGTCCTTTGCTTAGGTAACATGCATCTGCTGTCTGTTGAACCTTCTGAATGAGTGAAATTAATAGCAACTTAAGTATGGTATAAAACTATATTTCCTTTTCCTGTTCCTCTTGGGAGATGCTTACAGTGATCTCTAACTTCGGAGAATCTTCATTGTAATCTTATCTTCACACATGAGAGAGGGGAAAGTGGAATTTATCCAAACCAAAAGGCTTGCCCCCCACACTCAGACCTTTGCAGCTTTCAGATCCAGACCTGGCATTAAAGACTCAACATTCTGCTGCTCTGCAGCAAGAAGAGAAGGGGGAAAACAGCTCACAACTCTCTGATCTTTTCTCCCAACCTTACTGTGGGGCTCCAAGGTTTAACTGATTGCCTTGTAAGAAAGATTCTGCTCATTGAGAAGGATCTCAAAAGAATTGCTCCATCTTCTCTCCTCCCTGGCTGTTTTCTAGCATATTTCTGCCTCCAGTTTTCAGTACAGATGTAACAGGTATTACAGGTCTGGGCAGCAAAGTAGCCACAGGAGTCAAAGCACTATCCCAGGTACTGTCTGGTGCATGTCATTGTTTTATGATGTCCTAGGAACTCCGGAGGAGTATTTTTTCCCCTTTACTTTTGTTTCTGCTCAGAGTATCAGGGGAACAAGTGACCTTAATGAAGTGGCAGAGTCAGATCCTGAGACTGTGTGAATCAGTCTGCAGCTCATAGCAGTGAATGAACCAAGAGAAGGATGCAGTCCTCCAAATCTTATATTGCTTCAAATATTGCTCTACTGATTTCACCGCTCATAAAGATAGGAAATTTAATAAAAGAATATTTTAAAAGGGTACTTTAAAGCTAATAGGTACCTTGTGGGCTGCTATCTTTTCCCAGGCTCACTTAGTTCTGTAAAATCACTGCAGAAATTTCAACCTTAGGTTGTTTTTCTTTGCAGTGAGTTTCCTCTTCCCCCTTTCCTAGCCTTCTCACAAAAACAAGTCCAAAGTGAGACTCCCAGACTTTCTTCTCATTCCTTCTGATGGAGCTGACTGAGCTGGTGATAAGATTATCACATAGAGCTGGAGCTGCATTTTCTAGTTCTGAATCATACTACTAGGCTTTACAGCAACAATTATAGCCTCTTTCCCTCTTACTGGAAAAAGGATGTGATTTAAACATCTTGAATTTACCCCATTTCCAAGAAATTGACATCAGACTGAAGTTTCTACCATAGTAAGTCTCTCCATGTCTGTTGCCAAAACTTCAGCGTTTGCTTGCACATTTCTCTTAAGCTGGAAATGAATCCTGGGCATGCAGCATCACCTAAAAATGTTTCTGAGGTGTGGGAGGAATTTCAAGATCTGAAAATGAACAAACCATAGAAAATGTCTTGAAGCCAAAATACGATGGTAGAATGACATAGTGACTGCATCACGATTTTTTTTTTCTGGTTGGAGCTGCCAGCATTCACTCTTCTAGAGATTTGATTTGTGTTAAATAGACCCAAACCATAAAGCTTCAGTAAAGTTTTATAAAGAATGTAAATGTCTCTTAAGAATTAATTGTTTGCTTTTTACCTTGAAATAAACCAGATTTTGATACAAAGGACAGGTATAGAAAGATTCTTACTGTCCCAGCTTTCAATAGTCTCAGGAAAACTTATTCTAAATGGTCTACTTTTAGTTCTCCTCTTGGCAAGATTGAAATTAGAGTAAAATTGCAAGTTTCATGATTATAGGAGGTTAGCTCCAGCCAACAGTTAGACCCACATCCACTTACTTTCCTCACCCAGAAGAGGGAAAGAAATTCGAAGAGCAAAACAAAGAAAAACTGTTGGGTCTGTTGACCCTTTAATAAGTGAAAAAGGAATAAAAAATTCAACCCATCCAGAGTGACACAAAGGAAATCCCCCACCACATGCTGATAACCAGCTAGTCCTGGGTGAAAATTGGAGATATTGCTGTCTGCTCTGATTGCTCAGCAATAAATAAACCTGCTGTGCCACCAACACTGCTTTGGTCACTAATCTGAGCCCCAGCACCATCCAGGCTCCTAGAAAGGTAATTAACTACACCCAAGTTAAACCCACCACAATGCTTTAGTCACCACAAGGACTGAGGGTGATTTCTTAAATTCTGGCAGTTTTTTTTCCTGTATTTTCAGAGCATTTGTCTAACAACAACAAACTACAAAACATTCCTAAAACTACATCATATTCCTGTAGTGTTTTCCTGTATTTTCAGTGCAGATGTCTGACAACAACAAACTACCAAACCATCTGTGCTTATCTATACAATTTTTGCCCTTCTAAATCACTACCTTTTACTTGTTAATAGAATCTTGGAAACTGCATATCTGATATAACTACTGCTTACCTAAGGGCTTCCCACTGCAGCCATTCCTTGATGAGCAGAGAGGTGACAATCTCAGCAGCCAGTTGTGACACCAGGATGGTTAGGCCAGGCTTGTCTCCATTGCAACCAATTATTGATGAGCGGTGGTTAGGCCAGGCTTGTCTCCATTGCAGCCACTCTTGATGAGCAGAGATGTGACAATCTCAGCAGCCATTCACGGCTCCACAAAGGTTAGGCCAGGCTTGTCCACCAGGTCTTGGTGAAGGCCATTCAAGGTGTTCACTCTGCCTCAGTCCAGCTTTTCAGTAGGGCTCATGCCAGAGCCACATTAAGTGTTCAGAAGTGTTTCACTTGCAGGTAAAATTTCATTCAAATCAGTTAAGAAGATTTTATTTGCCTCAGCATAACCAGGTCTTTACCACAAGTTCCTGTAAAATCTTTCCTGGCCTAAATCACAGAATCAGGGAGGCAGGATCTGAGGAAGGGACTTCAGCCATCACCTAGTCCCAAAGGTGGACAGAGACCCCTCCTGACAGACCTGGCTGCTCAAGGCTTTGTCCAGCATGGCCATGAATTCCTCCAGGGATGGGACAAGCTGCTGCCATGGCTCAACCCCCTCAGAATTTCTTACAGTAAAGAATTACTTAAGGTAAAGAATTTCTTCCCAATATTTCTAACCTTATTTCCCCTTTTAATTTTCACCCCTCACTGCTTCCCCTACAGCTTCTGCCAAAGCATCCCTCCCTGTGCTCCCTGCAGAATCTCTTCAGACACTGGAGGGTTGCTACGAGGTCTCCACGCATTTCTCACTTTAACCTTAATTTCCCTGTATCATTTCATTAGCATTCACAGTGTGGTAAGTGTTGTCTACATGCTTCACTTTCCCACTCAAAAGCAGCCTGCCTGTTCAAGCAGCAGAGCTTCAGACAGCAGCATAAATTGCCTGTAAAAAATGCATTTGCAAGGAAAAGTCTAGACATTTCATGTCTTTGGATTTTGTGAACAAACTAGGAAACATGTAGGTGAAAAATCCCTAGTCTGTCACCACAGAACATTGGTACTGTATCAGTAGAAACTGACATGAAATCTATTGACTTTAAGAGTATTTTTCTGATTTTATTTCCTAAATACTACTTTTGGGTTAATGCAAAATACTGTAGGATGGGGAAAGGAAAAGAAAAAAAAAACAAAGAGAAAAAGCATGTCAAAAAGACAACTCTTTCAGCCAGCCAGAGTGTCACATTCACGTTCTCTGGAAAAATCCTTTTGCTCAGGATATTTCTCCTGGGAAGCTAAAAAGCCTTAAAGAAAAATGAAAACAAATATCTCATTTGCTTCTCCTGTGTTTTGGTCCTTTGGAATGTGTTTGGAGATTGTTTATCCTACAGGTGATTGTTTTATTAGTTTCTGGGGTAAGTTGTTTTCACTCATTGGCCAATCAGGGCCAGGCTGTGTTGGGACTCTGGAGAAAGTCACAAGTTTTCATTATTATCTTTTTTTAACATTCTGTAAGTATCCTTTCTGTATTCTTTAGCATAGTGTAGTCTAGTATTCTTTAATATAATATAGTATCATAAAATAATAAATTAGCCTTGTGAAAACACAGAGTCAGATTCATCATTCTTCCCTGCCACAAGAGTCCACACAAATACAGTACCAGAGACTGCACAGTATCCAAGCACAAGACAAAGTGTCTACACCCTGGAATAACTGATGGGCACACAATGCCCACCAAGCTGAGGAGAGCAAGGATGCACCAGAACACTGCTCACCTGCAGCTTAAGTGAGGGAAGAACCAAAGCCTTTCCTTGGAGCGATGCTCAGCACTGCATGTCTGTGCTCCTGGGGTGAATTTACTCCACACTTTGCTGTTGGCGTAATTCGGTGGTAAATCCTTTCTCACTCTTTTGTATGAATAAGCAGCCATCTGTAAGAACAAAATTGAGCATTTTTGGTTGTTTTCCTCTTTTTTCTTTCCGAGTAATTGAATTTCTAAATGTCAGGAGACCTTCTTTCTTCAACAAGGGTCTCAGAATTTAGTCATATCCAGACCTCAATTAAGCTGGGACTTTACATATTGACTGTGGGAGAAATGGATACTTAGCAATAGTTACAGAGCTGTGCTGGGCACTTTTTAATGGAGGAAAAAAAAGGTATTTTGTTCCTAAAAGTAGTTTTTCAAAATCTCTTCCTGAACTGACACTTAGAAATCTGAGGTGAGAAGTCTCTGTACCTGGGTTTCATCACACCCCTCTCAATTTTGGATTTTCTTGGCTCTTTCCTTTTCTTCCTCCTGTCTCAGATTTTCTGTCTGCTGGCTATTGCCACAATTTTTGGGCTCAGACCCCCATTGCAGGAGATAAGAACATAAGTGCAACTCAAAGCACTAATTCAGAGTCTGACAGAATATTGACAGCCCCTATCTAGCCCTGATGGTTCAACACTTAAACTAATATATAAACAGGCACAGAAAAAAAGAATAAAACCATGGCCTACAATATCATCTTGTGTTGAAGACCAATAAAGCTTATTCAAGTCCAACAAAAGTTATGAGCATCTGCAAACATGGAAAATAGAACAATACAATACAATATAATACAATACAATATAATTTATAGTTATATCACTACATAATATATACGAATTACATACTTATATATATTGATATTTTATATCAATATATATTATAACTATTTTTTCATCAACTGCTGATCAACAGCAAAACAAGACCAAAATAATGAGGGATGGGGGAGAATGAAAGCTCAGATGCAAAGCGGAGGTGGGGTAGAGAGGCAGCAGGAACACACAGGTTCTTTATAACACATTCTTTGGAAAATGAGACCATTCAGGCTTCTTCTTAGTGGCACAATTCCACCAAAGCACAGGAAGCAGCCCCTTAACCAGCCTGCATTGGAGCAGTAAGTGCAAGTTCATGATTCTGGATTTATTTTGACATACAGCTGAGTGTGCAGCCCAGCAGCAATGCCACAGCCCCAAGAGAATTTTACACACCTTTTTATGTTCAAAGTGCCACACACCTGGAACAAAGGCAGCAAAGCCACCACAGTGAGCTGCTGGTTCATCTCTTCAGCTGACACAGCTGCTAAAGGAGTAAATGTATTTTGGTTAAAAATGACCTTGCCAAAGCAATCACTTCAAAGATCTCTTTGAACCAAATCATTTAATCATTGATCCTTGTTACCTGAATGGTTTTCTAAACCACTCTCACAAGCTGAGGGAAAGTAGAAGATTATTAGGTGAAAGCAAGTACAAGCAGCCAATAGATGGAGTATATAAAACTGAAAAGAACCCGAATTTCAGTCAAACCCCTTGCACTGTGGCACTACATTCAGAACACAAACTTCTTGGAGACTATCTTGTCTTCAGAGAAAAGCAATTACAGTAAACAAAAAATAATAATTAAAAAGGGTTTTTTTTGATAGTTAAACAGGAAACACCGCTACACTGTATAAATATTAATATCTAACAAACATTAATTTTCATAAAAAAGGAAGTCAAGCATCATAAAAAGGATCCATAAAAAAACCTTTAAAATCTCCTAACTACATTCCTTTGCTAAAAAGGAAATTGTTTTTAAAGATGAAGTTTATGATTTTCTTTTAATATAGATTTTTTTTTCTATTAGAAAAAATAGAGACTTTTTTCATGATTTAAAATAAAATTTAATCAGGCCCTTATATGTTTTCCTCCATTGTTTTCTGAAAGCTCTCTCTATATTTGTATGTGCAGTATGGCATGTACAGGAGAGGGCGAAACTCAAGAGTTCTTTCCCATGATACTTTACCAGACACCCTCTTTCTATATCTTAAAAACTAATTAAAATACCTTGTCCACTGGGAAAAGGACTAATTGGACTTATCTGCCCTCACTGTGCCGTGTCACAAAGTGAAACATCCTCACTAATGATTCCTGAAACACCAATCAGAGATAGGTGGTATTAGATAATTCACAGAAGACAAGCATCTCTGTAGATTAATTATTTTTATTTTGTTCAAATTTGCTGATTTATTTAGAACTGGTCGTGGGGTAGTTAATAAATGTCATTCACCTCATTAAGAAGCAAAGTTCTCATCTGCTGTAAATAGTAATCAGATTATATGTAAGAGAGCCAAAAAAGTCCTGCTACAATGCCCTCTGCTTAGTATTAAAAACCATCCCTAGGAGATTAAGATTTAAAATTAATTTTAAAAGGAATTATGCCAATGTTCACTTCCCTGATAAATGGGAAAACTTGCATTCATAGCGGAAAATAACGATAATAAAAAAAACCCCTCACAACCTTGATTCTGATGTGCCAGGGGACAGCAGCAAACAGCAGAGATGGGCAGCAGAAATGGGCTCTCACCACTGCCAGCCTGAGGACTGAGAGAGGAATAGGCAGAAGGATTGTTCCTCTGGGAATAAAAAAAAAAAAAAAAAAAAAAAAAAAGAATAATATAATATAGAACAAGAGAGAATAATATGATATAATAGAGAATAATATAATAGAGACTAATGTAATGTAATAGAATGTAATAGAATGTAATGCAATGTAATGCAATATAATATCATGCAATGTCATGTCATATATAATATAATATAATATAATATAATATAATATAATATAATATAATATAATATAATATAATATAATATAATATAATATAATATAATATAATATAATATAATATAATATAATATAATATAATATGCAATACAATATAATGCAATATAATAGAATATTATACAATACAATACAATATAGTATTATAAAATACAATACAATACAATATAGTATTATACAAGATATTATGATAATAGTTACTAATTAATATATAAAATAATAAATAATATTCCTCTGGGAACCACAGCCAGGCTCAGGCACAGGGCCGCACAGGAAGCCATGTGCTTTGGCTGACACAGCATTCAGTGGGTTTGGGGTGAGGAAAAAGAACCCAGGGCTCTTTTCTAGCAGGTGGTGTAGCTCAGCAGCAGCAGAGAGCTGACAGGAATCTCATGTTCCATTTGGACACTGTGTCCCATTCCAGCCCTCTGGAACACTGAACACAGAGCTGGGGCTGGCAGAGACTGAGGGCCCAACAGAGCAGAGGTCATGTGGAAAACAGAATCACACTGAGCTAGTCACACTCCTGGGCTTTGTTTGATGGCTTTCCTGCAAAAGACAATTCCACAATACACGGCTTTAGAAGCTGAACTGAACATAGGAATTTTCATTTCTCCTATCCTCACAATCTCACTAATTAATTAATGCAATTATATCGCTGCAAACAGTTCTGCCGAGGCCTTGAGAGGCTGACCTAGAATAGAGGCTGGACAGAGCTAAAGAATAAAGTTTATCAAAAAGCATTTAAAGGATGCACCTTGGGCAGTATCCAAATACCCAGCACCTTGGGCTACATCCATGATGAACCAAAATGGACTCTGAATTTTCACACTTTTATAAGCTTTGGTCCATGCCCATATTGGGTTTAATTTTCCAGTTCCAGCTCCAGGTGATGCAGTCCCATCCTCCCAGACTGCTCCCCTCAATTCCCTGTTTGCACTTTTTTGGCCCAAAGCTGCAGTGGTGTCCTTGGTTCTGGGGCAGGGAAAAGGACTGTTTTGTGTGGCTGAGCTGTGAGGAGAACTTGCTAACACCTTATATGAAGTTCAGAGTTCCACACAAAAGCACTACATAACCTGGAAAACATGAAAATTAAACTTTAGGCATCACTGCCTTCTCCCTTCTATGAAAACAATTCCTTTAGACCACACGATACACTAGAAACAAGTTTGCTTATAGATAGGGCTTAAAAAAACTACTACTAATAACAGATTTTTAAAGTTTCCTTAAAATGAAGCTTCATGTGACTAACTTAGGAGAGAGTGACTATCACACAGCAGATTTTGATTGCTCCAGAGTAATCAGGGCAGATTTACTGCACTGTTCAACTCATTGCTCAAGTCTCATCTAACCCTACTAGAAAAACAGAATCAAGAAAAAATTATTTGTGCTTAGCATGTAGCCTTTTTCTTTGCTCTATTGAAGGAGCTACTTATTAAAAAAAAAAAAACACCAACCCACATTTTGATGACTTTTATCTTTTGCATCATAGTTCTGTCTTGCTGCATGCCCTGCTGCTGGGTGCAGACCCTGTGCATCCTGAAGGTTCCCAATCCCACTAAAGGCATTGCTGGCACCCAGAAAGAGGTGAGTCACAAGACACAATTCAGAGTCAGTCTTAATTTCTTTTTTTCTCTTAACCCTCATGGGTCAAACGTGTTTTACTGCAACCAAAAGCCAAGGGAAACCACTTGAACCAAATGACTGACCAAACATTTCCTAACTCTTATGACCAATATAAGAGATTTCCCAAAGCAAGGGACACTTCTCCGTTGCATTAGCATAAGTGAAGAGTAAATTACTTGAGAAAGATCTTTCTTGTTTTCCTAAGCAGTGTGAGACCAGACAGAACAATGGAATTGTCTCCCATTTTAAGTGCAATAGTGGCTGGAGACACTTGCCTTCCGCCTCAGTATAGTGAAATTTCCCACTCTGCTTTAGCTTCCCTTTTGGCATTGAAAAGTACACTTATGATTATAATGTTCCTTTTTGGTGAGATTTTTTCATATACATACAATGTACTAATTTTTAAATACAGAACGACATTAGTAATAATAAGTATTATGAAATATGAATAAACTTGTTCTTACCTCTTTGCTCGAGGTTGCCCTCCTACCTCAAATGCTCTAAACATAAACAGAGCACTTTAACACAACAATAAAAATAAACAATAATAAAAATGTGACTACTATTTGATGAAAAAAATTACCATAATGTAAAAAGAAAAATAAAAAAAGCAAGATGACATTCTTACAGTCGATTTCTATATCACTGGCTTCATTTAATGAACTGGAAAGTAAAAACTTAATCAATTTGCTTTAGATCAATGGTCTCAAAGTGTTAAAATGTAATACAAGATTAAAATGTAGTACAAGAAATAAAATAATCCAGTACAAAAACAATGTACTTGCAGCATAACTTTAATAGCCTTAAGAAAGGAATCTTAATACTGCCATTTTTATTAGTTCTGCTTAACATCTCAGGATTTACAGGTAGCCAGGTTACACAGAACAATTACCAAGTCTAGATAATAAATTAGAAAGAAACAAAAATCTTGCAACAGGTGAGCACAAGCTTAGCAGCACATGTGTGCTGTCTTTGGGAGGAGTCTCCTTCATCATCTAACCATATAAATCTCAATTAATGCAAATATGGCACACAGCTTTGTCCCTAATTTTCTAACCTGAGCAGTAACTCATTTTTGTAAATGCTGCCTCTGAGCTGAAAAGTCAACTGGTTCTTTAGGTTCTCTTCTATGATTACTCTTTTCATTATTCTTCTGCACTTGAGAGATTTATTTTGTCCTAAGCTAGGCTAAAGCATTACGAAGCATAACTTACAAACTGCGCATTTCATCAAGACCAAATATAAGAGACTACCAGAATTCCTACTTCCACGAGCTTTCCTTGCAGGCCCTATTCAATCTCTATACTATGTGTTTGTACAAAAAGGTTGATTAAATGATTTTTAAACATATTATTATAATCTAATTTTTTAATAGGGATACCTATATTTTAAAATAACTAAACAAAGTGACCTATTGGGAAACATGTTCCTAACTCCTCACCTCCCCCAAGACACTAATCTCAGACTAAATCAAACATGGCTGACCTCCATTTCACAGGTCTTTATGCCCCCAAGAAGACTTTTAACAGTGTACAAAGGCAAAGAAAGGCAGCACATTTTGGTAGGACTTCCATGGTTTTAGTCCTCAAGGAAAAAAATAAGATTACATACCTAGAAAACAGAATATCTCCCTAGAAGTGCCTCCCTAATTTTTTTACTTTACAGATTTACTGGCTGGATGGTGAAGCTAAAATTTATTTATCTTTCAGTTTTTAACTGATAGCCTGGGAAGGGGTGATGTCTTAAGCTGGGGTGGAAACCAAAGGTGTTATAAGAATACTCTTAAGAGTATGACTCACAACATAAAGGGAATGGGGGATGAGCAAAGAACATGAAGCAAACCGTGGTTCTGTAAAAATGCAACTCTCATCTCTTGATAGCTTCAACAAGAGCTGAGGGGGCTTAGGCCCTAGAGGAGCACCTCAGCTGTCTTTAGGACCTAGAAAACAAAGTAGCACTATAAAAAAGGTAAAACAGAGTAAGAAAAAGCAAGAAAATAATTCCTTCTCCACAAAAGCAGTCTTGTTTAATAAAAACCACACCCAAACAAACACGACAAGACAGATCTATCAAAATAATTTAACATTAAGCATATACTGCAAGTTGCTGCTATTTGTCAGCCTCTGGGCACCTTTACACATAATGGCCAAAAAAAAAAAAAAAAAAGCCTTTGGGAATTCATGGATAGACTTGCAAGGTCTCAGAAAAGCTTCAGGATCTTCTTCAGAATACAAGGATTTTTCTTGGTGTAAATTCACTTGACTCAATTCCCTGTTGACTGATACTTATAAATCATTCACTGAAAAATCAGCAATGTCCAATTCTCCAGTATTACTGCTGTCTGTGTCAAATGAGCCACTGGACCATCAGACTTGATCTTCTTTTCTGTATTTTGAGACTTAGAGGGTCTACCATGTTTTACAGAGTTCCTCCTTCCTCTGGAGGAATTATCATCTAAGAACAATCAAGTCTCACATTTGATCTATGAAACCACTATTCCAGTATCATGACTCTAAAGACACAAATGTACAGCCTCATGATAGACAGCTAGAGAGTCATTGCTAGCAGATGTGCTTACCAGTGTATTCTCTCAATTGTCTGTGTTCACTTCCTGGACATATATGAGGCCAACTCCTCTGTCCTCTCTCATGGAACTTCATTTATGACTACAAAATGTAACTGGCAGGATTACCAAGACACAGATTTCAATTAAGCCTTTTATTTTTTTTTTCAGGGAAAGCAGAAATGTGTGTTCATTTGTGACATGTCTCAGTTTTTGCTCATGTACCACTCTCTGCTGGCTCATCTCTAAATAAACACAGCAAGGATTGAGCAGCATCTTCAGTTTACTTGTAGGTGTAATTGCAATTGGAGATGGCAGCATTGACATTCAGGGGATATTTCTGGAGAAAAATGGATACCTTAGAAGCTGTTTTTATGGAAACATTTCAGTTCTTTCAGATGCCCCAGAACAGCTGAAATACCTGCAAGGAACTCACCTCCAGCAGGGTGTGTGAAGATATCAGTAACACTCAGGTCAGCAGGACAGGTGTCAGCTTTCTGACACTGGGCATCTTATGGGAGCAAGAGAGGTGACCCCACCTGCACACTGCTGGAGTCAGGCATCTCATGGCTCCTGCTTTCTTATATTCCATCTGCCAGTGTTCCATTTCAGGTGACAGTTCTTTAACTTGGTTTCATTATATATTAATATCTCTCTATATAAACGTTTATATAGAACTTTTAGACATACATGCACACATACACAGAAAGACTTAAAAGCAAAATAAACCAAAAAAAACCCTACAGCCTAGCCAGAGCTATCTTTCTCTTGGGTGCATACCAAGAAATCTCTGCCAAAAAAAATATATTTATATATATATTCAATGCTAGAGTTAATATAACCAAAGGCAAAATTCCAAGAGCTGCATGCTAACACAGTAGTACAGCAGGTTAAAAAAGAGAGATTACTATATTTGAAATTATTTTCCATGCTATTCCCAGTAAATGCAACATACTGACCACACTGCAAACTCATTTGACATTAGATTGCATGAGACAGATAACCTGGGGAATGAATTGACCCTCTGCTGTAGTCCCTGTTTCATGGGGAAGCCATCACTTTGTAGGTGAGACTTCCCAAGAAATACTGCTGCCCATCTAGAAAGGAGCAAGTGGAAGACAGAGATGCTGAGAGTCTGCAAATGCCAATTATCACATCTGCCATGCCAATACACTTCTTTCAGCAGCATTTTATCTCAATTTTATTTCATTGTCCTATGGAAAACAGTAGGGACTATGACTTTTCTAGCAGCAAAACTGGTGTCTTGAGTAGGAAAAGGGGTGGGCTAGAAACAAAGACCTTCATGACCAAGATCACATCAAAGCTGATCAGCAACTGTAAGTAGGAGCTCAAGGACAAGCTGGATTTGTGCCCATCAGTGCTGCAAGCAACTGAAAACCACAAAAATTGAAATAATGGATTTCATATTGGGTCAACTTGCTCATTTTTTAAAAAACTTAAAAACTTCAGTAGTTCAATAGTTTGGTAATTAAAGGAGTGTTTGGATTACTCCTCCACAGACAGCACATCCCTGGTGGAGTAACTGTAATGATATTAAAGTCAAGTATTGCACATTTGTTTGAGTTTTAAGGAGAGAAAAGCATGGGTGAGAGGCAACCCCTACTAGTACTTAAGTTCCTGCATCACAGTGATGACATGTGCTCACATTCTCCTAAAACCAAAAGGAGTCAGGAATTTTCCCTCAGTTTATCTGTTTGCAAATGTTTGCAATTCATAGGGAATTGTTCTGGAAATTAATACAAAACAAAAATTAAACACAAAGCATGTGAAGAGTTTCAATAATATCAACTAAGACTGCTCAGCTTTCATTAAAAAGCTCCTATTTCTCTGTGGCTTCAAAGTGGAGTTTGGCTTTCCTGGTTTCCCTTTTACACACTGCTATTTATGAATTTGATGTGGTAGTTGGTTTGACAGATGATAGGACTGCTTGCAACTTACTCACGTTTGGATCCCTATGTGAAAACTTCTATCCTTTTTTAAGCACTAACCTCATCTCTCTTTTCTTTTTTTTTTAAATGAAAGCAGAACTATTCTAGCTTTATTTTCTTTAATTAATCTCCCTTAAGCATATGGCAGCGACGGAATTATCGCGAGCGACCTCTCAACTCTCTGCATATATTAAGGCCTCGAGCTAATCTCGTTCCTTGTTAAATTTAGTTTCTGTTTGCTATTAAAAGTGTGGCTATAGTGGAATTGTTGTGAATTACTACGAGCGTGGTGCGTGTACGCATGTGAGCGGCGGGGCCAAGGACAGCATTGCGTATTTCTCATCCCGAGGGGAACACAGGCAGAGAGGAAGATGCAGCACGGCATGTTCTTGTCAGAGATCACACACAAACTGCCTCAAACACAGCTTCTGGTCCTCCCACAATGGGATATTTTTGCCACCCTCAATGACGCCAGGCAGGTGTTTACAGTTCTGATCTCTGTCCGTCTCGAGTTGGAATGAGGCACAGACACAAAATAGCAACGCTTGACGCACTAGACCGTGACATACTGTACGCATTGCAATTAAAATAAACTCTACTCCTGATCCTCATTTCTTCCTGTGAGCAAACAAGGAAAGCTAGGAGGATTCATTCTGGTTTGTGGAAGGCTGCGCACTATTCTGAGAAGTGTAAAAAAAATAATTTGCAGAATGAACTAAAATTCTCTAAGCCACCTTTTTAGCCTTGGCTCACTCTTTGCCAGGTGATTTCAGAGAAGGAGGAAGGAAGGGAGCTTTCCATCTGTTAAGGTGTTAGGATTCTAAACATGTTCCTGAGTTAATTTTGACTCTTTAAACTGTGAGATAAGTTAATATACTCTAAAGCAACATATCATGTCAATCAGCAGTGCTTTTCTCAATATGAGCCCACTCACTTCCGCCGCCTGCTTACAGGCTCTAGAGGCTTCTAGCTCTGAAACTATGCCTCCCTTAAGAAATGAAATGTTCAAGTGGTATCAACAAATCATGGATGTCTCTAATAAAATAAACATGAACAGTGTGAATGGGAATAGAGACGTTGACACTGTTTATTCCCTTTGTGTTGATGGAGCGTTTTTCTTAAATACTTGCAAACATTCATAAATATGAAGTAACACCTTTTTTAAAGAAAAAAAAAGTGGAAAGGAAAAAATAGTGTAAGGAAACATTATTTATAAAACAGTTACATCCCAATCCTAAAATTATATTTACTTAAATAGATACTAAAATTATATTTACTTAAATCGATACCTCCCGAATGTCTTTTTTCTGCATCTCTTTCCAGTCTTTTTGAACCAGGCATAGAAGTCTCTGAAGTATATTAACTTTGCCAGATACTAAAAACCCAAAATACTTGAAATATTGTATCATCTTCTGGTCAGAATACATGGATAAATGTACTAAGTCTGGGCCTGCCTTAGTGCAATGAACTTTCCTAAGGAATTGAAGATAGCAGAGTGCACACAATAATTGCCTTTGTGTTAATTGCTTTAAGAATCCAGAAGCTCACAGGAAGGTGGAAGTTGTGTCCGGACCATCAGGTTTAGTAGGTAATTCAGAAAACATAGTCCATAAATTTGCCTGATCCCAGTATATATTTGTTCTCTACAACACCCTGTGGTAATGGGTTCTACAAGTATAAATCCTGCAAAAATCAATCTTTCATTAACTATACATTTATTTACAAGCTGAAAATTTCGTTCAGTGTATCAGTTTGTATATTTGTATGTCCTTCTATTTTCTCCCTTACCTCTTTTCCAAGCTGCAAAAAAAGTAATACAGTTGACATCACAATCCATATGAAAGATATTCCATGCTTTTGATCTCTCAAAGACTTTCTAGCTCTATTAGGTTCTTTTTAAAAATTAATCAAGAAAAATTGCACAAACTATTCAAAAAGTAAATTTATGAAATTACGCAACCTTACAAATAGATTTATCCAGCATCACAAATTAATTTCCTGATATGCTTTAAATTCTTCTGCTAATAATAACTAATATTCTATTTGCCTTTTTACCAGTGGTGAATATTGGGCTAATTTTTCAGAGAAATATTTGTAATTATTCCCAGCAGGAATTACCCAAGAGTGTCTAGTGTGGCACCAGGAAGTGAGCATTAGTAACCACAGCATCACACCAGAGAACATATTCTTTATTAACTGAAGTGTCAGCTGAAGTGTTCAAATAGCTGAAGAAAAACAATGCTTTCTACCAAATGTTGGTCTCTCATTTGCCCCTTCCCTGTGTCTTAACCAAAAACATAAAAAAGCAAAAGCAAAACCAGCAGTGCTCCCATCACCTCCCCAGCCCACCCTACTGTCCCCCCTGGAAAATCAAGCAGCCCTAATACTGATTTCAGTGTGAGCCTCTGATGCAGCAGCATCTTGGGGACATATCTAACTTCCAGGATGAGTCACATCCCTGTGACTAGGAATCAAAAGTAATTTTAATATGCATTAAAAAAAAAATTAGGATGGCTCAGGATCCTTCCTTAGCTAGCATCCTGTTTCAATAGACACTGTCTCATGGTTTTACCAGCAGGATGAATGAAAGCTCAGCTGCCTTGATAAAATGATCATGGGAGATAACTTTCCCCGTGCAATCCATAGCTTCTTGAAACTCTGGAAATTCATCCTAACAGGATACACCCAAAGATCAACAGACTCCATACTGCCACCAGTGTAGCTTCTTTCTTATTGTGATTAAAATGAAACAGTGCCCTAAAATAACTGGAAATAATCATACAAGTTTGCCTTATTTGTTTTTGTTCCTTTCCACTAAACACATACCTCCAAAATGTCAGCTTGTCATCTGTCCAACATCTGTCATCATTCCTGCACATGAGGAAAAAGTGTCCAGGTACCCATTCCTAATACTTATTTTCCCACTCTTGTGAATCCTGTGCAAAAAAATCTTGCTGTATTTTCTCCAGTGTGTTTAGAATGAGACCCAAAGTTAGGGAGCAAAGCATGCAAATTTACGTTGCTTTTTTCTACTTTGTAGTGAGCAGAATATTTCCTCAGGTTTTAGAATGGTCACCATCTTCTGCTGGCAGAAACACAGCCCAAGGAATCTCACTCACTCCCCAGAGACCAGGCTGGATTCCTGTTGGGAACAAACCAATGTGAAGTTGACAGTAGCGACTGGCTGACCCCAATAATGATCAATCTGAAACTGAAGGGTGGAAAGGAAATACATGTTGCTGGAACTCAGAAAGAAACAAATCCTAAACTAATACTGTTTCCAGGGAGATCTGGAAAATAGGGGTCTTTTTAGAATCAAGACATTTTATTTGGAATTAATTTATTTAGCACTTCAGAATTTCATTTTGCTTATATTTATTAAAAATAGACAGACACATACATACATAACATATTAATAGAAAATACTATATCTTTGTTTTGACAAAGAGAACAAAGCATAGGTATGAGACCTAAATACAGGATTACTATCATTACAATAACAATAAATAGTAATAAATAGTAATAAATAGTAATAAATAGTAATAAATAGTAATAAATAGTAATAAATAGTAATAAATAGTAATGGCAAGAGGGGCAGGAAACAAAATCCCTTCCATCCACAGACTGCTGCACCAGACACACTGAGCATCTTTAAAGATATCAAGGAGAATATGAGCCTGTTCAGCTGACAATTTCTTTGACTGGAGAGTTTCCAGATGTCCAAAAGCTGCTGCATTTTGTTTGTGCTTTTGGTGTGGCTGCATTTTTGTGCTAAACCACAACACTTAGAACTCCCACCCATAGCTCAACAACAATTTTTGCGCTTTTTTTACAATAGTTTCTTAATTTGCCTCATGTAAAACTCTTATAGTATTGGTGTTGTAATGCTGATTTCAATGGCAAGTTCAGGGAGACGCAAACTGAGGTCAGGAAAGGAGAAGGATTCTCCTGTCAATTACATCCAACAGCCTGTTTCTTGTCTGAAATAATAATAATAATAATAATAATAATAATAATAATAATAATAATAATAATAATAATAATAATAATAATAATAATTATTATTATTATTATTATTATTATTATTATTATTATTGCTGCACATATTCATTTAACAGTACAATATGCATATATGTATCGCTTCTATGTCCTTCTGCATTTCCATGACCCATAACCTGCTGCAAATATCATGCTGACTGTTCAACTCTGTTAAACTCATCCATTTTGAGGAAGACTTTGGTTCTCAGCTGTCCTTATCTGCATGATACAGATATTTTTTTCTGACTAAAAGCAGTTCTGACCATTCATGCTCACAGGACTTCCCCTTCCCATTGAGTTGTGTGTTTCTCTCATAATTATTTAAATATGCTTTGCCACAAGGCAGGGAGCAAACAAAAAAGGTTTTAACCATTTAAATAAAGACTCATAAAAGTAACTTCAATTATTTTGTAATAGAAAAACACTAACACTCTGATATTCCCTCTCCCTCCCTCACAGACACAGAGCACCTCTCTTAAAGCAATATAACAGAAAAATAAAATTTTAAAAGGCTATCAGCAACAAAAATTCTGACCTTTCATAATCAAAAAATTCTTTTTAGATGTTTAAAGAATTCTAGACAGTCTTCCGTGTAAAATTTTTAAATTCAAACACTGATGTTACAAAGGTAAATTTCTTTCACAACGTCTTGCTGTAAGAATTCTACAAATGATTCCTCAAAGCCAGAAATACTTTGCAAATTGAAAAGCTAGATCAGAAAATAAACAGTAAACTGTTCAATCTATGGAATAGAGAGAAATAAAACATCATAGCAATAATAGAAATAAAACCTAAAGCTACATTAGATGCACCTTATGCTTATAAACGGAGCTTGTACCTTCAAGAACCTCAGCATGAACAGTAGATGTAAACACACAGAATAAATATCTTCTCAAATACAGCAGGTGAGTGATTCATAGCCTAAATTCCCTTATTTCAAATTAAATCTAGGAAATGCCATTGAAATGCACAAAAGGCTGATCACCGACAACAAATTCCAGGCCTACCACATAACATTAATTAAGAAATGCATGGCCATAAGATCACACTGAAATAACGTGGTTGTCAGGCAAACCAAACCAACTTGAGTGTAAGTTCAACCCCAAATTTCCTTCCATCTAATAGTGTACATAGGGCATTCAAACCACCAAAGACAGCACCTGACTTAGGCATTCTCTCAGACAGACCACCTGGTTTTGGGTTTTGGTTTGTAATTAAAAATTCCCTTGTTCAGCTTTGCATCTGAACATGGACATCCATCAAATTTTGTTTCCATTTATCCAGTTTTTAAAATTGATAATTAAAATGCCCCAAACAACTTATAATCTCAAAAGAGCTCCACACTTTTCTTCTTTGCCTTCAAAGTATAATAAGTGTTTTCTATTCCCTTGCCTTCAAAGGATGACAAATTAAAGATAAATACAGTAACAGACTATTTGATATTCACTGTTTTTAGTTGCATGCATATAAGTTCAAAGGTGACAACCTTTGCTTTTGAAAGCTAAGCACTTGAGAATTTCTGAAAGAAAATTAGAGTAATTATTACATTATCTTCCAGCACTCAGGCACAGGAGGAGCAGAGTCCATTAAAGAAGTGACTCCATACAGTAATTAATTAATTTTAATTCAACACTGTGGGACACATGCTATGTACAATATTAGCGAATACATTTAACTGCCTCTTTCCTTATCTATAGAAATTTTGCATAAACTAAGATGTGAGATAAACCCAGTCTATTAGAACAACTAAACAGGTTACTTAGAGTGTCTTTCAGATCTGTCACATAGTTCATACGTTTTCATAAAGCACCACGGATTAAGGGAGAAATATTCCTCTGACCATAAGTGATTTAATTCCTGATATTTTGGAGGGGATTTAATGCCAGACCACAAGAAATGAATTCCAACACAATCTTATTGCTCTCAACAGGTTTAAATATGCGATTGGACTTCAGCTAGAGAAACCTGAAATCTCCTTCGAAATTCACACCAGTCACCAACAGAACTTTGGCTTCCCGAGGTGGGCAGAGAACATAAATAAAGTGCTGGTAGCACTGTTTTCTGAATCTCTTATGGGCTGGCAGGTGCTTTCTGACTTCTGTTGATAGTTGGATAATTGTGACATAATCACCATTGAATTTTTGCCAACAGTGGAACAAAAAATTAAGGAAAACAAAAGAAACAAAAATTAGAAAAATAAAAACATGGCAATAATGCTGAAGACTGCTCTACTAGTTGCTTGTCTCTGGTATTGTTGCTTTAAGGTCATCTCACCAGAGTTTGCATTTTATAAAAGAATAGGATGCTATAGAAATGAATTTTACACTTCTTTAGCAAATTACTAACACATCTGCTGTTTGCATCACAATGGGGTAAGTATCTTTGTTACTAAATGTGTCTTGATTACAAAAATTATTTCAGTGGCCATAGGTTACACTAAGGGCTGGTCTATCTGGTGAAGCAGGGTTGACACAGTGGGAAAAATTTTTTCCTAGCATTGTTATTCTACCCAAATATCCCTGGAGAACAGACAGGTTATCTGTGTAAAATTAAGGGGTTTTTCAGTCCTCAAATACATGCTCTGCTAAGGGTACAGTGGGTGATGGAAAAACCTCACTTGTTCCTGAGGGAAGAATTCAGGATACATGAGACATTTCTCTGACAGGTTCACTCAAGCAGTGCAGCCTTCAGCTCCCACTACAGCACAGAGCATCTGCCAAGAAAATGGAATTACACCCCATCAAATCCTAAAGCTATGCCGAAAATCACACCCAAAAGGGGCAGAGTTAGCGGAACAGAGCAATCAATACACATTAAGAGAGGAAAGCTGTGGGATAGGTGCAGGACTTGGTGAGGGCCCTTTGTACTGTAGTCCCTTGCCCAGGCTCTGCAGGCAATGCAAAATAAACTGCAATTGAAGAGGTGGCTCAGGCAATACAAAATAAACAGCAATTGAACAGGTGGCACCCTTGTACTTAAATGCAGGAAAGGAAAGGAAATCATGGAGCTAAGCAGAAGAGCAGTCACTTATCGCAGGCATTTTGATACAGGTGCCCTTAGCTCTGAGACCAGAGATGAAGATCACATCAACAGTATGTCTGTGCTATTTTATTGAAGATTTTCTCCAATGCTTTGTTTTAGCTATTAAATGAGGAGACTCTAAGAAATCCACACCAGTGGTATTGGACAAGCAGCCACTAAACCAGATGGGCCTGTGCTGCAGACATCTCTTACCTTGAGTGAGACCTCAATCACACACTCTCTAAAGCAGGGGGGTACAAATCAATTAAATTTCACCATGAAAAAGTAAGGAAAACATTTGAAAACTTCAGGGGACAACAGTCTTAATTCTGCAGCCTGGTAGCAAGGCACATCCAGCTCACAGTCGGCTCTGAAATGCCTCTTGGCTGGGTTCAATCTCTAGGCAAAGGTTTCTTTGCAGTGAAATTTGCCACATAAATTTTTGTACAGTTATAAGTACATTCAAATACTATAAAATTCTCCTAGTTGGTTCAATTTCAGTATAGCTATAAAAGTATTATACATGTAAGATCCCTGAGTTTGGAAAATGAATTTTACACTTCTTTACAAATTACTAACACATCTGCTGTTTGCATCACAATGGGGTAAGAGTTACTAAATGTGTCTTGATTACAAAAATTATTTCAGTGGCCATAGGTTACACTTAAGGGCTGGTCTATCTGGTGAAGCAGGGTTGACACAGTGGGAAAATTTTTTCCTAGCATTGTTATTCTACCCAAATATCCCTGGAGAACAGACAGGTTATCTGTGTAAAATTAAGGGGTTTTTCAGTCCTCAAATACATGCTGCTGCTAAAGGGTACAGTGGGTGATGGAAAACACTTGTTCCTGAGGGAAGAATTCAGGATACATGAGACATTTTCTGACAGGTTCACTCAAGCAGTGCAGCCTTCAGCTCCCACTACAGCACAGAGCATCTGCCAAGAAAATGGAATTACACCCCATCAAATCCTAAAGCTATGCCGAAAATCACACCCAAAAGGGGCAGAGTTAGCGGAACAGAGCAATCAATACACATTAAGAGAGGAAAGCTGTGGGATAGGTGCAGGACTTGGTGAGGGCCCCTTTGTACTGTAGTCCCTTGCCCAGGCTCTGCAGGCAATGCAAAATAAACTGCAATTGAAGAGGTGGCTCAGGCAATACAAAATAAACAGCAATTGAACAGGTGGCACCCTTTGTACTTAAATGCAGGAAAGGAAAGGAAATCATGGAGCTAAGCAGAAGAGCAGTCACTTATCGCAGGCATTTTGATACAGGTGCCCTTAGCTCTGAGACCAGAGATGAAGATCACATCAACAGTATGTCTGTGCTATTTTATTGAAGATTTTCTCCAATGCTTTGTTTTAGCTATTAAATGAGGAGACTCTAAGAAATCCACACCAGTGGTATTGGACAAGCAGCCACTAAACCAGATGGGCCTGTGCTGCAGACATCTCTTACCTTGAGTGAGACCTCAATCACACACTCTCTAAAGCAGGGGGGTACAAATCAATTAAATTTCACCATGAAAAAGTAAGGAAAACATTTGAAAACTTCAGGGGACAACAGTCTTAATTCTGCAGCCTGGTAGCAAGGCACATCCAGCTCACAGTCGGCTCTGAAATGCCTCTTGGCTGGGTTCAATCTCTAGGCAAAGGTTTCTTTGCAGTGAAATTTGCCACATAAATTTTTGTACAGTTATAAGTACATTCAAATACTATAAAATTCTCCTAGTTGGTTCAATTTCAGTATAGCTATAAAAGTATTATACATGTAAGAACATTTATAACTCTCTGATTATGTTCCTCATTAGCTAAGTCACTTCACGATAACATTTTTAAATTATTGTTTCAGGCTTCCTTAGATTTAAGTGGCCATCTTAAGAACAGCACATCTGCTCCTCTATTTTAGCCACTTGCATAAAAAAGGGAGGTGTCTGTTTACTTCAGCATTTGTCATGCAGCATCATAAAATATCTGACATTTTTATACCTATAATTCTCACAAACTGGGCACCACTTTTTTTAGAGCTTCAGTCTAGTAAAAAAGTAACTGATCCCTTAACTACTGAAACATTTTCTGTGTTAGAAATACATGCCAAGAAGCCCAAATACCCCTGAAATATAGGGGCTTATGAGAAAATCCATATTGCTATAATAAGGTTAGCATGCTGCCTGTGTGCATTTGCTCACATGAGCCCAGCAGTAACAGGTAACAGTTTGAGAGAGCACTGGATGAATAACAGCCTGTCCAAAGAATCTTGGGTTTCCCAGTGGGATTTCCAGTCATCTAGTACAGAAAGATTCTAAGAAAACATAAAATCTATTTTCATGATCAGCATTGATCCTCACTGCAACCCTGTGATTTCAGAAAATATCCAATATATGGGGAGGTGAACTGAAAACTTTCAAATCATCATTCAGTTGTTCATGATATCACAGCAAAGCCTTTTTCCTTTTCCTATTAACATGAAGTACTATGCCCTGTAAATGCTTCTTCTACCTATTTGTCTAATAATAGCTACATTTTTTAAGGGAACACAACAAATATATGGAATATCTTATTTGGAACAGCCATTCTGCTCTCTGATGAACCTTTTGGTTTCTAGGCATTGATCTTAACTTTTTAAGAAAGTTTTCTTATTATGTACTGCGTGGATTCATGACATTTGTACTCATCACTCATCCCACTCAAATAATTTTGTTTTTCCTCAGTTTGAATAAGGGAAGAAACACACTTCAAGAAGAGATGCTTGTTTAAAATGTGAATTTGCTTAGCTTTTGGGGAAAGAGCATCTATTGACACAACCACATCTCCCTGCACTTCAACAATAAATACAAAAGCAAATCTGACCAAGGTAAGCCAAAACCAACACAACTCTTTTTCAAAGACAAGGAGCCAAAACCAGCTTTAAAATAGTACAAATCCCCACCTCATATTAGAGCCCTAAAAAGCACATATATTGTTCATGGACAGGTGTTTGTAAGAAAGATGGTACCTGGGGAAAACAAGAAATACACAGCAGTGAAGTTTCCAAATGGGAGAATAGTCAATAGAGGACTAGTGAATGAATTGAAGAGCAATGGAAGGAAATCCAGAAGGAATTTTTGTTCCCTGTCATGGCAAGACTCACTAAATGGCCCTGTGAAAAATCCAGAGGAGTTGCTGCAGATGTTGTTACCCTGAGGGTATGAGCCAGGTTGCAGTTTGGGGGGAATGAAAAGCTGCATTTTTGCAGTTCCTTGTTGGCATTGTCTTTCTGGGATGCTGGCGGAACTGTGACTGCTTTAAGGTGTTCATAGTTTGAGCAGATAGGCTCTCTGGGAATAGCACTGTGCTTCAGGTAGAGCATCCCACACTGCCTGAATGCTGTAAATAGGACAAGTGGCATCAAGAATACACCAAGCATTACTTCCCACTCTAAGCATTGTTTTCATTCAAGTGTAAGGTTCTTACATCAGTTACTGTATTTACTTCCCAAATTTTTCCCATGGTGTGTATTTTAAATTTACTTCCATTCAGTCTCAGCTGTGTCAATGTCCACAGGTGATTTTTGAGATGCTCATTTGCTCATCTGGGCAACGATGGTCAGGAACTGCTAAGAAATTCACAATTCAAGTTTAGCAGCTATGGTAGCCTTTCTTTGGGACAGCCCATTCACAGAATCACAGAATAATGAGGTTGGAAGAGACCTCTAAGATCATCGAGTCCAACCTAACACTTCACCTAGACTACAGCACCAAGTGCCATGGCCATCTTTTTTTAAACACATCCAGAGATGGTGATCCTACCACCTCCCTGGGAAGAGCATTCCAGTACTTTATTACTCTTTTGGTGAAGAATTTCTTCCTAATATCCAACCTGTACCTTCCCTGACATAGCTTGAGGACATAACTGTGTCCTCTGGTTCTGTCAGTGCTACCTGATGGGAGAGACCAACCCCACCTGCCTACAGCTTCCCTTCAGGAAGGTGTAGAGAGCAATAAGGGCACCTCTAAGCCTCCTCTTCTCCAGGCTAAACAACCCCAGCTCCTTCAAACATTCCTCACAGGGTTGGTGTTCCCAGCCCCTCTCCAGCCTCGTTGCCTCCTCTGGATGTGCTCCAGCATCCCAATGTCCTTCCCAGCCTGAGGGGCCAGAACTGGGCACAGCACTCCAGGTGTGGCCTCACCAGTGCCAGGTCCAGGGGCAGAATGACCTCCCTGCTCCTGCTGGCCTCACCATTCCTGATCCAGGCCAGGAGCCCTTGGCCTTCTTGCCCACCAAGGCACATCGCTGGCTCATGTCCAGCTGGCTGTGGAGCAGCACCCCCAGGTCCCTTTGTGCCTGGGCACTGTCCAGCCACACTGTCCCCAGCTTGGAACATCGTAGGGGATTGTTGTGGCCAAAGTGTAGAACTGGGCACTTGGACTGATTAAACTTCATCCTGTTGGACTATGCCCATCCATCCAACCGATCTAAGTCTCTCTGCAGAGCCCTTCTTGCTTCCTTCCAACAGATCAACACAAGCTCCCAGCTCAGTGTCATCTGCAAATTTACTAATGAAGGACTTGATGCCCTCATCCAAAGGGCATTGGAATGTCAGTGTTCATCCCCAAGGCTTTCACTTCACTGCAAAGCTCTGCAGCCTGACTTTGGTCCAACACACCAAGATGTCCATGATAAAGCATCATAACACAAACTCACCTGTATTAAGGGCATCAAATCACTGCCTGTGAGGCTGAGGGGCAGGGGGAAGTATTCTGGCAGAAAGAACTATTTTATACGAAAAAAAACAACAATGCCATTTAAAATGGATCTATTACCTGGCACGAAGTAAAGCCCATTGCCAAGAGTAATAAATCTAGAAATACTGAATAAGCTGCTTATTTACTGAATGGTTTGGGAAAAGGAGGAATAGGCTTTGATTCCAGTCTGTTTTCCTTTGTTTAAATGGATTGCTCTGTTGGTGTAGGATCTGTTATCACAAAGCACAAGGCATTCAGGGCATTGAGACACTTTCTTACCAGAGAGGCTTGAGGTCACGGTTGCACAACCCCTGGGGAACAGCTGATGCTGGCAGAGAACCAGGTCTCCAGTTGGAGTGGGCTGCACACTGCTGAAGTTTGAATTCTGCCTGTATTGCTAAGACTGACTAAACCAGTAATTTATACAAATGTGTACATTTTAACATGCTCACCAGACTGGTCAGGGCTCACACTTTGAGCAGGAGGCAAACACAGGTGGTGGAAGGCTCAGATCATCTCTGTGCCTCACTTAAGGTTGCACACCTTTGTATAAAGAGATGCTTGGTCCATGATACCAAAGGAAAAACCTCATTCTTCCCATCTCTTCCATTGCTGCTAGTTGTCAAAAATAGTACCATTTTCCTGTGATGACAGAAATGCAAAGCATTTGTCACAAGTGATAAAGAAGAAAATAACAAATCACCTCTGACAATTGCAGGAAAAAAAAATGGAAGAAAAACAAGTGTCAAAGCTTAGGTAAATGTTTGAAAAATTTGAGGATTAAAATAATATTTCCAAGCTTACTGAGAAATTCCTAAGTTTACAGTATAATTTACTTTGTAGCTTCAACTCAAAGCAGACCATTTGACTTTGTAGACCACACTCCACCCAGAGAAATTAGAGACTTTGAGCTCCCATTAAAGTTAATTTTTAATATTAAAAAAAGCAGAAGAAGCTTCAAGATATCCATGAGAGGAAAAAAACATTATTTTGACACTGCAGTCCCATCACTACTACTCTAAACTATTATTTTGGCTAAATAAACACACCCTTTAAAAAAAAATAATTTATTTCCCGTTCTCCAAATCTTTTCTGCTTTTTTTCTTTTCTTTTTTATTTTTTTTGGATAATCTTGTTCTTCAAATAGATAGCCACAAAATTCCTGAATTCACACTCACCTCTCAGTCATTCTCTTCTCAAACTGACAACCTGGTTTTCCCCTACAAATAGATCCAGAAGTTTCTCCATAGTCATGGTTTCATTCTTATGGATAAGCGCTCAAAAAAAAAAAAAAGAGAGAGAAAAAACAAACCAAAAAAACCCCCAACAAAACAAATAAAAGGCAGAAGTGCAAATAAAAAACACCACCTTAAACTGATAGTCCTCCCCAGCATCCCACAGAACATCCACACTGGGTCAGCTGATTTTGGGGAAGAGGAGGGTAATGTCCATAGGAACTCAGTGCAGTGTAAGTCCTGATGTAACCCAAACCAGTAATTCCACTGCACAGGCTGCAGTGACACAAATATCACTTTATACACCCTTGAGAGCTTGGACATGAATTTGCTATTATGTGAACTCCTTCAAGAATAAAAATAAGAGCACCCAGGCTCTGCACACATTAGTGAATGTTTTCTCCTTTCCTTGGCACAGGCCAGTGAATGCTCAGGTGGTTAGATGACATTCAGCTTAGGCAACTGCATAAAAAAAGAGGTATTTTATTGCCTGACATGAGGCTTTGCAAATTGCAAATGCATAAACAAATAGAGACCTATAAACTGCTTTTAGTTTATTACTGAGTCCGTGGTACTTACAGAGAGTCTGGCTCCAAAGAGAAAAATTCAAGTCAGCTCCTTGAAACCAAAAGTTATGAGGAAGGAAATACTTAAAAGTTCACTTAAAAGTGAATAAGGTGTATTTAAAACTGTGTTACAATTTGGTGCCAAATTATCCCTTGAATAAAACACTCTGGAAGAAACAAGCATGTAAATAGACAAATCCACAAGGAAAGTTGCTACATCTTGGTTTGTTAGAATTAGATACATATTAAAATATTTACCAAATTATCAAATTCTGTTGACTACAACTAATGCTTTTCTTAATAAGAGACTGTGGAGTTTTTTCTACTTTGCTTAAACATTGAGACAACTTGCCAGTGCACATAGTGGTTTAGATCAGTCAGAACACAACAAAATGGTTCAAATATCACAGCAGCCTCTCCTTCTATCACCTGTTTATAAAGAAAGAGCACACATGCAAGGAAATCTTTAGTTTTTCTCAAACTTTTGTAACAATCCTATTTCCCTCAGCATAGTTCTTTCAAACTTATACCCCTGTAAGAGGGAATATGGGACAAACATTTGGCATAGGCATTGACACAATACCAGAGAAGAAAGAAGTCTATCACCTTTACTTGGCACAAACTGATTTAAGCTGCTGGCACTGAAATCAGAAACAGGCTTACAAGATTTTAATACCTATTGGAAAGTAAAAACACAGGTAGCTCAAAACACACTGCTCTAACTGGGTACATGTAAAGGAAGATGGCACTTCAGGAAGAAAACAAAAAAAGAAAAATCAAGTTTTCCATAACAAATGGAGACTTGTGTCTGCCCTTCCAAGCAATTGGTTTAAAAGGTTACCTGTGAAGCTTCCTGGGCAGGTAAGTGGCCCAGACACAGCCTTGGGCCATTTCAGCCATTAATTGGGCCATGAGTCATGCTTTGTTTCTCTTTGCTGCTGTAAACACAGCATCTGCAGAAAAGAGATGTATATAAATATATATCCATTGGAATTCCCTGTGGAGAGGACAGGTGAGTGCAGAGGGAGAAACCCCTTTCCTTCCCAGCAGTGCACTTAAAGGAGAGTGTGCACCGAAATAAATACATGCATTTCCTTTATATTATTGTATTATTTGTATTATATCCTGCCTTTGTATTATTATATTATTTGTATTATAGTCTATATTATTTGTATTATATTCTGCTGCTGACCTTTGTATTATTTCTGAAGTTCTCCTAACAACTTTTATTAAGTTAACTAAAAGAAACCAAAAACAAAACAAAAAATGCTGAAGAGACAGAATACAGCATGGATCCAAACAGGAGGGGGAAAAAAAAGGTTATGAAGAAAAGCTCAGAGGTTGAGAGGAATGAAAAATAAAGAACAACCTGTCAGTTAACTAAGGAAAAACATTCAGAAATGCAATATAAACAGCTGGTGTAAATTGTCACAGCACACTTGGCATCAACTAACATGCAATAGCTTTCCCAGGTCAATAAACTTGGCAATTGCTATCATTTGGGTGCAGAAGTGCTCCACACTACAAGTTTGTCAGCTGCATTAACACTGGCCTTTTGGGAAAAAAGTTGTTGCAATGCAAGATCAATTGGTATCACCTGAGTACCTGCATCTTCAAATCCAGGCAGGTGAGAAATCCCAAACCCTGCCAAATTCTGTTCCTCACCAACCACCATCACTCATCATACACCTGCCATGATTCAATCATTTGTCATTTTTTATGGAAACCACAAAACCTGACAAAGCAGGAGGTGTTTGTAGGGTACAGTACACAAAACAAATCTACATTAGTTTGCATATGAAATTTCTTAACACCTCCCTGCACGTTTTGCCTAAAATGCTAAGGCTTCTCTAGTCAAAAGGCATTGTAGAAAAAAAGACATCTCCTCCAACGATATCCAGACATGGGCTGTGTTGGAAATGAATGCTTTAAGGTTGCTTAAAAAAATACCACCAAAGATCTCACCAAAAGCAGATTTAACACAAAAGTGAAAGCATGACAAAGTTTGCTGGAAAGGTTTAGTTTACTACTTATGGATGGTTAAAACACACAGAGAAAAAGCAAACTAAAATCTAAAAACAATCAATCTAAAACCAGAATCAACCAAAAAAATTTTCTCTGTGAAGGCTGCCCCTGACCACCACAGCTTCTCAAATATTATGGAGGGTGGCCTGGCAACCACATCAGTCAATTCCTTCAGGAGCCTGGGATGCATCTCACTGTTTCCCACAAACTTGTGCACATTCAGGTTCCTCAGGTGGCAATAAACCTGATCTTCACTTCCAGAGGGAGGGACTTTGCACTCTCAGTCCCCATCTTGCTGTCCATGCACCCAGGAGGTGTGGGAAGAGGGGCTGCCTTTGAAGAGTGAAGTCAAGAAGCTGTGAAGTAGCTCAGCCTTCTGCACACCATTGTTACCTCTGTGTATCAGAGGAAGTTCATCTCCTTTGACCTTTCCTTTCTGATTAACTTGTCTGCAGTTGTTCTTCTCTTCCTGTTATTCTTTGCATCCCTTGCAGGTTCAGTGCCAGTTTTGCCTCGGCCCTCCTCACCCCCACCCTAGACATTCATACTTCTTGACACTCCTTCCAGATCACCTGTCTTAGTTTCCACTCCTTGTGCATTTGCTTCCTGCCCTTTAGATTGACCAGCACTTCCCTACTCCACCACACCTTCTTGCCTTGTTTGTGCCATTTCTTGCTCCTGGGAATTGCTAGCTCTTGCACTCCATGGGAGAATTTAAAGATCTGCCAGCTCTGTTCAGCTCCCTTGTCCCCAGGGGCAGTTTCCCAGAGGGTCCCACTGACAATCTCCCTGAAGAGCTGGCAGTCTGCCTTCCTGAATTCCAAGAGCCTGCCTCTACACCCTGACCTGCACTCCTCAAGGCTGCAGACTCCAGCAGTGCATGGTCACTTCCAGCTGGGTCAGCTCCTCCACATCCCTGACCAGCTCCCTTCTGCTGCTGACCATCAAATCCAGCATTGCATTCCCTCTGCTGGAGCCACCACCTGGCTCAAGAAGTTATCCACCAGACCTCCCAGAAGTCTCCTGGGTTGCCTACAGCTTGCCATGCTACTTTTCCAGGGATTGCTGTCCCCCCAGCTTGCCTCTTGTAGCTGGGGCAGGAAAGCTTCACCAACGGGCTGCCCTTGGCCAGGAGGCTGCTGAGAGCCCAGGCACAAAGGTACCATGG
Source organism: Emberiza elegans (assembly GCA_024865655.1). NCBI lineage: Eukaryota > Metazoa > Chordata > Aves > Passeriformes > Fringillidae > Emberiza > Emberiza elegans. The sequence continues at coordinate 804,505 of JALJVW010000011.1, forward strand.
CTGCCTCTGAGGTGTGCTGGCTCTCTGGTCATAGAGAGAGAGAAGCAGATGGCTTTTCCAGGCATCATCCTGGGGAAGATGTAAGAAAGCTCAGAGAAGGAATTAAAACAATTCTTGTCTCACTCTCTGCACCTGTCATTTGAGAACACTCAGCGTGTGCAACATGATGTTTAAAAGAAGGTGTTGTTCCTAATGAACCAATGGTGTGAGAGGTGCTGCTGAAGAAAAACCAGGTCTTAGCTGAAGGATCCTGTCTAGAAAAACTGTGTAGTTTCTAATAAATCTGGCTTCTGTGCCTTCTGAAATGCATGGAGTCGCGTCACCTTCATTTTTGCTGTCCCTAACTTAGGGTGACACTGCCTCTGTCTCTGATTTTTATCCACAGGCTTTGTACCTGCTCTTGGCTGTCCTTCAGCCTGAATCCCTGCCTTCAGGTGGAGGGGAATGTCTACACTTCTCCTGAGCAGCCTGTAGTCATTGACAGCCATGCCCCAGTCATGAAAAGCAGTCCAAGAGCAACATTGGTGTGCCTGTGCTGTGGCATATTCACAGCTGCAGGCACACAGATCTGTGCTATATTCACAGCTGCAGGCACACAGATCTGAACTGTGCTATATTCACAGCTGCAGGCACACAGATCTGAACTGTGCTATATTCACAGCTGCAGGCACACAGATCTGCGCTGTGCTATATTCACAGCTGCATGCACACAGATCTGTGCTATATTCACAGCTGCAGGCACACAGATCTGTGCAGTGCTATATCCACAGCTGCAGGCACACAGATCTGTGCTATATTCATAGCTGCATGCACACAGATCTGTGCTGTGCTATATTCACAGCTGCAGGCACACAGATCTGTGCTATATGCACAGCGGCATGCACATAGATCTGAGCTGTGCTATATTCACAGCTGCAGGTACACAGATCTGTGCTATATTCACAGCTGCATACACAGAGATCTGTGCTATGCTATATTCACAGCTGCAGGCACACAGATATGATCTGTGCTATATTCACAGCTGCAGGCACACAATGCTGTGATGTGCCCTATTCACAGCTGCAGGCAGACAGACCTGTGGTATATTCACAGCTGCAGGCACACAGAGCTGTGCTGTGTTATATTCACATCTGCAGACACATAGATCTGTGCTATATTCACAGCTGCAGGCACACAGATCTGTGCTATAATCACAGCAGCCTGCACACAGATCTGTGCTGTGTTCACAGCTGCAGGCACACAGATATGAGCTTTGCTATATTCACAGCTGCAGGCACACAGATATGAGCTGTGATATATTCACAGCTGCAGGCACACAATGCTGTGATGTGCCCTATTCACAGCTGCAGGCAGACAGACCTGTGGTATATTCACAGCCGCAGGCACACAGAGCTGTGCTGTGTTATATTCACATCTGCAGACACATAGATCTGTGCTATATTCACAGCTGCAGGCACACAGATCTGTGCTGTGCTATATTCACAGCTGCAGGCACACAGATCTGTGCTGTGCCATATTCACATCTGCAGACACATAGATCTGTGCTATATTCACAGTTGCAGTCACACAGATCTGTGCTATATTCACAGCTGCCTGCACATAGATCTGAGCTGTGCTATATTCACAGCTGCAGGCACACAGATCTGTGCTCTGCTATATTCACAGCAACCTGCACACAGATCTGTGTTGTCATATATTTACAACTGCAGGCACACAGATCTGTGCTGTGCTATATTCACAGCTGCAGGCACACAGATGTTTGCTATAGCATGCTCAGAGCTGCAGGCACACGGATTTAAAGAGAATTTACAAGATCTACACCTGTGAAAAACTCTCCTCAGACTCAATGCAGTACTCACACCAGATGCCTTTGCATCCTCCCAACAGGTGAAGTGCTCATCCTTGAGGGCTGAGTCTATCCGCCCAGAATCTGTCAGTGCCGTTTGTCAGTAGTTCTCCAAGTACAGCAGAAGCTGGCACTCTCTGGCTCTGGCAGGTGCTGAACAGGGCCAGCTCTGCTCCAGGGGCTCTTTTACAGCTGCTGTTTATACAGCTTTAGTCATAATAATACTCCACCCTGCCCAAAATTTGGGTTGGTAACTGTGAGAGTCTGTCTGAAAATATCTCCATTTTTCTGCCTCCCGATTGTCTTTTGGGAGACCACCACGACCTGTGGACCAGTGGGGAGGAAAAATCATGTGCTTCTTAGTCCACTCTTTGCTGCTGGTGCTGTTTGCATAGCACGCTATGCTGAACTCGGAGGGGGCGTCCTGCCCTTTTCTGAGCAATGGACTGGACTTTTCTCTCTGCTTCTTGGCCTGGCTGGCTTGAGTTCTGGGAGGGTCCTTCCTCTAGAAGAAGACCCCCCTCGCCTGCTTCTCACCATCGTGACAGACAACTGGAAGTGCAGGCCTCCTCATCAAGGGATTGAGACAACACGATGCCGTGCAAGGAACATGCCTCGCACCCCCTTTCCTAGAGACTGGGACTGAAACTCCCCCCTCCCAACTTGGAGGGAGTGTGCAGTAGAGAGCGGTGGGGGGGGGGGAGAGGTTGCCCAGCACGAGCACAGGCGCAACCGTTGAACCACGAAAACAATGGCTCTTGTTTACTGCTAAGAACATAGACTACCTGTAACATCTATTCCCTATTGTATCTGTTCCCCCCCCCCCAATTTTCAACAATAAAAACCTCTGAGTTAGCTAGAGATTTTGAAATCTCCCCGGAGTGACCTGACAAACTTCGACGACGGCTGGACCCTCAAACCACGTCTCGGTAGCTATAACCCTCCCCGAACCTATATCCCCTTTTCCTCCCTTTTTCCTTATCTTCTCCTTTCTTTTCCCGGACCCCTCCAACACCAACACCCTTTTCTGCTGTGATTCAATAAATTCAAAGTGGTTGATTTTGAATACTGCAAATCCTCTGTGCCTGTAGTGGTTTATTTTGCACCTTAAAATCACCGCATAACTTGTTCACCTGGGACAGGTCGCAACAGTAACTCTCTATGAAAGTTTGATATCAAAAATGTTATCCCACGTGGGTTGTTCTTCAGGCAAGAAAAGTTGGTTTCCAGAGCTGTTTGTTAAAAAACCGAGCAGGAGCTTCTTAGACAGTGCTAGTCCTGGGAAAAGAGAGTGTTTCCAAAAAGCTCCAGAGAAGCCCAGCTCACATGCTGCTCCTCAAGGCTGAGACCTCACAAGCATTTCTCAGATCATACTGTGGCCTGGAAGGGGGAAAAGCACCACCACAGGCAGTAATTCAAATAAAACATCCAAAACAACTGCTTAAAACTCAACTACTTGTATATACAATCAGCAAACATGCCCCAGAATTTTTAATTCTCTTATATTCACAGAAGTCATAAATCCCAGTTTCCTAGCAAAGGGAAAACCCTTCACCTGTGATTTACATAATCTAATATTAGATATGCAATGTAACAGTAGCCATCTAAGAAATATCAGGGCTTAGAATGTTACCATATGTGGATTTAGGAAGAATATGTTTAGGAGCTTCAAGAACTAAAGGAAAATATACCAATAATAAACATATCACTGATCCATTGCAGCTCAGTTTTTACATGAATAATTTCAGAGACATTTAAGGAAAACTGCAGACAACAAGAAGCATAGCTGCAGAGTGACAGTGATTCAGAATACTACTACACTTGCCTTGAAAATGTAATTAGGAGGGAGAATTCCACTAACTGCGGATAAATAGAAGAATGAAAGAAACAAGGAGCACTGAAGGAAGTTAAAGTCCTGAACAGAAAAATGTTGGTACATATGAATATTCATTGAAGATCTGAAAATCCAAGCCAACATCTGGAGAAGATGTACCTATGTTCAACAGATGGGGAAACCTGAAAGGAAGAGATGGTGATATTCCAGGCAGAGGGGCAGAAGCTGATTTCACAGAGAATTTGGTTTGGGAATTGATAAAGGAGCCATTCCCCATGAATGAAAAAAGAAAACCTCACTATAGAGCTCCTCTACACCCTCATGGGAAATATAAAATTCTAGTCAGATTCTGTAATTTACACACATATGAATGTGACAAGGGAAATAGTGAGGGTGAAGCAGGTAGAAGAGGAAAAAAGAAGGGGAGTCTCTCTACTACTGCAATAAAATAAGATTTCAGAATAGTGTTCAAATGAAAAGATGGAAGTCAGCAGTGACATTCAACTTTAGAGACGCTGCAATCATCTGCTCTTTAGAAACTTGGAGATGTAGCATGCCACTGATGTTTTAGAGAGACACTACACAAGAACACATTATAGACAAAGTCTCATATATGAGAAAAAAATGATAATAAAACTTGCAGTCCACCATCTAGTTTTATGGGTCCATTGTTGTAATTCATCTACCCCAGTGTGCTGATCCATTTCACTCCAGCATATCCATGCAGGTAGAAACAATCTGCAGTCTTGTGAAGGCTTTTAAACTCTTATTTTTAGCATCAAAGACTTTGACTCAACATGAGTAGAAAGGTTTTTAAATCCTTGTCCTTTATCCCAGAAGTATTTGCTGCTCCAGAGCAAGACTTTATTTAGCCCACCATATTGATATTAATTTCCAGTGCTGCAAGCTGGGATGTCAGTGTACATTAACACCTGATCTATAAAGGGAAGGCTGAGATCTTACTGCAGGTATTAGTCACTGTGCCCTGGGAATGCAGGGGGCTTGTTTGTGTTCTTGGCTCAAATGTCTGAGCTAGACATGCCTTGATTCTTAACAAAACACACACACAACATCATATTCGCTAGCTGGAAACACTTCAGGATTAGAAACTTGCTCCAACTTTAGCAATTCCTAACCTCCACGATTCAATTACTAGCTTTAGTTAGTAACTTTAGGAATTCCTAACCTCCATGATTCAATTACTAGCTTTAGTTAGCAATTAGTAACTTTAGGAATTCCTAACCTCCACGATTCAATTACTAGCTTTAGTTAGTAACTTTAGGAATTCCTAACCTCCATGATTCAATTACTAGCTTTAGTTAGCAATTAGTAACTTTAGCAATTCCTAATCTCCATGAGACATTCCTTCCTTTGTGCAGTCTAACAAAAATACAATTCCTTAAGCCATGTATTCTTTGCCTGTAGGCAAGTAACTCTTTCCCCCCTTTTTATCTATCTCTTTTTTTTTCTTAAGGAAGCCCTTCAATAACTTTGCTTATAACAAGAAGGTGTTTTAGTACAAGATTTGCAGTGTCACTAACTTCACAGTTAAGTGGAGAGCTCAGAGAGAAATCAGTCTCCTATTGAATTTGGGTTTTTTACGTTCTTAATTAGAACAAATCCCAAGGTGATTGCTCAGTTGTATTGGTAGTTACTTGGCTGCTCCAGAGGTCAGTAGGTAGCATTTCACTGCCTCACCTACTCTGTTTCCTCTGCTCTCACCTACAACTACTTGGATCTCTCTATTATAATACAACCATCACTTTCCCCTTTTTATCCCATATTGGTCTTTTACAACTTTACATCCAAGCTGCTCTGAAATTCTCAGGAATTCCCATCCCAGAACACATTTTTTCCTAAACTCTATATTTCTAACTGTATTGGCATGTCTTTTTTTTGTGTCCCCAGCCCCTTTTTACTGTTGTTTTGTTCAAGAAGTGGTTGAGTAGCATGTCCTCTACTTCCAAAGAGAAGTTTTATGTAAATGGAAGACAAATAATAGAGCTGGTGCTTTCTGTATTTCTGCCACAGTTAACTCACCAGTAACCCTTTCAGCATAAAGAGCATTTGTACTTATTTGCTGATGTCTATTTTGTAGTATTAATTGCATAAGAAGTTGCTGAACTCTTACACATGATCATAATGAACACTAGGAAGACAAGGGAAAGAAACACAGTGTAATTAAAATCAAGTCAGATGAAAAATACAACATCAGGCACAGTTTCAATGGAAATAAAAAGCTGTGAAACCCTTTCTTTAGTGTTGTCAAACAATTCTATTTAGATACCTGAAGCAGGACTTCCATTCTATACAATTAAAGCATCTAAGCCAATTTTATCATCAAAATATTTGTGACGATAAAATATAAACAAACAAACAAATAATTAATTATATATACATATACAATATAAATATAGATTTTATCGTAAAATTATATTTGGTTATATTGTGCAGACTTTCTGGCCAGGAAATTTATGACAGCTCCCCAAATGAAAAGCACCTAGACATTCTATAAATTCTTGAGTATCTAAGATGTTTTCATTATCAGGAGATAAAAAAGGTAAATTTTCAGGAAAAAATAGAGAAAATTTAAGGTTGCCATAAATGTATTTATAATATTATACTTTAAAAAGGTACAAAACTGTAGGTAACCTCTATCATCTGAAGAAAAGGAGATGCATAACAGACCAGGGAACAAAAAGCTGTCATAAGAACACTCAGTCTCAATAAGCTTTCTGTTGGATGATATAATCTACATCTGTTGCTTGTTGAACGTGCATTTTTTGGGAATGTAAAAAAGCCCCAGGTACTACTAGAAGAGATTTTGTGTTTCATTGGGTCATTTGATAGGCTGAAGATTCTCTCTCCATCTCTAGGCCGTCCAGGTGCTAGGAAAAGGCTACCTACTAGGAAACCACAAACACACATTCTAAGTCATTAAATCTCACTTAAATCCTGCTATGTCAACACACATGGAAAAATAACTGACTTTCATTTAGTTAGTCTGGAGTACATGACATATCTTTCCTAGAAATCAGCTGAGATTTTATATGAAGTCTCCTGGTCCTTGCAATTTAAAGTTTGCTTTTCCCTAGCCCCATTCCTTCTTTATTTGCCATGTTCAGGTAACACTGCAGGTGTGTGTGTACACACAACCCCAACCATTTCCTAACCAGCACCATTTTCATAAATTCAGATACACATTCACAACTGTGGTATTTTTGGGGTCTCCCCATCATGGGGAGGAAAGACAAATCTGACTCCATGTTCTCAGAAGGCTAATTTATTATTTTTTGACATTCTGTTACATTAAAGAATGCTATCTTATAACTATTCTAAAGAATAGAGAAAGGATACTTACAGAAGGCTAAAAAGGTAATAATGAAAATTTGTGACTCTCTCTCCAGAGTCCTGACGCAGCTTGGCACTGATTGGTCATTCAGTTAAAACAATTCACATGAAACCAATCAAAGAATGACCAGTTGGTAAACCATCTCCAAACACAACAGCAAAACACAGGAGAAGCAAATGAGATAATTACTGTTTTCATTTTTCTCTGAGGCTTTTTAGCTTCCCAGGAGAAGAAATCCTGGGCAAGGGGATTTTTCAGAAAATATCACAGTGATACACAACTGTCCCACAGACATAACTTGAGAGCACTCTTTCACTCCACACCTCTTAGGCACTATTCTGTGGGAAATGATGGAACAGCAGTCTTGCTCTTCAACCAGATGCAGGTGAGAGAAGCAAAATAAGAAAAAAACACACCATATTTACTTTGCAACTTAAAATACCTGGGGGATCATTTTTCTTTCAGGATCGATTGTTCTTTCCATTATCTAACATTCAGAGATTTTTAAAAATGCAATAGTTTTGAGAAATTAAAAAAAAAAACAAACAACCAAAACTGTAATAAAGAAGAACTTAGGGAGTATAAAGGCTTGAAGACTTGCAGGCTCCACATGCACAGCATTTTGAAGGAAGCACATATATTTTCAACCTCAGAATGCAACTTTGAGAGAGCAGTGAAGGAAGTAAGTTTTTCATTCATTAATCTGACAAGAAACCATGCCATGAGATTATTATTTATATCCTTATCGTGACTATGAGAGGCACATTTTCTGTAATGACAGGCATCTGAAGGAGATTCCAGTCTGTATTACAATTTACACAGATCTTGTGAAGGAGATTCCAGTCTGTATTACAATTTACACAGATCTTGTTTGGCAGTCACAATTAATGACTTGTAAAGCCACAACCAGAAATCTTACTTGTAATACAGACTTTTCCCTGAGTATTTGTCAATATTTGGTACTTCAGGTATCTGCAATTAAATCTCTGAGGCTTACAAGTAATTTCAGGTTCCCAGACCAACACACATCTCCCACCAAAGAACTCTAAAATATTCTCTGCTCTACTTACAAAGAATCTGTTACACAGTACTCAGACTAAAAAAATTATTTCTATAGCCATAAAATTATTTTTCTATAGTCATAGTGGTGCTAAGGATACAACCTATCAGAGAATTTCAGAGATATGTAAAGCCACAACAATGTATTTATGTCTTTTTCAACATCTTACCTACACCTCTGTCTTATGGACAGTAAGTTAACTCCTCCCTGTCTGCTGTATATTAAAAAACAAGGCAATATATCTGTGGCATTCACACACAAACCAGGAGCAACTTGCTAAGTCTCCAGAGGTATAATGAAACACATCTACAGATTCTTGAATTAAATTTACCATTTATCTAGGACCTGGAAATAAAACTGGAAGAAGAAATACATATTGAGGTTCTGCTGGCTGGACTATTCAGGAAGACTTTAAAGCAACAACAAGGATGAAAGGTGCAAACATACAAAGCAAGAATACATTTTTGGAACTATTCTAGGTGTGTTACAGGAAGCCAAGGAGGAAATATGGGATACACATACAGGTGCACGTGCTATAAAATAACTGTTTCTTTATTAAATTGAAGCCCCATGGAAAAGGCTTATCTGCTTCTAATATAATTAATCCCAACAACTCTTTTTTAAGAGCAAATGAGTAAGCAAAATGAAAAGCCATGTTTCTCACTTGTCAGCAGGTTGAAAATCAAAGGAACCTTGGATATTCTATGATCAACAGCCTGACAGATAAAACAGCCTGACAGATAAAACAGAAGCAGAATGTTAATTAGCATTTAATTTGCTTTTGCAGTAAAGAACAAAATAATTGTTTCCATTTATCTAAAGCGTTTGAGGGGAAGCAATATATTACTACAAAATAGTCTGTTCAATTTGAGCTAGGTATGTGTTAGGATTCCAAAGTAGGTAAATCCTCAATTCAAGAAGCATTGGATTTAACTTATTTTGCACTAAATAAAATTGCTTATACTGATCTGTTAGCAGTTGCAGAATAACCTTCAGATTTCATATTGCTTTAGTTTCTTTAAACAACCAAGTAATTGGATCTTTTCTAAGACTGTAAGGTGTGAGTGATGAATTATTTCCCCCCACTATCCCTGCAGAAATCAGCTGGTACCTGAAGTGAGGGAGCAGTGAGAGCAGAGAAGCACAAAAGGTGAAAATGGCTACACCCTCCCAGTTTTACACATATGGGCAGATTTGGCAAGAAGTTAAATTACAGCTGCAGCTCTTCATGAAGGCTGGAGGTATGAAATGCAACAGCAGCAAATCAGTGGGAAGTTTGGTAAAGGACAGAGGGAGGACTGCAGTCCTTGGCACAATTAAAACTTCTCTGAGATTTCATTTTTGTTTATGGTAACTGATGGAAGAGAATTTTGTAGCACCTCTATTAGATGCTGCTGCTTTTGAGATTCCTGTGGATTTTTATAGCTTATAATAAAATGGAGATGAGACACATGAGTTTGTGAGAAGGAGACTTGTGAGATCCAGAAACAGAGCTAGAAGTAACAGCAGGGCTAAAACCAGTGTGCCAAGAGATAATATAATATATATATATATAATAGAGAATATATAAAATTATATACATATATAAAAAGGAGGTATATAATGACAGTTAGGGGAAGTGACACTACCACATTCCTCCCCCTCCCATTTTATGTTCCAGCAGGATTTGGGTACCCCATTGAAAACAAACAGTACACAGTAATGTGCTGCCATAACACACCTTTTAGAAGCAACCATTACTTCTGTTACTTTTTCAGGTAATAATACAGTCTCTAAATTTCTGTACTGTTAAAAAATCATCAAAGCAATCAACTGATGAAGTAGTCCTATGGCAAAAAACTGTGTGAAAGTGCAGTAATTGTAACAGTCTTGTGGTATATGCTTCCATTGTATGCTTCATTCCAAGATTACGCAGCAAATGCTTAAAAAAAATAACCACAAAAGAAAGGGCAGAGGGGGGAGAAATGTTGTCGTATCTATGGAAATGTTTCTGTTTTAGGAGTATCCAGAAAGCTGGAGATAAGTACTCTGAATTCAGGTGTATTAATCTGTCTGTTTTAGGATAAACAGTGCAAACCCTCTGAAGGAAAGTGCAAAACTTGAAGTGAAAGGCATGGCGGAAAGGAAGGGATGGATTAAATCAGTAGCGCACTGTTCTCAGACAAACACTAATTACAAAAAGTAAAAGGAACTGCTGAAAGCTCAGTAATTCTTTGACTTAACATTATTTTCAAAAATTTTAGAAAGGCAGTAAAAATGTGTATATTATTAAAAAAATATACACCACTTGGAATTATTACTCTTCTTTTCTTTTACTAACATTTCCAGAGCATACCAGTAAAAAATAGCTGTCTTGGTTGTACATGTGTTGCATCACACTCTAGATGTGACAACAAAGAATTAAAAGAATTAGAAGTCAGGAAAAAGATAAATGTGAAGATTTAAAGGCTAAACAGGAAGGATTGAACAATATGTCTGTCAGGCTGTAAACATGACAATGATCAGAGATAAAAAGGAAAACAATTAAATAACAGTCTAAGTACTCCCTGTTAATAGGAGTTTATGGAAATGGCTCTTGGCTAATATTCCTTAGACACTGTTCTCCAATAATTCCATCATTATTGTTTACTACAATAAAAGACAACAGCATTTCTTTTAAACATTTTGTCTAAGTGGAGAGGTCTCAAATCTTCAAGCATAATTGCTGCTAAATGGGTACACACCTGTAAACTTCTGTTCTTGAGTATGTGCTCTTGAGTAATTTTATTGGTGACTTGCGGGGAGGAAAAAAGAACAAGATCAGGATAATAAAAACCGAAAGGTGAATCAAAGCTTTGGGAAACAGTTAACAAAGAGGATCAGTGAAGAGCAGCCCTGGGGCTTAATCAGGTTCAAGGGGAAGGAAAAGTTCAGATACAGCTGGACAATTTAAATCAACTACAGGATGGAGCAGCAGAAAAAGTTTTAGACAATCATTCGTTAATATCATTTACTATGATATACAGTTGTGATTAAACCCACAAATAGAAGCCGAAGGTGCCAAAAAACTCTGAGTAAGGGGGGAAACTTACATTTGATGATAGCTGTAGAAATACAATAAAAAAGATCATCTTATTATTTCAATAAAAGAAGGCTGCTGAGGAATAAAAGCAGGCTTGGAAAAGAGTCACAATGGTAATTATAAAATTGGTAAAAATACTTTAGAGATGGGTTCCAGAATTTAAATCTATTTATCTTAGCAATGAAAAGGCTAAGAGGTGATTTGATCTAATGTGTTAAGTGACACAGGAATTAGTAATGTAATAAAAGAGAGTTTTTCAATCTCTTTTCAGAGCAACAAGGGCTTAGACAAATACAGATTTGGCATTTTAAACCATTATTTTAACTAAGCATAACATGAAAAACTTCAAGGAATGTGGAGACTTCTTTCTCTAGCTCTAACTGAAAAATATTCCAGCAGAAATATCCTTGGTAAATCCTACCTGCAGCTTATTCCAAAATGGGCCAAAACAGTTCTGAGAAACAGAGAAGAGTCTGCCATAGGGCTTTATTGCTGCTTACACAATCCCCTCAATCACCAATTATTCCTTAGGATTTATAGATCTTCACCCACTGCACTCAACTCTAGAACATTCCTCTTGGCTCTGTTTACCTTCCAATAGCACTTCAGTGTCCATCAGTCTACCTCAGAAATTCCATTTAATGAGTAGACACCAGACCTACGTTCTGCAGCAATGATCAAAGAAAGCCAAAAAGCTTCACTAAGGAAACAGAAATTTATATTTAGAAAATAGACTGACTCAATGTAATATTCTTTCCATGTCTATCAAATCACTCATAGCAAGACTTTTTATGAAAGTCACAAACAAATGCAACATTAGTGCTTTATAAAATAATAAACTCCAGCAAAACACAATCTAATCAAAAGAAAAGAAAATCATATTGGTTTTGTCTATGCTAAGCCACCAAGAATCCTCATTCAAAGAAAAAAGTCACATAAGCTTGCACACATCAGCAGGCTCAGAAAAAATGTAGAATGGATTTTTCTCTACCTAAATCTATGCACTGCTGAACTGTTTCTGGGTAGAAACTAGCAAAATGTTAGGAAAAACAAGCACATGCTACAACTCATGCAGTTCCTGAATTAACCATACTAAATTATATTAGAAAGTATTATTATTGTTTTTCTTCCTTCACTATTAATTCCAGAACATCATTTGGTACTCTTCTTTGGAAGGAAAATGGAAAAGGAAAAAAAGGAAAAGGAAAAAATGAAAAAAGAAAAGGAGAGAAGGAGAAGGAGAAGGAGGAAAAAGGAAGTCTACAAAGAGCAAGCTTACAGCAAAAACAACCCCTCTAGCATATCAAATGTATATTTTCTGCCAAAAATACCTTATACATTTTCTCAAAGTGCTACCAAAACCCTCTTTTCTATGGAAAGGATTACAATGAACAAAACAAAAAAGGATCTCTGGTTGGTGACTTGCGGGGAGGAAAAAAGAACAAGATCAGGATAATAAAAACCGAAAAGGTGAATCAAAGCTTTGGGAAACAGTTAACAAAGAGGATCAGTGAAGAGCAGCCCTGGGGCTTAATCAGGTTCAAGGGGAAGGAAAGTTCAGATACAGCTGGACAATTTAAATCAACTACAGGATGGAGCAGCAGAAAAGTTTTAGACAATCATTCGTTAATATCATTTACTATGATATACAGTTGTGATTAAACCCACAAATAGAAGCCGAAGGTGCCAAAAAACTCTGAGTAAGGGGGGAAACTTACATTTGATGATAGCTGTAGAAATACAATAAAAAAGATCATCTTATTATTTCAATAAAAGAAGGCTGCTGAGGAATAAAAAGCAGGCTTGGAAAAGAGTCACAATGGTAATTATAAAATTGGTAAAAATACTTTTAGAGATGGGTTCCAGAATTTAAATCTATTTATCTTAGCAATGAAAAGGCTAAGAGGTGATTTGATCTAATGTGTTAAGTGACACAGGAATTAGTAATGTAATAAAAGAGAGTTTTTCAATCTCTTTTCAGAGCAACAAGGGCTTAGACAAATACAGATTTGGCATTTTAAACCATTATTTTAACTAAGCATAACATGAAAAAACTTCAAGGAATGTGGAGACTTCTTTCTCTAGCTCTAACTGAAAAATATTCCAGCAGAAATATCCTTGGTAAATCCTACCTGCAGCTTATTCCAAAATGGGCCAAAACAGTTCTGAGAAACAGAGAAGAGTCTGCCATAGGGCTTTATTGCTGCTTACACAATCCCCTCAATCACCAATTATTCCTTAGGATTTATAGATCTTCACCCACTGCACTCAACTCTAGAACATTCCTCTTGGCTCTGTTTACCTTCCAATAGCACTTCAGTGTCCATCAGTCTACCTCAGAAATTCCATTTAATGAGTAGACACCAGACCTACGTTCTGCAGCAATGATCAAAGAAAGCCAAAAAGCTTCACTAAGGAAACAGAAATTTATATTTAGAAAATAGACTGACTCAATGTAATATTCTTTCCATGTCTATCAAATCACTCATAGCAAGACTTCTTTTATGAAAGTCACAAACAAATGCAACATTAGTGCTTTATAAAATAATAAACTCCAGCAAAACACAATCTAATCAAAAGAAAAGAAAATCATATTGGTTTTGTCTATGCTAAGCCACCAAGAATCCTCATTCAAAGAAAAAAGTCACATAAGCTTGCACACATCAGCAGGCTCAGAAAAAATGTAGAATGGATTTTTCTCTACCTAAATCTATGCACTGCTGAACTGTTTCTGGGTAGAAACTAGCAAAATGTTAGGAAAAACAAGCACATGCTACAACTCATGCAGTTCCTGAATTAACCATACTAAATTATATTAGAAAGTATTATTATTGTTTTTCTTCCTTCACTATTAATTCCAGAACATCATTTGGTACTCTTCTTTGGAAGGAAAATGGAAAAGGAAAAAAAGGAAAAGGAAAAAATGAAAAAAGAAAAGGAGAGAAGGAGAAGGAGAAGGAGAAGGAGGAAAAAGGAAGTCTACAAAGAGCAAGCTTACAGCAAAAACAACCCCTCTAGCATATCAAATGTATATTTTCTGCCAAAAATACCTTATACATTTTCTCAAAGTGCTACCAAAACCCTCTTTTCTATGGAAAGGATTACAATGAACAAAACAAAAAAGGATCTCTGGTCCTTCATCACATATTCTCCTCTTAAATAAAACAAATCTTAAGAAATTTAGACAGGACATGCAACAAAAATATTGTTTAGAGGTTATTAAGTACTAAAAATTTTTCAGTAGGTCTAGTGGCTTTTAGAGTTATATATGTAACTGAGAAAAAAAAGGAAAAAATGAGGCAACAAAATGAGGAAAAGGGAGACAAGAGGATTCAATGGAAGCAAAAGAACAACTTATATCCTAAATATGTATTTGTATAAGTGGGCTTTTGTTAATTCTCTGAAGTGACACAGTCATCAACCTTTGCCATTTTTGCAAATGACACCCACTTAGTGATAAAAATGGCTTTTGACATGAGATACTTCAGCATTTCTTTCTTATATTTCACGATTTCATTTTTCTTTTTAACCTTTTATTTGTAAACAAATCCTGGCCCTCCTATTTGCACACAAACTCCCAAAATGTCACATTATTGTTTACAGCTTCATTATCTTCCTTTATTTGGCAAAAAAAAAAAAATTGAACTTAATAGAATATTTTAAGCAAATAACCATAAATCATCAACTTTTCCAAGCAGGCAATGCATTTCCAGACAGAGGAGAGACTGCATCAGGGAATTGCCTCTCCTCTCCTTGCCTAGCACTGGGCTAAGCCCAGAGTTTTCAACACCTTAAGTAATGAAATAGCCATGGAAAAATGAGATCCCTGCAGACAAAAGCCCTGCAATATGCATTTCCAAAATAAGGCAAGGCCTGTCTATGAGCACGTGCTGCTGGACAGGTGCTTATGCAAACACCACAAAAAGACAAAAAATCTGAGAAATAACACAGGGAACTTTCACTGAGGTCATGCTGAATAATATGATGTGTGAATTTGTCTGATAGCACACGAGGAGAATTTTAAATGAAGAAATGTCACATACTGTCTGCTTCAGAGAAAAATGTTGTTTGCTGCTTCTTCATTAAAATTTTACCAGACAGCTAAATGCTTTCAACATGTAAAAAAGTTAAATAAGGATAAGGTTTTAAATGCAGACAATTCAAAACATGTATTATAAGAATCACATTAATACTTTGGGTGTGGGGTAAAAAAAAATCACTATAGTTTATATTTAATTTTCTTATATTCATAATTAAGTGGCATATCACAATGTTTGCATTATGATAAAAACACTAATCAGTGGACCTCAACATCCAGCCTGCCAGTTCTTCTGTATTCAGAACAATATATAAACATTTAAACTTATTTATTATTTTAAACTTATAAGTTTAAGGGTACATAGAAATCACTCTTGTGCCAACAGGAAAATAAATCTGTGCTTGAGCTCTCTCCCATGTCACTTAGCATAATATCTCATTTTAATTGCTTACTCCTATTTGAAAGCCAAATGACAAAACGGAAAAATAATAACAAGCTCAAGAATAATGCAAAGAATTTAACTGAACCACGCATGTTCTTACCTCAGACTTCTAAATGGGTTAACTTGGACCTCGGGTGCCAAATCTAGGAAACATGGAGTAGGAGTAGGAAATGATTTAATGGCAACATCTGGCATTAGTGAGGCTTCTACTGATTCATTTCTCCATGATTCAGAGAGGTTTCTGACAAGCTAGAAAGGGTTCAGAAGGAAGTTACAAAAAGAGTCTTAAGTCTAGAAAATTACGAGCTGCACAAAATTAAAAGTTAAATCCATTTATTGTAGAACCCAAAAGGTCATGGAATGGTTACCACAGCCCAGAAAGTTCTGCATACAGAGAGAGGTGGTAGCATTGTGATTTTCTTCTGCTCCACCTCCCCACTGCTGTGAACCAATGACATGAAGTCAATTGTAGACAAATTTAGAATAAAATAAGCTGTAAAATTTTAAACAGGCCGGTGGAACACAACTGAGACATTTTCTCTCACTCAGGTGTCTAATATAATTTTAAAAGAAATATACATTCGAAATATCTAAGGAATTCACAATGCTTCTCTTAAATGTTAATTCCCTGTTTCATGTTAAATGTTCAATGTTAATGTTAAATGTTCATTCCCTGTTTAACAAAAGATTTCATCCTGAGTCTAAACCTACAACTGGCTGTGAGAAAGGTCCAATCCCCTCTTCATGAATGGTTTTCCTGGTGATTGGATCTGACTGCATTTGAGCCAAGGTTGTATGGCATTATACTGAAGTCCAAGTCTACATTCTAAGATTTCAAAACTGGTACTTACCATGATAAACATTTGGAATACTTTTCAGTTTTATAGATCCAGTGAGTCAGACACGACTTGTAGACATCCATAATCTTCAAACATTTATTATCTTCTACTTTACCACTTACATTTATTTCTATGTAACTTTGCAAATCCACATATTAATTTGAATAAATCACAGTTTTCTTTGTGTGCTTGAAATCATCTTAGATAAAAACTACACAGTGCCATAGGTACCATTCTCCTTTGTTAAGTATCTCATCTTTGTCAACACTCTTGACTATTTTGAAGAAATTCCACACCAACATCTGTCGCCAAGAAGGAAAGATAAAAGTACAAAATACCCCTTCAGATTTGAAAAACAAGTGGTTACCTTCCATGTCGCTCTTCATGTTATAAATTATGCTACAAAAATTTCTCTGCCGCAGGTTTTATTAGTCTTAATATGCCTGTGCTAGGTGTATGTTACTCTGCTGTGGTCTGCTTGCATAGTGGTGGGGTTTTTACCATTGCTGGATCCACTAATCAATAAAAAAACCTGAAAATATCAATAATCTCTTACATGCCACTGCTGCCACAGCATCATCCTGATACATTTGAGTGTCATTTGCAATGCACTCTAAAAATAAAGGCACAACAAGTCCAAATATTTCCATGCTTCCTCATGGAATGTTTCCCACAGGGACTGAGCAGGCACAAGTAAGGGTACGTTCACTTAAATTCAGAGAAGTACTATAAGAATTTCCTGGCACACAGGAGTGAGCAAACCAAGCCAGACATCAATTTCTGGAATGTTGGAGTGTAATCCCACTGGTTTTCCTTTTTCTCTGTTCCTCAGGAAGGGGGTTCCCACCTCTGTACACAGAGCTCCACATCTAGGGCCATGATCCAACTGACCAGATACCCCATGCCTCAGCAGGATGGAGAGGTTTGGGGTTATTTTATTGATTTTGATGGACAATGTCTGTTCACATAGGTCTTTCCCTCATTCCACTACCTAGACTAGCAAAGGAAACAAATCTAACATCTGTGTTAGCTCTTTTAATTTGGATTCACTGCAGGAAACTAATGGGAGAGAGGGGAGCCACGATGCTCTCAGTGGTTTGGTATTTTCATCTCCCAGCCATATAACAAGCAGTATGTTTCTTGCAAAATGAAAAATAATCTATACAGAAACATTCATACTACTGGGCTACTAAATTAATTTCTGCTCCAAGTTAAGTAAATAGACTGGTACCTCCATGAATATGTAGACATTTGTTTAAAAAATAAGCCCTGCTTAATGATACTTAATTTGGTGGATGTGTTTAAACAGGGATAATTAGTTCCTAATTGCCTTATTCTGCTAAGTACTCAGCAATCATGACAGAAAAAAATTAGAAGCAGTCAGGTACTTTTAAGGTTCAAGTTCTATCACAGAATATAGATATCAGAGTTACAAGTGAAGGGCATAAAGCAAACAAATGAATTCATGTACCATCAGAATTGGTGTACAGAGGTTAAAGAAAAATTGATTACTAACAAGTCATACATATGACAAAGGCAGAGGAAAACAACCAACCCAGAAAATTAATCAGCATATAAATTAATCTTCTTACCTGAAAACAAATTGGAGTCTCAAGTATTGCTTTCAATATACCAGAATGCCAAAACTTTCTGCTGGAAGGATACCGAGATGGCACAGCAACATTTCTTCACTCCTGAGGCAGGTAGAGCCTGATATAAGGAGGAAAAAGGTTTTCTCCAATCTCATTTATGTAGTTCTAAATGTTTTATTTAGCTCATTAGGGACAGTAATACCTTAGACTGTATCTTGATTGGCTTGCTCAGAGTATTAAGACAGAACTTAAATAGCTATAAACTTTATAACCATTTATGCACCAAATATATTTCTTCCATAATGCTATAAAAACAGCTTTAAAAGGGAGACTTGATTACAAAAAGAGGGTGGTGGTGTGAATGAATGCCATTAATTATCTATATTTATTCCCTTTCCTTCTTTCTAAGAAAGGCCTAGATTGTAGATATTTACTTATAATTAAATGCTTTCTCCTCATAAATCATCCTTCAGTCTACCAGTTTAGAACTCATCACTTGGAAACAACCTGTTCAGACATTTATTTGGACGAGCACAACCCAGCCATTCCCACAGCCAAACATTTAAAAAATGTGTTTTTAAAAACTTTTTTATTTCTCTTGCTGTTTAATGGACAGCCCAACTACTGCCTGGCTGCTGTGGAATCTCCAGCACACCTTGTTTAATCCAACAGGAGCAGTGAGGACCAGAGACCTTATTTTGCAAGCAGGTAAACACCAAACTGGGGAATAGGGATCACTCCAAAGACTTGCAGAGCTCCAGCACAGTAAATTTAAGGAGCGCAGCACAGGATTGGGGTATTTGCAGAAGGACTGTGGCCATATCATAAGCAATAGGCCAAAACAGGACAAACTCCATAAATCAGGTGAAGGGAATATAAGGAAAAAGTTCTGGGAGAGCAGGTCATAGCTCTTCCTTCATTTTTATCAGTGAAATAACGATTAATATTTTAAATCACCTCATGGATAGAACTGAAGTATTGAGCTTTCTTTAGTCAGCCCTTGTGGTCTCCCACTACAAAGAAAACCCTAATGTCTTTATTGCCTTGCATATCCTTGTCTGTAAATACTTCAAAAAATCTTAGATAAACTGGAAAATGTCTTCAGGAAGAGTTTTAAATTACTTTAAATCCCTTATAAATTTTACAAAATAATCCTTACTGGAGATTACCAGTGATGTACTTTTAGTTGTACATTATAGGCAGGAAAAGAGAAACAAAACATACCCTATAAAACTATGAGGTAAATAATTTGTAAACTAAATTTATAGACAATCATGTCGTATCAACATTTAAATAAAAAAATTGTGTCTCTCAAATATAGAGATTTTTAACAGTGCTGGGATTATCCATGACTGATTTAAAACAAAGCCATGTAAAGTGTGTAAAGTTTTAAACATAATAATTAAAAAAATGACAGAGAGATATTGGTTCCATTCTTTCCATAGGCTTTTCCAGCTATGAATGGTTTCTGGAAAAAAATTACCAAACAGAAAGCTTCAATTTCACCCTTTTCATCATGCAAGTGAAAATTTGAAAATAAAATTTTTCCGCAAGTTTTCCAAGCATTTAGGTTCATCTAGCAAAAGTCTGTGGATAAACACTGATATCACTTAGCATGTTACCAGGTAAAGAAAAGAGAACAATACCTGTCTCAGAGTATTTTGAGAACAGCTATTTTCACACCCCTTCATAAACTTTAATTTGCCTTTTATTCTTCAGTTGAATGCATCCTTCACCTTACTTCCTGGGAAAACACTAACAGTGACCCTGACAACTCCTCTGTGTCTTTTAACCAGGACAAGTCCAACTTTTCATTTGCAACAACAATTTCATAAAAACTCTTTGATGCCGGTAAATGGAAGCAAGCATTTATTGGAGGTGAGTTTTGTAACTCCACCTGCACCAAGGATTTCCCATTACTCCCAATTATTTATCTAAGGAAATTTCCATGAACACCAAAATGGCGAAACTTACATTTCAGACTGCTTTGTGTGAAATAACTGAATAAAACAACACAGCAGCTGGTATCAAACAGGTTACAGTCTTAGAAGTTTTGATAGCCCTTGTAAGTATATAATAATTTAAAATGTTTTTATAAGCATCACAATGCCTCAGACAGACTGCTTCCTTCCTAAACTGGTTGGAGAGAGTGAATCTGTGTTGGAACCCTGGATGCTGAGAATTTTAGACTTTCTGTGTTAAGAAAACTCTGCATTTGACCATTTGGTCTTGAAGATTGCATCCAAAATTAAATTGTAGAACTCAGATTATAAGTGTGTACTTTAAATAGAAATGTGCAATATCACGCAGTAGAAAACTTAAGAGTTTGAGGTTTTAGAATATAGTAATAGATATAAAACTAAGATAACTAAAACTAAGTTTTAGAGCAGTAACTAGTCCTTCTTCACCTTCTTCTTCATGAGTTTAAGTAGTATTGGGCAACTGGACAGAAAAGTCCACATTGCAAGATATAAATGATTAGTTATTAAGTTAAAATAAAAATAATTTAAGTGCCATTTCTTAATTGAATAGTTTTTCCTTAAGAGACCTTGTAGAGATAAATAAAAGACCATTTTATAACTTATTAGTGAAATACTGCAGAACTCACAACTTAGAAGGCTGTAATATCACAGAATCACAGAATTTCTAGGTTGGAAGAGACCTTCAAGATCATCGAGTCCGACCTATGTTCTAACACCTCAACTAGATCATGTCACCAAGTGCCACATCCAGTCTTTTTTTAAACACACCCAGGGATGGTGACTCCACCACCTCCCTGGGCAGATGATTCCAGTATTTGACCACTCTTTCTGCAAAAAATTTCCTCCTTAATTCTAGCCTGTATCTCCCTTGGCGCAGCTTGAGACTGTGTCCTCTTGTTCTGTCTGTTGTTGCCCGGAGGAAGAGACCGACCCCCAGCTCACCACAGCCGCCCTTCAGGAGGTTGTAGAGAGTGATAAGGTCGCCTCTGAGTCTCCTTTTCTCCAGGCTGAACAACCCCAGCTCCCTCAGTCGTTCTTCATACAGCTTGTGTTCCAAGCCCCTCACCAGCCTCGTTGCTCTCCTTTGGACACGCTCAAGCATCTCAACGTCCCTCCTAAACTGAGGGGCCCAGAACTGGACACAGCACTCCAGGTGTGGCCTCACCAGTGCTGAGTACAGGGGAAGAATGACCTCCCTGCTCCTGCTGGCCACACTATTCCTGAGACTGGCCAGGAGCCATTGGCCTTCTTGGCCACCTGGGCACACTGCTGGCTCATGTTCAGCCGACTGTCAACCAGCACCCCCAGGTTCCTTTCCACCTGAGCACTGTCCAGCCACATCGTGCCCAGCCTATAACGTTGCAGGGGGTTATTGTGGCCAAAGTGCAGGACTCGGCACTTGGACTTATTGAACTTCATCCCATTAGATTCTGCCCATCCATCCAATCGTTCCAAGTCCCTCTGCAAAGCTCTCTGTCCCTCTAACAGATCGACACATGCTCCCAGCTTAGTGTCGTCTGCAAATTTGCTAATGACACATAAATATAAATAAGAAATAATGAACATCTGAATCCAAACACAAGCACTTTCAATCACAACCCTAACCTTAGAAAAGAACCAAAAACCTGACAAGTCTATGCTATTTAATCTTCAGGGGACATTGTTTCTCAGTGAGAACAGCCAGTACACAGATTTTCTACTTCCTGGCTGACCCCTTCATGCTTCTGTCTGATGTGCAGGTGGGGTAAATTTACATTTTTCAATAACCTTTCTCCTAACCTAGTACCAGCTCAACAATGTCATGGCCAAGCCAGCAAGCCAGGTCCTGGTTTGTGCACAAGGACCAGGGGGTGAGAGGTGCCAGGGTCATCTTGGCAGCCGACATTTTGCTACAGCTGTGACCTCAGATGAAACCTGTCAGAATAACTCCAGGTGATCCAAACAATGTGCAACCTGTGCCATCAGCAGCTCTGAGGAGTTCTGCTGGAAGCAGGGAAAATGCTATATATCCTCAGGGGTTCCCTAGGATGGTTTAACTTCAGAAACCTCAGAGAGTTCCATAAGTCTATTAAGATTTACCAAGATATTTACTCTTCTTTAGCTCTTAAAAGGAAAGATCTTGCTTTGAACTTTCCTTTTATTTGCCTGACATTCTCTTACAATAAAACACCTCTGAGCCATTCAAAAATAAATGTCCACTTAATGTTTTCCACTGCCAAACCTTATGATTTACTATACATATTTAACAACATTTACTTAAAAATGATATCTTTCAAAATTAGCAACACGTAGCCCTAAAGATAAAACAAATGGACATCAAGAAACTGCTCTTTGCATAACTCTACAGACCTCAAGAAAGGCCTCATGAACTCTTCATGAAATTAAATTAGAAAATCAGTAGAATTATACGGTGCTGTACATTGTTTTCAGATAAACAAATTAGTACTTTGAAGTGCCTCCTTTATTCAAAGAAAAGAAACTGGGTGTAACTGCATAAATCCCTTCTTGGTTAGGCATATTTGTCAGACCTGCCTGGCCTTGCCAAGCCTGGTGTAGGGTATAAAAGCTTTATACCAGACTTTCTGCCAAACTATACCTTTGACCAAAAATGTGTGCAGTGACTGTGGTCATAGAAGTTCACAACAAAATGGAGATATCCAGAGACCAAGGAATGGGGGTGCTCTTTCCACTGACCTGCCAGTCCCCGTCCACATTCATGGGACTTCACAGGTCACATGTGCTTTCTGTGAGTGTAAGAAAAATGAGGTTCTGAATAAAAAAGTAACTCTCCTTAAAAGGGCCCTTTTACACCATTCATCTCTTGCACAATTGATTCAAATTTTATGAAGATGTCAATCACCAAATTAGCTTTTTGTTACTATACCGTGTACTCCTACAGGAACAATTTTTTAAAAAATTTATCATATATTTTAGCTAGCGTTTTAATCAAAACTTTGCATTACTCTTATTAATTTATTCTGGTTATATTACCTGGATTAGAGTACTTAAAAAAAGAAAAATAACTAAAGAAATGTGAATCTTTGCTTCTTTACATAACCTTTTAGCAGATTTTATTGTACAGTAAAAGTCAATGTTTTATATATTTTTATAGCTGAAGAAAAATTTAAATTAGTTTGGAGATTTCTGGAAGGAATCTAATCCTGTTTATAGCCATATGGAAAACCTAGAGGCTGCTCACTTTGGATTTTCAATTAGTCATTATTCTTACATTTGGCCATTACCACCATTTGTCTGGGTGTGATGACAAAATTGCCAGAAATAGGCAGATTCACACATGGTACAAGATGTCTTGCTAGGATATATTCCTTCTTCTGAGTCGACAGTTACTATTTGGGGAGTTTTAGATCTTGTTTTTACCATTCAACACAAATGTTTTAAAACGTGCTTGTAGGAGTCCTTTAGGACGGTTCTTTTCTCACAGAAATTAATAGAAAAACTCCTACTGATTCTCAGCTTTGTTACAAGGAGAAACCAACCAAAATAACTCCCTTGCAATTTCTCTTTCTCTTTTTTTTTTTCTTTTTGATTTTCTTTTGGCTGTCAGTTACAGACAAAAAAAATCTATCAAAAGCAGGCACAGACTTCCTGAATGACTCTTCAAAGTTCACAGTCTACATCATTCTCATCTCCTTCCCTTCCATCTCCCCTTCCACCATGAGCATACCCAAAAATCACTTCCATGCCATGAAATGTGTTCAGATACTGAGTTTGATCATAACTGTCTCTTTTCATATGAAAGCCACATCTTTTCCACAAACTTTCTGTCACTGTGATATCATATGAAAAATCCCTTCACCAGGATTTTTCTCCTGAGAAGCTGAGAAGCCTCAGAAACAAAATGTAAACAATAATTATCTGATTGCTTCAAATGTGCTTTGGAGGTTGTTCACCAACAGGTGCATCTTTGATTGGCTCCATGTGAATTGTTTTTGCCTAATGACCAACCCCGGTCCAGCTGTGTCGGGACTCTGGTCAGTCATGGGTTTTATTACTCATTCTTGCCCAGCCTTCTGATGTCTTCTTTCTATTCTTTAGTACAGTTTTAGTATATAATTTGTTTTAATAAAATATAATATAATAATAAATCAACCTTCTGAGAACTTCCAGTCAATTGTCTTCTCTCACCTCGTCCTGAGGACCCTCACAACAACCCCCCAATAACTTTCCCCCAACCATTAATTTTTTCACATCTCCTTTATATGGGAACTGGGCTTCCTCTCTCCCAGCCCTTCTGAAAACACAGTTCCCTACCTGGCAACACCAGCAACTATTTAAGAGACAAAATGAAAAAGGAAATTGCTGCTCAAAGAAACCTCACATTGAAGGCGGATTCCTGATTCGAGTCAGGCACAGGCACCAGTTAAATACACCAGGATATAAGAAGAACCACAAAGGATTGTTAATAATTCATTTGGCATGAACAGACACATTATCCTTCTGGCTCTTAGAAAGGCCATGAAAGGAGGCTCAAGGCTGGCATCTCCCAGAGGGCCCTTATTTGTAGAGACAGCTAAAGAAACAAGTAGAGTCATAAAATAAATTCAGTAGGAGGGGACCTCAGGAGGTCATCCGTCCCTGAGCCCTGCTTGGTGCACAACTGGCAGTGTTGCATGATGAATTCCACTGCTGTACAATGAGCTGAATGACGAATCGCCAGCTCAAGTTGGTGACATCAGATCCCAGTTCCATGGCACAGAAATAGAAGCTGTCTCCTCAAGATAAAACACACCAAGGGAGTAGAGAGCACTATAATTCTGGGGAGATTTCATTTGAACAAGAGGAATTATTCTTATAGCCAGAAGGAGAAAGGAATATTTTTGGATCCTTGCATATTTCAAACTTGAAACAATTTTATGATCTGTTACAATGAGTCCTATACTATTCCCACCCTAATTTGATATAACATTAATTTTCAGAACGGAAAGAGATTTTCTGAGTGGTTGATTAAGTTTAGACCAGACACCTTTGTACAAGAATATTAAAAAAATAGAAAAGCGAATTAAGAATCTACCACCAGTGCAGTGGACTTCTCCACAGAAAATTCTCTTGTTTCTTTAGCTAGATTACAATAGGCTTTATCAGTATTATGGGAGGAAGTTGTATGATAAAGAAGGAAGAGAGAAGTCAATGTTCAGTCTCTGAACTGACTTAAGAGTGCCTTGGGTTACAATGTAAGGTGTAAGCAAACTATGTATTCTACCCCTATCCACATTACCTTCTGAGGAGGTGTTAAAGTGGGTGGAGCAGCGTTCCTTTCTCTTCCCCATGACTCAACCATGGTAGCTCCCTCTGGGGAAGCAGTAACCACCCTGAGATGGATCCATCTCTGCTGATGGGCCATCAAGAACTGCCCAGAACAACTCATAATCACATCCTCCCCTGCTCTGGGGGAGGCACCAGACAATCTGCCTGGACATCATCTGGGGCTTGGGACACCACGATACCACCACTGGATTCCCAGAGGACAAGAACTCTCCACCACCACTTCTGGACCTCCAGACAAGGACCAGCCCTTTCCACAGGATCACCACTTGGATAAGACCACATCCATCCCTCCAACAGGACTGTAATCACCATTTAATTGGACTGCTGGCACCACCCTGACCAGCAGGATGACAGCTTCTCCTCTGACTTTCCCAGTTCAAACTAGTATTTCTGTAGCATTGCCTCTATTGTAATTTTCCTATTAAATTGTAGCTCTGACTTGGAATCTCTCACAAGGTATTTCTGTGTGGGGTTCATTCCTCCCTCTTTTGAAGGTTTACCTTCAAGACAGCACAAATAGTTTGCAGCAAGCCTATGTGCTCTAGAGCACCATCAAACACTCGATCCAGCCTCTGGAGCAATTTACAGCTACAGTCTTCCCATCCTGATCTGGTTAGTCCTCACCACACTGCTCATTGTGGTCTACAGCTTCTTCATGAGGACAAGCACAGGACAGGCACTGATCTCTGCCTTCTGGTGACAGGACACAAGAGGAGGGCCTGAAGTCGTGGAAGGGAAGGTTGAGGTTGGATATCAGGACAAGGAGAGGTTGGATATCAGGAAAAGGATATCCTTCACCCAGAGGAAGGTTGGGCACTGGAACAGGCTCCCTAGGGAATTGGTCAATAAGCCTGGCAGAGTTCCACAAGTGTCTGGACAAGGCTCTTAGGCACATGATGTGACTCTTAGGGATGGTCCTGTGCAGGGCCAGGAGTTGGACTCCATGATCCTTGTGGTCCCTTCCAACTTAGAATACTCTGATTCCACGTTTCTACCAGAGAATTAGCACAGCTTAAGTAGCTGGTACACAAAGATGCAGGCAGACCTGAGAAGAAGCTGATATAACCAACCGAGACTCACAGAAATGATCTCCTTTGTGCTCAGAAAGCAATGACTGCAACCTTCAGCAGCTCTGCATAGCAAACACAGTTATTCTTACACACACAAGAGCCTGAACCTGCTGCTTCTTTGTCCTCCCAGGGCACATCCCTGGGGCTGGAGCCCAATCCCTGTCTAGTGTGCTGAAATAAAACGGCTGGAGAAATACCTGACGTGTCCTTCTACCTTACCAGTGTTTTCTAGCTTAAATATGCTTCTAGTAATAATTAACATGAATTGAAATACCTAATATAAATGTGGGATAAGATTTTAAGTTTATAGGTGAAAGGTTTGGGGCAATTCCAACCTCATTTTCCCTCCCTTAAGTGCTCTCCCAACTGTTTGAGCTTTTTGTTTCTTTCTTACAGTTTATTATGAACACTTTGTATAATTTCTCTTCAATTTCAGCTGCAGAACTACCCTCAAACACATCTCAAGGATCTTTGGATCCATGTAGCCACTAACCCTTTATACAAAACTCTTACATTTCCCGATCTGCACTGAACTAAGAATAAAATTGAATGTACTATGCAAGGTGCATAATTCATAAGCTGCCCAAGTGGGGAAATTGAAGAGTGATTGGCATCTTGCTTTAAAGTAATCATATTTTGGATGATCTAGCTACCCACAGGAACTGAAGATCCAGATCTTCACTAAAAGAGTCCAGCATCTTTTGCTCTTCCTGATTCCAGCTGGAACACGAAAAGTACAAGAAACCTTTCTCTCACTGAAGTGTTTTCAGCTAACTGAACACTTTGGGGTTTCAAAGCAGCAGCATAAAATCAAATTCCGTTTTCAAGATCTGTAGCAAAATAATCTAGATCTTCTTGTGCATTCTTTTAGTGTTAGAGATGAGTTACTTAACATGAGTATTAATGTGCTCAGTTATGATGACTAATGTTTTCAGTCTATATTGCATTCCTGTGAAAGAATTATTGGTGCCAGTACTGAAGATCTATAAAAGAAGATTTATAATACAAGACCCAGTAGAATTTACTGGTATAGCAATTTTAATACTCCACTCCTTCCCCCTATTGGGTATCCATTAACATGAAAAGAAGGGAACTAATTCATCTTTTATGCTCCTCCATTTCTAACATAACACATTAACGAGGACTTATTAGTTATTCTTTCCCTTAACATGTTGTTAACACTTCCTTGTCATGACTTCAGGTATTTTTTTCACTTGTGCTGACACACCAAAAGAATATCAAAAAAATATAAAAGCAAACCTAAGAGCCTATTAAAAGCAAACTTAAGAATCTATCATCAATTAAATTGGGACTCACAGAATTATTTAGGTTGGAAGGGACATCTTGAGACCTTCTAGTCCAACCTCCCTGTTTAGCAGCAGCTTTTCAAGGTCTTTCTTCGTTGGGTTTTGAACATCCCTGGAAATTTCTAGAGCACATAGCACAAGAATGTTATACCCATTTGCTCACTTCAAAATAAACACACATAAATGCCAAAGAAAATAAAGAATTTATCCTTCATCTCTAGCATCTATAGAAGAACTTCTGACATTGTGCAAACAGTTTTTGAAAGGTATACCATGAATCATTCTAGAGTTTATGAAACACTTCCTTAAAATCTAAAAGAAATTTTGTAGGGGTTTTCTATTTGTTGTTGCTGTTTTGTTTCCTGGGGGGTTTTGGTGGGTTTTTTAGGGGTGGGTAGGGTGTGAGCATGCTTTTGCCAGAGTTAAGCTACTTCTTATATAAAGAGAATACTTTCAGCACAATCAGAAAGCAGGCACCAACTATTCACGAGTTCTCATGGTCAGTTCCTACCACAGATTTTCATTTTCTGTCTTAACACAAAGCAGCATTTTACTCCAAGAGCCAAAAACATGAGTAAAAGGCATCAATCAGTATTTCTAGGTGCAGCTTTTAAAGATTTTCTATACTTGATGAGCTGCAAATTATAAGGAAATAAGACTTGAACCCTCCCTGTTTCCTGTCCTAAAGAAAAATGACAAAAACACTTATCATTTTCTACATTTAAGTTTTTAATTTTGACTTGTTTAACCTGGAACCTTGAGGTCACCACAGAACTTTGGATTTAATATCATCCAAAAAGACCTTGAGAAATTTTCATCCCAAACTCCCCAATTAATTGTCGACAGCATTTCTATGTGCACACTCAGAATGAAAAAAAAAAATTAAAAAAAAGACTGCAGAAATTTGGCACTTCAGCATCTAAAATACAGTTTGAAAAGTATGTAAAATGAAGTGACAACAAATGCTTGGTATTAGCTGGATCATGCAATAGGTGATAATGACATTCCTGGCAAAAGATCAGCTCCTCTCCAACATCTGTTAGGGATGGAGCCATGAAAAACAAAGCAGTTTCATCTTGTGGGGGCTTGTGCAGACATTTGCTTCTGTTTTGATCTGTCATGTTTTAAACTCCCTGAACTTGATCCTTCAGTTGCTTTGCTTCCTGTTTTTTTCTTTACAGAACCTTTGAGTGTCTAACATGCAAAACCACAGTGATGAGTATTTTTGTGAATGTTGACCAGCCTTCTTTCATTTAAAAGATGTGCTGAATTTGTCTGATTATAGATTAAAAGCAAACCTGGGCTGTGTTTCAAGACTGTAACAACAATATCCTACCAGAGAATGGGGTTGTTTCCTATTTTGTGAACATTTTGGCACAACTAAATTTATAATTCCTGTCTTCTTGACTAATATTTTCCATTGCCTTGCCCTTATCTTTCCTAACACCAATTTCCTATTCCATTCAATATTCATAACAAATTAGCACCCAGTAGCAACTACTCCATTTCACACGGAAATGTTTAAGTGGAAGAACTTAAAGCTACTTTTATAATTTAGTAAAAAAATCTAGAAATATATTAGTAAGAAACCTCATCAGATTAATTCTAGGATCCAAAATGCCTAAATTACTTTTTCCTAAGAACCTCATTAAATTTTTACAAGTTGCTAAATGTCCAGCTCTGAAGGCAGTACATAGGTATGAGGTCAGCAGAAAAAGACAGTTTATGGACTGAACCTTAAAATTAATTGTCCTCACCAATGTAAAAAGGCTTTCTCTGAAACACTTGACTCTATTTATTCATTAAAGGCAAGATGAACAAGTTCCATGCTTCCAATCCCTCCGAAATAAATGACCTTGGATTCCTACAATCAAAAGAGGGACAGTAACTGCATTTATGCAAGTAGATTTAATAGTTAAAACACACGAGCAGCCCTGGAAGCTCAGATTCTGGTACAGAACTCCATCACACACCTCTGGCCTTCATTTTTTTTGCAGTAATCTCAATTCACCTGCAGGGGCTAAGTCTGTCTCCACACCAACCTAGTGCACAGTCTGATCCTTGGAATGCCTGGAATATTTCTGGTCTGCATGAGATCCAGGCATGAATAGTCTCAGCATGATGGTGGCCAGAAACTCTGGTCTCCTCTGAAATTACTATGAGGAGTATAAAGTTAAACACTCTTTTTAAACACTCACCCATTTTCAGAAGCAGACATTCAACCTGAATCTTTAATAGCTGCAAGTCACTGGCACATAGTTCTGATTTAAGTGCTTCTATAGTCCAGAGAGCATTGGATGTTCAGAACACTCCCTAACAGCCACACAGAAATGCTTATTCAGTAAGACAATGAAAAATCCACATTTTTCTTCAAAATCCAAATTTTTCTTCACTAAATCCATAAAGGCCATAAGGCCTTAGCTGAGAAAGCATAAACACACACAATCAATCTGTTCAGAGGAGAAGCAAGCCTGGAAAAAAATCAGGAAGACTGAGAAGCCTCAAAATGCCATGTGATGAGAACAGACCTAAATGGGCACCATATATCCACATGTCAATAATTCTGCTTTGCTCCTCCACTGTGGCTTTTCAGGGAGCACCAACAACCTGCAAGTAAGCTGGTAGCAAGGGCAAGGGGCAGGAGTGAGCTACCACCCCAGCCCACACCTCCTCCACGTCATGCTGGTCCTTTAACACATCCCAGCACTCACAGAATGTGGGGCACTGAATCAAAATCTATCCTGTAATTATATTTGTGTGATCTTCCTGCTGCCACCTTCCTACCTTCTACCAAGACAGAGCACCCTGATGGAAATGAACTTGTTGAAATCAGATGAGCAATGTCCTTACAGTCCTCACTGTCAAGCCCCCTTAAGTGGAAAAACGTTGTTACAGTAAAATGAAAGACTTTTTAATAACATTTTTCAGCAGTCTGGACTTCCTGATTAAAAAAAAAAAATTAAACCGGTATTCTTTTTAGAAAAATGTAGTTTGTGGGATGTGTCTTAGCCCAAGGCAGAGGGCTCGGAATTGGATGACCTTGAAGGTTCCTTTCAACTCAAACTATTGTATAATTCCACGTACAGGGCTTTTAAAGCTCCTTAAAGCCGTCAGGTGTTAGCTGATGGTTGGTCACTGACAAGAATACACCCTGCCAAACAACAGAGGCAAATCTGCAGGGCCTGAGAACATTACCAAAATGATGTAAATGAACTGTGGCTTGGAAAAAAAGACACCCTTTAGCAGCAAGCTGAAAAATTAATTTACAGGTGTAACTTTCAGTAAGGGTCAGAAAAAATTCATTCATTAGAATTACGGGAGGTAAAGTTTTCTTATAAATATTACAGGACCTTTAAAAAGTGTCATCATTGTAAAATGGACTTAAATCATGGTCATTAATTATTAAGCATTACTCTAGTTCTTCACTGATGTTTTTAAATGGAATTAGGTTTCCTCAATTGCAGTAGCATATCACTGCTATCTATTTATAAACAACTTTTCTTTAGGTGCAGAAGTGCCTTTTCATGATGGTATCAAAGTAGGTTATCACTTTGAGGCAATACTTCTAATCTTAAATGAAAGCAATCCATTACTTGGGGAATGAAAGAGACAGATCTGAGGGTACCTATGAGTTTAATAGCATCCCAGATGCTCATTCACTGTACTCCCAATAAAACAAAGTCAGATTTATAGCTTTTTTTTTTCTTTTTTTTTTTTTTTAAGGGAGAATAGTGTCTTTATATTTTAAAAGGCCTGGGAAGTCTGAACAAATGATGTCAGAAAAGCTGCCTGTTGACAACTGCTGATCTCTCTTGATTCCTCTAAGCTGTTGATATTAAACATTTCCAAAGTCAAATACAGAATCCAGTGTCTTAAACGTTTTGAATTTTTAACTTAAATAAAGAACCATACTACATGCCCATGCCTTATTACTGAGGAGTTTTATTACTTATTTTATTGCTTATTTCTATTATTTACTACTTATTACTGAAGGTTTAATCTTTGTTGTGGCCATGCCATCATACTTCTGATCTGCCCCAAAGTTGAAAACACTGCTAATGAAAAAAAAAAAAAAAAAAAAAAACTAAAAGACTTGTCCCTTTAAAAGTCCTAAACCAAGCTCTATGAGCCAATCTGTGGATAGCTAATAGCAGTAGACAGTAGATGCTAAATACAAGTGCCATCTCTCTAAGCAAATGATAAGTTCTGTATCTCAGTATTTTTGTGCATGCAGGAGCAGGAATTGCATCCTTGTCTCCCCATTGGTATGCATTCACAGCAGCTCAAAATACAGCTTAGAAATGCTGGGCTTGGAAAGGTTAGAAAGTCTTCAAAAGGAAATTGTCATCCCAGAACTGCAATTAAAAGTGTGTTTTCTTAAAAGAATCTCCAGGTCACCACATCATACTGCCATGAGGTTCTCCTCAACCACTGAAATTGTTATTACTACTTTCCAGAAAAATCTACTATTAACTAAGCTGCTGTGATGAAAGGAGGTAAAATATAAAACATACTGTCCAAGATAATGCATTTACCTAAAAAAACCCTAGCAGAATTTATCTCTAGTCTGAGACTGAACAGTTCATTCTCCAGGGAGAATAAGTACAGAACTCTTATGTAAGAAAGTACATTAGAACAATTCCTCTGGATTACGTGCGTGCGTAAGGGCTGAACTCTTCTTTTACTCAATATAACACCACAGACAGCAACCTGAAAATGAAAAAAAAACCAAACCAACACAGCCACTGCAACATAAGAAGGCGACGCCAATTTCAAAAAACCTGCTGGAGGTAAAGTCTCAGTTCCTTCAGCTTTATGCCATCTTCAGACAAACAGGTTTTCGTTCTGACCTCAGCATTTGTGTGCGTCAGCTCTCCCAGTACTATTTTTGCTTCACTTCTCTCATCTAACAATATCAATGTCCTAGAGAGTTCTGCCTGTTAAATTTAAGTGTATTTCCCTCAGTGCCTTAGCTCTTTGTTGTAAAGAATTCTTTATGTTCTATACAGACCCAGAGTGCAGCCATGTGTGTCAAATTGCAATAGGACACACATGGCTGTGTGTTTCTAATTAATAAGTTTCTAATTAGATGTCTAGCTTTAATATTGTTATTCATACCAATTGAAAATAGAACTACCATAGGTTATTGACTTTGTGTTGAGCAGACCAGACCACTGGCCTGAGAGCCAAAGTAGGCATGATGTACTTTTGTGAGCTTCAAACAGCTGCTTTTAGGGTGGGTTTTTTGCAGACTATTGACATTACAATTCACTTTAGGAAAACAGCACAAAAGCTGGCAAGGCTTTTTAAAATTTAAAATAGAATAGTGAAAACTCATGCCCAGACAGTTCTTACCAAACTCTGAATTGTAGAACCCAGCAGAAGGCCAACTTTCACTCCCCCAAAAAGGAAGTAGAAGTAGGCTGTCTGCTGCCAAGCAATGAAGTCACCCTATAATCATAATTTATTAACACAGAAATCTTAGTCTAAATTACAAGCCTCACTGTTCCTTCTATTTATAGTGGCTGTAGTTTGCCTCCTCCTTCCTCAGGTCAGTTCTTGCAGTAGCTTCCCAAAGGTGCCCTTCACAAGGGCATTCAGTTTGTTCACAAATTTTTGAATATATACACACACATACACATAGCCTTTGTAGGTCTTCTACTGCCACAAACTGTTTCTGCTAGTCAGGTTAAAATATCTGGACAACAAGGCAGAATGAGGTCAGTGATACACTTCCAACTTCTTCTTACCAACCACCTTCTTTTTACTTAGACAATTCCTGGCTTTCAGCCTACAATTTACTGCGGACTACCACTCTAGAGACCTAGGTGGTCTGATCTAGTCTACAGACCTGGATGGCCTAGTCTAGAGACCTGGATGGCCTAGTCTAGTCCAGAGACCTAGATGGCCTAGTCTAGTCTAGAGTCCTAGATGGTGTGTATCTGCTCATAAAATACTGTAAATCTGTCTCAACCCTCTCTTCTTTCAAATGAGGGAAGGTTGTCAATCAGCTTTTCCATGACCCTAAACAACCCCTGATCATAGGGATGAATTATATGGATATAATATATAAAAATATATCTAGGATGCAACCTGTGTGATTGCAGATGGTTCCTGAACTGCAGCTCTGCCATGCAGACACAAACACAAATATTGCCCAGTTTGTCACCAGGCTGATGAGGAAGACCTTGGAAGAAGGCTCCCAAAACACAGGCAGGAAGAGATGGTGCAGGGTAAGGGAGGCACTGCTCCCATGCCCCAGAATACATACTCTGGGGCTGCAGCTGCACTTCTGTGAGCACTTCAGGGAAGAAAATGGCCTTTTAAAGGTAAGCCTTTCTCACTTTTAATTCCAATTCCCTTAGCTAAAAAGATGATACAAACACTTTCTTTTAAACTAAACAGAAGATATGGATCTTAATGGGTCCTTTTAACCTCTCAGTGCAAGCCCTATTTCTCAATATAAGAATACACACAATCTCAAGGCAGTGTATTTTAACCCTTTAACTGTCATTAAACTCTTACAAATATTATTTCCTGACATCCCCTACCAGTAGATTGTGCTGAAGAAAACAAAGTGAACTTTGCAAAAACAGTTACTGTAATTCTTTTGCTATCTCCAAAAGCCATGGAAGACAGAAGCAATACATATATGTAAGCAAACACAAATATTTCAATTGGAAAAGAACCGAAAGATTTGAAATTGTATGATGATATTCTGAATTCTTGCCTGAGGAAGAGTTTAGGTTAAAAGGAACATTAAAGACCATCTCATTTCAAACCCCTGCCACGGCCAGGGATGCCTTCCACTAGAGCAGGCTGCTCAGAGTCCCATGAAGCTTGTTTTTGAACATTTCCAGAGATGCGGCATCCACAGATTCTCTGGGGAACCTGAGTTCCAGTGTCTCACCCCCCTTACAGTAAAGGATTTCTTCCTAATACCCAATCTGAATTTATTCTCTTTTCAGTTTAAGCCATTTCCTCTTATTATGTCACTACGCACCCTGGTAAAAGATCTCCCTCCAGCTCACTTGCAGCCCCTTTGGCTAATGGAAGGTGCTGGAAGGTGCCCCAGAGACCTCTCCAGGGTGGAAAAGCCTTCACAAGAGAGGTGTCTGAGCACCCCTAATACCTTTGTAGCCTCATCTGGGCTTGCTCCAGCAGGTGCACATGAAATCCCCATTGCAAAAAGTTTGTGGAAGAGGAAAAAAAGGAGGACAAATTTTGTGGAGGAGGACTTTTCCCACAAGGTTATAGGGTTCTGAACATATGGCACTCCTTAAAACTTGGAGTGAGGAGCACCTGTCTGCTGCACCTAGACCCCCCTGAACAAGGGCCCAGAACATCCAATATTGAATGCACCATCACACAGCTCTTCAATAAAGCAGGATTAAACCCTGCAACAAAATTTTTAGCATCCTGGCCTGGTGTTCTTCTCCTTCTTTTATAAGATAGTTCTATTTTTATCTTGCCAGAAGCCAACTTTATTCTTAGTGAACTTTTTTGGTAGAAAAGTAAACCAGGCCACTTGCCACATGTCAGTGTAGAAATACACCTGCATGGCAAGAGTACATTTAAATGAGAAAGTGCAAAGTAGTGCGTGGAAATTTCTGGCTAAATGAAGAAATTCTCTGTTTTCAACTGGAATAAATTCAGAAGTCAGAACATTTTAAGCACCTACTACATAACTTTTGCTAGTGTAAACATCAGCTCAGTTTCAAGTAAATTTTGGCTCTATCGAGTCACAAGGTCAGCAGAAACTCTCAACTCTCTGAGTTAGTATTTTCTGAAACCTGGTTTTACATCTTTTTGAACTCAAGTATGAAGCCCTCAGATTGAAAATATAGTTTTCAAAACCCCCTGATTTGCCAGAAGAGTGTTAAAAGAGTACCCTGTTTACCACGTAGCTGTCCTGGCAATATCCTGAAGTTTTATTCTCAATAACATCCATCCACAGATCTCACCATTAGCATTATACATTTCACAAGCCAGACCACAGCTTTTAAACTGCACAAATTGCTGATTTGTCAGCAAATGCTGTCTTGGCCTGGTGTGCTTCTTTGAGGTGGGATGGAGTTAATTTCTTCATACTAGCAGATACAGGGCTGTATTTTGGATTTGTGCTCCCAACAGTCCTCCTTTAGGTATTTCACACATAAAGGTTATATTTACAGAACCTGTATTTTAATATAAAATTTGCTCATTTGAAGAAGCTAGTTCTAGTTGGTGCTTCTGTTTGAGCAGTGATAGAAAATATATTGAAGCAACAACAGAGATGTAAGTTACACTCAGCAAAATATAGCAATTGTAGTCTCTGGTTAATCTCTACTATGGATAAAGCTACAAAGTTGGTGCAACAACCAAAATATCAGCAATGGGAGAGAAAGAGTAAATTAGAATTTGATGAGTAAGTGAAACCTCCCATTCTACACCACAGGTATTCCCATCTGTATGGAATTCATGTTTATATGGCCTGCCCCAACAACACCCAACTGGGAAAGCTCCCAGTGGGTCTGTGGTGTCTCACCCCAAATGTACTACAGAAGCAGAATATCACAGCACAGTATGAACACAGAATTAAACATGTTTAAGACCTCAAGACTTCATAATCTCTTCCCAACAAGAATAAAAATTCAAATTTGTCATAACTATGCAGGTTTCAATCAATATGCTATAATTATTCCTTAGCAGGTACACTCCATTTGAAAATTTGCACAATTCAAAATTCCCCGTGCCATTTCAGTAACTATGAAATTGTCATAATCAATAAAACAATAGGCTTTGTTATAATTTTTTCCAGGATTTCCAATTTAACACTTTTTCACAATTAAGACCTAATTAACATCTGACACAGTGCAACAGCTTTTGTTTTGTCACAGAAGGAAAGTAGTGTGTCTTTAATAGATTTTAGCTACATTAAAGTAGCTCAAGTACTTAATTATTTACTTTTGTTTTTCCCTCCCCAATCCCACCAGTTCATTTCATTACATTTCATTTTTAGTGAAAATTATTTTAGTGCATAAAAGCATAAAGCCTTTAGACATTGACCTTCCATCACTTTCAGAAATGAAAGGTGTTGGGGAAATTCCAATGCAGAAGCTACAAACATGCTGCCACCACTAGAAACCTGCTACAAACCTGCTGCCACTACTAGAAACCACCATTTCATTATATTTCATTTTCAGTGGGATGTATGAAAATCATTGTATAGCATAAAAGCATAAAGCCTTTAGACACTGACCTTCCATGGCTTTCAGAAATGAAAGACCGTGAGGAAATTCTAATATAGAAGCTACAAACACGCTGCCACTCCCGGAAACCTGCAGGAGGCAGGCAGAAGTGAATTTGAAAGCCCACATTTGTGAGTCCTTAGGGGTGAACACCTGTTGGAACCCAGGACATTCCTCTGGCTGCCCTGGAGGACTCAAGACCCTGGCAAGGGGCTCAGAGACCTTGGCACAGAGTCACAAACACCTGTGCCTTTGATTTTAGCCCATGGAAACAATTACCAACTTTGTGTGAAGAGTTACAAGCCACAAGGGTTTGAGTAGAATGATAGTGAATTGGTCACAGGGTGGAAAAGTAGAATTTTGGGATTTTTAGAATGGGGGTTCAAGAGGCAAGATGGAGGAATCTGGGTGTGTCCTGTCCTCCTTCTTCTCCTTCTTGGTCTCCATCTTCTTCTATGATGGTGACACTTCTGGATTGGTTTAGAGTAGAGACAGACTGTCTAACATAGGTGATAGGTATTGGAAAATTATTGTAAATAAAGTACAGGTAGTTTGCAGCATAAAAGCTAACACCACCCCAAGGGCAGGCACTGTGCCACAAACCAACCTGCCAGACAGACCTCAGTGGGACAGAGAAAGAATGTAACAGAAAAGAGAAAATAAACAACCTTGAAAAGAGAGCTGAGGAATTTCAACTTCTTCTTCAGTGTCAGGGGTGGGAAAAAGAGACTTTCTAACACCTCAGGGTCATCTTGACACCAGAGACTTTGTCAAACACCCTTTAGGGGTGAACACATTCCATCCCCCTATGATCTCTTTTGAGACAAGCAAGTTTCTATAAAGGCACTATTAATATGGCACTGCCAACAGTCTCTTGGAGCTCCCTCGGCAAGGACACCTGGGAAAGGCCAGGTGATGGTGGCATTATCTGGAGCAGGAAATGTGCTGGTGAGGTGCCTGCAGCTCCTGGTGCCTCCTCCATGGAGCAGCTTCTCTGACTGATGACACCAGCTCAGCTCCTCTGCTGTCTTTCTACACTCCTTCCATTCCTCCTGCTCAGTCACACCGCAGATTTAGCTCTTTCAGGACATCAACTATTTTACTTTTCAACTGCTAGACTACAAAGAACAGACGTCTCACTAAATTCATCATTAAAACCACAATGCAAGGGAAGGCAAGGCTCTTTAAAATGATGCAATCTCCCAGTCATTAGGATAGTTAAATTCCCCGCCTTTAAAAAATGCTCTGCCTTTACAAACATAGATCTTAAGAACACAACCATCCATTTGCAGCTCTTTCTATATAAATGTAATTAGGGACACGCCAAGAAGCTGAAGCACAAAGAAAAGCATTGATTGACATACAGAAAATAAAAAAATCTGTCCCTAACCTTGGCTCTTCAGCTACAGGCTTGCTGCTTACTCATGGCTAACACGCTACAAGTTTTCTCTTTCAGAAATGAAATTCTTTGAAAACTTGGTCATGTTTTTTTCCAGGAACTCAGCATCACAGATCACATCACATCCCCTTGTGTTATGCTGACTAACCACAAGAATTGTATGAACTGCTGTGAAAAGGTGACAAAAACTCTTCAAGTGCTGGGGCTTGAGACATTGAAGAACACGACTACAGTAAACTAAATAACACAGTGAGCCAAAGAAGTTATTCCATAAGCTCCCAATGCTCAGGGAGAAATAATATTTTAATATGTGGAATTTTTTGAAATATATTTAAAGTGGAAAATCTTAAAATGGTAAATAAAATTTACAATTTTCTAAAAGCTACTGGCAAGGATTTTTTTTTCAAAATGGACTAAAGGAGCTTCAATAGCCCGTGCTATTTGCTCCCTAATGATTGTGTAGATAATGATAAAATTGTATTCAATGTTTAGACTAGAATGATTGTCATCAGATGAAGATACCCATGCTTTTGTTATGCTTAGGTATTGAAGGCTGTCTATTTCATTTCAGTCAAATTAGTATACTTTAAAGAAGACATTTTTCTACATTGAAATATTAAGCTATCCAGACCCTTCACTGATTTATGACCAAGAATTTATATAAAAAAGAGTGATTCTTGGTCAGGACTACCTGCCTGATCCCTGTCCTCCTACCTGACTAGTTCCAAGTGCTGTGGGAAGGTGAGGAGCCTATGCTGGGTGTGTATGAGATCCTTCTTTCTTTATTAGTTGTTAAATTTTCATTGCTGCCACAATTAACACCCTTCTCCACAGTTAGCAGTTACTCAACGCCATTAAAAATTTTAATTATTATTTCAATCCGGAACCCACCCATGGCCACAAGTCATACATAAAATCCACAAACATGCAATGCTGAACTTGCTGTTTTTCAGATGTTTTGAGTGACAAGGTATTGGAAACTCCTTGCCAGAGGATAAACTGTGCCTTTATCCAGTGTAGCTAGACTGCCTCAGCTTCCTCACTGGCTGCTTTGGACAACCAAAGTTCTTTTTATATCTTCACATCTAATTAAGAAGCTAATTTTCTGTCAGAGAAATGCCTAACTAAATGCCAGGTATGAAACTATGGGTTCAAGCTCCACCCAATAAAAATGAGCCTGAATAGAAAATACACCAATTAAATTTCTACTGAATAAGGGGTTACACACCAAGTATTGCAAGGTTTGTGGTGACCTTAAAGAGCGCTTGGTATATTCTAATTACCTCTTGCACCTTATGTGATAACAGTTCTGGTCATGGAGTTCACAACCAGGTACTATATACAGTATTTCATGTAATGATTCTTATGTTTAAGAGTTCATATAAACTTACATGTTATTGACTGCAACCGAGATGAATAAAGTTGGTTCAAAAAAATATGTTTCAGCCTTTTGTTTTAAATTCAAAATTAAAGAAATAAGATTTTAAAATTCCTTTTTCATTTATTTGGAAGAATGTATCCATACCAGAAGCCTTCGCTTCAAAATTTTAAGCTTTCAACATAAAAAGAAAATATTTATTTTAGAAAAGGTATCAACCAATGTGCTACAACTAGGCTTAGCCTTTTAAGCTTTAAGAAAGATGAAGCATCAACTGTACAAAGAAAAAACCCAAGCCACTACATGTTCAAAAAGCAAAATGTTAAGAGAATGAATAGCTAAGTTTGAAAAATGAGACATTTCCCAGCTATGTTTCATATATATATATATATGGTGTATATACACACCATATATACATATATACACACATACAAGTATCAAGTCTATAAAGTCACACACAAAATTCACTCAGTAGCCACAGTCATGCCCAACCTTGTTCTGATGGTTTTTGGCACCTTAAATATTGAATTCTCCCCTAAAGTTGACACGACTTCAAAAGCTGCAGATAAAGCATACAATACACCATTTTCTTGCAAAGGACAGCCTGGACTTTTCCATCTTTGGTCCCTTTGTAGCACCTCCATGCAGCAACACAAGGAGAACTCTCTCCACAGCAGCACCCTTTGGAAATCTCTGCCTTTTCCTCCCCACCCTGAGGAGCCCACAAACCTCTCACCAGCCCCTGCTCCCAAGCAGGATCTCCTTTTCCCTGTAGTTTTACCTGAGTTCAGAATTAACTCACTAGAATTAATTGGCATGTTGTCCCTCAGTAACAATCTGGAGACCATTTTTAATGTACAGAGTTACAGGAAATATTTACAAGTCTCGTTACACAAACGCCAAGTGCAGATTAAGAAAATCCACTGTATGGAAAACAAATCCCAAGGAGAAAAAATAGGGAGTCAACCTCAAGAACGGGAGCTGCTAAATCTTTGTTTTGGTCTGGAAGCATGTCCGGCTGAAGGCCAAAATTGGGAAGGGATCTCCAGAATTCTCCCCCAGCAGAACCAAGAAGAAAAACCAGCCTCAGAGACCTGCTTCAAACCTCAGTGAGGCAGAACCTCAACTAACCCTTCCTATTGCAAGGCACAATTTCTTACCCTCTGTTGAAGTGCAATGATTGTTACAGCAGAGATTTGATTTTAAATACTCTTTTTAAAAAATCTCAGGGGTTTTTCTACTTTTTTTTCCCTTTCTAGTGATGAACTACTACTAAACTAAATTGCATCTTTGCTAGAAAATCACTTCTCCAGCGGCTCAGCTTTACTTAGAGAAAATGTACACCATGCCCTGTGCTACAACCAAGTTTTAAAATCACACCAAAAGCAGCCTATTCTCAGTGAGAAGTGTAATCAGTTACTTATCCCCATTTTGCTGTTGTTCCTTTGCACTAAACCAGCACTGTGTGCAGACTGAGTGATTTCCCATTTTCTGTTTGCCACTGGAGACTTCAACCAAGCACCAAAAAATCAATGGTGCCTCATGAAAAACACTTGTGTGCTGGGGATCAGCACTGGGGCTTGCAGGCAGCTCACATCTACTGCAGCACAGGGAGACCCTTGTGCAAAATTAAAACATGCTTTTCTGCCCTCCTATTAAAGTTAATTCATAGAAATTCTCTGCATAAGAACTGTTATTCTCACTGCCAAGATACAATCTTCTTCAAAGTACTGTTTGCAATGCATAGTACTACCATTAAAATATTTATCATTTTTAAGTGAAAATATTTTCTGCGAAGTTCTCCAAACATGTATAGGTACACACACATAGTTCTAAAAACATATATTAACTTCCTCTTCATAAGAAAGCACCACAAACAGAAAAAAAATGGTTTTGGAAAAAGGAATTTATAGCTTTGGATTTGCTTTTAATGAAGAATTTGAAGCCACTCTATTATTAACATTCTTTATCTGATTCTACAAAAAAAGGTTCTTTTGTGTTAGCATATTTTGCCAGACTTTAGCATGTCAGGGCAGACAATCTGTGAATTAAGTTCTTGAAACAGATACTTTTCATGTCTAGGAGTAGAACAAAATGAAGAACTGAAGTAGCCAACTGCAAAAGATCTGTCAACAATTCCTTTATAAAGAGCCATTCTCAGGAGGTTACAATTATCACAGCAGGACATTTTTTCAGGGAAATAATTTTGCCCTGGATGGCTTTCTGGCTTATAGTTGTGGGTTGGGTTTTTTATTCCTCGCTTTAAATGAATAATGACAGTTCCCATATCTGTAAGAGGAAAATTACACATTACTTACCACTCACACTTCTCTCAACAACCTTAAAAGCACCTCAAAATAGGTCTAGATTTCACTCATTTCAGCTTCTCTGATATTTGAACTGAAAGCTTCACATTAACGCACTATCATAAAATCTAATAATAGAATTTAGATGTAAACTCTAATACAATTTTTGCTTTGAAGATTTATCTGTCTTTTAGATCACAGAAAAAAAAAAGAAAGAAAAAAGTCTGGCTTTGGAGCAAAAGGCTATTTGAATGAACTTTTTTCTTACATACATGCAGATACTATCTCAAAATATGTCAAATAATGCAAAACATCCACTGTTTGGAGAAGGAACAAATGCTGATTCACCCTCTAGCTCAAGGCTTAACTCAAAATTCTTTCAAGACAAAGGCAAATCATTTGTAAATTTGCATTCTAAATCACCAGGGAGAGCATGGCAAGGCTTTCCTGTAGCATGTTGTGAAAACTATTTTTACAGAATTCTGGAAAGGGCAGAAATAATGATCACTGATTTAAAGTTGCTGGCTATTTTTGGAACCTGAAGCAAACAGCCCTATTAAGCAGAGAATCACAGGCCATTCTGAGTTGGAAGGGACCCATGAGGATTACTGAGTCCAGCTCCTGGCCCTGCACAGGGCACTTGGTGCCAGGCTTGGAGCTGTCCCCACATCCCTGGGGAGCCTGTGCCAGTGCCCAGGCACCCCTTGGCTGAACATTTCCTCCTGATATTCCACCTGACACAGGCCATGCCCTCGGGTCCTGCCCCAGACAGAAGGGATATGCAACTTTCCCTTTTTCTGGAAGTTCATAATTTGAATTAAACCTGTTGCACATCAGAGCTCTGGCACACGTTCTTTAGAAAAAGCACAGTTTAGAAAGCAGGGCACAGAACAAATGCTACAAGTACTCGTACTCAGCTGTGTTTTTCCTTCACATTAGAAAGCCAAAAGGGCTCCAAACATTAATTGTTTGCATTGCTGAGCTATTGTACTTCCTTGCAAACACAGCTCCTCAGACAATGTGAGGCTGGAGCACACAACAGGTTTAAACAGCTGCCATTTCTAGTAGCTCACTTAAGTAATTTTTTTTTCTGTATACTGCAAACAACTTTATCTCTTCCATACAAAATTCTCAAGGTCTTTTTAATATGCAACAGCCACAAAGCCATTTTTCCTTGCTGTTTTCTCCTGAATCCTAAGTGCCCTTGGCAGGAGCTCAAAGCCTCCATGGCTGCTGATGCTTC
Organism: Emberiza elegans; assembly: GCA_024865655.1. Classification (NCBI taxonomy): domain Eukaryota; kingdom Metazoa; phylum Chordata; class Aves; order Passeriformes; family Fringillidae; genus Emberiza; species Emberiza elegans. Next base: position 847,771 of record JALJVW010000011.1, read on the forward strand.
ATGCACTGGCAGAGAAGGTGAAGGCTGAATCACTCCAACACTTAGGAATTGACTGGGAGCAGCTTTTACAGGTTTGGAAAAAGCTGCTCACTCTCCTGGCCACAGAAATGTTGTACTACACCCTTATGGGCTGAGAGAGATAGAAACATAAAATTCACTGTTGTGCTTCATCGTACATTCTATTCCCCCAGCCTTGGCAACAAAGAGAGGGCTGAGCTGCCTTTGTGGGAGGATGATCACTGAATTGTGCACCTGGCATGCACGAGATTTTCTGTCCTCCATTGACTGCTCTGGGCACCAGCGATGAATGAACCAGGGAAAGACAGATTGTTCTAATACTTGGTTTCCCAGCAGATGAGCACCCCAAGCACCAAGCCAGGCCACTCCTTCCCGGCTTCACATAGACCTTCAGGTACCTTTTGAATTCTTGAAGGAGTTTATTTATATTCAAACCCCTTAAAATAAATACTGCCTCACTTTCAACTGCCTCAGAGCAACCACATCCCTCTCTGTCTGTAACAAAGCAGTACCTTCATTGTCTTGCTCCAGATGCTTCACAAGGATCCTGCTTCAATCTTGAATTTCTTCCTCCTCCTCTCCTTCCCAGAGCTGCTGCAGACTGGTCTCAGTCCCCTGCTGAGCCCCCTCCTCACTGCTGCTATCTTTCATCTTTCCCAGGGGCACTGCAAACACCCAACACCTGAGGCTCTGCCTGATGCCTCAGGTTCAGCTTTTCTATTTTTCACGTTCTGTGCTGCTTTAGTGGGTGGGTCTGGGCTTCACATTCAGGGATGGTGAGCTCTGTGCACAGAGCAGGGAGACAAAACAATTCCTGCTCCAGCTGGGCACCAAGGACAAATGATCCAAATCTCAGCCCAGGAGCACAAACACCGTGGGCTGGAGAGAGAAAAACAAGCAGGGTGGGACTGCATGGGCTAAAGCTGGAATGGGACAATGAACTGCAAGGTGCAAATGGAGCAGAACTGATCCAAGGGAGAGACCCCGGGAGCGCTCGTGCATTTTGGGGCCATTTTGGTTCATCTTGGGTGCAGCCCTGGCTGGGCTCCTGTGCTGCCCAAGGTGGATCCATGGAGGAGATGCTTTGAACAAACCCCTGTTCTATTCTTTAGCTCTGTCCAGCGTCCCCAAGGCATCATGCCGACCCCACAGTGCCCTGACAGAAACCAGCATCTGAGGATGTTTCCGATTCCCCATGGCAGAATCCATCACCTGGATCTGGAGACTCAGTAACAAAAACCTCTGGGGATTCATGAACAGCTCAGATCACTGAAAAAAGGGCTTTGACACTATAGAAGAGATGCTTGGTGAGCAAACAGAATCTATTAATGTGTTCTCAGGTTATAGAAAAAATGGTATTTAAGTCATGGTAGGAAGTTACTGCAGAAAGCTGGCATATAGACATTACTTTCTTCTTTAGTTTATTACTGGTTTTAAAATGGTCTTCATTCAGAAAATAAAGTTAGCAAAAAAGTTAACTTCTTCAAGAGTTCTCCCTTTTTCCAAGAAGCGTGCAGCGGTCAGTGGCCAAATACAGCGTCCGGCTAGTGAGGGCCAGCAACCACCAGCAGCAGTGGGGCTCCCAACCCGATAGCTGGGCTTCAGGTCGGTGCCTACAGACACTTCCCAATGCCTTGGTTAGGAGCTGTGTCTGTGCGGACGAGGCCAAAGAGCAAAGAGAGCGGCAGGCAGCGAAATAAGAAGGCCAACACCCTCTCTGGCAAAATCCAGGCCTTACTGTTCCCAGGGTGGCCAACTGGGGAAAGACACGGAGGAGGGGAAGGCAAGGGGTTTTAAGGGGAGAGGAATCCAGGAGAGGGGTCAGTCTCCAAACCAATGAGGATACAGAGAGGAGTGGGGTCTGGAGGGCTGACAAGGGAGGAAAACCAATGGGAGCATACCAGAGGAGGGGCCCCGGTCTCAGAACCAATCATAAGACTCTCCAGCAGGAACATTCTGGAAAAATAGGAGAGGGTGGAGAGTGATTGGTTGGGTACCGGGGAGGGGTCGCCAAAAGGCTACAATTGGTTACCGGGGAAACCGAGGAGGGGCACAAATGGATACAAGGGGTAGTCGGGGTAACCAGGGTGACAGGCAGTCGCAAGGCGGGAAAGGGGAGTGGGACAGAACCATTACAAATGGGGGGAGAGACAGAACGAACCAACTCATACACTGCAACAGAAGTGCATTTTAAAACTGCTTTAAAGGATGGTTTTCAGGTTTCTTTTCAACAGGTGACCAGGTTTTGTCTCTGATTTCTTTCAACTACTTGCAGATCAGTAATTTTCCACCTAAATATAATGTGAAAAAGGAGCACATGCCAGGTGTTGCATTTTTCTCCTCTTTTATAGGTTTGGACATGAAATGCTCATGAGGATTTTTTTTTTCTGAAATCACATTCAGAGTGTTCCATGACAGTTTTACTAAGCTAGGCATAGCAACATTTATCTGACCTGAGCACCAGAGAAGACTGCAGCCTCAAGTTCCATCACAAGATCTGTACACAAGGCAGGTCCTCATGTGGCATAACACTGTAATTAAAAAAAAAAAAAAGGAGAAATAAGGTGTATTTCAGAGTTCCCAAGCTAAATTCAATATTTTAACTGACACAATTACTTTTTCCAGCTAGGAAATTTTTAGGAAACTGAGATATACTAATGATATTACTATTTATGATAATGATGTTTAGATATACTAATGATGTAAATTTACGATATACTATGAATCTCTAATTTATTTATAGTAATGATAACTTCTTAATTCGAGATGGACAGTTTAATTTAAGTGTTGCTCTTTGCTCTTCATGGTTTAGAAGTGGCCAGCTAAGTGTCAGTCTTTAATATGCCCTTATATGTTTTTAATATATTTAACAGACTACAAATGGTAAAAGAACAATTTAAAGACAGCCTTATCTGCAGATGACTTCATCTACATAATGAAGAACACGAAGAAAATCCACTTTTCATACCTGAGCAGAACCTGTACTGTTCAGAGCGTGAGGAGAGAGACGCTATTGCTAAGGTGAGGATACTCATCCACTCTCTTTGCAAAGCACATCATCCCCTATTAACACCTCCACAAAAGGGCTGCCACAAATCTGCTTTATAACTGGAACCACAGCAACATTTTGTGCAGGGTGGTGATATTCAAGTGTAATAGAGGTTGACTCACTACCCAGAATGGTCTGAAACGCCCCTCATTTTCCTTACACATTACCCACCTTGTCTGTGAAAACCCTATCAAAACATGCTTTGCAAAATGACACTTGAGAATACACCTGCTGAATTTTACTATCACTCTGTCTATGATGATAGTAAATAACACTTTCTAGGAAGAATTGTTATGTAATGACTCACTTGGAGTTGCTAATAATAGGGAAGTCAAAATGCAGTCAGTTCTCCTGTCACAATCCAATTCTTTCAATTAATTAGCCTTGCATTTAGCAGTAAGTCTTGCATTTAGCCTTCCTTCTGGTTTGCAGTGGAGTTTTTAAAATAAAAAATTCACATAAGACACCCTTTCTCAGGACCTAATTTTGAACACCATCTTACAGACTGCTCCTGGTACAACATTTCCCTTCAGAACAGGGGGAAATCTAGTTGACAAGAATGCTTCCTTGCATTCTAGCAAAACAAAGAAGGGAGAGATTCAGTCACACTCTTTATAATGTGCTTTTTCAGGTGCTCCTAGCATGAAACAGAGCAAAACCAAATTTGTGGAGTTGGTCAAGGGTCCAAGTAACACCAATACCTTTACTTGTTTTGTTAATCATGTCCCAGTCACCCAGTGGTTTTTAATTAATTTTTATATTTTTTTCAATGTTCATAAGCTCTATAGATGCTTACAATGAAAAGAAAAAATAAAAAAGGAACCTGCTGCCCCTCTGCTTTCTTCTCTAGCTCTATTTGACATTATGGCTGCATTACTGAACAACTCATTACCTGCCAGATATTTCTTCTGTATCCACAAAAAAAAAAAAAAAAAGAGAAATATATAAAAATAAATGCTGCTTACCCCTCAATTTATTACCTAGTTAATTTTACTGCATTCCATAGATCTCCTTGTATGCAGCATGCCCTGCACAGCATTAATAAAAGCATAGAGTTGATTTATTTCCCTGTGTTTAACCACAAGAAGAGGCCAAGTGTCTGCTGGGCAGTTGTGTCTGTGAGTCACAGCCCCATTTCTGCCCCCTTGGTGTGCCCCAGCCCCCTGAGCTCCCCCAGCAGCTCTCCCCAGGGTGCTGAAGAATTGGGAATGGGAATGAGAGCTCCTGTGTCAGCCTGGCTTCCCATGCAGCCACACCTGCAGCACAGGCTGCAAATGGGACCCCAGGCACCTTTATCCTGCAAGGCTGTGCATGATATTGGAGCCAAAACGATTTTGAGAGCCTTATTTTGAACAAGTACAGCATGGAAAATGAGCTTTCCTTCAAGTTTCCCCTTTTCCTGCTAGCAATCAAAGACCTTCTCTTGCATTTCACTCAACAATTCCTTCCTTGCTGCTCATAATGCTGTTCAGCATTATGTTTTGGAAGCCTTAATGATGATAACACACACCTTTACCTTGAGATCTAATCAGTTTCTGTCATTGCAGTATGCAGACACACCATATGTTCATCTAGTAAATGTATCTTACGCAATTACAGAAATTAGAAGCTGTTAGTAACTTCCTATAAAATTAATGCTATCATAATTTTACCATCTTATGTAAAAATTATTCTGTGTGAGAAAATATTTTAAATAATATGGGAAGCATATTATTTGAGGGTCTTTAAGCTAACTTCTGTTAGACAGAAAAAAATACTAAGCTTTAACAAATATACTGGGCATTCCCCTCCTTCTCCCTTGTGCTCAAAGCACAAGCCTTATTCAAACCTTACAAAAACTTAACCTGTCATCATTTCCCTCAATTTAGTTGATTACTCTGCAACAACACATAAGATTAACCAGATTAGCACATAATCCTACCAAAAAGAAAAAAAAAAGACAGCCTTTTAAGTATTATTATAGCTTTTGACTAATAGTGTTTCCATATGGAAAGCGTCTCTGCACTGAGAAAACTTTTGAAGACAACGCTGTCAGGTAAACAGTACTTGAGAAAGAAATCCTGACACCTTCCATAGTACCCCACAGAAAAGCCATGAAAAACTCCTTCCTGAGAACCATTCCAACAGAACACAAACGTGATACTGATGCCAGCAGCAAAGCCAGCACAGACAACACCTGGGCACCTGGAAGCTCTTTGTGAAGCTGGGTAACACCAGGGATTTCTTTGTGAACCTGTGGAACACCATGGATTTAGCAGAACCACCCTGAAAAGGTGAGGAATACAGGCTCTGTCACCCTGCAAGCTCCATGACATATGGCCAATAGATCGCTGGTGAATATTTAATACAATGAAATGTTAGTCTCTCATGTAAAACCTCTGCTACACAAAGGGGCAGAGGCACAGCAACAAAGCACGTTGCTCTTTGCTGACAATGATGCTGTTTCAGGTTGCCCATGTCTGCAGACTAAAATTAAAGCTCAGTCTGTTTCCACAGTGTAATACAACACAGCAGAAGAGGCCTCTGTAGATTTTCCTTTTAGTTAAACCTGCCTTCTGTGGTTCAACAGCTTGACAGCAGTGTAAAAGTATATTGCCTTTGCTAGAACATCTGTCTTTCAAACCATTGCTATTCCTCCTTTAAAACCTTCACTATGAAAGCCAGTCAAATTTGGGTGTTGGGTTTGCTCGGTTTTCCCCTTTATTAATAATCCCTATTTTTCCCTTTATTAATAATCTTGTACTTTCTCTAAGGCGCAAGATTCACATGCAGCACAAGTTTGGTGCTTCCAAACAGAAAATCATAAAGCTGATCTCAATTTGCCAATCCCCCCTGACAGAAGATTTTATAGAAGGCCAATTAACTTTTTCCTTTTTAGCTGTGATTGAGATCTGGAATGAGTTTAGTAGTAAAATTAGTTCAACAGCTTCAGTTTCAGGAGAACTCCAGGAAATCCAGCAGCTCCATTTACAACTGGAATGAATTTTCAGAATGCAAAACCACGTTTGGATACACTCTGCCAGAATTATGTGCAAAATTGCCAATCCAGGTCCTAAAGTCATGGATGGTTTAAAAAATTTTTAATTTTATGAACATTTTCTTTACTTTTATGAACATTTCATGAACATAATGAACACTGAGGTCGAGGTGAGTTTTTTCAAGTTTTCATATTTTTGCAAATGTGAGCTTGCACTTATTTAAGTATATTCTAATTTTAGACCCAAGTAATATTAATTTCATTTCTTCAGTGAAAACAAAACCACCAATGTTATTTCCTGATTTCTGCAGCTGAATTTTTGAGATACCAAGTTGCCTGAACAGAAGAAGTTAAAAAGCACTACAAGATAAAAAGACCCAAAACACAAGATCTGTTGTGAGGATTGGCAGCACTGTACATGGGAAGTATAAACTGTGCTTGCCAGATTTCTGTGATGGAGTTAACCAGCCAGCAGACAAGTCTGTCCCAGCCCATTTGCTGCAATTACTTCACTTTCCTCTAGAAGCAATAACTCACTGCTGTACAGAAAATTCAGCACTTGAAAGGATCAATATGTGCATGGAGATCCTGGGCAAACTTCAGGGTCAGTGGGTCAAATCCAGTCACCTTTGGACAATCTCACATTTCACTAGCAACATTACAGATGAAGCGTTCCTGAATCGTGCAAATTCTCCTCACCCTGCAAAGCAGAGATACTTCTTTTTCGTCATCCATTAAAAACCAAAATCAACGTTCTTTTTAGAAATAAAGTCACCCTTCGGGGCAACAATATTTCTTAAGGACAGTCAAATCCCAGAGCTGCAATTACAGCTTTTTGTTTAATGCTGTCATCTTTGAACAATCCACACAGGGCTATTTAATTTTAAGTCATTTTCTGGTCAGCTTATGCATTTCAGCGCCTCGTTATTCACAGTCAAAATTTCAGCAAAACTAAGAACAAACACATATGCAACACTGAAAAAAAATTCCTGGCATCAGTTCAAATTAGCAATACCATTTGGAACATTTGTTATTTAAGTTTGTATAATTCTTTCCATCTTAAGATGTGCAACAAGGCAACTTGTCCCCTTTATCACCATGAGGTGTTCTGTCATCCAATCATGGATCAAGAAAACATGAAAAAGTCACATTAGAATAGCATCTGTTCATGTGTTTAAAGTTCTGCAGGTACCACTAAACATAAAGCAATGAGTACAATGAGAAAAAAACATAATTATACCCCTGATTTCTGTTATGATATTTACTGTCATTTCTTTTATGATAAAATATCACATGCTGAGAGAAGAGATTTTTCTTTAATGAAATACTAATAAAATTAATATTTCTTTCCCTTCTGGATACAAAGTACTAGAGATGGAACCTTGAGAACACAAGCTCATTGAAGAAACTCAGGCTTTGTTAATGTGAAGGTTATAAATACAATCTTAACTCTACCCTTTATTCTGTTACTTTACACTCACTGCCTATTCATGTGCTAGTTCAAATATTACACAAGACATACTTCAGGTTTTTATAAACAGTTTTCTTCACCAAAAAAATAATAAAAAAGTAGATTTCCTAAATATTCCAAGTGATTATGCCTCACAGTCTGAAGAAAAAAGGCTCAGAGGAGACTTTATTGCTGAAAGGAGGTGGTGCTGAGGTGGAAGTCTGCTCCTCTCCCAGGAAACCAGAAATGGGACAGAGGAAACGGCCTCAGTGTGTGCCAGGGGAGGTTCAGGTTGGATAGCTGGAAAGATTTCTCCACTGAAAGAGTGATTAGGCACTGGAAAAGGCTCCCCTGGTGGAGCCAGTCCTGAAGCACACAGGAAAATGAATGGAAATGACACCTGCCAGTATGATTTAGTGGGCATGGTGGTATTTGGTCATAGGTTGGATTTGATCTTGCAGGTCTTTTCCAACTTTAATGATTCCATGATTTTTTCCTAACAACTTAACAAGAGATCTTCTAGGTTGAGACCTGGGCTGGGAAATTTCTCCAGCACTCAGGATTTTCTTCCAGCCACAAGAAGCATTCAAAGGTAATGGCCTGGCCATCAGCCCCCTCCCTCACCACACAAGTACATCCCAGCAGCTCCCCTCCCTTGTGCTCACAAGTCCCTTTATTGGATCCTTCCCCACCAAGGTGCAGTGGGCTGCCCCTGGCTGGATGCTAGGCTCCCATCAAAGCTGCTCTGTCACTGCTCTACAGGTGGAAGAAAATGCATAACCAAAGGTTCACGGGCTAAGGACCAGGAGAGATCATTCCCCAAATGCTGTCATGGGCAGAGCAGATTTGGGGACATTAATTGAACTTATTTCTAATAAAACCAGAGCAGGATAATGAGAAGTAAAACAAATCTTAAAACCACCTTTGCTCCCACCCCTCCCTCCCTCCCTCCCCCTTTCCTGAGCTCTACCTCCTCCAGTGCTCCCGAAAGGTTCATTTACAGCTGAGCCAAGGAGAGAACAGTCACGGCAGGAGTCAGAAGAAGAAAAAGGTTTCTGTGTTGCTTACCCTAAAGTCTCTCTGGAATACAGGAAAGTGTTGAGACACTGCAGGAGTTATGGATACCAAGTAGATATTCCACACTTTTCAGACAGAGCCTTAGTTTCATTCAAATCTCTGTTTTCTGTATTTGCACGCTGCCTTGGCTCAGCACTTTTTGCCCATGTACTCTTATTTTATATTCCACTGATGCTATCTGTGACCCTGGTGAAGCCAAGACACAGAAGGCTCCAGAAACAGGAATGAGGATGCTCATGAAAATGTTTGCTAGCCAGACCAATGGAAACCTCATAACATTAGATGATGCTTTTTCAGAGCATGCTGCCTCACTTCTACTTGAAATGGTTTCTGCAGCTGAACCTGACAGTTCTAAAGCCATTTCCTTCCAAAGACAATTTTTTTTTTCCAGGAAGTAGGGACAGATTTTTGACCAAAATTCAATTATTCTTTTCCCCATACACATCTAATTATTCCACACACACACATGTATTCATATGCTCCATATATGTATTATTAAATAGCTGTATTAATTGAAATACCTACGTGAATACACTAACCCTACACTAACCCATATATATTTACAGGTGCACAGAAGGAATCAAAGAGCAGGAAAGACAAAAAAAAAAAAGTCCTTTGCAGAGAGTGGGGAAAAGCCTTTAGCACAATGCAATGATACAAAGCGTATTTCATTCTCCATAACCTTTCCTACTAGCTATGAGACATTTAGTTTTTCAACTGGAGTGTCCAACAAATTCTAGGTAACTAACAGGACCCAGCATGAGATTTCATTACTAATAACACAAAATTTGGTTTTGGTGCTTCTACACAAATTTCAGTCATCTTTCAGGGGAGTTCAATTAGCTGTTCCATGTGCCCTGCAAAGCTATTTCCTGTATACTTCCCTTTCCTGTATGTGCACTTTTCCCTTTGTGTGCCTGCTCCTCACTTAGCCCATGCTGAATTGTACTTTTACATGAAGATGTGGCAGCAGCACAACCCTTCCTGTGAAGCATGTGTCAGAGTAGGTACCTGCTCTGTCAGTAGGGTTAGTTTTTATAAATGGCCCAAATTTCATAATGGATTATGGCTTTGAATACCTTCTTGATCTCTACTTACAGAACCTCAAAATTAATTTAAGCTCGAGAAGTGCCAATCCCTTTGGCTAATTAAATTAAAGCCTGTTTGAAATGGAACAACTAGAGGCCCTTAACTTTTTAATAATTGTTATTAAAATAAAATAAATTAGACATGGCTGACCTCTCATTATTCTGTCACTAATGTGCTGTCTGCAAATACTCTGTAAAAGCAAATTATTATACCATGAATCATGGCTTTTCATGGCTGTGTATCCATGGGCCAGTCCAGGTATAAGGAGCTATGGGCAGTCTGGTTACAGGACAGAAAAGAGTTAGTGTGTTTAATTTTCTCCCTTCTAATATAGTTTTAAACCAAAATCTTCCTCCCAGCTAATTGAATGCATAGGGAAAACAGATGCTACTTTATTTCATTACCTCTTTCAATCTTCACTGAGTAATAGGCTGTCTTATTAAAACCTTACTGGAATACTAAATGATTCCCATCCTGGCTGTACTGATACCCCACAACTGCCTGAAGTTCTGTCAAGGATTTGTTTCGATTTGATTTTATATTTTAGTGCTCATGCAGCAGGTTCACTAGTTCATGCAAAAACCATGATTTGTATTTCAACTGTAAAATTAAAATTCACTCTGATGCACCTTGAATGCTGAGTTTGCAGCCAAAGAAGGCTGTAAATAATTTTTTAGTGTTTCTACAAAGGCTAGGGTAGGTGGGGAAGCCAAAACCTAAGTTCAGTCACTTGTATGCTGTGCTTTCTGGGGCAACACAAAGATGAGTGAGTGCAAGACACAAGACAAAGCCTTTCTGCACCTCTTGATTAAAATAATAATCAATACAACCAAAAAGGCCCCTAGAAAAGACACCTGTCCACTATGTACTTGTGGTTTTTCATAAATTAGGCTGGAACTGCAAAATAGGTCATAAAATTCTAATTCTATAGAATAGGTCACAGAATTCTAATTCTACCAGAAGTTCTGCTTTACTTTTCTTAAACAAAATTCAGTGGGTTTTTGTTTGTTTGTTTTAATTTCAAATTGAAAAGACTAATGAGAAATGTTCCTAAAGCTCCTGGAAGAAACAGGAGAGCTGTTAAGAGAGCTTGCACAGTGAGAATACTGCAGACACTGGGATCTGGGAAGGCTGAAGACAACACAGGACACAGGCTTCCTTGAGACTGTTATCACATGGCAAATTTTATGGGTTTCATACTGAGATCATCAGTGGATCAGACTTAACACTGAATGGACAAAGTTAAGCAGAAAATTGCCTGCCCCTTCAAGTTACACTAACAAATAAAAATTCAAGTAGATCTAAGTTAGAAATTCTCCTTGTCAGAAATTGCAGTACGATGGGCAGTACACAGACCATACTATGGACTGGTGTTCATTCTTCTGCTTCTTGAAGCATATTGGTCACAGCATTGCTTTTTAAAACCAAAATCAGACTCCCAAGGCATCAAAATACCATATATCACCAGTTTGGCTTCATGCAATTCACTCTTATCTGAATATATAATTTATAAATCTATAAATAATAGAAATTTATACATTTTAGTAGAGCTTTGAGTACAAGCCTTCTCTTCAGGATGTTATGTTGGATCAGACCAACAACCCCAGTTCTGCCTTTCAGCCTTCTAAGTGTTACTGAGGTTAAATGAGGCATGTCTGATCCAAACAGATTAACTAACGAATTAATTTTAGGTTTTTTTCAAGTTTTCTAAGGTGAAAACAGAAATAATAACAGAGAATTGCTCTATAATGAATATGTGGAATTTTGTAAACCTCTTTCTGCACAAAAAGCAGAGCATCTGCATATGGCACATTAGCACAACTTACATTAAACTGCTTTGAAAATTGAAAAAGCAACAGTTAGATATATAAATAGAATTTAGCACAGAAAAAAAAATGAATATATAACTCCAATATATATTATGCTATAGGAAATACCTTAAAATATTTCTCATAGCTATAAGAATATCTTACTTTACATTTTGCCTTTTTGCAAGGGCTGAAACTTTGTGTTAATGAATCATGAGGTCTACTCTAAAGAAACAGACTCTGTGACATCCTTATTCCCACAGCAGGACCCACTGGACACGTGTCAGGGTGACATCAGAGAAGCTGTACAGCAACACACAGCAGGAACTGATCCATTAAGACAGCTTGGCTCACACCACAATGCATCACCAAACTGACACCACAACAAACATGGTGCTTTTTGTCTTGTGTCACCAGAACAGCTTTATAGTGTAGCTGTTGAACAGCACAGATGTTACCCTGATTTTTAAAGATTTTCTAAGCCTTCTGATGTTTACATTCTCGTGATGAACTTTCTCACACACTTTCTGTAAATAACTTATTGCTTTGCATTCTTTTATGGAGGAGGAGAAATTGGATGGACTGTTGGTTTGTCCAGTGTCATTGGAGAGGTGGCACTTTCACCCTCCAATCCACTGTCACTTTTGGAAATCTATAAATGTTGGAGTCAGAAAATAAACTTCCCTTTTTTCACCTGGAGAACAGCAGTGTGAGTGTGTTGTATTGTTTCATGTCCTAGAGTGACAGACAGACACAAGAACATAGAAATATTTCTTATTAAACAGACAAGAGGGCATGGAGCCTGATGGCTCCAGCTGTGTGCCACCCTCAGCCACCTGACCCCCCCTCAGGGCTGCTGGCCAAAGAGAAATATTACAACCTGCTGCTGGGAAGAAGAATGTTTTGCTATTCTGTTTGCTAGTGAACCACACTGAGTGGTTCACCAGTGCTCTTTCATTATCTCACACCCCTGAACCACCTTCAGTCTGGGTCTATGTTGGCATGAGCTTCATACAGAAGTTGAAGATGTTTCTGGGTCATCACAGAACCACAACTCAGAGAAGGCACTTATGTCTGCGGCAAAAATTATCCTGTTCTGAACAACAGTGCACCACAGATCCCACTTTCAAGGATATCCTTGCTGCAAACTCCCTCCTTTCAGTGCCCATCAGCTGTGTCTGAAATATCTGACTGTGTAAGTATTTACTAAGAGCTTGGGATTGACACCTGCACTCTAAAATGGGGGATTTTGCTGTGGAAACAGAGAATAACATTTGTTTACACATGCCACAAACAATTTTGTTAATCTTGAGCAAACACTATTCCCCATGTGATCACAGTTTGCCAAATGAAGCACTACATCCAGCCTCATTAGGCAAAATCCAGTTTCTTCTTCAGGCAGTACAATGAACAACTTCATTTGGTGCCAGATTACTCCATCTCTAATTCCTTTTGCCAAAGGAAGCTGGAACTGTCGTGCATCTGAGGATGCCATAGTGAAAATGGGTTGGCACAATTCTGTGGAGAAATTACTCCTCTTTTATGAGAAATTTCCAAGTCAACACAATGAACAGCGACTTGAAACAGATATGTTTCTGATATATATTCCTGCCTGGATACTCCAGGACATCAGGGTACTCCAAGAAAAAGATTTAAATTAAATTATTTCTACTGAAATGATAGGATTTATAAAAAACACTGATTCTTGATGGCCACAGTCCCCACCTTATTCTGGTGAGGTGAAAACAGATCCAGTCCATTCCAGAGATATTAGAGGTACCATAAGAGCATCTCTGAAAACTGTTAATTTCAGGAAATATTGTACCTCTAGAGAAACACAAAAAACTTTGGACTGAGAAGTAATCTTTGGCAAAATGCTACATTTTATTCTTTTTTTCTTCCTCCTGACACTATTTTTGGCGCAAAGAGTTCTTTCTTTTCCAAGAGATATATCTCAGACCCTTTGACCTTACTGGAGAGTAATAAATAAAACAGCCCCCCTCCTTTTTCTTTTTTGTAACTTAAACTGGAACATCCAGCAAGGAAATAAATAAGTGGGCAACAAAGGTATGTTTTCAGCTTCCTAAAGATACAGCAACCGAATCTACTTCATTAAAAGCGAGCTGTTCCTTTGTATTCTTCCTCCCTATCCTGGCCACTGGCAAAGTTGCATTATTATCCTATGAGTCATTCTTTCTTCCAAATATCTCTCTGGGTAGTACTTGTTAATTAAACTTTCTCATCCTCTCTTCCTCTTTCTCTCTTCCAGTTGTTAGCAGCAGTCTTGTATCCTCTCTTTAGAGCAGACATCCATGTGCCATCTCCCATTACTGGAATAGTGGAAAGGAACTGAGGATCTTTTACTACGTGTGCCCATTGAACACACCACTGCTAATTATATCAGGTGTGCCCTGTCAGTTCCACTGTGAACTTCAACAGCAAATTTTTTTCATCTCTTTAGGACCACGTCATCTATTGTGCAATGAGTCTAAGGTGGCATTTTACCTAGTGGATTTGAAAGGTTCTTCAGTTTCACAAAGAAAAATGTGGAACGTCTGTCCCTTTTCTGTAGGTGTGACTCTGCAGTAGCTCCAGCAGCCTGCTGCTCAGAAATGCAGAGTAGGAAATCAAATGTCATTTCAATACATGTGGTAATAATAGCCTGGTGGCAGTGCCCCAGCCAAAGCAAATACCCATCCAATGTGTTTCTAGTAAAATCATACATACTTATTTCTTAATTTCATTTTTATGAAAGAATAGCAAAACATTTTTCACAGAAACTAGGTTAGATTCCCAACCATATAAACAGACATATATCTTTTATTCTGAGCCTGTCCTACAAAATGCACAGAGAAGTAACTGAGTGAAATACCTGACGACAATGAAAGGAAAATACAGCTGTTACTTATGCTGAGTGAAACAAATCCACAGGATGGCTCTGTAGAAGGCCAAGAAGTTACAGTTTATGTTTTTATCCATCTCCATTTAATGCTTAGCTCTGCAGGGAGTAACAGCTCTGGCTTTAAGCACGTGGTAGGACAGGGAAGGTAAAATAAGACTGAAGAGTTGCTGACATGCTGGAGGAGCAAGATGAGCAGAGAGAAAGCCTGAGCTGAGCAGCACCTCAAGCTGTCCATCTGAGGTCAGAATAATTTGAAAGAATGAGAAGCCTACAATCAGGGCAGAATGGAAAAGGGGAATTCAGCCCCTGATTTAACCTAGGCCGAGGAAATCCTGGAGCAAAACCACGAAAAGGATCTACCTCTTGAAAAACCAATCCAGACCTCACCTGGAAAGCCACACCTTTTGTAAGTAGAGACAAACCAACACACACTGATGGTTCTGGGCAGCTGTGACTGCCTTAGATCTGACTTGGGAAATCCCCCAAGGTCCCTGCAAGCCCTCCACTTCTGTGGGTTCAGAAAGCTGATAAAGAGAAGGAGGATGGGGCATTTTCTGCGTGATTTCTGATCTTTTTATTTCTGTCATGTGCGAGCATCAGAAGCATTTGTTGGGACTGCGGTTGTCAAACTGCAAGGCAGCAAGTGAAAACAGCTGTCTATCCTCAGCACCAACAAACAGGAATAGATCTGTCATCATCATTACAGCTCAGAGCTGGACTGTCTACAAATACCAACAACAGCCTGCACTGTGAGCAATGTCAAATAAGCCTGACTCAACTGGTTTAGAATCCACTTTTTTCTCAAGAGCATAATGACAGCCTTGCTCGTCTGTGAAAGGTTGAAAAACTTGCTGTGAAAGGAAGTCTGTTATCTCTCATGTTAGATATTTCATGACTTGCTAAAAGAAATCGTTCTAGAAATCAAAAAGTGATTTACACATTTAATAAAATAATTATGCCAGTGGTTTATGTGCACATAATTTAAACTTGATTACACTCCAAGAGCCTTGTTTCCTTATTACAGCAGTAACTGTCTTCAGATATCGCTTTATGGATCTCTCACAAGGGTTTATTTAGATACATACAGCAGCTCAAGGCTACTATTACAAAGGAATACTGATATTTTCATGCCCAAATTGTTGCACATGGGTAAGAAAGTGACCAAGGGGTATCTGAAAGTACGTCTTGATTTAGCAGTGGTCTAGACAGACGTGAATCTTATTAAGAATGCAATTTTATAATGTAAATATCACACTGTCAGGAGATCTGCTCAGCAGATTTACAATGAATATTACAATTCTCTGAACACCACTGAATATGAAAAAGAAGCAGGAGGAAAAGAACTAGAGACAGTAGTTTCCCTTGGAATACAGAAGAAGCAAGAACTGAAAATAAGAGTATTTGAATAAATTCCCAGAATAAATTCTGTTTTCTGAACCAAACCTGCATACTGACTGCCCTCAGGAAAGCAGATTATAATCCTCAGACATGCAGAGTGCCATTTTGAAATTACAACTTCTAACACCTGTTCTGTAAGGATATAGCTTCTCTTTGGTCTGAATATTGTTACACAGTCAATTCTCAATATTAGGCAAGCCAGAATACTCTGCTTCCCATCATTCTTTACTTCTACATTCCCAAATTTTTTCACTATCATACCAGTCTACCAGACAACCACAGTAAAAAAAATCATTCCAGTAAAGTAAAATCATGAAGAAACTGAAATTATAGGTCAGCAATACCAATGTCCATATAAACCAAACTGGCTGTACAGTCAAAGCCTTTTGCCTTTTAAAATCTTCCAGCCCGAGGGTTTGCACATATCTGACATGAAGTTTTGTTAAACGTGCACTTTCATAGCAGGTGGTGGCGTTTCTAATGTGAGAAGTGCACTACTTTTGAATTACTATAATATTACCTTACATTACTCTAAAAGAAGTTGCCATAATTACAAAAGGAAGGAAAAAGAGTATGCAAAAAGAAGAACTATGTAAAAAGATAAAGGGAGCAGTTGATCTGTAACTCCAGGAAAGAATAACCAAAAAAGGGAGTTTAAAATTCATGGTCACGGGACCAAACAAATACCTTAGTTTGATTTGATTTTTATCTATGGGCATGTGCTCCTGAAAACTTGTAGGATGTCCTGCTGCAAGTTGAAATTTTAAATGACATTGAAATTTTAAATTACAAAGTGCAGTGTCATAACAGTCTGATCTTTTTTCACTTAAAATCATCAGAAAGATCCCACTGAAGGAATTTGTAAAGGTTTTAGAAGACTGACACTGTGCAATAACACCCTTAAATTGAACAGTCCTTGCGATTGTAACTGATAGTCACCCATGGGTAAATGAGGGACACTTACTGAGATAAAATCTAGTGGTGATTCCTCTCCTAGGTCCAGATTTCAGAATGTTAGTCCAAGCCTAAATTCAATTGCTATTGTCATTTCCCTTTCCCTCCCTCTCCAGGGTCCCACCTGTGCTCCCTGGACACGGGAGCCAAAGCCAGGTTTGAAAGCTCTTGGCCACCTCATCTTTCAGAGACTTTCTCCCTGACCCACAGCCCTCAGAAAAGGATAATGAGCACAGCTTGGTATTTATAAACACAAATACAACTATGCACATGTGGAAACACACACGTCACGTTGCTTAATGCAACACAGTGAACACGGCTTAAGCTGCTCTCTGAAATTCAGCTGAGCCTTAGAGAGGCAAGGAAGCACCAAGGGAAGATGGGGATTTAAACATGGCCCTTCAGGAGGGGTTTTCACAGAGTCACAGTGTAGATCCTACCAGAGAACTAGCTGGAGCTTCCAACCATTCTGAAAACAATGCAGTCACAACATGGAATGAGAAATAGAAGCAGTGCAGGTACATGCACATTGCTTGGAAATTTGAACCTTGAAATAATTAGCTGTTATTAATTGTAACTATTTCTTGCTTAAGCTGTCATTATTCCACTTCACACCAAAAACCAGTAAGATGTCAGGAGTTCATTCACATTTCTCAAGGCCATGTTTGTTTTTGGGGAAATCTGGGATCTCACAAACATAAACCAAAATGCAATCTCAGTATGGTTTACACACTTGCAGGATTGCTTCATAATTCATGGGTCAGAAAAAGAGAGAAACTTGTATCCATTCAGGATCCAATCTCAACTGATGATGAAACGTTGCTCTTTATAATACACCCCTGATGGCGTTTATAAAAAGAAGAATGATGTTTTCTATGAAATATTAAATCTCTTTGTACCTTTGGGGTGCTCTAGAGCAACGCTGATTGATAGATTGATTTTTCAGGCATGCTTTCCAGAATGGAGAAGCTGCATTTAAAAGGGGCATTATTGTTCAATACAGTATTCTTCCCCATGACTAAGGCTTGCAGAATCTCTTTCAAATTTCACACAGGCCTACGTGAGGAATGTGCAAGGAAGAGAGAATAAAACACACCATCGCAGATCTACAAAAGATGATCTCCAAATCAAAAAGTATCATGTTATTTGTAGGTGTGAAACTAAGGGAAGACCTCTGAGATTCAAAAAAGCTATTATTTGAGATATAATAAGCCACCATCTCCACTTCTAATTACATGACCCAGTGAGAATAGACAGATACCCTCAAGAAAGAGCCCCTGAAACCCACTCATCTTTTATGCCAGATGTAGAGAGAAAGGAAGAGAAAGGTTACATTTCAATTCCATCCTGACTAGATGGTGAATAACTCTGTAAGAGTAATGAACATTTCTTAGATATTCTCTTTAATCACACACACAATAATGTAATTAAAGGTGTAAAAACACACCAAAAATTAAAGTCCTGTCTAAAGAAGTGGTGATTCACAAGGAATTGAATACACAAAACCTGGTTTGGGTCTGAGTCATGGGGCGCTCAGTATACTTCTGATTTTTGCCAAAGGCAATTGTAATAATGCTTAAAAAGATTACAATTTTAAATATGATTAAACCCATTAAGAACTTGTTTTGAAGCTTAAGTGGAGAACGGCTTTGGGTGCAGCTGTTTCTGCAGTTCAGAAACAGAACCCTGCCAGTTTCACTTTGGGAAGGGGCTCTCCCAAGAGCTGAGCTGTGCTCTGTGGCCAGGAGAAGGAGCTGAACCTGCCCAGGGCAGGGCTCCTGCAGAGAGAACACATTCCCTGACCCACAAATGCTGCTTACTGTAGTGCCCCTGCCAGCCCTGGAGCAACCTGAGACCATCTGCAGCTGATAAGGAGAGAAACTGAGCAGGAGGGACAGCAGAACAAATTAAATATGGAGCGTTTCTGTTTAAAAAGTTGTCAGAAGCTTGTCAATAGTGATTTAAATATGTGGGATGAGCCACATCCTGCGGACGTCATTCTCCTCGTCACTTTCTGTACAGCTTATTTAGATTATACAACAACTTCTAAGGGTTTATATATAGATGTGAGGAGTCACACTTGGAGAAAATAGAAGATAATTGGAAAATGAGAGAAAAGCATAACTTCTTTTTGGTAAGAAACACCATTGTGACTCTCTAATATAATTTCTACTTCTCCGGATAGAGCTCATGAGCTCTTGTCTTTACACAATTCCAGTTCTCCTGCTTTTTGATAGAAAGTTTGTGAATTATTCAGAATTGTCCTTTTCACCACGGCTGCTAAAGGAGAAGAAGCTACAGGTTATCCTCACCTAAAAGAGTCTGCACTTGCCTGTAATATATACAATTGCATTTGAAACTTCCACTAATAAAGTTGGCCACTGACATTTGTTTCCCGATATAGGATATGAACTTTCTCATATTTTTGACAAAAGAAACATTTTCTAAACAGAGGTTAGAAATAACTAGATAATTTCCTTAGCCAGACTCAGTAAAAAAGGCAATATCATAAAACAACTCAATTTTTTTTCCCCTGGGTATAAAAGTCTGTGAAAATATATTTTGGCAGAGAATCACTGGTTTTTGTAAGGCTTTGTCTTCTCAGGGAACTGAACAACAGTTTCTCTGGAATGTTCATTATTTTTTTCAATACTTAAGAGTGAAGGAAAATTTACAAATTTGCAAATTTGATCAAATCTACAAATGTATCAGTTAGTTGTTTTGAGAATGTCAAAATAATAATGTCTAGATACAAAATCAGAGGATATACAGCGGCCTTCCCATTTCATACTTTGAACTGTCAGTGTACCTGCAAATTTCTTATTCTGACCTTTTTGAGTCTGAATTTAACAATTCTGATCTTGACAATTATTACTAGGGGGACAGTTTTCATTTTTGCTACATGTTTTAATGAATTCCTCAGCAGGTGAAACACTCCTTTTCAAAAGCCCAGCCCCAGTTATACAAACTGTCTAATTACCACACACATTCACAGGGGTTTTTTTGTTGTATTTTTTTTAATAGCCCTAAATTAACAGGCCAGCAATTCACAACCTGGATTAAATACTGGATTTAGTTCAGAGTCAGCACTGAACTAAAACACCAACTTACACCCTCCTTTTTTTTCAAGCCAATAGTGATTTCAATTTCTAGCCTGGAGGCTTCTCAGACTCTAAACACTTCCTGCTCATACATTCTTTAGCTTAAGGACTATTACACCATCCCCAAAATGTCCTGACTTAGCAGCATGTGGGAAAAGGAGTGCTTAACAATTCACTGTTTTGTATGAGCCTAGGGAAAGGCTTTGCATGGAGCTGCGCATCCTTTCAGGGTTTTCACTGGAATCAGACCAACGCGAAGGCAAAGGAGCATTTCCAAAAAATCCAGCCATTTCAAGTGGCAAGACAGAATATTATTAGTTTTTCAGTCAATTTTTCCCTAGTTCAGTTCATCTATGCCTGTAGTTAGTGTCCCAGGAGTTTCAGTACATTACAGTGGACTTTCAGTGAAGGAATGAAATGTGATTAAGCAGATATTGCTGAATGGGGCCTGCAAACACAAACCTAAAGCAAATATTAATAGCTCTGCCCAATTCTCTCTAGGATGGTGCTTTCAAGGAAAGCATTCAAAATTTTCAAAATCATGTACTTTAACTAAATTACTGTTTAACACCTAATAAGCAACAACTTGTTATGCAGGATGCTGAACTGATGTAAATTTTCTACTTTCATTCAGTGCTAATAATCCTGTAATTGATGAGGTGCAAAGAAGCATCTTTTCCAATGCTTCATTTGGCTCTGCACAAGTTCTGGGATTCCTAAATATCTTAGGGACAAAAGATACTTACCAATAGATATTGGCAATGTATATATTATATTATAGAAATGTATTTAATAGATAATATGTTATATATATAATATAATATATATAATATATATATTATATATATAGTCAATAGATATTTTAAAAATTCCTTTCCTTTTTAATGCGATAAATCACTGCTAAGATAAAAGATCATTCCTGAATCACAGCATATTTTATTAACAACATGCTCATGAAAGATACAACATTTGTTGTCCCTTCCAGAATTTTCCTCTGTTGACAGCAACTCCTAGAAATAAAGTGTTTTCTTTACCTCCCCAGGTGCATTCCTAAAGCATCCATACCAAAATTCCTTGGGATAAGCGGATAAAAGCAGAGACAGCACACAGAATCTTTTCTCCAAGAGAGTTCTCCAGATACTGCACTGAGCAGATCACCTCCCTTTTGAATATTGACTTACTCTCATTTTCCCTCCAAACAAAACAATCTTCCACTGCAGGTCATCAGCAAGGTGCTGGAGAGCATTGAGAGCCAAGTTCTGTAGCAAAATTACCAAATTAGATCTGTGGCAAAAACGACACTCTGCAGCTTCCTACGTGAATGAGTGTCCCAAAAACTGGACTTCAGGAGCGTCAGCTGAAAAAAGAGCTCAGTTCTTGGAAAGAAGATGACTGGCAAGTTTGTACAAGTTGTACATGGCACAGTCCTCCTTAGAGGACAGACATGGCGCTAAAAGGATTTCAGAACCTACTCTCTCCTTTATATTCGCTTTGCCAGTGGAGCAGGTCCCACACTGTGATTCTGCCTCATCCCCTTGTGTTATGATGCAAAATACAGCACTCTAAATTCCATTTACAGTTCAAAGTTACAGCTGGCAGCCTTTAAATGCTTCCCTGAATAACTGTGTCTTTCTTATAGGCTACATCTGTTTTGATTCCATGTAGTTATTTTCCTTGGTACTGACCAGTACTACTAATGCATTTATAGGCACAGCTCCAACACAGAAAATAAAATAAATAATAAAATAACAAACAATAAACAATAACAATAATACACCATTGAAAGTGACTAAATGATATTCTGTAATGATACCAAAGTCCACCTGAACAGGCACAAAGCCTGAATCATCTTCATATTAAATTTGACATTCTCTTGCCCACTAGAGTGAAGGAATCCTTTTCTTTACCTGCTCTCCAGTCCATCAGAGAACTTAGGAAGGGCAGGCAGCACATGGTGCTGTGATAAAAATAACAAAGTACCATCCATCAATGGAAACAGAAGCAAAATAACCTCATGGTGCTGATTCACGTCATAGATGCCAACAATTCAAAAAGTTGCAGTTCATGAGTTTGTAAAATAAAAAAAAAAAGAGTTCTGGCCCCTACTTCGTGGCTGCATGACAGTAATTTAGTAATTCTTGATGTAAAAGTTTGTCAGATGCATATTCCAGGCAATACCTCCTCCCCCTCGTTGAATCATACAGGCTGTGTCCTAATCAAATTATATTTTTGAAGTGTTTCCTCACTGAATCCCACAAGATTGTTTCTCATATTTTCCCCCACACATGCTTTTGAAACTAACTATCCTGAGGCTGCCAGCAGAGCCTTCTTTCTTCTCCCTCTTCCCTTCCCCCCTTCCTTTTTTTTTGAGGGGGGAGGAAGAGAGTCATAGTTATGTTCGTCATTTTTCAGTCCCTCACAATCTGCCCTGTCAGCTGACAGTATCTAAAAATATCAGGAAGACCAATGTTTATTTCTGTCATTTCAGGATTATGCCTACTTTTTTTTTTTTCCTTTTTCCCCATAACAGAGTCACCACTCATTAACGTCAGGGAAACTCTTGTGTTCAGATCTCCTGTGCTGGACTGCCAGTGACCTTCCCCAGTGTTTGTGAGGAGGCTCATTGAGCTCTTCCAGAAAATACAGCCAGGGAGAGAAAAAAAACTGGAGAGCAGCGCAGCAGAGACATGGAGCCACTCACCTAAGCTGCTGCCATTTGCTTCCACATCATTAGTCAGTGATTAATGCACAAGAACAAAACACCATGCCTTTGGCTGCCCACTGGTTACCCCTGCTTGTCACAAGCCACTGACATCACACCCTGTTTTTTATTTACAATGGACTCACTGCTGTCTTTTGAACCCTTTCCAGTTGTATCCCAAGAGTTGCTCTCTGTGCATGGTAATGACCATGTGCCACCTGTTTCCTCCCATACTCACTTGTGCCCAACAATTTGCTAAAGCAGCCTGCCACTTTCCAGAACTTTCTCTGTTCCAGCAGCATCAAGCAGCTGGTTGCCCAGACCTGCACCCTCAGTGTCCCCTCTGGCACAAAGCCACAAGGAGAGCCAGGGTCACTGGCAGAGATGAGCAGGGAAGGCTGAAATGCAGCTGTGGGGTGAGCATCCTTGACTGTGCCAATGTGTAATTTGGGTGAACACACCCACGCCATGGGCAGGAGGTGTTGCCTGGCCTCTGGAGCCCTGCAGCAGAGGAAAGAGTTGACCCACCCCCAGCGAAGGCAAAGTCAGGATGGTTTTTATTAACACATGGTCTTCTCCTATTTCCCTGCAGGCCTCAGGTCCTGGTAAGACCGAAGCCAGTCCCCATGCTGGTTTCCCTAGCATAGCACTGAGCACAGCCAGTCTCTCAGCAAACATGTCTAAAAACTGCTGGTGCTACTGAGGGCTGGATCACAGCCCCACTGAAGCCCAGGCTGGCTCCACTCATCCTCTTTCTCCCCACAAATGAGGATTCCTAGAAAATGCACACCATACAAATGGTAGATCTTATTGAGCCAAGGAAGCATGAAGCCTTAGCTCCCGCAGTATAACCCCCAGCAGTTACAGGAGGTCAGGGATGAGCTGAAAAACTTTTTTTTCCAGTCAGGAACGTCACTAAGTTTTCTGCAAACTCTAGTCATCACAGAACACATGAAAACAATGCCTTTCTATTGGCACAAGCAAACTCTCTGTGACAAAAACAATGCAAATGAAGGAGAACCCTGCAGAGGGTCTGGCAGCTTCATTGAAAACTTTGGATAGTCTTCATCAGCTTTTTAAAAAAAGCCATGCACAATCTGAAGTGGCCTGGGGATTTAATTTAATTGCCACATTTATTTTTAAAAGCAGCCCCATCTAAGATGACACATGAGACACAGCACAATGTCAATCAGTATTCCAAGCAACATATTCAGATTCCAGTAGGAGCTGGTTGGGAGAAGATGGAAGGAGGTTTTGGACACATTCTAAAGTACTTTTTGCAATATATACAAGGCAAAAGGTTCAGAACAAAACTGAAACAATTAGATATGTGCATGGCTATTCTGAATCTTGACCAGAAGTCAGAATCTACCTACTTGCACTGGCTGCACTCTGTCTCCCCAGTGCACTTCTCTTCCCTCATGCTCTGTGAGTGCAGAGCATGGGTTTGAGCCCCAGCAATGCAATTACACAGGCGTCACCAAAACTGCTGGGATAAAAGAAGCTCTCCAACACCATCTTTGAAGTGTGAGAGAAGCAGGCATTGCTTCCTTCTGGCCAGGATGTGCAATGGAAATGGTTCCATCCACACATGGCAGCGGAGATCATTACATCACACGTGCCCAGGCTGTAGAGTGAAAATCATTCCATCATTCCATGGATGGTTCTTCACCAGCCTTGTCACATATTTATACATAAAAACCCAGAGAAATTATCATTCATTGGTTCTACATTACACAGCTCTTAGTATTCCATCTCCCATTGGTTACTGATCCCTTTGCCTTCGATGCTGATTTGGCCCTCACCCTTTGGTTTTCCTTATCAATCTTTTCCCAGACCAAGCACCTCCAGCTGCACTAAGGAGTCATGGCTGTTCATGTCCATTTATCTCCTCTGTATCTACTGGCTACTCTGAACTTCATGTTAAACTCCCAGAATCCAGCAATCTTTTCTTTGTAGATTGAAGCCCATCAGGCCTCACCCAGTGAAACTCAAAACCTCTGTGAACAGGGTCTTAAGAAAAGAAACCTTAATTTCCCCCGTTCCTGGCGAAGGCAAACAAACCCATGATGAAAGCTACTGAAAACTAACTACTACTACTACTAACTAAAACGACTGAAAAAATTTTAAAGTTCTGTCATTTCCAACACAAGGACTACAAAACCTTTTCCATGGGATGGGAAAGAGCTGGGGCAAAACCTGATGTTAGACACCTAGTTTCTGTGATTTTTAGCTGGGGCAAAACCTGATGTTAGACACCTTCAGCAAGACAGGCCCTTTGTCAGGGCAGTGCAGCTGTTAGAAATAAGCAGTGTACCTGGTTCATGTAAGTGTTTTTCAGTCTTGCCTAACCCCTCAGGGTTAGGCTGATTGCTGGAGCTTGCTTGGAAATTTTACTTCTGAGGGCTTTTCTGAGTGTTGAATTTGAGCTGCTAGAACGGCCAGACACACTTACTTTCTGATGTACCAGTTAGTACAGACACCAAGTGTGCTGCTCCAGAAGCCAATTTAACAGGTCAATTAAAATCTGCCAAATCAAGTGTTTGCCTGGACATGATGGATTGCACTTGGGAAAGCTCAGTTAGATTTTTGGGCTGCCATAAAGCCTTGGCAAGAAATGTGGCCTGTCCAGGGCACTACCTGAATCTATCTGTACTGGTTGATAGCAGCATTTCCGTCCTTTGGAGATTTTTAGAGATAAACCCAAGAGTGATGCCAAGGGGTTTCTATGATAAGACAATAGTTACTCATCCAGTGTATATTATAGCAATCCATATGTATCAACTGCAATTTTACACTAGTTCAGCAGCCTAAACTGAGCTTAAATGACTGGAATTTTTTCCTTTAATATTACCATAACGTCACAATCCACAATTGTCCTGGTTCTGGCCATGACAGAGCTATTTTTTGCAGCAGCCAGGGGCTGTAAAATAGCACCTCCCACCATGGCAGGGTTGGAGAGGGAGCAGAGCTCTGTCTGTGGGGTCAGTGGTGCTGGGCTCTGTGAGGTGAGCACTCCCTTGTACACTTTGCTATTCCTACTGCTTTGTTACTGATAATTTCCTCATTTTGCTGCTGTTTCTGGTAATTTTTTCTTGTCTCAAACTGTGAGCTTTACCTTTCTGTGCCTCCAATTCTGTTCCCCACCCCACCACGGGGGAAGGAATGACCAAGGGGTGCGAGCTCTGGAGGTATTCCAGTGAGGAAACCATTCCTAAAGCACAAACACACATCAAAATTGTGTGAATTACACTGCACAGGTCCCCAGCCTTCTCTGCAACCTTTCAGGGATGGACACTGTACCCTCATACCAGTGATAGTTCTGTTCTTTGACCCAGTTATGTTTTACTGCATCTCTCTCACAGGCCTAAATCTTCCCTGTGGCATCATTCAGCCAAACACGGAGCAAGATGAGTCCTCCAGAAAAAAGAAAAAATCAAAAAAAATTCTCAGTTACCACTACCAATATCAGGAAAATCAAGGGACACCCGCACATTTATCCTGGTCTTTGTTTATCAAACTGAAAATGGAGGCAAGGGGAATTTAGAGAGACCCCTCAGTTTGCCAGCTGGATCACACTAGTTTCTCCTGAGCAGATGGAATAGAGAGGGGCAAGAAAGCTGCAGCAGTCTTGTTGGATGGATGCTAAAGAGGCAATAAGGCATTTGCAGCCCAATAGACATACAGAATATATGGGGGATCAGAAACAGAAATGACAGGGGTAAGTATTAAGGAAGCTAGACAGGGATGGGAAATGAGCTGTTTAAATCACCGCTCATCATCAGGATTAGGAAACATAATAACCTGGCCTATCAAAACTGCACCATGACTAACAGACAGAGAGATAATTTGGAGAGATTTTGACAATATTTGTGCAGGTCGATTTGGAGGAAAATTAGTACGCACTCTAGAAAGAAAATAAAAATAGTATTATGATTAAAATAATCTTAGGTCTAATTTAACTAATTTAACAGTATGTGAGAAAGTCTCTGAAGACTGTATGAGTGCACCCAATAACAGAAAATAATAACTGGACCATCAAAATGACCAAGAGAACAGGGGAAAAAGTCAAGATGAGGTAAATTGTATGAAATGCTTATAGAAAGGGTTTTTTTACTGCACAGCTATTCCCCACATCTCTACATTACAGATCCCTCACCGTTAAAATGTCATAAAAAAAATCTTTTTTTTCCCTCAATCATGCCACATTAAGCTACAAGCCCAGATGAAATACAATGCATATCCTCTGTGTATTATATGTGATGCATGGATGTCCAGCCAAAGCTGGAACACACGGGGAAGAACATGTGAGGAGGCACAACTGTGCAGACACCAGGATGAAAAACTGTGGGCTTGCATGCTCAGTCCACTCTACTATGCTGCCTCACTCTGAGTTATTACATCATCCCATCCACACTTGAGGCAAGCTATTGCATGGATTTAACATTTGTATATTCATATGGCATCTAAATATACCTGTAAACATATGTGTATAAATACTGTATCCAACCTGCCCATCAGCCCCAGTCACCTCCCACCTCCTGCTCACTAATAGCACAGTCCTGCATCACCTCCCACTCAGCCAAGCAATCCTGTGCTAGCTGCTTTTGACATACTCACAGCTATATATATTTGTGAGCACGATAAAACCCTTCTGCAAAGTAAAGACAACATCTATTTTGCAAGAGTTACAATGTATTTTAGACTCACTCTGGTGCTCTGGGGTTTTTCACACTGTATTATGTGCTAGATTTGCATATACACGCATGTCTGCAACTCATCTAGTTTGAAAACGTACATACCACTAAGACAAAACCAACCAACCAAAAAAAAAAGCCACCAAAAAGGAAAAAAAGAGCAAACCCAGCCACATTTAGGTAGGCAATGTATTTTTTTCTAGAACAATAATTACATCTTGATAACTCTGAACTGCCAACAAATCATACTAAAAAGTAAATGCAATTATGCTGTGTTACACAGAGGTACATCTCCCAGAATGGCTGTAGTCTACTGTGGAAAGACATTCTTGGTTATTTGTGTTCTGCAGCAGTGCTACATGCAACCATGGTTAGGAATTCCCAGCAGTGCTGTACTATCTATCCATTCCCAGTGCAGTGCAGACACGTTCCAAACCCATCCCAGGATGATTTTCACATTTTCCATTTTCTCTGGCTTTTCCTGGGAGCCTTTTCAGTTGTTTAGCATTTCCTCTCACAGCAAAGGGTATTTAATGATTCAAGCTGATTTTCTTGCTTAATTCCATCTAACCATTCTAAAGTAAGAAATCCCCTATCTTGGTATTTGGCCTTTTCAAGAGCATGCTGACAAAT
Source organism: Emberiza elegans (assembly GCA_024865655.1). Classification (NCBI taxonomy): domain Eukaryota; kingdom Metazoa; phylum Chordata; class Aves; order Passeriformes; family Fringillidae; genus Emberiza; species Emberiza elegans. Next base: position 875,625 of record JALJVW010000011.1, read on the forward strand.
GTAACATTTTGCTTCATACTTTTTATTTGGCCAAGTTACACATGGCTATTTCTTTTCATGGTCAGCCTTATTGCCCTAATCTGTATCTTGCCTTTAGTGTCTTGAATTAAGGCTTAATATATCTAAGGCATTCCTTCAATTTAAAGAGTTTGGCATTCCTGCCCTTGTGGAGTTCAAAGGGACTCATGGTTCATGGGGGAGTACAGCTGCAAACACAAAAAAGTTTATAGAACTCAGGGCAAATTAGGCTTGAGATCCTTTTAGAATAGTTTGCAAATGCATTTGGGCTCCGACATTTTGGTGTTGCATGGATTTCCTTGGTGCAGAATGGTTTTACTTTACTTGGTTCATGAGTTTAACAAACTCCCTGTGCCCAATGGAATGGCGCTGCCTGATTGACTCTCACATGAACACTGTGAGTAAGAGATGGTCTCTCACTCAAGTCTAGAACACCATTTTTGCATGCCTGCAGGAGAGGAGGAGCAATCAGAATATTTCTGGAGGAACTGACACTTTTAGAGAATTGGACCTTGATGTTTACCTGTTAAATGGTGTTCCTTGGGTTTTGGCAAGGCAGGGAGGACCTTGCTCTTGTGGCCAATCCCCTGCAGCAGTTTTACTGTCAGCTCATGAAGAGATATACAGCATGTTCTAGACAGAAATTACCCCTTACAATAAAATCTTCCCTTGGCAAGCACAAGAAAAATATAGCTAAATTTTAAAACACTCTATACCTGAAATGTTTAAAATATTTTAAAGTATTTTCTGAGAACAAGACTGGGATTATGCTGGTATACCTCCACCCCTGAAGAGTCAGCAGTGGTGTTCAGATGAACATCAGACAGCTATTTTTAAAACACTAATTAGTTGAATTATGATATTACTCAACAAAACTTAATTTCCAAGCAGGGTGCCTCTAGCCAAGTGTTTGTTCCATCACAATTCCTAGGTGTCAAATTTCCAGGTATCAGAAATTACCAAGAAAGCCAACAAAAATATTTTCATAATCAAACAAATACCATGACTATCTCCAGTTTCAAAAAAATTAATCCGTCGAGGTCCTTAATTTAATCTTCTTTGCTGCTTCTCCTTAGAGCGCAGCTAATTAGCTGCCATTCCTGGGGGTTCAAGTACAGGCCCGCAGGACAGCAGACCAGATAATAACAAGGTATTTTCTGAAGATCTGAGCATGACTCACAGTGCTGCGTGAAGTGGCACAAAAACAAAGCGCACATGCCGACGCAGGAGGCAAAAAAAGTCTAGGAAAGCATTTTAATTATGTTTATGCTTTCTGTGAACATCATAATAAGTACAGACAAGCAAGTAGGCAGCAACAAAACTCATGGGGATTATTTGCAAACTGCTGTAAAGTTAAACTAATTAATTAAGTGCAATTGATATTCAGCTGCATTATTCTCAATAGGATACAGGCAGGATTTAGTTAACGTGGGCATTTGTTTCAATGTGTTTCTACATCAAAGAATCAAGACCTCTCTTAAAAATTAAAAGTAGTATTTTCTCCAAACAAAAATATTATTGCAATGTGAATAGCAATAATGATGCTTTGTAAATTTTAGGCAAAAAAAAGACTTTGTTTAAAAAAAAGTATTTGTTCTAATTTAAACAAAATTTACATCTTCTACTGGCTAAAATTGTGAAAATCAGACAAAGTAGGTTTCAGAAAATATACATAAGGACAAAACCTAGGAAGCTATTCTGTTACAGGGAAGATTGACTCTTACCACATTGCAAACCAGATAATTTTCTGTTTATGGCATTTTGCACTTTCTTTTAGCTCCACAAAGCCCTCATACATCCCAGAACACTCCCACTGCTTAGAAGCAATGGCAGCAATTTCCCAGAAATGCTGATTGCATCCCATAGTGACCCTTTACCTGAGGGTCATTTCTTATAGGGTGTAGTGGAACACTCTGTACCAGGCTGCCATAAGAGCATACACAACCCTTGAGTTTTATCAGCAGTCACTGTGATCACTAACTCACTCCCCCAGCTCAGCTGGAGATCCAAACCCCTCACTCAGCTGTGCAAGAAACCAGTGTCACACTCACACTCAGAGGTCAAGCCCTGACAGTGAATGGAAGCCACTGGGTACCCACTGATCCCAAATTTGCCATTTCTCCCTCATACCCACTGTTCCCATTTCCACCTTGTGCCCACTTCTGCATTTCTCAGAATGCCATCCTTTAAAAGATGCACTGAATGCCAAGCTTAAACTCATACACATCAAGATGTTTGGTCCATAAAGGATAGTGGGAGTTCCATCTGTAAGCCTTCCCAAACTACTGTGGCAATCACTGCTAATCACCCATGGTTCCAATGCAGTCAATATAAATAATCCCACAAACAACATTTGCAAAGTTCTGACATGTGGCAAATTATCAGTAGCTATGTTTAGCACATGCTGGATAATCCAAGTTCTTCATACACATGAAATTAGTAATTTTGACTCATTAAAAAGGGAAAGGGAAAGAAAAAGGGTTTTAAAACCCATTGCAGCTATAAAAGGAAAAATGTTCATCACGCAGGAGTGCTACAAACTTACAGGAAGAGGTGTTTCCTTAATATAGTAACCAAGGTGCCTTTTCTGTCACAGACACATTTCATGAAAAATCCTTTCGTTAGGATTTTTCTCCTGAGAAGCTGAGAGGCCTCAGAAGAAAAGAAAAACAATAATTATCTGCTGCTGTGGAATGCAACAGGTGCATCTGTGATTGGTCTCATGTGGTTGTTTTTAATTAATGGCCAATCACAGCCCAGCTGTCTGGACTGTCTCGGTCAGTCACAAGATTTTGTTATCACTCCATTCTTTTTCTATTCCTTTCAAGCCTTCTGATGAAATCCTTTCTTCTATTCTTTTAGTAGAGTTTTAGTATATAATTATCTTTGAATATATATTATATTATGTATAATATATATAATAAAATAATAAATCAGCCTTCTGAAACATGGAGTCAAGATTCTCATCTCTTCCCTCGTCCTGGGACCCCTGTGAACACCATCACACCTTTTCTAGTTTTGTGCTGCCAGTGTTGTTTCTAAAGCTTTTCTGCTGTTCAGCACAGAAGAACCTTTTGGTAGTGTATGGCTGCTACAAGTGTTCCTACATCACCCTCACTGAAGATGTAGAAAGGAAACACATGAGCTGGTACATGGCTTGCAGAATAGCCCCTCAGGGAAAGAACAGACCTGCCTTCTCCTTTATGGAGCCTTCTATACTTTCCCTAAACTTCTGTAGCTTTTATTAGCAGAAATTCTGGTATTGGCTCCATTTGGGAAGGAAATGCTCAGTTGTTTCTCCCAGAGAAAGTATCATAGTTGTATTTATGTTCTTTGGAGAAAGCAGAGTGACAGGAAAATGAAGTATCTTCCTACTAAAATCTCAGATTTCTGTTGCATAAATTTGAATATTTTATCTGCTAATGTTACTACAGTGCCTTATGCTTTCCAGCTCTGATGTTTTCTCCTCTAATGTGTAAGAGTGGCTGTGCTGCATCAGAAGACCAGTGAGGAGAATGCTCACCTGCCATGGATTATGGGAATTGTAATCCAAAGGAAATTTAGCAGCAAACTATCTCCTTGGAGACACTACAGCCTGAGATTCACATAAAAATTAGAAATGCCCACAACTGAAGTGTTTGGCTGAAATGCTGTGGATATTAATTCTTTTTTTTTCTTTCCTTTTTTTTTCTTTCCTATTCCTAAATGAAAACTAAAAACTGCAGATGGAAGTCCAACACTTTTTGTAAAAAATCTGAGTCTTTTATGATACAGGGGGATACTAGTCATGTCATTGCTGTGATAACTAGCATGGCATTTGATAGATAAAAGAAACTGAGTCATTAAGGACAGCCTTTGCCCAGGGTCAGCCACTGAAGTGGTGACAAAATGGAAAGCTGGGACAGAGAGTCAGAAGCATTGGTCAGAGACAGAAGGCTGGGGAGAGGAACAGACTGCACAGGGCATGATTCTGACCAACACAAACAGCCCTGGAGCCACATCACAAAGCCTTGGCCTCCTGAAACTGCCACTTCCACCGTTCTCACTGGCAACTTTTCTTGCTGTGCTGTGATTCCCCCACAGCCCCACCCCAAATAATAATAATAACGACTATTATTATTATTATTTCTGAGTGAGGAAGAAGCATTATCTCCAAAGGTTCTCTGCCTTCCTTCCTCTGGAAAGCTTATGCCTTGCTCTTTGCCCTGTCCACCTCCCAGGCAGCCATTTGGAGGAGCACAAATGCTCAGCAGAGATGCAAACCCCCAGATTAGCATTCCTCACCAGTGCACACACACATCACAGGATCCTTACTAGATGACAGGGAGACAGAAGCAGAGCTGGTTAATCCTACATCAAGATCACTTCTCCTTCTGCAGGCAATTTAAATGTTCTAGAAAAGATTTGCTTTGAAATGCACGTTTATTTGGATGCCCTTTCCTTGTGTCTAACATGAAAAGCAGACTCAGTGCAGGGGTATTGAGCCATGGCAGCAATCCCACAGATTCTCCTCTCTTGCAGGATCTCAGGGTGTTAGTAAACACAGCAGACAACCAATCAGTCAGGCGGCAGCAACACACACATCTCCAGGAGGCAGGCAGAGAGCCTTAAATAAAACACAGCGCCAGCCTTGAGCAGAGAGCATGGAGACAAATGCCAGGGATGGGGAAGGTGTCGCTGGGATTACCAATGACGTGCTAATGGTGCTCCAGCCATCTCTGAGCCTCCTGCTCTGACTCACTGCCTCCCTTTGGAGGCTCCTCTCACGTCAGTAAGGGACTCAGGGTTATTCACAGATCACTGACTAAAAGCAAGCTTCAGCTTCCAGCCTGCATTCCCCTGCTCCTGTGAACAGGACTGAGGTCACTTCCAAGCAGCCTTTGAGCCTTTTATCAATAGATCCAATAAAAGAAAAAGAAAACCCAAAACAAGCAACAGAATCGAGATTACCTTCTGCTCTCCCGTTTTTACCTCCCACCTCCATTCTCCACACACACCCCTCCCAAAATCTCTCCTGTTTTCCCCACCGGGTTAAAAATTCCCTTGATCACAGCAGAAACCCTTTTACGGTTTCCAACTCTTTCCAGAGTCCTTTGACTAATAACACAAGATAAAATATGTACAGAAAGCTCCCAAGTGTTACCTGAGAATCCAGCTCCAGGACAGTTACTATAGAAATTTTTGGTTACTACTAGAAACAGAGGAGCCACAAGCCAGTCTAACCAGTTTCTTTCCCACCTGTTTCCAATTTGTGCACCTGTTTCTAATTGCACTTGGCAGCCTGCTGGAGTGCTCACTCACATGCTTTTCATTCCATCCCTGCAGCAGGAAGGGCTCCAGGCACTGCCAGCACAATGTCTTGGGCTGAAGACTCCTCCAAGTCACCATTACCCCTCCCTCCAGTGCTTCACTGCTGAGTTTTTAAATAGGATTCCATGAGTTAGTCATCTTTTTATTGTAGCTATGGAGTTAAGTCCAGAAATCCCCAAATGGGACAGGCACCAGACACTACAGGCCCAATGTAGATACTATTGCATTGTTTTAACTGACCACAGCGAGTTTTGTACTGGGAAAAATATATTTATACTAAGATAACTGCAATATATTTATGCTAAGACAACTGCAACAGTACTATGGGACTGCAATGAGTATACTCAGAATCTACGCATCAGTGTTGTATCATATTTATGATTTAAAAAAAGAGAAGATTTTTTATAAAAGATGATAAAAATGAAGGGCTCCAATCCCACGTCTTTGACAAGCACAATAAACTATTAATCTGCCTCCAGCACATACAAGAAAACACATCACGGGTGCATTTCACAGGGACTTTGCACATTATTTTCCTCATAACCTCATGTGCAGTTGTCCCTATACTGCCTTCTCCACATCTTAGTTATTCTCCTTCACAAAACAAGGTGATGATTTTTCTCCAGGGATAATAATTTCCATTGTTTGCCAAGGACTTTTGTTTCAGGAGGCAAGCCCAGGGAATGGTAGCAGAAAAAGTGCTGGAATTAATCTATAGAGACCCAAAAATGAGGCAGAGCCTGGGAAAGAGGAAGGGCAAGGATAGTAATAGACTTCATCTGCTAAAGCCTTTTTGTTTGCTAACACTGAAATGGAGATGATAACCTAGAGATGAGCTGGTCAGCAGAAAAAAAAAACACTCAAGACTTTAACATGCTAAACCACCAGAGAAAAACTTTCCAGATTGTATTTCTTAGCACCCCAGCACAGCCTATTAAATGTGGCAGTGAAGCAGACTGGGGAGGATTCTATTTTTCATCTCCTACAAAGCACTCTGCAGAAGAAAAATACCGTGCCAAGTTCTCAGTTTACATTTTGTGACAGGGTGATGCTCTTAAAAATTAGTTGTACCCTCCACTGAAAGTATAGTTTTCTACTGTCATGACTAAATCTCCTGAAATAACAAGTCAGTTTATTTTCACACCCTACAGTTCTCTCTGGTAAAGAAATTCCAATATATTTTTGTCTTTCTTCTTCCTATTTTCAACATTTGTGACACTTCTACTTTATAAGATAAATATTTGAAAAGGAAGATGTCTCCACACTACAGAAACACACTTTTATCACACTGGCTTTTAAAAGCAAAGTTCAGTTCTGAAAAGAGGAAGAAATCACATCATCAGAAAATGACTTTGGATGGTCCTGTACATGAATTATTCATGCTCTATTTTATAGTCCCCTTTATTCTCCAAGAAATATCAAATGATTCAGCAAGCCTATGATTTTCTGTGTTAATCAGATGTCTGACACTATACTCAGGCCTGATGATGGGCCAAGGAAAAAGAACTTCTTTATGTGAGCTAACTGCAAAGCCTCTTGACAAATCCCACTCAGTTCCATGTCTTCATGTAATAAGATGCTCACAAATGCAACATAATTAAATCAGTGAAAATGGAAAAGTCTGTCTAATGAATTACAGCCCAAACTCTAAGATAGCAAGGATATTTCCACCAGAACTACCATATACAAGATGAACCATAGTTTTCAGTTCTTTTTGAAAAAATATGTACTATTTCCTTATTTATTTTCTCTCAACTCTATTAATACAGCTATCATAGCCTCTGCTTTTTTTTTCCAGTGTGTGTCACACATCACCACTATCTACAGTCAAGGACAAGGATTTACACATGGGCCTCATAATGACAAATATTTAAATATAAAATGATCAAACTATCTTTCTATCAATTCTGAAATAGAAAGACAAACTTTCTGGTTTGTTTAATTATTATCATCTAACCTGCTGAGGGTCCTGTTACAGGATATTTTACAAAACCATCAATAACACAAGAAGACTGTGTGTTTTTTACACAAAAACACTGTGTATTTTTCCAGAACTAACCAAAAAACTGTAGGATAAGCTATATGGTTATATACACCTCTATATAGTCTATAGAGCAAACACTGAATCAGGATCTTCCAAATCCCTAATTTTTGGCTGGTTCTTTCTTTCCCATTTTGGTGGCAACAAGAACCCTTATTACCCACTATTTGGCAGAAACTCTTTAGCTCTGTTAGTAGTGCACTGTAGGTTATAGTAGGGCTTAACCACATAAGGAAAAACTGTTATTCTTTATAGCAGAGGCATAAAATCAGGTATAAACAACAACTTTTTCCATGCATTTTTTCCCCCTGAACCACACAGGGAGATTTTTGAATGACAAAACCAAAATGAAGGCAGCACCTCCACGTTAGAAGATGAAGTGAGTTCAAAGGTACAGCTCAAGTGGCTTAAATCTCAGCGTGGAGATTTAGACATGGAAGGATGTTCTGCTGGAGCCCAGATGTCCTGTCTGCCTGCTTTCCTCATCTCCTGAGCCAGCTGGACCCAGCCCCCAGCTGGATAGCAGCATGGTGTTTTATCAGATAACACAAAGCTGTAGTCCTGAGTGTGGCTACACAAGAAGTTAGGCTGGTAAACCTTCACATTCAGCTGAAAATTCATGGTCTGGGTTTTACAAAAATCAAAATACGTCCTTGAGTAAGCAGGGCACTTTTCTAATGCTGATGCTGAAATTAACACTTTCATGTGGTTTCACTTCTGAGATAGGTATGACAGATCATGCACATTTGGAAATCCCACTGAAAAACATAGACATCCCTGTCTTCTGTTTTAATCCATGCTGCAATATTTGTGATTTCCTATATCCTATGTAATATAAAATAGCAATATAAGAACCACACTATATTTTAAACTAGTAAATAACAAGGAATGACAGTTTACTGCAGGGAAAAAAGGCCCAGTGTGATTGTCAGTTTGGGCTTCACTGTTGTTGCAATATTTGCTGCTTACTGAGAATAACTGTTGTGATCAGATAATTTTTTCATATTACAGTTAAAAAAAAATAGGCTACTGTTGTAGTGCGCTAGACGATTTATGACTGTTCCCCCTATCAGATGGTCTGTTCCCATTTCCCCCCTTTCCCTTGGTGGTCGGTTCCTCAGGTGTCCCCTTACCTGGCCCCTCCCCAATGCACCCCATTGGCCACGATTCCTTTCCCCCGCCCCCTCTCCCTTGGGGACAAAACCAGCCGCAGGTGAAGGCGAGGCTCTCTTTCCTGCCTGGTCTCATCCGGGTGTGTCCTGACGCAAACCAATCAACAGGATACTCGCAACACGTGGAAAGAGCCTTCTCGAGTCTTTTGCCTTGATTCATGCTGTTCCGTGGACCCTGGGTTTGACTAGCCGGGAACATACAAGCCCAGGGACAACGTTACAGCAGGCTACAAAATACAAGATTGAAAAAAACCCCCTAAACCACTTTGCATAATTTCTAATAACACAGGCTAGTCAACACTTCAGGATCTCAGAGCAGATTCAATTGGTTTCTTCTTTATGGCCTTTATGCACCAGGAAGGTAAAAGGAACAGAAGCCAGCTAATGCTGAATTCCTAACTGACCATTAAAATCTGCCCAACCCATGAAGCAGGCACAATTACTGGGGGCAACTCATGATAGACAGGGAGTGACTGAGCTGAGCAGGTAATAAATACACCCGCACACCAGGCATGGAAGGGAGGACAATGTGACAAGAGCCAGCCTTGCTACAGTACACTCGATTGTTTTGCATCTGCGGCACTACTCCAGTAAAGAGAAGGGCAGCAGAACAAGGCACTCCTAAGAACAAAATCCAACCCATAGACATAATTAATATTTTATGTTCATTTTTTAGCTATTCCCTTTTTTCCCTGTTCAGGAGCTGCACACAGCTGCCACTCTCAGGCCATCCTAAATTGCAAATCCTCTACTGCAGGCAGAGTAAAGGGTACAAGGAGCTGAAACACAACAGAAGCATCCCTTCCTTGCTTAATTTGGTACAGCAGTTGTGCTGTGTTAGCTGCAGATTTATGGTTGGCTGGAGGGCATCATGGCCCAGGATGAAGCTGAGTGATCAGCAGACAAGCCAGCTGCAGGACAAAAGTTTGCACCAGTGGCTGCTAAGCAGGCCTGACACTGCTAATTGCCCTTCAGCAGCTCAGTAGAGACTGAGAAGATGCATCTTGCCCACCCTTGAAACTGATCACAAAGAAAAAAAAAACAAACAACTTAATAAATAAGTTAGTAGTGGCAATTATGAAGAAGAATGATGAAAATTAACAGAGTGAGTAACTTTTCAAGAAAGAACATAAAATATACATATAACATGTACTGTCTTTAATCTCTTAAAACCACCACCTCAATACTAGCTACGTTATGTTAATTAATGATACTAGAGGCCCACAGTTTTAGCATTTCTTGGCAAATTGTATGACACAGACGTCTGAGCCTGAAGATGCTGGCTTCTATTTGTCCCCCAAATAGTGAGCTGTTAGCATTCTTTCTGCTGCTACCATACTGAATTCTGCTGCCATTCTCTCTCCTGTTGTCTCAATGGTAAATCACAAAATACATCGTTGGTTGGCTGAGACGGGGTAGATGCAACAGTCCAAACTATGCAGAGAAAAATATTAATTGAAAATGAAAAGATTCCTTTTTGCAGCATTGGTGGCCCCCCAACAAATGCTGTACCAAAGGAGAGGCTGCTGGAAATATTTTCAGCAACTGAGGAGCAAAAAAGGATAGCTTGTGGAAAACACCTGTAAGAGGGTTAGGAAGGGATATTTGGTTCTATATTCTGTTACTGTTAAAGCTAACTGGAAATTAAAACCTGTTTTCCAAAAAGACATACACAGGTGAACTTCAGCAATCCTCGAGGGTCACTTCCAAAGCAGAATTTTCTGATTCCATGATCTCTCTCCCAGAAACCACAGAAGGAGCATGCATAACACTGTATTTTTGTCACTGAAATTAGATTCTTCAAGTGTTTAAGGAGGAACATTTTAGCTGTGTGTCAAAAGCCACTATTAGACAAACAATGATGCAGATCACTTTGGCCCAAATTCCATTATCACCCTGCTAGAAAAGCCTACTAAACAAAATACACCAGCAAAGCAAGACTGAAAAACAAATGCTGAAGTGGTGCTCTCAACTTCATTGGCCTAAATTAAATGTTTATGTGATTGTCTTATAAACACCCTTCATAGATGGCAGCTATATTTTGAACTGAGTATTATAATCTCTGAGAATGAAGGTGGAGCCACCATGACACCAAAGGAGCCTTGAAGCATCTGCTGCTCCTTATTGCTCTTCAGCCCAGCCTTGCATTCCCTTCACCTCACACACACTGCCCCTGTGTGATTGCTCAGCACCCCTGGGCACTCCATGGCTCCTCACCTTCAATAGCATTCACCTGTCCTGCACAGCTGGAGCCACTGGGGATCAGCCACAGCCCCTCTCCCAACCACCACAAACTCTGTGCCTACAACAATTCCCCCTTTATTTTTCTTCTTTTAAATAAATGCCATGTCTGCCATCTTCATGGAGGGCTCTTGCAGAAGAAATAGCAAATATGGTACAAGTATCCCTTGTGCAGGCTCTGCTGACTCTGGAATGTGTCCTGACCTTCATTCACTCCCCAAACTTACATTTCACATCATCAAAATCCTCATACCTCCACTTCTGGAATACTGACAATATCAATAGCAGTACAAGCTTGTAAGGCAACACACAAGAATTACAGAACTCCATGGGTGACCACACAACTTCAGAAAATAACACACAAAAATAAGAGAATTCCAGAATTCCATCCACAGCCACACAACTTCATAAAGTAACACACAACAATAACAGAATTCCAGAATTCCATCCACAGCCACACAACTTCATAAAGTAACACACAAGAATAAGACAGAAACTACATGTTCCCATCCTAAGAACTGCAATTCACAAGCACAGTACACAGACTTTACCAGCAAACAAACACGTGGCACTGAACAACAGAGTCCCTCTGCCTCCAGTTCCTCCTGCTGCTCTAACAACTTCTCTTGTTCCTTTCACAGTTTTTGTTGCATTAGATGGTCTGAAGTTATTCCCCATGGTGTTCCCAGCAGCTCACCTGTACCCCAGGTGCCAAATCCAGTCTGGTCCATCAGGCAGTGTCCCCCCACTGCTCTCAAGGCTACGCTGGGCATCATCTCCACCTCGCCCTACAGCAAAACCCCAAATCCTGCTGGGGTCACCACGATATGGGAGCCACCGTGGAGCCACCACCAACACCAAAGAGAGCCTTGAGCATCTGCTCACAACCTTTTATCCCCTCCTGCTGATGCCCTGCACCTGTGGGCCCTCTGCTCCCTGTGTGATTGCTCAGCACCCCATGGCTCATTACCTTCAATAGCATTCACGTGTCCTGCACGGCTGCACCCACTGCTCCCAATCACCGCAAACTCCGTGCCTACAACAATTATCTGTGTTAGTTTTCATTTTTGCTGAGCAGTAATTACACAGATTCAAGGTATTTCCTGCTTCCCACCCCACCAGCAAGAGTCTGGGGGTGCACAAGAAGCTGGGAGGAGACAGGGCCAGGACAGCTGACCCCAGCTGACCTCCATGCCTTGTGCCTGCTGCCCTAGAGCAGAGGCTGGGCAGAGCTCAAGAATAAAGCAGGGATTGATTCAAAGCATCTCCTCCATGGATCCACCTTGGGCAGCACAAGAGCCCAGCCAGGGCTGCACCCAAGATGAACCAAAATGGCCCCAAAATGCACGAGCGCTCCCGGGGTCTCTCCCTTGGATCAGTTCTGCTCCATTTGCATCTTGCAGTTCATTGTCCCATTCCAGCTTTAGCCCATGCAGTCCCACCCTGCTTGTTTTTCTCTCTCCAGCTCCACGGTGTTTGTGCTCCTGGGCTGAGATTGGGATCATTTGTCCTTGGTGCCCAGCTGGAGCAGGAATTGTTTTGTCTCCCTGCTCTGTGCACAGAGCTCACCATCCCTGAATGTGAAGCTCAGAATGTGAAAAACCACTAAAGCAGCACAGAATGTGAAAAATAGAAAAACCAAAACCTGAGGCATCAACCTGAGGAATATTCCAGACCTTATTGGCCTCAAGCTCAGTATAGAACTGGGAAAAAGGAGGAGAGGGGAGACATTCAATGGTGGCATTTGTCTTCTCAAGTGACAGGTTACAGAGCTCTTCTTCCCTGGGGATGGCTGAGCTCCTGCTTGCCCATGGAAAATGAGGAATCAATTCCTCAGGGTTTTTTTGCTTACATATGCAGCTTTTGCTTTACCTATTAATGTGTCTCAACCTACAAGTTTTCTCATTTTTCCCATTCTGCCTCTCTCCCCACCCCACTGCTGCAGGGAGCAGCTTGGGCTTGGTTGCCATCCGAGGTTAAACCACAACAGTTTGTTTCCAAAAGTCTGCAAATTTGACACACTAGCTTTATCACACTAAGCTGCTCAGAACCATGCTGTATTGCTTTCCTCAGGATTTGCCACATTGATCTTTACAAAGCAGAGAAATATCTGCTAGGAGAAATATCCCCACTTATAGAATATGCCAGGCAACGATTGCATAGAAAAAAAAAGGCAGCTTCTCTGTTCTGTGGAACTTTGGCAAAACTGTACAGTGATACTGCAATCAATACTGGGAATTTTGAATGATAAAGCTAAAGAAAGATACAGCAAACTCAGAGCAGAGTGAGGAGGCTGGCAGAGAAAAGGGAAAAAAAATTAAAACTCAACGGGTTGTTTGGTGAGCAATGGAGGGAGTTCTAAAAACATGGGCTATGTGCTAAGCTTCTTCTGATGTTTGAGGGGTATAGCTAACAAGCACGACAATTTAACATTGAAAAGTCCATAATTCAAAGTAATTTAATGAACTTTCTGAATCCCAAGAGAGGCAAGAGATTAGAGAAGGAAAAATCATCTACTAATCAAAACCTTGAGGGGTATCTCACTCTAATGCAAAAAGCTATTTCTAGGTAATGCACAAGGCTAGAATGCAGCAGATCTGAAGTCACTTATCAGCTCTGTTATATATGTTATCAGCAAGGCAAGGAGAAGCTCACCTCTCTTTGCTTAATTTGTGCTTGGCTAAAATAGGGATATTGGGGGATATATGGCCACTTTGTCAATCTTTGTTTTATCTATTCAGACTGCAGACCTTTCAGGGGAAAAATGACTTCATTCCATGTGTTCACAGAATACCTTGCACAGTAGGATTCTGATCTCAGTTGATCTCTCCAACTGCTGCCATAATACAAATAATAAATGATAACATATTAAGACCACCAAAGAACAGCCCTCCAGTGTAATAAATGTAAATCCTCACTGGACATAGTTAAATCTGCTCTGGACTTAGAAATAGAAAATGTATTTCAGGGAATAATCCTGAACCAGTAGGGGCACAGCTGACCTATTTTTATCTCCAGCTCCATGAATCATGGAAGTTAAAATGGATGTATTACAGTATCAAATTTCTATTTTGAATGATATAATAGAGGTGGAAATCTTTTGAAGCTCCTTTTCTTTCAGGCACAGCACTCTACGTATTAAGCCCAATGTAAGGTGCTTATCTTAGAGATATGGAATAAAAGCTGTTGACCTTTTAAACATAAAATCTTGGTGAGCTTTGGTATGACTTGATCTAATTATATTATAATGGACAGAAGGTAATCTCTTATGTACTCTGTCTAGACACATCATCTCTTATCAGAAACCTCAGGGAGAGAATGGAACCTACAGCAGAGCAGTGATGTAGCAATCTTTGTTGAAAGACCAGGATGCCATGGCTTCACAACAGACAGCAAGAGATGCATGACATTGCTAAGCAACGCTAGGAGCTGGTGAGGTTTTCCCTGGCTTCATATGGAGTGGTAGTTAAGGAAGTGAGAGCAAGGAAAGAAAGACAATAAACAACCAAATGAGCTGAAGTGCGTAAGAGAGGAAGTGTTTGAACAAACGGGAAAAGCAGGAGAAAGAAGTGGGAATTAACAAAGTCATTCTAGGATGTCAAAACTGCCAGTCCAGGAAAGCAAAAAGGTTATAGTTTTGGAATTAAAACGTGATAAAAATCAACATGCTTATCCGTGGATTTCTCCAGCTAAACTTTCATCATCCTTTATTCCTTTAAAATTTGTAACCACATATGGATTGGAAAGTGCCTCTCAGAGTAAACTGTGCTTTAAAGGGAATCACCATTTGTTAAAGCTCTTCTCTTGCAGTCGGGCTAGAGAATGTTTGAAAACCATACAAGTGGGTTCAAATGTGATTGACAGAATGTTTAAGCATTTCAAAGGATAGAACAATCTGATAAATGGTAAAAACATTCTCTTTGACAGCTTGACAAGTTATTTGCACTCTAGAAAGCAGAGATGTTTATTTGTCTCCATCTTTTCTCTCTATAACATTAGTTCTCAGATGATAAATAGATTTGTCTCCATGAGTAGAGGCTCCCATGTTTTCTTCTTTTTTAGCAGAGGTACTCACTACTGCTCATTTAATCTCCACACAGCCCCTGTTGCTAAAAGCCTTCCCACCAAAAGAACCTCAGCAGATCACATTGAAAAGTACAGCTTGTTTTTTTTCTGAGTACAACCAAACCCATGCTCATGTGCCAGCAAACCTAGTCCAGAACAAAGGTATCACACCAGCCTGCTTCCAATCTCATTATAAAGGGCTCAAGCTACACTTCCTAAATAAAGCCTTCCAATTCCTTCCTTCCACTGAGAGTGTTCCTCAGTTCTCTCTGAGGCCTCTGGCTCTTGTGCAGCTTTTGTCTTCTGTCAGAGAAATGCCATTTGGTGAAAGATTAATGCACAGTCCCAATCCATCTCTCAGTCAGCAGGGAGGGGGTGTACTCACCTTGTCTGCACGGAGTAATTCCTTCCAGGGAATACCTCCTGACCTTGTTTTTTCCTGGAGTGCTTCCCAGACAAGCTAAAGCTATCACACAAGATTGCTGTCTCTTAACTCCTCCAGGAGAGCTCCTGTGCAGCATGGATCACATGATGCAAAGGTTGATGCTCAGTATTTCTCATTGCAATCTAAAATAGTTAAAAGGACCACCCAAAATAAACCATTTAAGATGTCATTTCAGCAACCTTCAGGTGTGCATAATCACTGCAGGAGTCAGAGCAGCATCTACCTTACCATTAGTCCCCATTTGACAAAGATTTTTTCTAAAAACAAACAACTTAGTTAGTGAGAAATTAAAATCACAGGTAAGAAAACAATGTAACTAATTGACACAGGAGTCTCTATTTTTGTATGTCATTTGGAATCAAGTAATTCTACTGTTTTGCAAACTTACAGCAAGAATCATATGAAATTACCACCCTTTAAAAAGAGCATTAATTACAGACTAAAGAAGCTACAATTTCAGTGCCTTTAAAGTGTTTCCTGTCTGATTCATCAGCAAGAACACAACTAATCTTGATAAAAACCCCAAACCACCACACTACAGAAGGAGCAGTTATAATGCCGCTGATGAAGCTGTTGCTTCTTGGATTTATTTTTTTTTTTTGTGAGCACTCTTTCTACACAGTTTTCTAAGAATATTTGGTCTTTAAGTGCCTGCAATGAGTATCTTACTTTGCAGTGTCTGTCATCCCAGAAGCTTTAAAATGATTCTTTATGTCTCGTTGAGAACATGCTTCTTGTTTCTGATAGCTAAAAAATATGTTCTATTAGACGAAGAGCTCTCTACTTGCATATCTGGCTTTATTATTCAGCATTTTAAACATGATGCATTCAGAGAAGCTTTTACTTTCCTGTTAGAATGACCCTAGCCCTATCTTTTTTCTTTAATTGTGCCACACTTAAAAACCTCAGTAATACTGTTACATCATAGATTTATCCCTTAATGAAGACCAGGAATTACCCAAGATATTTGAAGCTTTGTTCAGGGTCCTCTTGGTTCAGCTGGGGAAAGGAGAAAGTTTTTTGGATCACAAGAGGGAGCTCATATTTTTCTGTTATGTACACAGCAATGCGCAGAGGCAGAGTGGAGAACTCACTGTAAATCCACTTGGTATAGAAATGAGAAAAATCAGATCTATTTTAATACACAGGTTGGATACAAATGCAAGTTTGAATTCAAATCAATCTTTAGCTAAAGGCCTTTTCAATGAAACCAGGTTTGACCCAGATTTTGTTCAAGAACAGATAATGCGACACTTTTAACTGGGTTTTTGATGGTAAAAACATGCTGATCCTCTTCTGTGAATAACCTCATGGTTTGGAGGTGGAACCATTTATGGGGTGGCAGATGTCTGCCATGAAGAATGATGGCTGCAAATTCCACCCTCCCTCTATACACAACAGGAATGTACAGAAGCCAATGTTCCTAAATAAACCTGGCATTCCCCACCATGCCCCACCATGTCCAGACTGCAGCAGCACCAAAAGAGTTCTGTGAAGTTCTGGAATGCTCATTTAGGACCCAAAAGCAAGGATCACCAGAAGAGCAATGGGAAGGAAGAAAATGAACTTGGTCTGAAGACTTTGGTCACTATGCTTGCACCCAACAGAGCCCAGAGAAGAGGCTCCAGAGAGCTGTGGAAGGGGCTGGAATCACAGCAAGTCAGCTCCACAACCAAAATCTCTCCTCCTCCTCCTCCACAGCTAAAATATTTCCTGAAAACCCTTTTCTAATCTTTAGTCCTGCTGAATCCTAAATGTCTTGAGCTAAGAGACTTCCATCAGTTCCCATGTTCTCCAAATTTCACACTAATAAAACTTTCAGATCTTTTCTGGCACCGAGTCAACTCTTTTTACTTTCTATTTTCATCTCATTCCTCACAGGTCTGCACACCTTCCCAAGCAATCCTGCTTCCCTTGAATTGTCTTTACACCTCTTGGAAAGAATCAGCTCTTCCTCATTTATCCACAGACACCCACACACAAATACACCCCTGTGCCTGAAGGGCTCTGGAGGTGTGCATGACACCAGAGGAAGAGAAGATCATAACTGTGAAACAGCCAGAAACTGTTTCAACTTCAAAATTTTTAATTTTATTTTATTTCATCCTACTTTATTTCATCCTATTTTATTTCATCCTATTTTATTGTATTTCATCTTTTTTTTTTTTGAAATTCATGTATGGTTTAAGAAGAAAGCTTGAAATTTTTTTCTGTAGTCTCAAGCAGCATGCTTTAGGCTTTCCTGGCAATATTTCACCATGCAATCTAATCAGCTAATCATATATGTCCAGAAAAAAAAGAGCACAGGTGCCTTCTCTAGCTCAGTGTATTTTGGATATTTGCCTCTAAGTGCTGCTTTTCATGGGCCTTTCAGTCATTGTTAAAGTTTTCAACAAGGTCTATTTATAAGGAACAAAAAATCTGAAAGGTATTGTTTTCTGTGTCTGTTTCAATGTTATTTAAACATTGAAATATTTATTTAATAAATATATTAATAAATTCATTAAATAAATATTTATTTAATATTTATTTAATAAATATGTTATTTAAACATTGAAATAAATATTGCTGTATGCTCTGCTCTTAAATAAAGAAAAATAACAAGACTGTGGTCTGCTGTGCTGACTGGCTTAGCCACAAGTTGTTCCAACATCTCACTAAAACATTAACTTGTAATACCCCAAACATGTATGTAGATCATTAGCAGTTTAAACTAAGCAACATTTATTAATTTTAAAAGGTCACTCCTTTCTGCATCTAGCACTTGGCAGGTCCACCCACAATCCATTTTATCCCATAAAACTTCCCTGAAGAAAAAATGGACCTCCAAATTCACCTTATTACCATTAATAGATTAAAAAATATTAAAATTTGAAGGCTTGCAGAGCCACACAGTTAGCCCTGAATGCATCATATATATGCATGGAATGTTTTGCTAATTTGCAAATCTATTCATATTATTCAGCTTTATTGTAATATAAATGTCATTAAACTCCTCATCAAATTTCTCAGTGTTGTGTGCTAATTTGTGTTTCAATTCTGTTCACATGTCCTCAGTAAACTGCATGAAATCAGATTTTCCTTTAATGCAATGTAAAACACAATGCGTGGCTTAATAAAAGTCATGCACACATTTGAAGAAAAAATAAAAGAATAAAACAGCATAAAGTTTTCTAATCTCTCATCACCAGTTAAAACATCAGTTGAGAAAAAAAAATTGCTGTAAGTTAAACAGCAGCTGAGAAAAAAGAAAACAGAAGAGTTTTTTAAGGGTTATGCTTTACATATTTATGTAATAAATGTATGTTGGACCTTTTTGCAGTACCCAGAATTGCCAGCTGCTGGAAGGTTTTGTAATACCCAAAACGTGTAAGTGGATCATATGCAGTTCAAACTAAGTGACATTTATTAATTTTAAAAGGTTGTGACATAAATGCTGGTAATATTGGCAATATCAATAAAATAATGACATCAGCATTGATATTACAACAAAAGCTGCCCACCAAGCTGCCAGAAGCACTGGGCACCTTCCCACAGCTCACATCTGAGCTCAGTTTGTGCCCAGCAACAACCTAAACCACTGGGAATATTTCACTTGTGTCAATCTCACCATTATTTCCAGTGAGAAAGCCACTTGATCATGGCAGAGTGAAGAAACAGGTCACCATTAGTCACATAAGGAATGTTTTTCTAGTAATAGATCACTTAAGAACAGAGCTTTTCATCTCCATCTTTAAGGCAGTTAAAGCACTTCATCATGCCTGACACAAATATTTCCACTTTGGAGAGAAAGTGCCACCTCTGGTTTTGCACTGTCCCAAGACTTGGAGCCCAGTCTAAACCTGGCAAACCCTGGCAAGGCTTGGTTTTACTCTTAGTGAGCCCTTCATTGTCACTGACATATTTTATGAAAATTGCTTTGCCAGGATTTTTCTCCTGAGAAGCCTCAGAAAAAAAATGTAAACAATAATTATCTGATGGCTGTAGAATGTGATCTGGAGATGGTTTACCAACAGGTCCATCTTTGATTTGTTTTTATGTGTATTGTTTTTACTTAACGACCAATCCAAGTCCATCTGTGTTGGAACTCTGGTCAGTCATGGGTTTTTATTATTCATTCTTGTCCAGCCTTCTGGTGTCTCCTTTCTCTTTCTTTAGTACAGTTTTAGTATAGCATTTTCTTTTAATATATATAATATGAATATGATATTAATATGATAGATATTAATAGTAATAATAATATGACATATTATTAATAATATTAATAATATATACTATATATCATAAAATAATAAATCAGCCTTCTGAAACATGGAGTCAAGATTCCCATCTCTTCCCTTGTCGGGGTTGCCTGCAAATTCCACACTTTATGATAGCAGCAAACCACAACAGGAGCTGGCAAAAGCAGCAGCCCTGCCTTTGCCCCAAGGGAGGGGAAAACACCACAGCAATCTGTACCAGGGTATGAACTCTGCCATCTGTGTGTGTGTGACACAGCATGATATTCAAAATGCTTTTGTGTCAGCTTACAAGAACTTCTCCTAGGGCAGCTAAGAAACAGCTCAGCTCTTGCTCTGAGGCTGATGTGATATTCTGATATTCCTCATTTCTTCTTCACCACCACCACCACTATCAGAGAATTTTGTGCCTTCTCCATTCTCAGTTCAAATCTGAGCAGTGTGCTGGCTCCCCAGTCATCAGCACACCTACAGTGAAATGTGATGTTGGGATCTTGTGCAAGTAAAAAATGCCTGCTGAATTTTGGGAACTGCTGACTCAGAACTAAGAATTCATGTTACAGAAATGCAAATTTTCTATCTGTGATCCTAAACCCCCCAAAAAGCACAAGTGAAAATATTTAAGGTATTGCTATTTTACCTTGTGAACTGAACCATTGTTATCTCTACAAACACCATATTTACTCTAAAATGCTCCCCAAATCTAGCACAATGCCAAAAGACAGAATTCAAATAATAATACAAATAACAATAACACAAACTGACAGGCAGATCAGCACTGCAAATCACAGGCTCCTGTGAAGGTTTTGCATGGCCACATGCTACCTGGTGTTTCCTAAGGCCAAAATTGCCAACAGCTGTCAATTATATTTAAGAAAGAAAGAATAAATAAGCTGCAAAAATCCCAATACTGAACACATTAAGAATAAAACTGAAGTTTTTTTCACTTGTTATATTCTGTTCACTATATAATGGGAGAATGCTGTGCAATTACATACTTGCAAACCACTGCCTACACGGAGAATGTTTCCAGCAGAAGAGTAAAGAGTAAACCTAATTAAGGAAAAATGTGGAATTATTACCACAAAATGGAGAAGAATGAGGAAACAAAGGCTTTACCTCCTGCATTCCAGAGACATGCCATTCTGGACCACGTGCAGTGTCCAGCCTCCTCTCACAGATCTCTTCAGCAAAGCAGGAAAATTGGACTCTTACTCTTGGGCCTCCCCTGCCACCTGCAGGGATGGGCAAAACAAAAAAGAATTTTTGACTTTCACTAGCGGCATAATGATCAAAGTGTAAGAAATCATCACTTTCTGAAATATGCTCTTCTTTTTTTCATTTAATAAAGTGAATAATTTACAATTACTGGTTCTGCTTAGTGGCTAGACACCACTATCAATGCCAGTGTTTAAATAACAGTACCAAGCTTAAAGCTGATTGTAAGAATTAGTTTTTTTAATTTTTAGCAAAGCAGTTGAAATATGTAAGGTGCAACTAACATTAAACATACAAACATGAAACAAAAGCAACACAGTCTGTCTTGAGACCAGTCCAGAAGCCTGAAAACTTGGAAGATTTCTTTCAGTGATAATTCCCAGCTTTTTATTCACAAAACCAGAAGAGCATTCATCCACTTCTTGATACACATTCTCAAATGACATTTTATGACACTGTTTTTACAATGAATGCCCAAGCACTGAATTACAGATAAATCAAGGGTAGCTCTTTTCAATGGAAAGCAAGAGACTTTCCTAGTCGATTCCACTGGAAAATAATTCAAACATGAATATTTTTTGTCAACAAGGGATGGAATCAAAGCAAAGCAGTGACAACAGACCTAATGCAGCACACCAAGAGGTCAGACATGAGGAGCTGGCCACACACCTAAAGAAAGGGAAGAGAACAGCCACAGTTATTTCTTCAGTTAAACAAGTACATCTATTCTCCAACTTAAATTTCTTTAATAGAATGATTCTATAATGAAATTCCCATAAAATAACTAGCTATCTGTCTGGGAAACACTCTGTCTTAGCCAGCCTGCACTTTCTGGGGGCTGCACAAGGGCTGGAGCACCCAACTGTCTGGATGTCAGCTCTCACTCTCTCAGTGGCACATGTCCCTGCACAGCCACCTTCTCTTCCAGGGCTGAGGCACAAAAACTCCAAATGAGTTCATTTCTGGCTCAGGGATTTTAGCCTGAACTTGGGGGAACTTTGAGGCTCTTTGCTTTGTCTGGCTGGGGAAGCTTACCCTCTCTAAAGAAAAAGCTGCTGTCAAATAATAACCAGTATAAAATTTCACAGAAGCAGTTGGGTCAATGAAAAAAATTTCATTTCATGTCAATTATTCTCATCTCCTTCAGCTGGCTCTAAGATCTTATAAGACACTCCAGACTCAAATATTTGGCACAGAAGGACAAAGAATTACATTTGACCTACCAACACTTTCCAGACTCACTCCTGTTCTAACTTTTGAATCATTGTTCTCTTATATTACAGTATTCCCACCTAGTTTCCACAAAAACTGCTGCACTAACTGCACCTGGTAGCTGGTCAGCAAGGAATTTATAAAGCCACAGGAAAGGAGCCCAGTGCCAACAGCTGTGATAGCTTTTAAAAGGCCAGGTTGCTATGTTAGGCAGAAAAGCAGGTAAGTCTCAGTGGAGTATTTGACAAATATTAACCCTGGTGAATTGGGCTATGGATAGGTACATTTTAAGATTGTGTTGGGTGTTCTGCTGGAGATTTGCATTTGTAATACATTTATACTTTACGATACATAACAGTTCATTCTTAATGTTCAATATAATATTCAATATATACTTTATGTACAATATTATATATTATTATAACTATATTACTATATTAACTATATTATTATAGTTATATTATTATATAATATAATAATATAGTATATATAACATAACAATAGATATATATATAATTATATAATATGTTGTCTATAATAATATAGAATATATAATACATATAATAATTATACAATAAAATAATAATATAGTCTATATATAATATAGTCTATATAATATTCAATATATACTTTATATATATAATATATACTATATTATATATAGTATATAATATTCAATATATACTTTATTATACTTAACAGTTCATTCTTAACACAACTAGTAATTATAGGACCAAGCAATGATAGGACCAAGAAATTAGCAATGATAGGACCAAAAAAAAAAAACCATAGAAACTTGCGGTGATGGCTGGCATGTGACCAAGCAACGTAAAAGAAGAAGGCTTGCTAGGCTGGCACAGCAGAAACAGCAGCTCTGGCTTCTCTGCACAGCCAGCAAATGTCCTCTGGAGCTTTTTGTTCTCAGTATGGGACAGGCTCTGTCTCTGCATTCCCCCACTCTGCAATCTCCCTTTTACCTATCTGCCATGTCAGTTAACTTGTCTGTTGCTGCATTTACACTAACGAGGAGAAGAGCAGCATTTCATGGCACAGGCTAGCAGGGAAAGGAGTTGGTTGGATCAGAAATACTTCCAATCAAACTGTGAAGTAAATCATCCTCACCCTGAAATAAATAAAATACAGCCTTCCCCTTACACATATTCAGTTGACAAACTTCTAAGCAATTTAGATGTCTTTACCTTGCAGTCTACTTGGATAGTAATCGCTATGCTTACTTTTTAAAAATCAGGTCTCTTTTTTTTCCAGTTTAACAAACCCCAGGTGAACTTCAAATTTCAGATTTTGCCAGGTTTTGTCTGTCCTTTAAAATAACTGCTAAGGCAACCTGCCTGGTCTGTTATTCCTGAGTCTATCTCAGGTCCATACTAATAAACACTATATTCATTTTTCCTGATCATTAGGTGTTTTATTTGGACCTACTACAGACCACAGAAAGGCTGACAAAAACCTCTCAATTTTTCTTTTTTTTTTTTTTCCATTTCCCCCTGTAAACCAGAGCACTCAAAATTGGGATTGCAAAGATGTCTGCTCAGAGAATTGAATCCCCCTCCTATGATAACCTGAAGGATTATTTGTAAAGCTTCATTTCATCCCCTTCTGATAGTGATAACTTGCTTCTTAAACTGGGCAAAATACCTCCCTCCATAAAAATAGCACTCATATTGATTTTCTGCCTCTTACTCATTTCACATCTTGTTTTCAAGCTCAGGACATGGGAATATAATTTTTCATTAGCCT
Organism: Emberiza elegans; assembly: GCA_024865655.1. Taxonomy (NCBI): domain Eukaryota; kingdom Metazoa; phylum Chordata; class Aves; order Passeriformes; family Fringillidae; genus Emberiza; species Emberiza elegans. The sequence continues at coordinate 899,343 of JALJVW010000011.1, forward strand.
ACATTAAAAATAACCCCCCATCAGTAAAACACAAGGTTGCTGTTCTGTCAGGAGTTCCTTCTCCTTATTTCAATTTCTTCCAAAATGGACAATGAAGCAGTTCCTACCACACATCACCTGGATTTGGCCTCCTCCATCTTTTGAATGTGTTCCCAGGCTTATAGCTGTTCAGAATTTGTATAGGCAGGAAATCACACTGTAATCAACATGCCAGAGTCAAAAATCAATATTGAGAATTTGAATGAAGATTGTGGCATGGATGTAGCTCCCATGACCTGTAGTTTTATCCCCACCTCTTAATTGGGGTCACTCCACTCATTACTCCCCATCCACACCCAGCTTACAACTTGTCAGCACCTTAGTTTCAAAAGGTTATGACTTTTGAAAAAGGTTTCAAAAGGTTTTTCAAGGGAAAAAGAGTGCTACTACCTCAGTTCTTTCAAATTTGTTCTGTTTAGGTCAACTAAAATACTTTTCTAGCGTAGAAAAGTATTAATTCCAGGAAAGAGTGGAGATCATACAGACAGCTCTCAAACTAGCACAAATCCATAATTAACAAAACCTCCTCCCCCCCTCCCATCCAGACTTCCTCACAGTAATCTCCAGAGGCATGCCCAGAAAAAAACCTGCAAATGCAAATGTACTCCAACAGGAAATCCAAAAAAAAGAAAAAAATTAATATATCCATTAGCAGAACAGACTTTTACATCACCCATCTAAATACCAAGGAGAAAGGCCTAATACTGTCTTCAGCTCCTCCTTAAAGCAGCCTATTTCTTTTGGTCACTTTAAAAAATATTTTTGATACAATCAGAATTATATTTGAAGCACAGTGTGTTTCAGCAGGCATTCTTCCAGGTTCAAAAGGTGTCTGCACTTCAATATTCTGTTATGTAGATGCATCAAAAGTTTGCATTTAATTGCTGCTGCTTCACAGTCTGTCAGAAAGTCAGCACAGGAAGCATTGTCTCCAGCCAATTAATCCACAACTTACCATCACATTTTGTGTCATAAACTGCAGTAGAAATTACAGATACTGGTCCAGCTCCCTCATAATTTTAAGATTTACTCTTTCAGATACCTGTCAGGAGAGAGATTTCTTAACCAGTAAAGCATACCCATTCTGAAGAACTATGATGCACTGTCCCATGGGGATTTTTTGCCAAGAGTTCAATTCTTCTTTCTTTTAATTCAAATAGTTCTTATCACTAGACATGCAGTGTTGCACCCAAAGGAGTAAAAACAGAAGCCAGATAAGACTTTTTTGATAAGCACTGAATGTTTAGTTGGGCCCTTGGTCCTGTCCTACTCTGCTGTGTAACCCTAGATGCAGAGCTTGAATGTCACAGAAACACTTTATGAGAAATCCTTTTGCTAGGATCTTTTTCCTGTGAAGCTGAGAGGCCTCAGAAATGAAATGTAAACAATGATTATTTGCTGCTGTGGAATGCAACAAGAGCATCTTTGATTGGTCTCATGTGGTTGTTTTTAATTAATGGCCAATCACGGTCCAGCTGTCTCAGATTCTCTGGTCAGTCTCAAGATTTTATTGTTGTTCTTTTCTATTCCTTGCTAGCCTTCTGATGAAATCCTTCTATTCTTTTAGTAAGTTTTAATAGATCATTTTCTTTTACATATATTTTATGATATATAATATATATCATAAAATAATAAATCAGCCTTCTGAAACATGGAGTCAACATTCTCATCTCTTCCCTCATCGTGGGACCCCTGCGAACACCACTACACTTGAGTAACTGCTGGGTAAAGCAGAACAATACATGCCTGTCTCAGCACACCCTGCTCACTTCAGAGAGGGAACTCTTCTGTGCCAAGTCCTCTCCTGACTGAGTTCATCTTGAACTCCCCCTCTCAGAGCAAGCATGTCAGCAGCACTCACAGGATACTGCATTACAGGGCAGCACAGTGGGACCCAGACCTCAATCACCAATGCATAAATGGCTTTAAGGAGTTTTTCTCGGGTCACTAACACTGTTCTCATGACACAGGGGGAAAACCAAGCTGAAGAAAGGAAAGATCATCTCCATTATAAGGTCACTCCATGTGTCACTGGCAAACTTGGGCAGACACTTGGGCAGCACTCACTGCTGTGCTGCAGGCAGTACTGATCACAATCACATGAAGAACAGCCTTAGCCAAGCTCACCAAACTGAAAACTCAGTGTGCTCCCCCAACAAAAAAGTCTAGCAAGGAGCAGCTTACATCACAGTATAGGAGTGACTAACAATGAAAACACTGAAATGACAAAAATAGATTCTGCAGCAATAAAGAAAGTCCATCGATAATTTAACATTCGTGCATTCTACTTGAGACATTTCTAAAAGTAATCATTCTGTTGTCACTGCTTTTCTTGACTCATGGGGTGCCAAGAGAGACATAGAGATACATGAAGCACCAGCTGGGATGGTACTTTTAACTATTGATTGGGTAGGATTTAACTATTGAGTATGATTTAACTATTGAGTAGGATTTGACTATTGATTGGCTGCGATTTAACTATTGAGTACAATTTGACTATTGAGCAGGATTTGACTATTAATTTGGTATGATTTAACTATTGATTTGGTATGATTTAACTACTGAGCATGATTTAACTATTGATGCATGATTTAACTACTAACATTTAACTACTGAGGCATGGTTTAACTATTGAGCAGGATTTGACCATTGAGGATGATTTAACTATTGAGTATGATTTAGCTATTGAGCAGGATTTGACTATTGAGCACGATTTGACTACTGAGTAATATTTAACTATTGATGCATGTTTGTTACTTGTCAAAGCTCATAGCCAGTATTAACCAGGACAGGATTTATCCTGCAGACAAAGTGCAGGAATGCCACTAGTTCATCAGGATCCCTCCATAGCCACAAGAGTCCAACTCAAAATGCTTCAAATTAAGGACTTTACAGTCACAATACCTGCTTGTTTGCGGGTAGTCCTTTTACAGATGAGAATATTCATGATTTCCTAATTCCACCATCAAATGCTTTGACTATAACTTTGTGTGGGAGTAAACTGAAGACTAACTTAAATAGCAGTAGCAAACTGAACAGCTCAGCAACCTGTGAACATTCTTTAATCTTGATCCAATAGTCAACTCATGGCCCAGATAACAGCACCATGGGTATATTTTGAATTCATTTAGGGTTTTACACCAGTACTGCAACAAAGTCACTCACAGTACTCTATCATCAGCACATTTTTTCCCTCTTAGTCTCAATGTTCATCTCTCCCAACTGCCTGAATTTCCAGACACAAAGGCAGAACTTGCATTAGATGTCAAGGGTGAGGCCCCAAAAATCTCCATCTGGTCCAGAGTGAAAGCCAAAGCAAAGCTGTGGCTGTAAATAGAAATGCTCAAAGAGCTGATCCACAGAACATAACGTGCTGAGAAGGAGAGCAAGGCAAAAACAAAAGGGAAAAAAAACCCAAATCAAATTAAAAACCCCAAACAAAAACAACAACAACAAAAACCCAAAAAACAAACAAACAAAAAATCCCCAAAACCAACAAACCCCAAGACCCACCTCCACAAAAATCCAAACAAAACCAAATGAAACCAAACCAAAGCAAAAGGTGCTCACTATCTTAGTCTGCAAACAGCAAGGGCAACTCTTCTTGCTAGTCAAGTCTGGCACTTGATTGTGGCTGCTCATGAGCTGTCATTTTACAGCAGGACTGTGGTAAATGACAAACATGGGTTGGTTTATCCCAACCATGGGGCACAAAGAGGGATCTGGAGCACAGCACCATGAAGTGCACTCAGCGGAACACTGACAGGCTGCTTTTCTCATGAGAAAATGATGAAATTGCCAGGCCCTAAAAAATATTCCAAATGGTTTCACTTTTCTTGCATTCATAAGGCAGCACATCTCTGCACCATTCTATTACATAACAGTGTCTTTTAATAGCATCCTTTCGTCCAGCCTCATAAGAAAGGAAACACATTCCTTTATAGGGCAGCGGAATGCCAGTGATTAGCTCACATCAAAACCAAAAGTTGATGATCAGTTGGTAAAAAGCACGTGGTTTTGCACTGCATATATACAAGAAAAGGCTTCATTTGTTGCAAATGTACTACCCTAGCCCTATTTAATGCATTAGTAATTCTAAAATCCCAGCTAAACTGCAGTGCTATATTTCACTGTTTCAGGCCAGATAACCAATATTTCAGAGTATGCACAAGAGATGATGTAATATTACAATACAAACACTTCAAATATTAAGTAAGAAATATACATTTATTTTTATATTATATATACATTTATTTTTATATTATATATATTTATATAATGTAGATATGTATATATAATATACATTTATTTTTATATTATATATATAATATATAATTTTATATTATATATATACCTATTTCCATTCCTTCATATGTTTTTCTATACATTATTGGAATAATATTAGACCTATATTCAAGCTTTTTTTAACAAAAAATACATTCTTTTATGGGATCTAGTTCTTTCAATGGCAACAAACTTTCATGTGAGAAATGAGGGATGTGTGACCTTAATACAGGCAGATAGGCACAGAAAATTTTAATGGTATTGAGACAGAGAGGATGGTCTAAATCTACCTAGCCCCTAATCAAGAACTGTCATTAAATTTTGTAAAACAGTGGCTTTGTTAAACAGAGAAATAGAAGTTTCTTTTCTCATGTTCATTGCTCATACAGCAATAAGTTAAAGAATGATACACAAAACCAGAAAATATTCTCCAGTTTATATAAACAATTCAAGGAAACTTGACATCCCACATGCTTTTGTGTACTGCCATTTTAGCCAGCATTAATAATCAGTTCTCCCATAAAACCACTCCACACCAGTGGAAGTCACATGAATGTTTCAGGTGAAGCTGCATCTCCATGCACAGCCCACCAACACCTCCTGGGCCAAACTGAAAACAGGGAAAATTGGGGTATTCCAGCTCTTTCCAAAGCCCACTCTTCCTCTTTGCTCAGTTCCATTTATCCAGGGGCTGCCTGGCTGTGCAGACAGAAGGCAAATGCAAATCCCAGGCACTGCCAACCCCACCTCAGAGCACAAGGGAACTCCTCCAAAAGAGCAGTACCTACAAACTGAAATAAATATCAGTGTATTTCAGCTACAAACTGAAATAAACCCGTGGGAAACTGCTAAATCGGTACTCTGAGGAGACAGATGTATAAAATATTGATATAAATAGTCAATAAATAGAAAGGTGAGTGCTAAACTGCTAAATGTTAGCAGTTAGAAATATTAGAAACTCAGTTAGAAATATTAGAAACCCACCTGGGAGAGAGAAGGCTCCAGGGAGACCTTTGGCACCTTTCAGTACCGGAGCGGGACTACAGGAAAACTGGAGAGGGACTTTCGACATGGGCATGTGATGGCAGGACAAGGGGTGAAGCTTTAAACTGCCAGACGGAAGGTTTGTATCAGACACCAGGAATAAATCCTTTACTCTGAGGCTGATGAGGCTGCAGGTGGATTTCGGCATCCCCTGGGTATCCCTGCATCCCCCCCCGGATCCCCAGGCTGCAAGGGCTCAGCTGCTTCACCCTGATCATCCCCAGGGTCTGCAGAGGAATCCCAGCTCTGCCCCTGGAGCACCTCCTGCCCCTCCTTCCCCACTGCCCTTGGTGTCTCCAGGTTTTTCCCTCTTGTGTTCCCACTTCCTCCTCCTCCTCCTTTTCTCTGGCTGGACTTGATTTCTTCTTCCATCTGTTATCCCAGAGGCCTTCCCAGCATCTGTCCCTGTCCCAGCCTTGGCCAGCAGCAGGGACTGGCTCTGCTGGGAACGGGGGAGGCTTCCAGCACCTTCTGACAGGAGCCACCTCTGTGCCCCCCACTGCCCAAACCAGGCCATGCAAAACCAACACAATCCTATTTACCTGTAGGACCATGTAGTTGTTGAAAAGAAATACTACGTTAACAAATTTCTTTTTTCACGGGTTAAATTTGGAACGGAATGCATGTGTCCTTGTTCTTTGCAATGGACTGAAACCAAACAAGCCCTGACCAGCAGCCCCAGTTCAGATGGTACCAGTGCCCTGTTTCCAGCCCAGGCCCTAGATACTGAACTGTCTTAGAAGAAACTCAGAGAAGTTCAACTTCATTCCCCAGCACCTTGGTTCAGTAAAGATGAAATTTCCAAAAGCCTGGATTGACCTAACTCCAATCTCACACTAGATAGTATCAGCTGTTAGGGATTGTAAAGCTGTGCCACAAAACTGTTGCAAAACACTCATTAAATTTCCCCAAACATACAATTTTACTTCAAAGGGGGAACTTACAATCATTCTCTTTACAAACTTATAATCATTCTCATAAGCAACCAAACTCTGAAAGGAAAACACCGTTTTCCTCCTGCATTTTCTGTGTAATCCCAGGCTCAGCCATCAACACATTTCATCACACAAAAGATGAAGAGGATAAAAATACAGAGAAATTCAAATGAAGAGTTTTCAAATTTTCTGTTTTAGAATTTTGCTCCTCTCATGCCTGTGGAAGGTGAAAATAAAAGCTATATAAAAGGAAAGAAGCTGTTCAGCATCCTCCCCCACAATATGGGAAAATGATATGTTTCTTCTGAGAGCAGTGTTTTAGCACAGTAGGATGTTCTTGCGTTGTGACAAGATAATGTGTGTGTAAAGCACTCCTGTAATTTAGCTGTCACACAGGCACAGCTACTCGGTGCATGTGTGCCGAGGGAGAATTAGCTTTGATCTGAAAAATGCATCAGATGGTTCCCATTCCTAACAGCAAATCAATTCTGCTGGGTAAGAAATTCATCTGGCCATCTCACACACAGCCCCTGTCAGAGTGTTTGATGATGCTGGGACTGCATGGAGCTGTTTACATGGGAAAAAAAACCCCTCATGTCAGTACAGATAAAAACCACTTTTTAAGGATTTTTATCTGAGTACTTCCACTTTGGAGCATCCTAGATATTTAAGGGCCATCAGGGTAACAATCTACCCAGTAAATTTTTCTGTGAAGGAAAAAAACTGGAGTACTTAATCTTGAATAGACACTAAAGCTGGGAACTGAGAAACACATTTTCTGTAGCTTTTGTAACTTCAGTATTAGAGATACAGATGTGAAAACAGAATTCTTTCCACAATTGTGCCTGCCAACATTACAAAGACCGACTGCAACTCACTGCAGCTTAAAGTGTTAAACAGCACTGCTGGTTTTAGGTTTTTTCACTAAAATAACTCTCCCAAAAACTATTTCACTTCAGCCTCTGGGTTTTTCAGCACATGCCTCTTCAGACAAACTGAAAGCAAAAGTAATTCTAATTTCACCTCCTGCACATGCTCACTGGAATGCACAAAGGCTTTCCAAGAAATCCCAGAGTTCTTTCTACACTGAGATTGCTTCAGTCTCTCAAGTTTAGCTGCTGCCACAATTTTCCTTTGCCACATGGGGAAAAAAGTCTGAACACCAGATCAGAAAAAAAATATCAACTTAAATAAGGCCTGACTCTCCAGCATTCCTTTCTGCCATACACATCCCAGCTGCCCTGAGTCCCACCTCCAGGCACGGACAAGTCTTTAATTCAGAAGAAGAGACTGCTCACAGCCATTTATTGCAGCACCAATAGTAGGAGCCAGCACAACAAATGAGAATTGCACCCAAAATTGTCCCTCAATAAGTACAAGTTTGGCTCTTCCAGTTTCTGACTGGTTTCTGTTTCTAGAGACTGCTCTCATGGAGTGAAAACATCACTCTTGACGAATTCAGTGCTCCACTGGTGTAAATGGGTATCCCTCACTTGCTTTCCTCAGTTAATGAAAATAAACAGGGAATTTGTGCACACTGATGGGCTCTTTCAGTGCTCAGGGCAGCCCAGGCAGCAGGGCAGGCCAGGGGGAATTTGCAGTGTTTTTTAAACCTTGCAGCTGATAGAGCAGGAGTGTAGACAAGAATGAGGGCTGTGGTGAGCAGCCCAAACCAAATGATTTTACAGGATTTTACATCACAGGATTTTACAATTCAATATCTCTGACTGTATACATGTATGTGTGGACACTAGCTCTATTCCTGAAATTACACCCTGAGCACTGAAATTCCCATATTCACACTGCCTTCCAAGAATTATTCTTGGATGCGAAGAGAACACACATTAGTTGGGCAGTCACACACACGTTGTCTATGTTTGTCCTTTCAGCCAGAGCAGGGAAGGCAGAGCAGTATTTCACAATCCAGCCCATGAGATTATTTGTCCAAGCCACAAGAATTAAAAGCTCTGCCACCAATCCTTCTCTCAGAGAATCAGCTCTTTGCTGGTGTTCTCTAGGAAAATGCCATTTATTTTCCCCAGTGACACCATTTTCTATTAACTACTTATCTGCTTTCCCTCAGGCACCTGTGTTCTTTCTTCCTCACTCTGCAGCAAGAAAAACCTCTTTCCCTGCAGGAAAAAAAAATACCATTCATATAAATAAAGCAAAATTAAATTTACAAATTTAACAAAAATAAAAATAAAACAAAATACCATTCATATAAATAAAATAAAATTAAAAAAATAAAAAATAAAATAAAATTAAAAAATAAATTATAATAAAATTAAAATAAAATTAAAATAAAAAAATTTTAAATAAACTAAATTAAAATAAAATTAAATTTAAAATAAAATAAAACAAAAAATAAAATAAAATACTCCTTGGTGTCTTTGAAGTACCCCTTTGCCATCCAGTCCCACCTGGAGGTCAGCTCATGGCGATCAGGCAGCTGGCAAATTGCAGAGGTTGTTGGTGGCTGTTGGTTGGTTTTTCCTCCTTCCTTGGAGGAAATATCCATTTCACTTCCCTCTCTGTCTTTCCCTGTAATCTCCATCCTCTTGCCCAGCAAACATGATGGATGGAATAATAAATAAAATGAAAATAAATATTAATAGAATAAAAAGACTTATTTAAGAATAAACATCCAGACCTACTCTGTTCATCCCCCAATTACAGATCAGTTATTCCTCCCTTGCTCAAATATTTGAGTGTTTTGTTGTGGGTGTTGCTGTTGATGATTGTGCATTTATTTTTCAATATCATCATGCTTCAGTGGTCTAACTTCACTGCCATTTCAAAGGATTCTTCTGAGGAATACTGAGATTTTACTGTAATCTCATTTAAAATACAGTAAATGGGATTTTGTCTTGATCTGTATTCTTGATCTGCAATGATTGGACTGCAAAAGTAGCAACAGGTGTACATGGAACCATGGTAGAAACAACTTTTTCCTTTTTATTTTTTATCTCTGAACAGAAGGAAAAAAGGAACTTTTAAAAAACTGTGTATGCAGTTTTGGGCCAGTTAAAAATGTAACATTTGTGTCTCAAAACGTTTATTATATATAAACTGAAAACCAGAAAATGACAAAGTCAGGATCTGAAGCAGAGGTCAGAATCAGAATCTGAGTAGGCTGAAAAACCTCACCAGGTCTGTCCATGTCAGACATCCAGAAACAGAGTTGTTTACCTTGCTGTACAAAGTGTTTAATGGCTTTCAGACACACAGCATTGCCCTGTAAACAAAGAGAATTAAAGTGTAATTAATTACACCCTTTGAAATGAATACATCAGTTGCTCAATGGCCCCATTTCCATCCCTAATATTCTGTGAGCTGGGTAACTCAAGCAGGAATTGTAACCACAGCACGATTTGCTCTATGCACAGTGACCATCAGCTGCCTTTAAAGGTTTGCACACCAAGAAGGGGCTGTAAGGATTGAAATAACACACTACAATGAAGCTGGAAACAGGCATTCCCTGGTGGAAAGGCAACTGCAGGAGCTGGAGAAAAACAACTTGCAGGACAAGAGAACCTGGGCTAACTCACTAAGCATGCAGAACATTCAATAACCAGTGTTTTTTTTTGATGAAGGTTTGAAGTGACCAGCCACAAAAGAAAACAGTCATTATTTGCTCCAGAATGCAGTCTGTTCATGCATTTTTTTGTTATTTTTGAGTAAAATAATACAAACACACACACACACAGATGGCTCTTTTAGAGTCAGTAGTGAGTAAAGGATGGTGTTGAAGTTCCCAAATGATAATTCTTATACTAGCAATGTAATTAATGACATTCTAAAGCACCTGCCCAAACTACAACCCCAGAAGCAACACCAATTCTTCCTTGCAGGGAAAGCTCCACCAGCAGTTTGCAGTAAAACCTATCTCAGGATAGTGAAAATATTTTATTGCTCGAGAGTGAGGGCTCAGTGCTCATTTGGGAGAACACTGCATATTCACAGCTCTCTTGAACCACCCTAGGAGGTTCTGGGGGGCTAATCACATTGAGCATCTCATTTAAACAAGTACCTAGGGAAGGAATTCCTGTTTTCCTGCCCTGGGCAGCTCCTGGCAGTGGTGTCCTGCTGAAACCATCACACATCTCTCCACCAAGCAGGAATGGTGCTTGGTTATTTGCAATGTGCAGACACAACCTCACCAAAGACCCCACCTTTCCTCATTTCCTTTCTTCTGACCTTAAAAAGCCCACCCTTAAAGCGCTGTGGCTATGATTTGGTTATTCACATTACAAAGGACCAAAGAATTTTCAGTGCTTTTCCCTCTGCCTTTTCAGAGGCTCCTGAAATGCTCGAGCTGATGACTTGTGTTGAAACCTCACATCTTGAAAAGTTTTGTTTTGTCTCTATAAGTTAGGAGAGTCATTTTCATTTCTTCCTTCCCAGCATTTATGCTTCCTCCCCACTTGTTATAATAATTTAATTTTAGTGTCTTTCCCATGGCACAATCAGTAAATCTTTGCAGCCCTGCACTTTGCAAACAGTGCCAATCCTGGAAAAAACTTGCATTTCCTATCTGACAAAATTGTCCAATTCCAGGAAGAGCTAAGAGAACACCACTTAGCGTTCCATAACTAAACTAAATATTATTTGGGCTTGCTCTCTCCTCCCCGTGGCCACTGAAGAAGTCTTCCTGCTTTTGTACTATTCAACTTTCTTTTTCTGAAACAGTTGGGAGAGATCCCTTACCTAAGGCAGCTACTTTCTGTCCCAGGAACTACCAGGGAAAACACTGTCTGAGCAGGCCAAGTAAAAGACGCCAGGAATACTTCAGCAGGAAATAGCTGAGGCAATTGAGATCCCAGTTTTGGGAAAGGTTCCCTGTTGCTGTTGGACAGGATTTACATCTTGGCACTGCTTGTAAGCCATAAATCTCCATTTTGTGCACGATCACTTTCCACCACATTTTTGAAGCCCAGAGAAGGGCTTTTGCAAGACTGACACATGAAATGCCTCTCCTTTCATTAACATTGCAATCAACTAATATACAGGGAAAAAAATTAATATTACCTCCTTTTAAATGGACTTTTCTCTTGATCTAGAACTCATGATATCTCTGAAATAGCTTCAGATGTGCTGTTTGCAGCCTTACGTTATTCTCCATTATTCAGCAGAGCAGCTTGTTCCAGCTCATTCTTCAGTTACAGCTCTTCAAAAGGACCCAAAATTTGGGTGGAACTGTGGGGGACTGAATGGCAACCAGATCCTTCAATATAGTAGCAGCGTGATTTTCTCTGACTAAAGCTATAAAAGACATATATACACACAGATATATAAAAGATATAAATACATCATGCAAAACCATATCTTAGCACCAATGAGAACTTTTTTAACACACCGAGCAGGCATGCACCTGGTTGAGATGCCCACATTACACGTTCAACCTTTGGGATCTCCATCACAGCAGCACATAACCTAATCCAAATTTTGTTTATAGAACCCCTAATAAAAAGCCATGAGGTTGCTCCTCTGAGTCTGCTGTTCCACCTTTTATCCTTTCCTCATTCCTCTCGCTGCAAGCCAAATAAAGAGCCATGATTTCATACCTGCCTGCCCCTGGTGGGTTGCCACCTGCTTTGCAGCTGGTGGCTCTCTTCCTTTGCATGGAACAGTTCTCAAACCAGCCCTTCCTTCTGGCACCATGAGGCAAATTTCAGTCCCACTATAACTTCGTGTCCAATTGCCTTCACATAATCACAGCCACAACCCCAAGCCCTCCTGTAATTATTGCAAAAAGACAAAAAACCTGCAGCAGTTTGAAAACCTGCCTTTTTCATCCAAGATTTAATGGTCTGTTTGCTCCTTCCGGAGACTACATATTGTGACATTTTGTTCAGTCTAACAGATGCTACAAACAACTCTTCTTAAAGCTGTGACCCTTATTCTTGTTCACTGCTTTTGCATAATGTGAAAAGACATGTTAACAGTCCCTCCAGTAACTGGGAATTACTGCAATGCATTTATTCTTTACCTAAGTATTTTTCCACGTGCATAAATTTCCGATGAACCTCAGCCCAATTGTAATGAAAACTCAGACTTATGCCCTTGTATTCCTCCTGACTGTTGTATGATTTCACTCTTATTTTTACTACAGTCCTCTATCAGCAAATGTATTTTATTTAAGAACCTGAGAGGAAAGCAAGTGTCTTTTCAGGACAAAAGAATAAGGGCATTTCAGAGAAGATTCTGCTGAAGTAACTGTTGTTACCATAATTAAACCTTCATTTAAGAATTAACTGGTATGCCAGCAGGACAAGTTCAGATATCATGACATACCCTGAGATATTTGATTTCACTGTATTAAGAGAATCTATATAATTCAGATTTGTTGTTCAGTATGTTCAAGTATGGAGCTCATTTTATACATGATTTCTAAAGCTTGCTGTTAAGATTTTCTTCCTCAAAACAAAACACTTAAGCACCTTTTGGATTTCACCAAAGACATAATTTAAATTAAGGTGGCAATTTAATTGTTTTAAAATTAAGATGGCAAATCTTGTTCCTTGCACAAATGCACTAAATAACGATGTGCAACTTGGACACATTAAAAGCACTTTGCAAAAATTATCACATTCAGTCTTGCTCATCATATTTTGCAGTTGTTGCAGCTGAGGTGCTTGAAGAGGCATCTCCAGTTCTGCTGTGATAAAGCTATGCTGATACAGGAGGAGGGGTGCTGACACAGCCTGCTTAGCTGATCCTCCTCTCGGCCCTGCACCTGCAGCATCCACTTTATGCAACAAGAAACACCAGACTGGGCAGAAGCAGTCAAGTGAAGAAGAGTTCAGCCCACTGAACTCTTGAGAGCACAGAGCACACAGCAAAACCCAGGACCAGGATGCTCTCCATACCTATAAATGTACCCCTTTCCCGTCTTTATCTCTCAGTTTCTTTCCTCTGACAGTGCTGTTTCTAAAAAGCACTGTTTTGGAGTGCAATCTGTAGGAAAAGCTGCATTGTGCCCAGAGGAATAGATCCCTGAGCCACAAAAGCCCTCTGGAGTCACCCTCTGCCTCCTGCAGCACTCCGGGATTCTCCAGAGCCAGCCAGGCTGAGGAGATCTCAGCAAATCTTTTGTATTGTACCAACTGCAGGAGCTTCAAGGGGATTTTCATGCTAATGATTCTCTTTAATCTCCATATAATTCAGGCCAGCTAAAAATAGACCTTTTACAAACAATGAATCATCATGACTGCAAGTGGATGCAGTCCTGCCACAATAAAGTTGAAATCTCTGTTCCAGAGCACCCTTCTTTACTCCCTGTATGTAACAGCCACCCAACAAGCCACTGACAAAAATCAAAACAGTTCATTTTTTTTCTCCCCTCTTACTTCAGGTGTCAGTACTATCACCAGAGACAAATAAAGAAACAACTCCAAGTACCATACTAATTTGCAGGATAATTCCAGAAACTAAACAGGACTTAAAAAATTCTTTTAAATTAAGAAAATTAGTCACGAGATTGTCAAATCTCACAACAGTAGCCATGGTAATTTCTTTTTTGAAAGGAAAGAAAGAAGTACCTAGCCCCAGAGCAGGCTGTAGAGCCACTTTTGCTGCTGTTTAACCCTCCTGAAATGTGCAAGAACTCTGAGACACACGCAGCAGCTGAACTGATTACATGTGATTAATCAGCATCCACCTCACTTGAATTAGATCTGTCTCACAAGCTTTTGCACAGTGTAAATACACACGTATTCCACATGCAAAGATACACATGTATTCCACGTGCAAAGATATCTCCTAGTCTCTCACTACCAGGAGACAAACAGCTTTGCAAATCTATCTGCAAAGGTCAAGCAAGAAAGGGCTAATTTTGTACCTGTTGTCCACAGCCCATTTTACTCAAAATACTATCCCCAAAGGAAGCAGAAACAGTCATGTTGAAATCCTAAACACAAATTCAAACAGAAATTAAAAAGAAAAAAAGACAATCTAATTGGTTGCCTTACACAATTCTTGTAGATGCTTTGAATTTTGCCAACACCCTTAAGGAATTCCCTTAAGACAAGTGCATAAGATAAAGGATTGTATGCAATTTTCTTAGAAAGAAGGTGGAATAAATGAGCAACTGCAGAGCAAAGGCCAACTATTAATATCAGAGGTTTAAGGCTAAGGGAGATCCAGGCATTGGATGATGAAAAGTAAGCATGAGATAAGCTTAAAGATTGTTTCCTGGACTCTTAAAAGCTTCCATGCATGAACTTCTCTGACATTTGCTTTTGGATCTTATTATATTTTATTTTGTTCATTTGCAATGGAAGTGAACAGTGTGATCCCTGGGTTAACTCATGTACCTTGCCAGCAGTGAGACATATCTCTCAACTTAGCCAAATTTCAACCTTCATGCTTCTGTAAAAGGGTCAGTGTCAAAGGATGCCAGTGTCATTTTTGGGTAGCAGGATGGAACCAAACCCCCAGCAGTGTCCTGCAGCCAGAATCTCTCACACAGGATTCTGACCCACAGTCTGAGCTGGAAGGGACCCACAGGGACCATGAAGTCCAGCTCTTCAGTGAGTATCCCACGTGGAGATGGAGCCCACAGCCTGGTGTTATCAGCACCATGCTCTGACCAGCTGAGCTCATCTCAGGCTCACTGCACAATGAGGAATTACAGACATTTTAAAGCCCACTCTGTTTTAAAACTGCTTTTTTGAAATGATTGCACTATATACACCAATGAAACCAATGGGCACAGATGAAAATCACCAAGCAGGAGACAGAGGTCACAGCTGTGACACCTCAAACCAACCCAATTTCTACATGTTCCTTTGAGTTTTCTTTCTCTGCATTACACATATTATTCCCATATAATTCCCAGGTAAGGAGACAGATGCTGAAGGACACCAGGAACAGTGAAGCCCCCAAATAGAGGGGTTTGCTACATTTCCCATGATCTTTCCTAATGATACTAAAGGAGGAGAGATTGACATTTTCAGGTGTTAGGAAGAAACTCCTCACTGTGGGGGTGGAGGGGCTGTGGCCCAGGCTGCCCAGAGAAGCTGGGGCTGCCCCATCTCTGGAACAGCAAGCTGCTGTGGTGGGTGGCATCCCTGCCAGAGAGGGGCTTGGAACTGGCTGATCTTAAGGTTGCTTCTAACACAAACCTTTCTATGATTCTGTGGTTTCTGGGCAGCAGAAGAGACTTCTGGTCAAAAGAAGCCCATTCTTTGCTCAGCCATTCTTCCCAGTTCAGAGCACAGATTGGATCTTAACACCTCTCCTTGACCAGTTGTTCAAATTGTCTCTGCCCAAATGAAGGTGCAAAAAAACCTGATATGCTGAAGGCAATACTAAAGATTTATATCTAACAGTAAATGGGGAGTGGAGAGGGAGTGATAGGAAAAAAAAAAAAGGGGGAAGAGAAAGAAAGTGACAGAGGGATAGTCAGTGGGTCCTGACATCACCCCACTGCAGCTTCCAGTCCTCTCAGGGCTATGATGAGGAAAGTGTTCATTTTTCTAGCAAATAATCAGTGGGGGTGAGGGTGGAAGGGATGGTCAGTGATCCACCTGGGGCTGGAGAAGGCTGAAAGCACAGACCACCCTGGGTTTACACTCACACAGGTTCACATGGTAATGCCCAGCCACCTCCCCTGGAGAGGCAAGTTCTTCACTGGATGATTTAATGCTTTGGATCAGGGGACACCTGGGGAGCTTTGATGTGATATGACACCATGTAAAACATTGCAGCTGCCTCTTACAGCATCTTATACGGGAGCTAAAATAATTCAGCTTGCACACAAAATATTCCAAACCCCTTACCTGTCTTTCCCCTTTGCAGCTATTTTGGCTTTCAGCTTTAGTTTCTTCCTCTTTCCACTTCTAGTTTTTTCTTTCTGCTTATAGTTTCTTTCCTTTCTTTCTACTACCAAGCACTGTTCTCTCTCCAAGCCAACAGGTACCAAACTGTCACATTCATAGAAGAATTAACATTAAAGTTTGACTCCAAATTTTTGAGTTACCCCAGAAATTACTGCAGAGAATACCCAAGGAAGTGCAATCACACAACATACCCAAAAGGCCTGAAGTAATCTGGCCTGAAGAAGACCGACTAAAGAATACTTGTTGGACCTTACTGAGCCTTGGCACAGCCCCTCTAGAAAGGTTGTTCTTACATGAATAGCACACATATGGACACACATCTCAAAATCAAGATCCAGGCAGGCAAAGAAGGGTAACAGTGAGTTCCTTCTGCCTTTCTGAAGGAGCAAAGACACCAGGGCTTCACTTTGCTCACCAGCAACTGAAACAAATATTCTGTGAAATGTGAAAGAATTTAAGGGCCATCTAGTGCTTAGATGCACCTTCCTACTTTCAATTTTCTTTGTAATTTCTAAGGACCAAGAAATCCTCAGAAGGATAGATATTCTGATGATTTTCTGTTATGTAAGAAATAGGAATAACCATTTACAGAGTATGACCATAAGAATGACTCTTTAGACTCCCTTGGCCCAGACTAAGAATGATAATTTTAAAATTTTCTGATCTTATTGCCCCAATGAGTCAGAAAAAGCCTGGGTGGAGTGGGTTAACTTACTTTGTGTGTGTTGCACCTCAAGTACATCAGCACAGGGACCTAGCTTAGAAAATTCTGCTGAGCTGCCACGTGCCTTTACCTCAGATTCTTCAATTTCTACATATTCCTTTGAGTTTTCTTTCTCAACATATTATTCCCTTGCATTACTTAAACCTGCTTACAAATTTAAACTCATTCCAGGAAAGTCCTTCCTTAGAGCTTGCCAGCTTTGTGTGCTGACCATATTCACACCATGATGTCCACTTTAATTGTCCATGGATCATGATTGCAGAAATGAGTGGTTTGAATTTACTGATTATTTTCTAGAAAAATGAACACTATCCTCACCACAGCCCTTTGGTAAATGATGGTTTTTCCAGGGGTTTTCCAAGGGTTTTTTCAGCAGCATACACATCCCAGAAAAATACTAGAAGACAAAAGACACCCATTTCTTTCTCACCTTGCATTCTACTTTTTTTTCATGGCATTTCCACAGTGCTCTAAATAAACAAGATGCATTTTCCAGATAAAAAACTGTTTCTCAGTTGTGTCCCCCAATGGATGTTCCACTGTGCAATGTGTCACAAACAATGTTACAAGTAGCCCAAGCGAGAGAGGGAAATTCTACAGTCCCTTTGTCTAGGTTTGATTATTTGTAATGGTGACGTCTGTGTATAAGCCATCTTAGGAAACATTAAAAATCGATCCACTTCGGTAAATTACTAATAAATATAAATAAATTACTCCATTCTAAAAGAACAGAAATGCAAAAGAAAAAGGAATTAGCCTGCCCTATAGTGCTTTGATTCATACCTGCTTTTCCCTATTATTCGCCATTGCTGCCTAAACTGGATCAGTTTAAGGATAAACCTCCTTAAACTAAAGGAAGAGCAGGTTCCTTTCCTTCCCTCTCCAGAGGGACAGCACAGCAACTGTGAAGAACTGAAAACAGGTCTTCCCACAGAAATTTTTGCTGGACGTTGTCATTGATTCCTGGATTTGTACAAAACCGTGGTGCCAAAATAAATCATATTAAATCTGCTATTAAGGCATTTTGACTAGGAATGCTGTGAATCTGTCAGTCCATGGGCTGTAAAGAATAAACTCTAACAAAGATTTCCTAGAGCTGACCAGCAAAGAGGGATGTAATAGCTCTGGGACAACACAAGTAGTCTCCATCAGCATAAGAGCACAAATATATTAAAGATGCCTGAAATATCCCTGCTTTGCATCCATATAGACAATATCTATATGAAGTTATCAAGTTTTTACTTTTTCCTGCACAAGTATATTCCTTTTTTTTTTTTCCACATAGGAATAACATTTTTAAGCAATTTAAAATTTTAGGCTTCAGAAATCTGTATTACAAAACCAGCTCACATAAGGTGAATGGAGTTTTTAAGCACCTGATGAAAATTTCATAACTTGATTCTCTTTTGGAGGTGTTCCTACTACATGCACAAATGAATATTGGCAGTTTGATTAAAAATCGGAATAACCTTTTTCAAAGCATTCTGATCTTATATTCCTTGAGAAGATGGTCAAAAAGCCACCTTCTTCCTTCTTGTCCACCCAAAATAAATACAGCTTGCCCATTCTGAGTTTATTTTAATAATATACTAAGAGCACTGGTGTGGGGAGCAGAGGCACAGTTTTTAGTGGTATTTCACACCAAGATACTACTGGTGGCTGTTTCAGATGGCCCTGTTGAGAGTTCCATACATCAGAGCATCTTTATCTGCTTGGCCTGCTAGAACAATGCTATTTTTGGTGGGGGGGGAGGTAGGGGGAGGAAGAAATCTATTTTTCAAGTAACAGATGGATAAACAGATGGGTGGAAAAGTCCACTGAATAGTGTGTTGGCTGCCTGTCACTGCCTGTAGGACAGCCAATAAATATCATATGGATTAAACCTGTAAACTAACATGTCCCTGTTTAATGAGTTCTTGCAGAACAGTGAGTGTTTTCTTGCCAATAGCCATAGAAATGAAATGCCACTTTGGATAAGGGGAATTTTTGCATGGAGACCAAAACACCTCAGCACAGTTTGTTCTAAGATGAATAACAAAGAGCAAACAGGGAAAGAAGCCACATGGTGAAGTATGTGCATTTTTACAGACTGGCTTTGAGGTGCTCCTTGTGCACATCTGGAACAGATTCCTGCAAATAACTTCACTTTCAGGACAGAGTTTACACTTAGGATAATGTTTTCCTACTCCTTACACATCTTTTTGTGAGGATTTTACCCTTTCTTCCTCAGGCTTGCATCAAGTGTTTAACTCAGTAGCCAGCCATGGAGACAGCACCCCAGGCCAACAGCAGAGCACACGTTTCATCCTCTTCTGAGAGATTCTCTCTACTTTGGGCTAACACAAAATTAATGGGAAAAAAGTGCTGAGGGGCCATGAAATTCCAGGTTTTCTGGCACTCAGGCTCTTCAGTGCCCCTTGCACTGCAGATGATGACAATTTGCTGTGAGGGATGGGTGGCTCCTACTCACCTTCGAACGTTCATCAGCACGTGGATCACTATGTTTAAGAGCAGTGCCCTTGCTTCTCTTCAAACATTCACTCAGTCATTTCTAGGTCCTCTGAGACACAGCTGATAGTTCTTTCCTCATTCAACAAACAACCCCTGATTTTACAAAGAGAGGTAAAACTCTCCCAGGCTGAGCTCCATGGGCTGCAAAATGAGAGAGAGAGAGAGAGAGAGGAAAAGACTGCACTGGAAAATCTGCCTTGAGAAAGAGTTCAGCTCTCCTGAGCACTGCCTCCCCACATGGAAATCTGGTTCCTGAAGTTTTTCAGAAAATACAAAAGCAAACATTCAGGAACAATAATCACATGTGAATTTAAGCATTAACATCACTTTCAGTAATTTTCACAATTTGCTATTTTCAAAAACTTCCTTGAAGACAGTATTCCTGAAGAGAAAGTGCAGGACTCGTTGGTGCCATAAAACATGAAATATTTAGTTGTGCCTACATGGAAAAATATAGAGAAAAGAAAATGCAAAATATTTTTGTTCTGAAAATATAAACTATAAACTCACTACCAAGAGGTGGGGTGAATTTCATTAAAAGTTTCTAAAAATGTATAGACAGTTGCAAAATGCTGAGAACAATATTTTGCACCACTATCAGGTGTAAAACTCTGCATGCACCCAACACAACGTTGCATGACAACAGGAAACTGATTATTATTGAAAAAGGGAATAAGAAATCAGTCCAAAAATTCTGAATTGGTGAGAAAAAAATATTTGGCATAAGGTAGATATGGTGAATATTATCTATGAAACTCCAAAGTACATTTTGCCATATGAAAGGATCAGCATGAAGGCTTCTTGGCCTTTACACATCACCTTTTCCATGAGGAGCTGCAAGACCTGTAAAGAGGTTAACAGCTTCATGACTTTAATTAGGTTAATATTACTCTATTTATATGAAATGTAACTAACGTGGCAGAAGAGGAAAGAAACCATCAGCACTTTAAGACAATAATTTAAAAAAATTAAAAAAAAAAACACATAAAAGGACCTGATCAGTTTAGTGCCCCAAAGAGCTTGGAAAGGAGAAGTGTGAAGAGGTCAGAGGAAGATTTGGGCTCCAGTGTTTGTCCTGCACCATCTGTTAGAGAGCCCAGATAAAGCCAGGGGCTCAGGGGTGCAGCAGAAGACTAAAGACAAACCTGCTCCGAGGTCAGCAGGTTCCTGTTGCCTCCAGAACCACAGAGACACTGCCACAGGGTGCCCCTGGATCCCTGGAAGGGATCCAGGCCAGGCTGGATGGGGCCATGAGCAACCTGGTGCTGTGGAAGGTGTTCCTGCCCATGGCAGGGGCTTGGAACGAGGTGACCTTGGAGGTCTCTGCCAAGCCAGGCCATTCCATGGTTCTGTGCAAGGAAACACAAAGCACCACTCGTGAGGCCACGAGGAGGTGTGCCATGAGCAGTGATGTGACCAGTCCCTGCTGAAAAAACTTCTCCTGACTCAGTTTCCTGATAAACCATGCTAAGAAAACCCCACATCCCTCCTGCCAGCTCTTAGGCACTCCAGAAAATCTGTTGGGACATTGGGGACTCAGAATTGTTTGCATTTTTAAAAATAGTCTTATGGGTGCTTTTGATTGTTTTTGTCATTTTGTGTTGATTCAGCTGATCCTTCAGAGAAGCTTTCTTAATAATATAAAAAATGGGGAGTTGTGGAGACCCTGGGGGGGCATTCCCTGGTCTAGGGAGACACAAGAAGCTTCCTTCAAAAAGCTGTTAGACCCCACTGGCTCCTTTCCCTCTCCCTATGCCTGTTCCTATGTCCCTGAGCCATTCTTTCCCTATTCCCTGACTGGCCCTCACCTTTGCACTGCCCTGAGGAGACCAGGGTCAGCCCCCAAGCCCCTGGGGAGAGAAACCTGGACCCTCCTGTGGTGGTGTTCACAGGGGTCCCAGGACGAGGGAAGAGATGAGAATCTTGACTCCATGTTACAGAAGGTTGATTTATCATTTTAGGCTATATATTATATTAAAACAAAATGCTATACTAAAACTATACTAAAGAAAGAGAAAGGAGACATCAGAAGGCCAGCAAAGAAAGGAATGGAATGAATAATAAAATCTTGTAATTGACCAGAGTCCCAACACAGCTGGACCTGTGATTGGTCATCAAGTAGAAACAACTCACACGAGACCAATCAGAGATGCACCTGCCACACTCCACAGCAAGAGATAATTATTGTTGACATTTCATTTCTGAGGCCTCTCAGCAGAAAAAACCCTCAAAAGGATTTTTCAGAAAACATGTCTGTGACACCCTCCATGTCTGTGTGCCAGCGACCTGATCCTATCACCACGTGGCTGGATTCTGTGGATATTATGCACAGGTCCTTCTTGCTTCCTCACCCTGGAGCATGCTAGCAGCAATTCAGCCTGCTGCGGTGATGCCATGAGAAAACACATGCAAGAGATTTCTGATCAGAATTTCCTGATAACTTCTCTTCTGCCCCACGAGCTTGTCCTAAGCAGAGGCAGGGCACAGCAGAGGATTTGCAGCCCACTGGTGCAAGAAGAACCTCACAGTGGTGCTGAGTCCTCACTTAGAGCTGATGCCTGCTCTAAGAGCCCCAGAGGAGCCTGTGAAAATCCCTTTTTAGCTCCAGAGCCTTGACAAGGCTCCAGCACACCCAGCAAGGCCATGGTGCTGAGCAGCCCTCGCTCCATCCACGCTGACACTGCTCCAGTGCACCCACAAACAAAGGGAACTCCAGCTTTTAAAACACAGCTCTCATTTCTCTTGCCTCTTTGGGCATGTGAGGCATGTGCTTGGATCCAGTCTTGCCTAGGGCTGGAGAGCTCCTCAGCAACTGGGTAGATTTTCTTAGGCACTCCAGCAGCCCTTTGAGAGGCTGCACACCTCCAGGTCTGACTGAAGGGGTGAATTAAAAGTAGAATATTCCCTTTTAGTGGAATGTAGCATGTAACCATGCATCTTGCTGTACACTTAGTCATTGCTCTATGTGTGAATAAGCCCTGCTGTAAAAGAGCTGTTCTACTCTGGGCATATTATTATGATTGACAGGATCTGTCAGAAACCATAGTGAGGTTTTTGGCCTCTTTTCCTTGACTTACGTGTAGCAGAAAATGATTTTTTTTTAAAGTAGTAGGAAAGCTAATAAAACCAACTAGAAAGAGCTGACATAAAGAAACACAGGCACTATATTTTATCTCTCAGGACTGGAGAGTCTCAAATTTTGCCAAGCAAATCTTTGTCCAACTCCTCCTTTTTTAAACTCAAAAGCCTTACACACCTGAAATAACTAAACAATTCCATAGAAGCTTAGATTCAAACCAAATGAGGTTTAGATGTGTTTCTGAGCTAATTTTTTCTCCTCATCTGGTTAGCATGTGGAGTCTTAGAAATTCCCATGTCCCAGTTCCTTAAGGCAATTCCAAGTCCCCAAAGTTTGACAGCATCCGAGATTTCAAGATACAATCATAGAGCAGGAATCTATTCTACTGAATAAGAGCAACATGAAACAATCAAGTGTTCTCAGCCTGCTGGATGCATACAGATTCAAAGCTACTTCTGCCTTGGAATTTTTGTGTCCCAGCAAGGATGGGTTATTCCATAGAACATCAGCCAAAGCAGGGCATGAAGTCATTGTTCACACCCAAGTACACACAGTGAAGATTATTGCTAGCCTTTCCATAGTCTTCTCCTCCTTTTTCATTGATTTTTTTTCTCAATATCTATGTCACAAACAGACTTTGTTTTCTCAGCTATCAGGATTTTCTCAGGATTTTTGTCTCTTGGCTACTTCAGGCTTACCTTTCCAGCACACAGTGCAGTTAGGTGCCCCCAGCTTCTCCACCTCTGCAGCTTTCAGCCCAATGCCTGCCTCCAGCAGATGAGACTGCGATAACTCAGCTAACAGGTGTTTAAATTGTTCTACAGGTTGATGCCATCTGCAGCTGAGCTCACCTGTGAAATTATTTCACCAGACACGTAAAGAATCCCCCTGAAACTCAGCCATAGAACACACAGCTACAGCACAATTCACAGAAACACAGAGTATTCTGAGGTGGAAGGGACTCAAAGGGAGCATGGCATCATGTACCCAGACACTTGGCATTGTCCAAACCCTTCCTGAGCTCTGTCAGCGCTGTGAGCACTGCCCTGGGGAGCTGTGCCAGTGCTCAAACACCCTCTGGGGGAAGAACCTGCTGCATAACCTGCCCCCTCAGCTCCAGCCATTCCGGGGCTGTCCCTGAACCTCAGTGCCTGAACCTCCCTGATATCCAGCCATTCCTCCTGTCCCTGTCCCACAGCTGCCTGAACCTCCCTGCCTCAGCTCCAGCCATTCCGTGAGTGCTGTCCCTGTCCCACAGAGCAGAGATCAGGGCCTGAACCTCCCTGCCTCAGCTCCAGCCATCCCCTGAGTGCTGTCCCTGTCCCACAGAGCAGAGATCAGTGCCTGAACCTCCCTGACTCAGCTCCAGCCATCCCCTGAGTGCTGTCCCTGTCCCACAGAGCAGAGATCAGGGCCTGAACCTGCCCTGCCCCTGGTGAGGATGCTGAAGGCCACCATGAGTCCTCACCTCAGTCTCCTCCAGGCTGAACAGACCCAGTGCCCTCAGCAGCTCCTCACACTCCTTCCCCTCAGGACCCTTCCCCTTCCTCGTGGCCTCCTTGGGATGTTCTCTAATGGCCTCATCTCTTTTTTATGTTGTGGCGCCCAAAACTGCCCCAGCACTCGAGGTGAGGCTGCCCCAGCTCAGAGCAGAGCAGGACAATCCCTCCTGCCCAGCTGGCCATGCTGTCCCTGATGTCCCCAGGTCAGGGCTGGCCCTCCTGGCCACCAGGGCTGATTCCCTGCTTGCCATGGACCAGGAGCCCCAGGTCCCTTTCCATGAGGCTGCTCCCCAGTTTACACATCCAGCCAGGGCTGTCCCCACCCTTTTGTCTTATATAGCATTTGTTGTCTTAGATATCAAGGGTTTTATTATCATTATAGTGCAAGGGTTCCATATCCTCAGAGTTTCATACCTCTAGATGTTTCTTGCAGGCAACTCCTCTAAGCACTGACTGTTCCTGGTCCTTGCAGCAGCCATCTAACGCCAGATCTCACCAATCCACTCTTTTATACCTTTTATACCACTGTTCTTATTTGCTACAGGTGTGGCCTGTTAAGATTAGGCCTGCTCCTAATCTTTAGTAATTGGTCCAGCTGCAACTCTTTAGGGGATAAGATTACATTCTATACCACCTTCATTTACCCAAACTGTGTCCCCCTACACCACCAGGTGCAGAAATTGGCACTGCCCTTGCTGCACCCCACATGGTTTGTGACTGCCCATCTCTTCACCACCTTGAGGTCTCTCTGCAGGGCCTCCCTGCTTTTGGGAGAGTCAGCAGCTCCTTCCCATTGTGCATCATCTGCAAACTCACTGGTTTCTCTCTGAGTCCTGTGTGCAGTTCTCCCCAGCACTGCCAGCAGAGGGTCAGGGCCAGGATTTCACACACACCATCACTGCCCATGTGGAGCCTCTGCATGCACATCTCTCAGCACCAGGCTAGAGCTGACCAGCTTTGGAAAAAGTCTGGAGGGCACCCAGCAGGATTTATGTGTCTGTGGTCACCCTGCTTGTCAGAACCCAGGAAATTCCTCTGGCTGCCCTGGAGGACTCAAGACCCTGGCAGGGGGCTCGAAAACCTTAGCATGGAGTCACAAACACCTGTGCCTTTGGTTTTAGCCCATGGAAACAATTACCAACTTTGTGTGAAGACTTACAAGCCACAAGGGTTTGAATAGAATGATAGTGAATTAATCACAAAGTAAAAAAGTAGAATTTTAGAGTTTTTAGAAAGAAAGTTCAAAAAGCAAAATAAAATAATCTAAGTGTGTCCTGTTGTTCCCTTCTTGTTCTTGTCCTCCATCTTCTGCTTTGATGGTGGCACTTTTAGATTAGTTCAAGTCATTAGACAGACTGCCTAACATAGGTGATAAGTATTAAAAAATTATTGTAAATAAAGTACATGTAAGTTTTAGTATAAAAAGACACCACTGCCCCAAGGGCGGTCAGTATGCCTCAACCTGACCTGCCAGACAGATCTCCACAAGTCTGAAAAAGAATGTATTAAGGAGAGAAAATAACCTTGAAAACCAAAGCTGAAGAATCCCAACTTCTTCTTCAGTCGCAAAGCTGAGAAAAAAAACTCTTTAATACCTCAAGAGCCACTTTCAGCAACAACAAACCCAAGACCTGCTGTCACACACAACTCCAACCTGAACCTGCCAGGAGTGTCCAGGAAGGACCTGGGCCAGCTTCTGTGCAGACACATCCAGGGAGGCTCCAAAGCAGCAGCTAGATCAGGCACAGCCTCACCACAGACATGCTCCTGCTGTCCAAATGCAGTCTGTTCATGTGTTTGGCCCTGAAACATCAAAGCTGCATTGCTGCAGAGACCATCTTGACCAGAATCCAGGTTTAAAAACCTGGAATATTTGGTTTTTAAGGTCTACTTTAGACACAATATATGCTAGTGCTATCAGTGCCTTGCAAAGGTGTGCAAGAGACTCTTATAATTTGAATGATCATAACAAATACTTTCAAAAGTGTGTGTTATCATTTAGGAAAATTTAAAAAAATCCCAACAAAACAAAATGACACAGAAGAATGAGGTTGTAGTAATAATATACTAAATTATATTATTTACTAATAAAATACTAAAGTTGCAACATTAACGTTGGGTTTAGACCCTGAACCTTTGAATCTCTTACCACTGGATAAAATAAAAAACCTGATCAAAGTATTCTTTGAAAAACACTGCTAAAAAGTTTGGCATTCAAAGTGACAGTAACCCCCAACATTGCTGGTTTTATTCCTACATTTTTATTTTCTCTCCTTACATCAAAGCCATTGCAAATTTATAGGACAAGATGGGAAAAACCTGCAGGAAAATAGTTTGTAACATATGAGCAATGCAGTCTATGTAGGCTGATACAAATTTCATGTCTCTTGTTTTAAAAGTCTTAGTGATTCATATTAGATTATTTTCTAAATTTATTTGTTGATAGAAGAAAAGCTAAAAAATCTCCAGAAAACAGCCTGCCATGCAAACACCTAAAACTGAAGATAAGAGCAAGTGTGGATTATCAGGGTATTTAATTCTTAGTTTTTACCAACTTTTGCAAATAAAATTTTAAAAATTCCAGCTCTTCCTTTATTTCACTTCAGGTTATTTAATGCTGAAAAATCATGACTGGAAGATTTCATATATAGTGTTTCTGAACTTAATCAAATCAGCTAATGAGGAAAACATCCCATCTAAGTCTAAAACATATTTTTGGGTTATGAGAGGTTTGACAGAAATTTTGAGCTTCTGAGGTTTCTGTAAAGCTGAATCCCTGAACATTTCCAGATTACATTTTCAATGTACCAATAACAAATGTGTTTAAAGGAAAGTGCCAATTTAAGAATTGCACCTGAGATTACAAGCACGGTGCAGCGTGGTCTCGTCAAGCATCGCCCCGAACACATCCTTCCTTGTTGCACATCTTTTCTGAGTCCAAACTGTGATTCAGAAAGAGAAGAATCGTTCAGGGGCAAAGGCAAGGCCTGAGTCATGCAGGCTCTGTGTAAAGAGTTGGTGTATCATTAAGCAATAGAGGAGGAAAGAATAATTGATACAGCCATGGGAGGACAGAGCACATCTGTGCTCTGTGACTCAGCAGCGGCAGCACTGCAGACAAACAGCTCCAAAACAGGTGGGGTCTTTCCAGAGGAGATCTGGCAATTTCCTACAGCCCAGAACATCTCTGCAGCATCACTCACATGCCAGGGGAAGTGATGCACTACAGGAGAGAGTTTGAGAAAACATAGGGCCTCCTTGTAACTTCTGCTGTGCCCTACAGACTACAAACTTAGCACTACATAAATGAAAATCACCTCACAAAGGGGAAAGAAACACATTTGAAGCATCAGAGACGAAGAAGCTGCAGTTTAGCCATGCCATTTGCCACCTCAGTTCTGCCATTTTAGTTGCATTAATTTCCATTATTTTCTCCACACCCCCGTTGATACACGGCTCTTTCAAACCATGGGCACATCACACTGCAGCAGAAACACAGACATTGACTCATCTTGTTTTTAACTAAACATCAGCTGAACATGGACAGGAAACAAACTCCTTGGCTTTCTGGGAAGAAAATGGGTGTGCTGGTTCCCACTATTGTCAAAAGAAAATCCCAACAGAACATGGCTGGGAAGAAGCAGGTGACTCTACCAACATTTTCCATCTCCAGCTACTGAGGTATCAAACATAAATACCAGAGGTCAATGCAATCTAGTGACCTAAGATGAGAAATGGTGTTATTTTATTTCAATCTCCTGTAGTTCAGAATAAATCTTTACATGATAGCTGCCATTTCTTCATCAAGTCTTATTGGGAAAACCACCTATGTATCACCTTTGGAAAAACCTTGGCAGTGACATAAAATTCACCCTTACATCTATTTGTGCTATTTTTTTTTGCCTTCAAACCACCCCAGATTTGCTTCCATCTCTCTCTTTTTCCACATTCCAATTATTTGTATTCCAACATCACAAATCTCTGTAATGGTCATTTGTGAGCCAGTCTCTCAGCTGTCACATGGCTACAGGTGCAAGACAATATTGCAATAAGTGGATTTACAAATGTTGATCACATTTAAGGGCTTACAAGCCACTAACATAAGAACTTGCCTTCATTAGCCTGGTTTCTTCCTCTTGAACTAAGGCCTTATCTTCTCAAATACCGTAAGGATGGCCATGGTAAATAACGACTGTACCATTCATATTTTCTGAAAATCCTTTTGCCCAGGATTTTTCCCCTGGGAAGTTGAGAAGCCTCAGAGAAAAAGGAAAACAATAATTATCTGATTTGCTTCTCCTGTGTTTTGCTGCTTTGGAATGTGCTTGGAGATTGTTTATCCAACAAGGGATTGTTTCATTGGTTTCATGTGAATTGTTTTGACTCTTTGGCCAATCAGGGTCAAGCTGTGTCAGGACTCTGGAAAGAGTCACAAGTACTCATTATTATCTTTTTAGCCTTCTGTAAGTATCCTTTCTGTAATCCTCAGCATAGTTTAGTTTAGTATTCTTTAATATAATATAATATAATATAGTATCATCAAATAATAAATTAGCCTTCTAAGAACATGGAGTCAGATTCATCATTCCTTCCTACCACTGGGCACCCCTCAAATACAACAAATGAGAAAATATTTCTTTATGGTGTGTATATGTATGCACATATGTCTGTATGCATGCCACACCTGCATACACATACCATTAGTTTGGATAAAACAGCACAGATACATGAACTTTGTGTCAGGTAAACAAAAAGTGAAGAATTCAACCAGCAAAAAAAAATGAAACAGAGATGCAGGAATGGCCAAAACCACCTCCACTTATTTTTCCTGTATCTTCATTTTGGGGTATAGAAAAACCAGCAGAATTTTCTTTGCTTCTACTTGAAATCTGAAAAAACAAACCATGCCTGTTTTCAGATACATAGGCAGCTTTATTTCCTTCAGCATTCTGACTGAAAGTATTTTGCATTTTCCAATGATCATCATTTGGAAGAAGTACAATATTCTCATTAGCAACAAGATAAAAGTTTCCAACAAGCTCTGCCTTAATTCAGTGACATGAAGGGAAGAGAAAAATAGGATTTATGCAGGGAAAAGGGAGAATTTGAGAAAAAATGCCCTGGCTCTTGGGAGGCAGCAACTAAATGGTACAACCATGTGAAAGCTGCTCTGTGTAAGACAATGTGTTTATCCCCTCAGTTTGCATCTAAAGACTTTAGCACCAATAAAGACTTTAAGAGTGGCAATTAGCATAATTTCAAATGAGTTACTTGAGCTTGCATTTCATTGCCTAAGTGATGCTTTACTCAACAGAAGATGTTTTACACACACACAAACCAGAGTTTTATTAGAAATGTGGTGGATGTTTTATATTATAGACAAAGTAACATGCAAATAAAGCTGGAGTTAGAGCTATAATACCATTTTGAGACTGTGCTGGTGCCACAAGAGTTTTGCAGCAGAAACTATATTGTAACTATATTAATAACAGCTCTGCTGTCAGTTAGTTCTCTTATGTGCTTGCCACTTGCAAATAGCTATAGATATGTGTAAGCCTACCCGTATTTATGATTACTACATATTTCTGCTATTTACCTTTTTTCCTCATCAGAAATGACTAAAAGGTTAAGGAGATAAAGAGCACCAAAAGTTTCCTCATCCCCCTAATAAACACTGGAAGGTGAGGGAATTTAAAAATACTCTATTTGCTATTTCAGATAACTCCAGCCCTGTGCAATAATCAGTACCACTTTTAGCAATGCCTCTCCACAGATTTTTTCCTCAATCTGACAACTTTACTTCCCCTGTGAGAGGAGGACGAGCCCCATTACAGAGCACTGGAAATATCTACAGCAGATGGATTGTTATTAATGGGAAGACTGGAATTTGTTTATACAGGCAGAGGTGCCACAACTCTTTTTTTAAATACAAATTTAATTCATTTAGAAAAGAATACCTGAAAGTTTAAAGAAAGTAGACTGCTGAAACAGATGATAACACTGTTAGTTTTAAGACCTGGAAAACTTTAAATAAAGAGAGATATAATTACTGAAATTCTGCCAAGATTATGAAAGAAAACAATAATAAATTTCTGCAAGAACATATTAAACCCACACATGAGCTACATTTCAAGGAAAGGAATCTTTCCCAAAACAGCCACTTAGGTTAAATGGGAGGAAATTATGAAACTGAATCACAAAGCTGTAGGCCTCACGTTCATATTAAAAAGACAAATAATAGGAACCAATCACCCACTCTGCTGTGATTGCTACTGCTTATTTATTTTTTTTAAAACCTAAGCAGGCAAAATTAAATTTTTCTACTAATGAGTATGGGTTGACTCCTGTGAAACTCAAGTGAGGACTTCTCACAAGTGTTCACCACAGCTATTTTAATTTACTGCGTGGGCTCAAACATCCTGAATGACCCCTTGAATGACCAATGAAAACACTCATTCTGAAAATACTTTTTAACAGGTTCAGCTTCTGTGCATCTTTAACACCCAGATAAGTAAAGCTTGCTAATAAACCTTTTTCTTTTTCCAATTTACTCTTCACCAAAAGCCTTGCTGTGAGTTCAGTGAATTACTGCCACATTAAAGGCACCTGCAGTGCTGGGCTGTACTTGAACAGCAACACCTACTTACCCTGGCTGTTAACACCACTGAATATCACAATAATACTCTTGGAAATATCAGTATTTAACCTAATTTATCCATTTGTGCAGAGATACAGATGAGGACCTTTTCAGAAGTCCCTTTCAAAGACCTGTGCTCATCCCAATGAAGTTTTTTAATTGATTCCCTGCAGACAGCCAAAAAAGGAACAACCACAGGCAAAACACTCACCAGAGCCCAACCTGCATTTTGCAAGCAGAACTGGTTACTTCTAGTAGAGTTGGGTCAGCAAAGGTCCTGATGGAGGAGGAGAAGGATGCCTGGGTGAGCAAAACGGCCACAGGCAGCCTGCAGCGCAGAAAAGAGAGGTCATAAAAATAAAACCTGGCAAAATACATTAAACAATAGGTTAAAATTTTAAATAATATGCTTATTTCTGCTTGCAGACCCAGATTTCATAAACTGCTGGTTGAGCATCAGATAGAATCTCCCATGGGCATTGAATTAGATTCTGAATATTTTTCCCTACGCATCCTGGTGATCGGGAACATTTCCAAAATATTGATATTTTACACTTATTATTATTATTATAATTTACACTTATTATTAAGTGTATATATATATATGGATATTTGGATATTTTTGCAACCAGGATTTTCATCTCATGTTTTCTGCATGATGGGCCTTGCCATGGGCCCACTGGTGGAGAGATACACCTTCCATTTATTATTGCAACTTGTACAGCTCATTGTGACAATCAAAACCAGCACGGCTGAGGGCTTTCATCCCTCCATAACCCTGGGCGGATATCTCCATGCCAGTGGTTAATTTTTTTTTTACTGAGACTTTGATACGTCTTAAGGATCTGTGCTTTGTCCCTTAGAAACAGCTTTTTAATTAACTTATTTATTTATTGATGAGTGTAGATGAGAGGAAGGAAGCAAGGGTAATAAGGGAAGCACACACTCCCAGCCTATTAACCTCTGCTATTCAGAAATGCTCCAAACCCCCCTTAACTTTCATCTCTTCTCTCTCTTGATATAAAAAAAACAATGTTTTACATTCAGTATGGAGGAGAACTGACATCTTTGGCAGCTAATATCTGCATAAAATGAACCCTAGATCAATAGGGTTTTCTATTTACAGACCTCTCTCCCAGATGACTGATTCCCAGAAGATTAAACTCAGGAGATATGAGAAATAGTTGTTGAGATGCTGCTGGAGAGGGGCTCCATGGCCATTTCACATGAAAGACTACAGGGTTCTAAAAGTCTTTAACCTTCCTGGACCAAAGCCCAAATCCTTGCATTTGCTAAAACTGTGCCTGTCAACCTCTTTCTGATTTATTTTAACATGGTGTGCTCCTCTGATGCTCATCACACACTATAAATCATTCTAAATAGAGGGATAGCTGCCATGATTGCTATAAAAAGACAATTGCAGGCATTGCAAAGAAAGCAGTTGAAGATAAAAGATGAATTGGCATTTAATGACATTTTGACATACTTGCAAGTAAGCTGAGGAGCTATTTAAGTAGAATATCACTGGTGGAAACCCAAGCTACCCCAGTCAGGTTGGCCTGTTCAGAAAAAAAGGTTGTGAGAGAGACATGATTTCTTTGCCCCTGCTGCAACATAGCCAAGCTAATAAATTTTTGTTGAACAAGGATTAACAGCTCTGCTTTAACTAAATTGCTCTCATTTCCAGGAGTTACATTCATCTGTGCAGTTTTTACTAAATGAGCTCTTAAAACAAATTCACATCAAGTAATTACAGATTGTGTGTATTTAAGATCATTATTTTAAGTGAAATCACAGCTTTTCCTGTCACATTCAGGCATCTCAAAACCCTTCAGGCCTGCCTAAGCTTTACCCCTGCATTTTGCTGCAATAAGGAAAATTTTTTTTTTTTTGGCATTGCCCCTTTTTGCCACTTAAAGCTGTCAGGGCATGCAGTGGGCTGCAAGTCCCTTCTCCTTGGGATTTGGAAAGGCAGCAGTGGCTGCAGAGAATGCAAAGAGAGCTAATAAGAATTATTAAAGCCAACTGGATACCAGTCACACACATTCTAACATTTCTCAACTTTTCTCCCAGCAACACTTGAAAGCCTTAGAGCATTTCAAGCTGGATTTAACACAGGGACAGATCCCATATAATTGCTAACTGCCCACCAGCATAGCATAATCTGGGGGAAAAAATGGCAGCATGAATCAGGCAATTTGAATTCTATCTCGACTTTAATCACTGGAAGAGATATTCCCAAAGAAGCATGTTTCAAATGAAACACTTCTCTCCACTGCAGAAGATATACCCCTGCAATTTACCCTGCCCAGAAAAAGCCATGTGCATTACTCTGAGAGTGATGAAATGATCCTCCGTATCCAACAATAACCCTCAGCCTTCATGGCTACCCAAGGTAACCATAAATTGCACAATCACCAATTACACCAAGTCCTGCCAGAGGCATCCTGCAGCCCTCAGCACCACTGGGCAGTCCTTGCAGGCTGCAGCTCTCTCTGACATTTCCCTGCTTTGCCATGCAAGATTGCTTCAGGACAGCTCAACTGCAGACCCCAAATCTCCAGCTGTCCCCAAAGCTCTCCCCAAAGTCACTCTGGTTCTGGCAAAGTGCCTCCTGTTGTGGTCACCAATTGTTGCGGCATTGTTGAGGGTCCCCAAGATGAGGTGAGAGATGAGAATTGACCCCAAGTTCTCAGAAGGCTGATTTCTTTCTATTCTATTCTATTCTATTCTATTCTATTCTATTCTATTCTATTCTATTCTATTCTATTCTATTCTATTCTATTCTATTCTATTCTATTCTATTCTATTCTATAAAAATGATAAACTAAAACTATACTAAAGAGAGAGAAAGGAGACATCAGAAGGCTGGACAAGAATGAATAATAAAAACCCATGACTGACCAGAGTCCTGACACAGCTGGACTGGGATTGGTCATTAATTAAAAACAATTCACATGGAACCAATCCAAGATGCACCTGTTGGTGAGCAACCTCCAAAGCACATTCCGAGCAATCAGATAATTATTGTTTACATTTCTTTTCTGAGGCTTCTCAGCTTCTCAGGAGAAAAGGGATTTTCCATAAAATATCACAATCCTGTCACTCAGCAGCCTCCTCTGGAAATGGACTGACCTGGCTTTCCAGAACTAAGGAAATTGCTCATTGGGAAAAATTATGATTACAAAGCTGGATTGATAAATATTTTCACCCAGTCCTTTAAATGCAACAAGAACCTTACTAGGATATTGCTGGAGTCTGAAATGCAGGGAACTTTCAGAACTTTGGGCCTGTAAGCCAAAGCTTAGAACTAAACTCAGGATTTGACCTGAGACCTTGGAAAAGGCTTCCAAAGCTTAGAATTAATCCCAGGATTTGATCTGAGACCTTGGCAAAGGCTCCCAAACTCAGGTGCTGGAAGGGAGAATGTGGATTTATCATTTAAAGCAGACACGCTAAGCTAAGTAAAGGAAAGTTTAGAGTTTAAGATAGAGAAAAAGGTAGTTACAAAGGTAAATAAGGAATTGAGAATGCAGCACTGTAGGTTTGTGTGCCATAACATGATTGGCTAAGAAAGCTTACACTGTAACATGGGCCCATAAGATGAAATTTTGAAGAACTGGGTCAAAAGTATAAATATCCTTGTTGGCAGTGTTTTATTGGTCAATAAATCCTTAAAAGGTCTTGTAGCTGAAGATCTTGTGACCTTCTGAGCCATAGAGTGAACTTCTGAGCCTTCCTTTCTATGTAGAAGATAAGAAAAATAAATCCCATCATCTAAAAACTCAGAGGTCTCGTCTAAAATTCTTTGAAAATTCCTCACAGGATATAAAGTATAAGAAATACTTTGAAGGATGCATTTGTAAAGGCTCACATTTTAGAGAGGCTTTTATGCTTCAGAGAGCAAAAATTGATGACCTGATCAGCTGAGAAATCCGACATAAACAGGATGTAGCAATGAGCTTTTTTTCCTCCAGTTCAAACCTTTGCATACATCTCCTGGAGTGGCAAACATAGGGCAGAGGAGGATGGAAAGAACTGTAGCTCCTGAAAATTAGAATCACAGGGCCAAAAAAGCTATGGCCATAGGGAATGGAGGGTGGGAAGGAGTAAAGGAAAACTTAAAGGAGGGAAGGAGAAAGGGGGAAAATGGAAAAGGGAAATGCAGAAAGATTCTACTTGACTATCACACATAGTTCTGGGAAAGATAAAGGGCTTCAATTTGCATGGCTTTCTCTGCTGCCATGAAGGCTGGGATTCAGCTTTAATGTTCCAGGAAAATTGATATTCTCACGCCCAGGGGAAAACGTGGAGCACCATTAACAACAAAGGTAATGAGTGTTGTCAGCACTGAATCTGATATGGTGACTTGAACACAGCAACACCTCATAACTTTACATGCAAGAATAAACAGAATTACAAGTGAGGCTTTTTCTTAGAGGAAAGAAAAGCCAAGTTCAGCACAGATAATGCACAGCCTCACTATCAAATGAAGAGGAGCAAACTGTGAATGCCTGATATTCTGCAGGCTACAGGGAGTGCCAGGGATCAATGCCAGGTCAGGTGGCACCCTGTGTGAGGGGGAACATGAATGACAATCACTAGCTCTGTTTAACAGACAGCATGAATTCTGCATCCCTAATACAAATAATGAATTACTTCAAAGGAGAAACTATGGCACAAATTCTTAGATCTTTATTTCCTCATGAAAGTTAAGAAACAAACAAAAAAACCAACCAACCAAACAACAACAACAAAAAAAAAAAAACAAAAAAACGCCAAACACTAAACAAAAAAGTGCAAAGTTTTCTTTGCTGAAGATTGTATTTGAAAAAAGAATGAATTGCCTTTTCTCTGGAAACCCAACCACTTAGTAACGTTTTTTTCTGTACAAAGAGTGCCCAAATGAAACAGAATCCTGCAAACAGCTAAAACTTGACTAGGTCAAGTAAAATATTTGAAAACTGCAACTATGGGAGTGTATAAACTGTGAAAGAGCATTTAAAATATGCTGTTGAATTACTGAACCATTGGGAAATGTGGTATTTATGGAGGGCTGTGCTCCCTTTGGTGTACAACTGGATCTAATGGTCACTGCAAGTAGATTCATTAATTATTTTTGTCTCAGAGACAAATGCTGACTGCTGCTGCAGTATCACATAATTTTAAAAGAACAACAGCCAGCTTTCCTGGAGGAATAAAAGTTACCAAGTCTAACCAGCAACCAGAGAATGCCCCCTATGCTGAACCTGTGATATGCTCTTTTCCAAATAACTTGAGATTTATTAATAAAGCCTTAAATCAGTGCTCTGAAAAGTAAGACAGTGGCCCACTTTAAGGGGAGGCTGAGATTTTAATCTCCTTGTCAGTCAGTGCTCCTGCCCAGGTGTGCAGGCTGCAGCCCAGTGCTGCTGGGTTTGCTTCAGACACAGACCTGAACAGTGGGAGGGGTGCAGGGGGAAAGGCTGATGTGACAAATCCCCAGCCATCCCTTCATCACCTCGGCTTCAGAATACTCTCCAGTGCAGTACAAGTGCATGGCAGGGCACTTGCCAAGCTCATTTAATTAATCTACTGTGGTGGCGTTCACAGGGGTCCCGGGACAAGGGAAGAGATGAGAATCTTGACTCCATGTTTCAGAAGGCTGATTCATTATTTTATTATATATATTATACTAAAACTATACTAAAAGAATAGGAGAAAGGATTTCATCAGAAGGCTAGCAAGGAAAGGAAAGGAACAATAATAAAATCTTGTGACTGACCAGAGAGTCCGAGACAGCTGGACTGTGATTGGCCATTAATTAAAAACAACCACACGAGACAAATCACAGATCCACCTGTTGCATCCCACAGCAGCAGATAATTATTGTTTGCATTTCATTTCTGAGGCCTCTCAGCTTCCCAGGAGAAAAGATCCTAACAAAAGGATTTTTCATAAAATGTGTCCTTGACAATCTACTATTTTACAATTTCACATCCCCTGTACTTTTTAACAGCCTGAGTAACAGTGATAACTACAGCATGTGTGCTGCTGAGGTACAGAGCTCATGTTTTGTACAACAGTGGAAACTTCTCCTATCTGTAGTAGGTGCAGCAACACTAGAGATTAAATACCCTTTTATCTCAATTTTTCTGTCATCATCCTGCCCCTCCAACAAGAGGCAGGTAAAAGAAATATACAAGATTCAATTCCAAGGATTTTTTAAATTATAATTTTCTTAACTTTAGTTTTCTAAAACCCACAAAGCCATTCTAGAATGCACTATACCTGTGAACATACACCTGTGAACCTGCCTCCAAATCCAGAACTGGTTCAATTCAGCATCATCACGTTCAGTCACTATCACACACGTGCTGGCACTCAGCCTGCACTGCCCCATTCTCAGCAGACCTTGCTTTGCAGAGTTCCAAGTCCTTTCTGCTTCCAGAGAAGCCTACTGACCTTAACCCCTGCTCTGCCAGCTCTCATTGCTCACCAAGGTGGCAATTTCCATTTGGACCGCTTTAGAAACAAGGCAAACATATTGCCAGGCACTGGAGCAGGCTGCCCAAAGGAGTGGCTGAGGGATTTAGAGACATGTCACATCTGCTGTGGCACTGGGGGACGTGGTCTGGGGATGGACTGGGCAGTGCTGGGATGACTGAAAGGTCTTCTCCAACCTCCACAACTCCATCATTCCACAGCAAGGCTGCACCCACAGCTAAAGGCTGGGCAGGTATTAACAGGCATGAATGTCTCATTTCTCCTGAGAATGTGACTTCTGCACTGTATTTCAAAACAGTTTGATGGAATCTCCATTTTCAGATACTTATCATCCAAGACTGTCAACACTCATTTCAGTTCTCAGCAATGCCTACAAGAGATGTTCTTCTGTGTGAAACTTCTTGATTAAAAAAAAAGTCTATCTGTAATTTACAAGAAAGATGTGGAGAGATGAGCTTAAAATACTGTTCAAATTAAAAAAGAATCTTTCCTGGACTGAATTGTTGATGACTAAGCGATTACTAAGCTTTCACAGATTTTAGTGTACAAGCTATCACGATGCTTTGAGGTTTTTTTTACAGTTACTAACTTGTGCTATGACCTTGTTGATGCTGTGTTTCTATGTTAATATCATTAGTATAATTACAGCTAATAGAAAGTTCTAATAACATGGTAAGTCTAGCAGAAACCTATTCTGAGCTCTAGTGCACCTTCAGTACAAATATAAACCACAGACAGATTATATTTTCTATATTATCTTTGCCAGAATCACATCCACAGACTGGAACTGAAGAGATGACAATGGAGTACATAAACCCTACATTTATATTTAGGTATTCCAGCATGTATAAATTTTAAGATGTGAGTTATTTAGTATAATTTATTTTCATTCCAGTTTCTGTCATATTCACTAATGTTTCACTAATGTTTGGGTATATTTTTTAAATGCATGGTCAAAACCATTAAGTGTATTTGCCACTGTTATGTCTGCAAAAATTATATGGGCACTAAAGAATAGACAGAACTTTTATACATGCATATTTCATTCTAATAATAATAATCTAATTATAAATTTTGAGAAACTGCACAGGTTTGTTTTTCTGTGTTTTGAATTGGGCACCTCCACTGAAGTATTTTCAGCCAAGAACACGACCCTTTGTTCTTTTAAAATTCCAGTTGAGGTAACTTAAAACAACTACTGACCTGTAAAACAAGTTACCCCCATGTTGTTGTCATGCTGGCAATAAAGATGCTCCTCCTGTGATCATTTGCAGGTGCTCTCAAAAGACTCCAGAGGCACTCCCAGGACAGACAGAGGGAGCTGTATCTCCAGTTTTCCCCTTTAAAAAGACATCTATACACAAGCTGTCAAGTTTAAACTTGCAACCATAAAAACAAATTGAAAAACGCCCTCTGGCTTGTTTTTCACCATTACAGCCAATCAAATTAAACTTGTAAAAGCAACAGGAAGAATAAGATTTGCCTAAAGATCATGGTACAATGAAGAAATGCTTAGTTTTTATAAATATTGCTATGTCATTAAGAAATTTAAACAACTGATGACTTGCTCTGTTTTTTTAGCTTTGATTTCCCATGAACAAATATTTGCCCCTTTACCTGATTTAGTGATGTAATGGCCATGCTGAAACACATGGCATGTCATCAGTGAAACATGTCAAGTAGAAAAGTATTATCTAGCATTAGTTTGAATAAACTTTTAAGGACAGGTTTTATGGTTCACCAAAAAAAGAAAAGCCCTTCCCTCTCATTCACCTGAAAGAAGTTTAAAGAGGATCCAGAAAGGCAAACACAACTCTAACTGCAGAGGAGACAGAGGGAAAATCACAGAGATCATATTTAGGACCATATATCCCTTCCCACTATTCCATCTCTTTGTGCATGAGGAGCCATGCTCTGCATCCATGTGCAGACACTGAGCTCTCCCGCTGCTGCTCTTTGTCCCCAAACAGGCAAAACCCAGCAATGAACAGAAAAAGTAACAGAATACTGCATATGTGAAATTTTGTTACAATTGGAGATCAACCTCATAAGAAATTTTTTAAAGACTTCTCAACTTTACCGCCTATATCTTTGAAATTCAACATCTTTTTCCATTCTATCTTCTGCAGGGTCTGGATGAAGGGGAAGGGAAAAAGCTGTTCTACATGCATTTAAATTATTTGCAAGATTCACTTGTAGCAATGAAGTCTTAATTAACCCAAAATCCTGCTTTAATTGCAGTGTAACTCCAGTGCAAAATGGCCTCTGCATTTGATTATATTTCTGAAAGACTTATAAACTTAATTTCAGATTATTTTAACTCACAGCTAAGTTTTAAGCAGGTGCTTTATTAAAAAGGGAAATTTATGGATATAAAGACTTCTATCCTCTTGAAAACCCTGCTGTAAATGCTACTACATCTACTGAAGGGCTCTTTCTTGAGAAGAGCACAAGGAAACCAGGCCTGAGCTCCTTTCTTGCTGTGCTAAAGATGTTAAGTAAGGTGGACAGCAAAAAACTGACTTATGAGTTCATTATTTCTCTGTTTATTCAAATTTGTCTCATTTTTCACCAGCACTTTTGCACTAAAACCAGTGAGTCACGACTGATTACTTAAAACAACTAAGTTATTTTAAAATTTAAATTAATCAAATCACCAACAATCTGTGTCTAGGGCTTCTTATTGCCACGCTCCCACCCCTGCACATCAAATTCCCTTTCCTGACCTTTCCTGAGGGCACAGCTCTGCTGTTACACTGCTCTCCAGTTAACACCATGTCTTCCCCTGCACAAAAAGCAATCTCAGAGCAATTAAATGAATCATTAATAACCACAGACACGCTACTCTAGGAAGAAGAATGTAAAACACCTGATAGAACACTTGCTGCGGGAGGAGGCACTTGCTGAGGGTGCTCACTGAAGTCAGCATTTTCCCATTTGTGCCCCACTAGGAATCCTTTCCCTGCAGCTTTCCTGGCTCAAATACCTCTGCACATCTTCACAGAAACTCACCTTCCAGACTGGGATTTTGTTCAAGTCAAGTGGCAATCATAACTGTAAAATACTCCTGATAAAATACGCAACTGTGAAAGCTAAAAAGAAAAAACCCAAATAACCGAAACTGAAGAGATATTAATTCCTTTTATCACTTGCATTATGAAACAATGAAACTCATTCTTTTTCTTCAGGAAGCAATAATTGTCAGTAGGCCTTCACTGGCTGTAAATGCAGACAATTGTGTTTATACTGTTAAATTATGTTTTAAATGTACAGATTTTTTATTTTAAATGTCATAGTCACAGGATAAATGTGTCTACTTTTAAAATAAATATCCTATGCCAATTTCTTTATCAGCAGGTACTTCTGATGGCATACCAACTCCTACAATAACTTGCATTAACTAATTAAATCCCATTAACTAATAAATTCAATGGAAAGCATGTTTGCAATGTATACAAATAGTTTTATAGCTGGGTTTTACCCTTTTTAATTTTTTTACCACTCTTTTAAAGTCCTAACCTGAAAAGATACACTCTTCAGCAATGTGCTCTGCATGCACATATTGTATGGCACCAGAGCTGCCACATGATGCTCTCCACAATTATTTCATACTTCTATATTATAGAATATTCTGTATTATAGAATATTGGATATTCTGCCCTTCTTGTTGTGTACAGGACCACATTCTTGTCACACTCCCTACAAAGGCAGCCTACAACTTTTTTCTCTCTTGATAGATAGATGACCTTGCATTTAGCTGTATTAAAATGAGCATTGCTTAGGTGGGGTGGAAGTTTCTAGAAGGGATCACTTGTACCTTGACAGCAAGCCTTGGTTTCCAGCAAGACATTTGCCACCGGATGCTGTCTCCTCCTCAAATATAATTTTCAACTGTGGCAAAAAAACAGATAGTTTTAGCAACATGACACACACGCACAACATCAGAAAAAATTAAGGTGTGCTCTGTAGACTTGTGTTCTGCTAGCAGGATCAATGTCCAATACCCTGCACAGAATTTCACGTGGCTCACTAAGTCACACCATCACAGAGTGACGGTTTGGGTTTGAGTTGAAAGGGACCTTAAGGATCATCCATTCCCTGTCCCCTGCCACGGCAGGGACGCCTCTGTCACCGTGATATTTTCTGGAAAAATCCTCTTTGCCCAGGATTTTTCTCCTGAGAAGCTGAGAGGCCTCAGAAAATAATGTAAACAATAATTATCTGATTGCTTGAAATGTGGTCTGGAGATTGCTTACCAACAGGTGCATCTTTGATTGGTTCCATGTGAACTGTTTTTATTTAATGACCAATCATCATCCAGCTGTGTCAAGGCTCTGAGGAGTCACAAATTTTTATTATTCATTCTTGTCTAACCTTCTGATGAAACCTTTTCTCTTTTTCTTTAGTATAATTTTAGTGTAGCAAATATAATACAATAAATATAACTATAATAAATATAATATAAATATAATGTAATATAACATAACAAACATATTACATAATATCTAATATAACATCATATATAACATCATATAATATAACATCACATAATATCTCTAATATCATATATCTAATATCATATATCTATATGATAGTAATAATAAATAAATCAGCCTTCAAAGAACTTGGAATCAGATTCATCTCTCACCTCATCCTGGGACCCTCACACAACACACACACGTCCCACTGTCCCAGGCTGCTCAGAGAAACAGATCCTCTAAAGGGGGACAAAAAGAAATCAACAAATTATGTACTGTCCTGGCTGTGAAACTCCAACCTAAAGGCAAAGAAAAGCCTCTTTTCCTAAATGAGGGAGCATTTACACAACCTTGTATGCAGTTGTTCAGTTATCCTAAGAAACTGTGCCTTTGAATTTAGCTGTGAGAAGTGTGGATTTTAAACACTGTTTTAAGCATAAGGAATTTTAATGCTTTCATATAATTTCTGAGGTATCAATTCTGCTATAATAACTGGATGGAATTTCCCTGAAGCGTGTCCTGAACAAGGCACAGCATGGCACTACAACTCTTCTGAGCCTATGCTGAAGGCACAATTTTTCAAATCTACAACTGAAATACATTCCAGTATGAAATCTCAGCTAAAAATAACCTTAGCTATTTATATTTAATGTTTGCACAAAAAAAAAAAATTGTCTATTTAGGGAACGGTGTGTTGTCTCAAAGATGACAAGAGTAAGCAATATTATTTGAAGTGGAATGTTTTATTTAAGCAGCATGTATAATGAAGCTAGTGGAAAAATATTGAAATTTCAGAGAAGAATGAAATGGCCACCATCATTTAACTGTTATTTCAGGTTAGTGATAGATGTCATCATCTATTGTATTTGGGTGGTGTCTTGTGGCAGGAATGAATGATGAATCTGACTCCATGTTCTTAGAAGGCTAATTTATTATTTTATGACACTATATTATATTAAAGAATACTAAACTAAACTATGCTAAAGAATACAGAAAGGATACTTACAGAAGGCTAAAAAGATAATAATGAATACTTGTGACTCTTTCCAGAGTCCTGACACAGCTTGGCACTGATTGGCCAAAGAGTCAAAACAATTCACATGAAAACAATGAAACAATCACTTGTTGGATAAACAACCTCCAAGCACATTCCAAAGGAGCAAAACACAGGAGAAGCAATCAGATAATTATTGTTTTCCTTTTTCTCTGAGGCTTCTCAGCTTCACAGGAGAAAATCCTGGGCCAAGGGACTTTTCAGAAAATATGAATGCCACCATCATCTACACCTAAGAACACATTGTATGAGTTACCTTTACCAAGGAATTAAATATCCTGCTATTTCACTATATTGTGTATTAGACAGTGAACCTAAATATCAACTTGTGTCAGTATGGCCGAAAAAACCACGAGGAAGTTGTCATTTACATCAACACAAAGAGGATGCTTGGTGAAAGTCAAGTTCAGAATGATCCATTCAGCTACTGACTTCAGATGCCAGGATTTTGAAATTAATCTAAGGGGATACTATAAATACATCAAACCTGCAAATTTTATAAACTTGGTGTTTGATGCTCTTTTAAAAAAAGCTGTCTTTTTTGTATAATTAGTGACAACGCATCTATTTTGCATTTTCATGCTCTATACTACTTCCTAACCAAAGCATAAAGAAGCACAAAGGTAGGAAATAAATGTTTTCTCACAGCCTTCCTTTTATTTTTTCAGTTTGACAATATCTGTCCAGTTAGCATTCTGGAAAACAGAATTTCAGGAAATTATACAATCATGTAATAATATATTTTGGTTTAGAGTTTAATAGCAGCTCTTAACTTGGCCGACCTTCCTCTTGGGTTTGCTTGAATATCCTTGGCCTGGGGTGTGAGAACTTTTTTGTGCATAGAAATCCACTTGGAGTTGGATTTTCCACAAGGAGATCTGTGTGTGTCTTCTCCTTTGGAGGCATTTTTCAGAGCCTGTCTGATCTTCTGCTTTGAGCCAAGGTTGTGTTTCTCTGTCATGTCAATGCCATGAAGGAAACGTTTGATGATTCGATCTTCCAGGGAGTGAAAGGACAGGGCTACAAGGCGACCTCCAGGCCTCAGGAACTTCTCAGCTGTCTTCAGCCCTATCAGGAGTTCATGGAGCTCATCATTCACAAATATCCTCAGGCCTTGGAAAGTTTTAGTAGCAACATGCACGGGTCTCTGAAGCAAGTCCTTCCGTGCGTAGAGCGCTGATGCTGGAAAAGCACCTGTCACACATTTTAAAACATGCATGTTAATAACTTCATATTTCTACATCTTGACATCCACTCGTGCAAGATGACTTTAAAGGAAAGCATAGTCAAAACTGAACCTTGAGTAGTGAGCTTCCTTCCATGTAATACATCTTTATTTTATGTTTTGAATTTGCATCTCTGAACATAAAACCTATTAAACTAAGATGCTTTGTGGCTGGGTTTTTTCCCAGGAATCTTTTAGAGAAGTTCCTTCTCCAAAAGCATCACCAAATTAAACTAAAAAATATTGGCTGAAATCCAGATAAAGAAAAAAAAAAACAGACAGCACAGACAAGTCTCACTTTACAGCTCAATGTAATCAATGTCAGTTTGGAAGTTGTGGTTGTG
This sequence comes from Emberiza elegans, assembly GCA_024865655.1. NCBI lineage: Eukaryota > Metazoa > Chordata > Aves > Passeriformes > Fringillidae > Emberiza > Emberiza elegans. The sequence continues at coordinate 943,530 of JALJVW010000011.1, forward strand.
CTATGCTTTTAAGGAAAAAAATTAATGTACAGTGGACACAATCTTACCTGTGGCTTCCAGATAACAGCATTTCTTCACAGGCTGAAGACAATGTCTACCTGGCAATAACTATCTTTCAATGAACTACCTGAAGTTTAAGAGGTATCCTTGTTTGGAAATAGAAATTGTTGAATACTACACCTGTGTTTCTTCAAATGTTCACAAAAACCCCTTGAGAAATTTAGAAAATGCAGCTGGCACTGCCATGTTTTCACGTGCCTGCACAGCAGAATGTGTCAAGGTTTCAGGCCTAAAATCATCAGCTTAAATATTTTTTTAATTAGATGCACAAAAATCCCTTTTCCTTTACCCAAAATTCTTCTGAGTCAAACAAGTTTTTGCAGAGACCGCAATTTTGATAGAAATTTTAATATATCAATATTTAATGTATTTTAAGCTTGAATTTTCATTACATGGATATAGAATAAAAAGCTAGAGAATCCCAATTTGATGGATCAGAGGAACTAAAGTGCAATATCTGTAAAACTTGAGTAAATTTATAATCTATTACCTAAGTGACCACAGGAGTCTGGTAAAGATAAATTCAATAAATCATGCTAGCACATAAGTGGGCAGTTATTTTTCTAAACAAGAGGCAATACAATTCGTATGTATGCATTAGAATGCCCCAATTTCATGTCAGTGCTAAGTTGCAACATAATGAAGCAGAGTTTGAAGTAAACACAGCTCACAATCAAGTAACTGATATTTTACAGACTGAAGTTAAAGAGGGGAATACTGTACCTCTGAAACTAGTTGTCTAAATTCAAATTTGCATGGGTGATTGAAAGAAATTAATAGAGATAGTATTACCCATGAGAGGCTCTCACAGAAGAATTTATTAGTGTAATTCTTAGAGTTTTAAAGATAAGATTTTACTTATGTCAGAAAGCCCAAGTGTTCACAAAGCATATCACAAACACAAAAGCAATCTCAGTCTTCAGCAAAGACAGAAGAAAATAATGGGATTTTAAAAGTCAGTTGTTATTAACACAGCTATTATCACACATGCTATGTCCCTAAGATATGTTTCTGCATAATTTATTTTCCTACCTACCTTCCTCCTCTGATCTCCAAAGCTAAACGGCTCCTAAATTCACTGAAGAGACCCCGTTGTAGCTGTGGCTACTTCAAATCCTTATGGTCTGAATGCTTCAAGACAAAGTGGCAACAGGATTGACCTCTCCCAGCCAAGGAGCGCATGTGAATTTGTGGCCTGAAGCTGTCTCACCAAACAGTAAATAGATGCAGCCTGCAGGAGCGAGGCTTTTCCATCATTTACCAACTTCAGAAAAAGCTACACTAGCTGGTCAATGTAATTCCTGTCCCTGAGAACATAACCTTCTGTACTGACCACGAATCACAAACAGAACGCGTGCTCTCATTTGATGTCACAAAGCTCGTTTTGATGAGAGACCTCAATAAAAAGGAGACCTAAAAGCCACAGAGCATGAGGAATCCCAAGAAACTGACACCAAGCTCGTGCCTACTGGCACAGCCTCTGTTTCCATGTCTCTTTGCACACCTAAAAATGTGTTCTTTGAAAATGGAGCCCTTGGAACAGCCACTGAGTGCCAGCTGTGTGTGATGAGAACTGTCTGATAGCACAAAGGAACATCGTGCCAGGCAAAATAAACACAACTTTGTTTAAAGGTCCAGTAACAGCCACCAACACTGGTGGGATGCTCAGAACTATGGAATGAATCAGATTAGAAGAAATTCTTCACTTGGTGGGTGGGGAGGCACTGGTACAGGTCGCTCTGTAGATTGCAAATGTCCAGGATGGACAAGGCTTGGAGCAACTTGGTCCAGAGGAAGGTGTCCCTGTCCATGGCAGGGCAGTTGGAACTGCATGGGCTTTAAGGCCCCTTCCAACCTAAACCATCCTATCCATCTAAATTCAACTTCAAAAGGCTTTGTAAAAATGTAAATGGACATAGTATGCTGATATCTGGGCAGGTTTTCATTGGTTTGCTCATCAACACTGATATTTTCCAACTGCAGTGCTGAACAGATGAATAAAGAACAATGACACTGAAGCTATTAGCATGACTAGGACACTAACAGGTCTTCGGGAGGTTCTTCCACTAATCCTGCCATGGCTGCTGAGTGCAGTTTCTTCCTACAATAACCTTCTGTGACAATTAACTGTGACATTAATTTATTACTATGAATAATTTATCACACACTGAAGAAAAATTAATTAAAGCCCAGATATATTCTGTAAGTATAACACAATTTTACATGCCTCAGTCGAACAGGCACAAAGAGCACTGCAGCTCCTATAATAAAGCACAGAATACTAGTATTCAGGAAATTGGTAAAGAAATGCAGCCACTTTGTGCAGTTTTATGCAACCAAAACCTCCCGGACTAAAACCAAAATCAAACTGCTTACATGTTCAAAGACTTTCTGGTATACTGTCAAAGGCTGGGATTAACTCATAAAGGTAATCTCTGGTTATTTTAATCTGGTTATTATTAAATGTAATTCAGGAAATTGGTAAAGAAATGCAGGCACTTTGCAGTTTTATGGAACTAATACCTCCCAGACTAAAACCAAAATCAAACTGCTTACATGTTCAAAGACTTACTGGTATACTGTCAAAGGCTGGGATTAACTCATAAATGTCATCTCTGGTTATTCTAATCTTTTATATATTATAAAATTATATATTAAATAAATTATATATTAAATGTAATCTCTGTCACACTGATCTTCAGCTTTTTAGCCAAGGCAATAGATTCTGATCTATGTTCCACGGGTGAAAAATTCTCGTATCACTCTTACTCCACTAGTTCAGTTAAATCAAAATCTATTTGTGCTTTCTGCTCAGGCACATCACTTCTCACCCAGGCCCCCTCCAGTTACCAAGACACTTAAAGAAAATCCTTCCTGGTAACTGGCTGTTCAATGCACAAAAAAATTCTAAAAATTAAAAAAAAATAAATCTGTATGGGAAGCTTGTAAAGTGAATTTCATTCATAAAAACACCGTGCTTCTGGCTAGATGACTGCATTGGAATCCCAGTGAGAGAAATATCCATTTTTAGTTTCAGTATGCCCTGATGGTACTTTAAAAAAAAATTTAATAGGCTCTCACGTTGAAACGTATTGAAATTTGAAAAGCTTGTGAATGGAATTAGCAGTGTGCTGTGCCTGTCAAGGAGCTATCCAAGTCCCCAGAGTGTGAGGGAGTGGGAGAGTGTAAGAATGAATTCAGAGCCTGCACCTGTTGGCAGGAATTTGCCTGTTGAATTAGCACTGCATTTAATAGGTTGCTGTGATGCAACCAATGTCCTTTTGTCTGGGCTCCCTCAGCACAGTGCTAATTCTCACCCAGCTGAAATGCAGGCAATATTACAAATTCCAAACTGATAATTAAAGCCTGTAAAAGTGAGCCAGTCTCAAAGAAATTGACTTCACTGATTAAAGTTCTCTTTAAACTTTGAACATTTTTCTAACATGTCATCATCAGCTCCTTTCAACTTAAGGCCAGATGATCACATGATCTCAAAATTGTCTGTTCATAGATTATGTACCTAAATAATGCTCAGAAAAAATAAATTTTGAACAAAAATTAATAGATAAAAAGGTATATTGCCCCCTGAAAAGAAATCAAAATAGACCATTAGTTGTACAGGAAAAGCATATGAAAATTGCATCCTAAAAATGTCACCATTTTTAATGAGTTTTCCTGCACATGCAGTCAGACCCAGTATTTCCAAACAGCTCAACGAGGTACAAAAAAAGACATGAGGAAGTGCTTCTTAATCAACTTTCACACATCTGTTCACTACTCTTCAGCTAAGAACTACTGATTTTCACTATTTACAGAGCACGCAATGCTGCAAACAGCTCTGTAAAAATTATAAACTGAGAAGAGTTCCACTGTGCTGCAGGAAAAGATGCTGTTCCCCAAACTCCTCCTACTGCAGATTCCACAGCTCCTAGAGATCTTATTTAACCAGATCAGAAGCCTTTTGGATAATATTTATAAACACCAGGAGGAAGACAAATTTTTTAATGCTGTTTTGTTTCCTTGGTTTTCTTTTTTTTTTTTTAACTACATCCTTCACTTTTATCTCCCAATGGATTAGGAACTGCAACATGTGTTCTAAGCTTTTGGGGGGTGGGAGGAAAGACCAAGCTCAGGTTAGTCCAAGTCTAGATTCACTGTGATTCTGATGATCAGCTGGACCTTAAGATAAAACTTAAAAGCTCTGGATTATCTGAAGCCATCGTAATCAGCAAGAGGAGAAAGAAATACAGGCACTACACAGATTCTCAGATGCTGACACCCAGCTTCGTTGGCTAGGTTGTTTTCCTTGTGTTCTGGTTCCTAGACCAGGCAAAAATGATGACCCTGCTCTGGAAGAGAATCAGGCTTGCAGAGAATCTGCAAAATCCAAAATGGAAGATTTTACTATTCTAATTAATATTTTATTTTTTAAAGGACACAACATTTAACTAATAGGTCATAAATCTTACTCTGGTCAAGTCCTGAATTAGTCAGTGATTTTTGGGCTGTGCCATCAAGAGGTTCCCGTAGCTGTGGTCTCCGGCACTGTAGCTGTAGCTTATCCCAATAACTTCACCAATATAATTCCATGTAAGAATATATGTTAATTACAGATGACAAATGAATCAAAATATATCATAATTATGAAAAATTTCCTTAAGGTTTTCTTCATCAGTTCAAAAACTGATAGGATCCACCACAGTGCTTCCTTACTGGATGAACCAAATTAAAACTGGAGGAAATTTTATGCAAACAGGGATCAGTGAAACAGCTCTAAAATTGTTATAATTACTTGTATACTCCCAGAAAAGCACACCAAACATACATATTTATTGTCTTGGATACCTGACTTGTGGATCAAGAAGCTCTGCAAACATAGCAGGGAATTTAAAGTGAGGACCAAGAAAATCCTTCTCATGGTCACAGCAAGGGAGCATCAACTGCTGACTCACATGCAGCACGTTAAACATGAAGGGATCTCCAATTGCAGTCTTGCATACACCTGCATTTTCATTCCCTTACTTTCAGCTATGGCACCAAGTTATTTCAGAATTACTGAGTTGCTTGTTTGTAATATGTTGTATCTTTAACACAGTGAGACAGTTGCTTCCAGCTCAGGGGTAGTACATTGTCTCGTCAACACTTTTTGAAAAAGCATGGAATATATATGACAAAGCTCACAATTGTTATTTCAGGATATTGCTAATGATTACATTAAAAATTTAAAAGTTTATAAAAGCCTCATAGTGCTTTGTCTCTTTTATTTTTTTTAAGATTGGTTATATTCACTGTATTTACAGCAGGGGCTTACAACAGCAAGCAGTGTCTTCAGGTCCTTTTATCATATCAGCTAAACTTTGAGCCTTGGTTGACTGGGCTAAAGTATCCTGACTTGTACAAATCCAGACACTCTAATTTCTCCATCATTAAATTTAAGTGCCTTAGACTTCCCGTTTAAGTAATACAAACTTTTAAGAATGCTGTGAAATTTTAAATAGTCTTCAGGATACCGATAAAAATGTTTTACACTGTTCTTTAGCAAATGTTAAAATTGAATTAGACTTTTCAAGGTCTGTATTCAAAGTCAGCAGTTTAGACTCATGACAAGATGTAGGGATTTTCATCATTTGGGTAAAAAAAAAAAACCAAAACATCCTGATGCTACATATTATGTTAATGAACAGGATTTGTGTCTTATGAAAATTTTTACTTGAGAAAACAAACATAAAGGTTCTTGATGCAAGCACTGCTCCTGCCTAACTACATTTTCTTCCAGCTGCCTTCAGTGAGGAGCAAGGAAGATGAAGTGTTTCAATAGTCTCTTCAGGCTGATCTAGTTGGCATGCCCAAGGTGAAGCAAGCCATGTATTGCTTTGTGCTTCCTGATTCTTTAAAAAGACAGAAATTATCTGATTTTACTGGTAATTGGAAACTGCCATGGTACCTCCCCTTAAAATATTAAAATACAGACACTTAAAACTAGGACAGATATGACATATCTGATATTTGAAAGGATCAATAGCCAGGATAAAGAATACCCAAGGCTGCTGGCATTCTGTGGTGGACGAAATGATAAATCACTTCATGTTAAATCTATTATTGAACTAATTGTCAAATTAAAATACAAAAAAAAAAAAAAAAGAATAAGAGCTGACATCAGAGCAGAAGGGGCAGGATTAGACCCCGCGCCACTCCAAGTACAAATAGATCCCTCTGGGACTCGGTGGGGATTAATATTCCCTTCCCTCCTGTGCAGAATTAATGAGGGTACCTGCCACGATGCTGGCCAGCTGCCTGGTGCTGGTGATGGGGTAGATGCTGCGTGCCTGCACGATGGCAGAGGCGATCCTCCGGGCGTGCCTCTCCCGTTGCCAGCGCCAGCGCCAGCACTGTTCCCACATCCAGCGCCGTGGCCATGCCAGGGCACCTGCGCAGCAGGCAGTTACTTCACCATCCACCAGCGGAGCTGGCCATGCCAGGGCACCTGCACACGCAGCAGGCAGTTACTCCAGTTAGTGCACTGAGGTCAGCTGCCATCCACCAGAGGGGAGCTTCCATGGAGCCACACACACACACACTGCACTGCCTGGGAGGGGTGCACATTGGAGGGGGCAGCGCTGTGCTAACAGCTCGCGCCTTTTATAAACCCTTCTCTGGCTGGTCAAGGTGGAGTTTGCTCCCTAACTTCAGTTAGAACAGTTTTAACTACCTAGTGTTGTTATAAACCATGCTTGCGCCTTCTAAATCCCCCTTTTCTTACTGGTCTAGGTGGAGTATGTTCCTCAATTTCAGTCAGAACAGTTTTAACTTCTAAGTGTTATCACAGCCATGCTTGAGCCTTTTACATCACTTTCTCTCACTGGTCTAGGTGGAGTTTGCTCCTTAACTTCAATTAGAACAGTTTTAACTACCTAGTGTTCTTATGAACCATGCTTGTGCTTTTTACATCCCATTCTCTTTCTGGTCTAAGAGGAGTTTGCTCCCTAACTTCAGTTAGAACAGTTTTAACTTCCATTTGCTGCTGTAAACCTTGCTTCTGCCTTTTACATCCCTTTGTCTCGCTGGTCTAGGTGAAGTTTGTTCCTTAACTTCAGTTTGAACAGTTTTAACTCCCAAGTGCTGTTACAAACTACGCTTGCACCTTTTAAACCCCTTTCTCTCACTGGTCGAGGTGCAGTTTATTTTTTAGCTTCAATTGGAACAGTTTTAACGTCTAAGTTTTATCACAAACTATCCTTTTGCATTTTACATCCCTTTCTCTCACTGGTCTAAGTGGAGTTTGCTCCCTAACTTCAGTTACAACAGTTTTGACTTCCAAATATTATCATAAAGTATGCTTAATAGTTTAGAATAAAGAATTTATTGTATGTTTTCTCAGATTAGTAAACCCACAGATTATGTTCATACAATACCCTGAACTATTTCAGTAGCCAAGTGACAGAGATACAGATACACAGATTGAAGGCTTACACTGTTTAAATTGTTGTGAGTCCTGTAGTTTATATGACTAGCTAATTTCTGTTATCTCAGGAGAGTATTTGAATATAGATTCTTATGCCTTTTAGTGAAAAGTAATGTTAAATTAAGAATAAATATATTCCAGTATCATGCTAGGATGGAAATTATGTGTGACCTTTCTCTTTAGCCAGATTTAGAATATAAACTTGCCTCTCACAGGTTCATTTCAGCCACCTTGCATTATGATGTTGTTTTCTAGCCAGAACTGATTTCAAGGATCTTTTATTTCAAATCTCCTGCTATGAAAACAATTGCTAATGAAGATAATTAAACATTACTTTTCACTAAAAGGCATAAGAATCTTTATAGAAATACTCTCCTGATATAATAGAAATGAGCTAGTCATATAAACTACAGGACTTATTACAATTTAAACAGTGTAAGCCTTCAATCTATATATCTACATCTCTGTCACTTGGCTACTGAAATAGGTCAGGGTATTTTTTGATCATCATCTGTGGGTTTGCTAATCAGAGAAAACATACAAACTACCTAATAAATTCTCCTCTAAATTCTCTTCTTCTCTTTCAGGCATTTTTTAGTCCCCTGCAGTATCTTACAAAAGATAAAAAAAACTTGGAGGCAAGTAGTATCATAGCAACAACCACAGTGTAAGGTTTTTGTTATGCCTCAGGTACCCTTTGTTCTGAGGCTCCTGTTCTGTGTTTGTTTTCTCATGATGCATCCGAATTACACGTAAGCCTGGAGTTCAGATTCCTGGAATCTGAGGACTGAATCCCAGGAAAACCATAGGAGCATTTTGCACAAGACCAGAAAAAGCAAGTATCATGAAATTTGCTGTGTTAAGACCGAGCATTAATATAGTAAGCTAATTCATTAGAAATTGAGGCTTCCCATTGGCTCTTTTGGGCAATTAAAGAACAAATGGCATTTCTTAAAGACACCACGTTCATCAAAACACCAAGAAAAAATTGCCCTTCTCTGTCATGTAATGTGTCATGCAATTACAGCCATCAGACAAGACAGATCTTTGGTTGCTCGTGCAAAAAGCAGAGTGCTGCAGAAATACATCAGGTTGTCTGAAGATGAAAAACACTGCATAAGTGGAAATGATCATTCCACGACTAATTTTCATGCTCTTGAAAGTACTGAACACCAATCCAAATTTAAATACAGGTGATTTACTCAGTAACCATTAATTTGACAATTAAATAAGCCTGATGTGCCTCCTACACAGAGAGAAAGGAAGTTTTTAATTTTGCCAAGCAGAACTTAAAACAAACACATGGGCATGGAAGACAACATCACACCAGCATGCTAAAAGCAATGTGGCTATCTGATTTAAGCTAGCAGATGTAATCAACAGGATTTTATTTATTTATTTTTATGATGTTCCTTTCACAGAGAAGCAACGGATCAAATGGTCATTGCACAAAAGAGGGATGCTGCTCCTTTCCTGAGGGTGCAGCTGGACCTGCTCAAGTGAAGTTTCCACAAACAGCAAGTGTGGCAGAAAAGGAAAGGGACTGCAGCAAGAAGTTGTGAGCCTGCAGATCAAGTACAGGCAGAGAAACTGTGGCGATAACAGGCCTCTGAAAGAGAGATGTTCCTGTCACTGTGCACCACACACTCCAAAAATGCTACCATTTAAAGGTGCAGTTAATAAAACATTACTGGTTTAATCACTCACCACTGGAACCTTCCCCTCATTTCAAAGAAGGCAAAGACAGTAACCAGGGCTGAGCACAGAGACAGAAAAAAAGCTTTTTGGCAAAAGACAGCCAGCACACTCGTGCAGTATCAGATGTGGTTTGAGGACAGGGATTCTCCATTTTAAGAGGAAAGGAAACACAGTGGGGCTGCAGAGCAGCCAGTTTTTGAGGTTAAAGAAGAAAAGTTCTTTGTAGTGTACCTGTCATGATCCATCCTCATGTCCAAGGGCCCATCCTTCTGCAGGGAAAAGCCTCTTTCAGGTGTGTCTAACTGCATGGAAGAACAGCCAGCATCCAGGAGAACTCCGTCCAGAGTGCCTGGCTCAACCCCAGACGAGATTAACAAAGCCTCTGACTGGCTGAACCTTCCCAGGAGAGGCTGAAGCTGGTTCCTGTAAGAAAGGAAGAAATGAATAGCCCCAAGTTTAGTTATAACAACACCATCTCTCCCCCTTGCACAGCAGGAATTAGATAACACTCAGCTTGTCTCAGAAGCAATAGGGCTATTCCCCAAGTAATAGTTTATGTCTTTCATATGCCAACATTGAAAACTGGTCCAGAACACCCCTCAGTGGCTACTTCAGCTTTAACTCTTTACTCTCTTCCTGCTTTATCTTAAAGAAATGGAAAACTGACTAAAATTTAATTTTTTCAGTGTGCAGGAACTGAAGAGGACACCTTCAAGCGGCATGTCCTGACTACTGAAATACCTACCCTGCTCAGCAGGGCCCCTAGTAAAGCAAGGCCAAGGTGCAGAAAAGAAAGAAAATATCTAGAGAAGCAGACAAAATGGAACAAGAGGGCACAGCCCTGTGGTTAGTATTTACCCAGCAGGAAAACAATTCCAAGTTCCTGCCACGGGACCAAACATGTTTTAGTGGCATTTGTCATTTTTAAAATGACTGGGAGAATGAGGTGCGCTCAATCACAAGCAGGCAAAACCCTTAGTGCATTTGGATTTAGGCACCTGCTGACTGCAGAGAGTGGCTTAACGTGCACTTTTGCGCTTACTGCTCCTTCTTGGATTCCAAGTGGTTCTTTCCTAATGCTCCCATGCTGATGTGGAAAAGAGAAACAGCAAGGGAGGAGGGAACACACCTTGGGCACACACACATGTGTCCAACCACACAGAGCTCAGCCAGTGCTGGGACAATGCTCAGGATGGAATTCCTGGGGTGTCCTGGACTCAGTGATCCTGGTGGGTCTGCTCCAGCTCAGGCTGCCCTGTGATTCCATCATCTCTCAGGTTTCCACTGCTCTCTTGGGTATTTAATCCCAAACTTCTGGGTTTTGCCTATATATAAGGCAATGACACAATTTATTTTCTCTGTCTCTCAAAATCTAAATGGATTTCACAGACTTAGAAAGATTAATCAACAAATTGCTGCATTTTTAAGCAGTACCAGAAATGCAAAACAGAACACATTTCTGGAAGCCACTGCCTCCATGTGGAGAGGAAAAGCTCCATTAAAAGGAAGATCCTTATGAATCCAACCATGTGGAAGAACACTCAGCTAACACAAGGCTCTCCTCATTAGAGCAGAACAAATCCACCCAGTAAACACAGCACAGAACCTGGGAAACAGTGTGAATGGACAGTGTCCACCAGGGACATCCTGATGGAACACACAGTCTGGAATTGGTTTCTGTCCAGCCCATAACTGAACACAGCTACTCAGCATAACAAGAACTGACAGCTCCTGAAAAGCACAATGGTCCATTTCAGACACTTAAACCAATTTAAGGTACATCGTTAGATAGTTTTGAGATTGTATTTCCTCCCCAGTATAATGAGGGGAATTTCCTTGAAAATGCATACTACTTTTTCCAGCTGGGCAGTGTTTCTACCTTCCTGACTCATGCAAATGAATGAACTTTAAAATTCCATATGTGGGAGATGAAAATTAAATGAGACCTGGATAAAACTATAAATTGCCATTGTCCAGTTCCCCAGCAGACAGTAATCCATGTCAGGGGCTCTGAAGTAGTGCTCTGCCAACCCATCTGAAAAATTACTCTGAACATTATTTATTTATTGCTAGAAATTTTCTTAAATTTCTTTAAACAAGTCATAAATATGTGGACAGCTAAGATGTTTGTGACAGCTTTTGATTTGTGATCTGTCAAACTTTTGTGATTAGAAAAAGGGTTAATTAAAAAAAAGAAGTAAATTTTGAGTAAGTAGAAATGTACTCTTTGGTAGAGAGATGCTTCAGCTGGAAAAAAATCTGGAGCTTGCAAATAAAATAAAAAAAGATTGAGAAATGATTAGGTTGACATTTGATGTCAGTCTCTCAGCTGTGTGGAATTACAGCTTCTGTATAAAACACGCTTGTTACGCACTGCCTTCTAGGTACCAATGATGGATACAGGAATCCTGGTGATTATAAATTATAATTAATTATAATATAAAATATTTTAGTATAAAATAATATTATTATAAATAATTTATAAATTCTCACTAAAACCAGCTGGTTTTTATGAGGTTGTGGTGACTGCATTCAAGGTTCAGGCCAGCTGTCTGGATTCCTGTTCCTCTGTGGAACAGAAGACACAGTTTTAAGCATCTTGGCTATCTCATACCCTTCCATTAATCAAACCAAGCACACAGCAATGAAAGGATTTATCACCTTATAAAAGGAAACACAAATATCAACTCTTTTTTCAGTCGGATAGTAACCATGATAGTGATGAAAAGGCCTAATCTACTAGATTATAAGCATGACATATTTATTTGAAATAAAATATTTTACCAAGAATTCAGAACATTTGTTAGAAGACAAAGAAATTCTCCTCTAGCCTACTATTCTTTATGCCTATATTTAAATAAAACCTGCCTGTTACACACAGGATTTCTCAAAATATTCCTAATTTCCCCTCAACTTCCTTTTGAATTCAGGTTTCTATTTACGTAATCTGTAAATCCACTTCCCAGAAAAATCTCAAATAAATAAAAAATAAAGAACTCTTAAACTATGTTAAAAACCTTTATTTCTTACAGTCACATGCCTTGTGCTCTACCTAGGTGTGCAGCATTCTTGCCACTTTCTTTTTCAGCCTTCCAATGTTTTCTTTGGTCAAGTGAGGATTTATGTTCTATGGCATACTTACCTAGTGTGAAAATCTATAAATCTATTACCCTTTCTTGTCTTAACTTACTGCAAAACCTGTGCTCAGTGGAAAAAAGCAGGCAAGGTAACATCCATAAACACCAATTAAAACAGCCAAGCTTACAGTTCCGAGAAGCCTGAGAAGAGAGAGCACCTCAAAACATCACAGAGCAAGGCTGAATGGGGATTTCCACCACTGCTGACACCTTGGAAAGCTGCTAGCACTACAAAGGGTCCCTGTAATCATTTTAGGCCGTCTTAGAAGGTTAAAACCTTACTAAACCAAGTTGCCTTGCTTAAGAGAAAAGATTTCAACTTAGTACTTGAGCAGCATTTTATATATTCAGAATATTTTAGAAACATAAAAAAAAAACTATGAAGAGTTTTTAGCTCCTCTTTAATAAATGGAGAAACAAGACTTGCAGGGTTTAATATTTAAGGACTTGAAGATACCACGTAGAAAGCTAAGACAATTTCAGAAACCATGGCCTGAGGGTGTAAGAAAGCAGAAAATACCTGTTACATTAGCTCTCATTTGGGGGGTGTGTGTATGGGGTAACTGCATGGCAATTTTTCAGCAAATTCCCAACTGCTACAGAGAAGCCATCTCTAACTTCTCAAAATATTCAACATGTTCACTCCCTCTTTTGTAATCTTGACATTCTACAAGAAAAATGTATGTAAGATTTCAAAAGAACCCTGGGAATATGGACAACCTGGCCTACTTTAAAAAGAATTAAAAGTTATTCACAGCAACTAAGGTTGTGGGGCCCTAATAGATTTTCCTGTGCAACAACTTCAGAAGTTTGCAGAATTCTTGGGAAACAACACAGTTGGAAAATAATACAGAACCTTGGGTTCAGGTCATAACACAGTATTTTATTATATTGTGACACATAGCATAGTAATTCTGCTAGACAGGACTTGATCCACACTTCTCAAGCACAGGAAGGAGCAGAATGAGAAAGAGTTCAATGTCTCCTAAAATATTTCAGGCTCTGCAGGTTTCAGTTAACCTCTGGTATTCTGCAAAGCTTTATAAAAATATTTATTTCTCATTTTACTCTGTTGAGAGGGATCCATGCAGCAAAAAAAAAAAAAAAAAAAGAAAAAAGTTAAGCATTAACACAGCTTCAACAGAATAAATGGAATCTTTTCTCTCATCTAATTTCTCTTGATTGCCACAGACCTTGACATGACATCAATCATTCAAGTAATTTCACAGAGATGTACAATGATGCTTTGATGGTGCTTTAGCATCAAATTAATGTATACATAATAACACTTGCTCCTGATGTTTCACTGTTACTCCACTTAAAAATTCAGTGTATAAAAACAAGCCCATCCCCTGTCAGCAGTGAAAATTACATTTCACCCAACCAGAACAAATGGCTTCTCCAGGAGAAGAGAAAACCAAGTTTTCCAGCCATCTCTTGGCACTGCACACCAAACAAGACGACCAGTGTGGTTCTTGGATGCAGTGACTGCACCGGGATTGCCATCAGGGTGTGACGGTGTTCACAGGGGTTCATGGGTCAGGGAAGAGATGAGGATCTGACTCCATGTTTCAGAAGGCTTGATTTATTATTTTATTATATATATTACATTAAAACTATAGTAAAAGAACAGAAGAAAAGGTTCTCATTGGAAGGCTAGCTAAGAATAGAATAGCAAGGAATGGTAACAAAGGTTTGTGGCTTGTACAGAGAGTCCGAACCAGCTGGGCTGTGACTGGCCATTAATTAGAAACAAGCACGTGAGACCAATCACAGATGCACCTGTTGCATTCCACAGCAGCAGATAATCCATGTTTACATGTTGTTCCTGAGGCCTCTCAGCTTCTCAGGAGGAAAAATCCTGAGGAAAGGATTTTTCACATAAGATGTCTGCGACAATCAGGAGGCCAAGCAGCCCCAGCTGTGACGAGGACACTGGCACAGACCTGGTGTGACACGGCCTCACCTGGCTGAGGTCACCCCCAGCTGTCACTCTGCTGTCATTTTCACTCCTGGCTGCACTGCCCCAGGCACACCCAGAGGCAAACTGTGAACTATTCCAGCCATAAATCCCAGGAAGTTCCAGTGCTCCGGCCTGGGAATCCTGGTGTCTTACTGCACCTCAGTGCAACATCCCTCTCAAAAAACGTACCTGAAAACTGTAAAAATCTTTACATTGCCTTTATCAAATGGAAATTTGGCACGGTTTCCATGCCTGCCAAGTGCATTGGTTTGCATGGTCTCATTTGGGCAGTGGGGGGCACAGAGGTGGCTCCTGTCAGAAGCTGCTGGAAGCCACCCCCGTGCCCTTTGTTAAATCTTCTCTCCTCTGTTCAGCTGCAGAGAGGCGTGAGTGGCTTTTGTGGGTGCCTGGTGAACCCACAGCACCCAGAATAAAAGGGAAACCAAAAATTGTGGCATCTATCACCTTATAAACCAACTGTGTCATTGCATTTCTAGTTTTATATAAAAATAAATAACAGATCTACAGAAAGCTCAGTAGCTACTTGAGACCTAACAACTCAGTCTAGGCTGTGTTTTGTGCAACAAAATGACAAACTGAAATCTCAGCCACTGATATTAACAAAGGCCTGAGAACTGGAAGAAGCATACATAAAAAGCAATTTCCATAGAACCAAGTTAAGATTTTCAAATTTGAGGGCTGCAAGGATGACTGTACTCTGAGAATCCCTGAAATGCCATTTCAAGTATTTTTAAATTGGTAAACTTTTATTTACCACGTATTCCCGCAGAGAACATTTAAAAGGCATGCATACATTTGAAAAGTGAGCTGCCTCTCTCTATATAACCTGAAGACATCACACCCAAAAAAACAATCCCCCCTTTTTGTATGGACTTGTGGAGCACTGAGCACCTTACACTGTCAGAAATGTTATCCCAGGAGTGCCTTTCTGTGCCTCCTCCTGCCAGCTGTGTGTCCTTCTGGCACCAACCTCATGGATCTGGTTGTTTTGTGCTTCAGTGCTTCTCCTCCAGCTGCCAGGAAAATTTCCCCTTCTCCTTTCTCTGCCGCCTTCTGCAAAGTGACGGATTCCTTCACTCCTCCTCTGCCATTGGCACCAAATAAGCCCAAAACTTAATTTAGAGGTTAAATGTCAGAAGTTTGTAACAACCTCTCAAGCACACCTGCTCCAAACAGACTGCTCACTGTTTAAATGCTCATTTTTATTTCTATATGAAGTCTGGGCTCCACTGTTCTGTCCACTAACACAATTCCAGCAAAAACTGCTGGAGAATACACTGTTCCAACTGAAGGAAAAGATATAATTTGTAAACCAAAAACACAAACATCAAAGATGGTTTTCATTGCATATAAATCCAAAATCTGGCCATATTAGATATCTTCTACAGCAGGTATGCTCAATCTCATTAAAATAACTATGAAAATTTAAGTACATAATGGACAACCTGTCCTGCTAAATTACAGATTAAGGAGGCAATTCTTTTCCTTTTTCTGGGAAAACCAAAGACTAACAGAAAAAGACAATGGAGGCAAATTTCAAAATTACACGTCTCACCAAAATTTGAAAAAAAACCGTATTTTTTAGTTTCCTAAGTAACACAAAGTATTGCTGCATAATATGAGCAAACTTCATGCAATTGCATGTAGCCATTAAAGTCTTTGCTATAAAAGATATATCATCATTATGAGTGACACCTTTACTACACAATATTTGTAGCACACATAATATGCTGCCATCATTGAGATGTGCAAAGAAAAACAAGCTGTCAGAATGATCTGCTTGTCACTCATGGGACACAACAGTTCAGAAAAGTCCTGGTTTCTCTGGTTTCCATTGGGGATTTCATTGGGATCTAAGTTTGGCAGTGGCCACAAGCAGGAACAGCTGAATTATCATTATCATCACCACCTCAGGACTCACAAACACTCAGTGACCTCCCTCAGCTTTATTGCCAATTTTAACCACCCCCAGCACAAACCAGATGAATCTGCCTGTTCTTTCACCTCTCCTTATAAACTACTGCCACTTCAACAATTACTGCAAGAAGTTTTGTTGGACCTTTCTGCTGACAGCTTGCACAAACACTTTTAAAAGGTGAATATCCAACTCAGCGCTCAAGTTCTAAGATTATTTTTTCACTCTAAGAAAACACAGCAAAGCAAGTTTTCTTGGAGTTGATTAATCTTAATAATGATATTCTTTTTCTACTGGCATCTTAAAAGACAGCTGGATAAAAACTGCCTCTCCAGTCCACAAGAACCCACACATAAACTCACAGTTTCACTAGGGACACAATGGTACTTAATTGAACTCAAAAGCAATGCTGCTACTGGCCATAGAAGGAAGGAAGGAAAATTCTGTTTAAATCAGTCACCAAAAGCCAGTAGAAAACAGAAAGAAATTCTGGATGTACACCAGCAGGTCAAAAGGTACAAATTAGCACCAGGAACATAAAAGCTGTGCATGAACACATTTCAGTCCATGAATGTAAGAACACTAAAATCTGTAGCAACAAGCATTGTAGACAAAATTTTTTCCAATGTGCAGGAAAGGGGCAGATCTCTTTTTTCCAGGGTTAACATGCAGTCTCAGAGGAATCTGAGAAAACTGCATTGAGTGCTGCAGACTGGAGACAAGGCACAAACCCAGATTTATCACTCAGTCAGCTTTACTGATCAATTACTGACTAATTGTGACCAGGTATGTACAAGGACCAAAATACCATACGTCACAGTCTAAAAAGACAAGAACGTGCCTCAGTTTTTTTCTCATTTCTTAAATAAACAAAAAAATGCGTATTCCTCCAGTACCTGCGGTCCCCCACTGCAACATTTTCTGAATATGTTTCTGTCTTACTTAAATCAGTCATTTGTCACAGTGATATTTTCTGAAAAATCCCTTTGCCAGGATTTCTTCTCCTGGGAAGCTGGGGAGCTTCAGCTTCTTCCTCTTTTGCTGCTTTGGAATGTGATTTGGAGGACTGTTCACGCAGCATGTGAATTGTTTTACTTTAATGACCAATCTCAGTGCAGCTGTGTCAGACTCTGAGTCTGTCACAGGTTTTTATTATCATTCTTTTCAAGCCTTCTGATGTCTCCTTTCTCTCTCTTTAGTATAGTTTTAGTATAAAATTTATTTTAATATAATATCATAAAGTAATAAATCTGCCTTCTGAGAACATGGAGTCAAACTCTCATCTCTCACCTCATCCCAGGGACCTCACACCACCACAAGTAATTAACTATTCTTTCTTTGACAAACCATTTCCTTGTTTGAAACAGTACTTAAACCTCAGAACACCAAGGATAAATAAATCCAGCATCAAGAATTCATTTATTACAGATGCAACAAGTAACTTTTCCTTCCTTCCTGTTCTTTTTTTCTAAGCTGAGCCATAGAAGGACACGTCTACAATTGGAATTGACTCTCACCTCAAGCACTAAACTCTCTGCCTGTCCCTTGGACAGCATCCCATGCTCCAAATTGTGGGGAGGGGAAATCAGAGAGGCAGAACACAAGAGGAATGCAAATTAGGACAGCAGGGAAATGGGGCATCACTCAGCCACAACTGCAGTTTGCTCTCCTGTGCCTTGGCTCACACCCAGTCTTACCCTTGTCCAGACAAGGCAACATGAGCTCTGCATAAAATTACAAATTCCATCACATCATGGGTTTAAAAGACAGGCCAACAGCCAGTGTTTTGTTCTCTATTCTTTCCCAGTGGCTTTTAGCATGCTCTTCTGCCCAGCAGTGAGCACCACCATGCATTAAGGTTCCCAGGACAAGCCCAGTGTTTCACCTGCCTCTGGTCAGCCCACAGCCCACACGAGTGAACCTGACATGTTTTGCCACACCTCTTGACTCTGTGTCTTTCCACTGCTGCCTTGTGGGGTTCTGCAGTTCTCCAGGAAAAAAAGCTTCATTTCTCCTTTATTAGGTAACATAGCCTAAAATCAACAATCAAGAATCCACCCCCAAAGAATCCACCCAAAATCCTGCCACCCACCAATACACTGGCTTACTTTGATAACTGATGAATAACTAAGGTGCATGCTCCACCCACACATCCTTGTGGCACTGCACTGCTGAGATCATCTGCAATGAGATCAGACTGACCCCTATAACCAGGGAGAAAACCCACACCAGAAGATTGCTTTGCTTCCACTACTCACCCTCTACACAACTTTACCTTGTTAAATTGCACTTGGTACTTCTGTATTTACCAACCCTGACAACTGCTCCAAAGTATGAAACACTTTAAAATCAAAATTAAGTCTATATTTGTTTCTCAGAACATTGCAATCCTATCTTGGGAAGAAAGTAATGTGCTTAATCCTACTAAAGATTATAACATGTATAATAATCTAATTCTACTCAAGATTATAACATATATAATAATCTAATTCTACTGAAGATTACAACATGTATAATATAACCCTAATAAAGATTATAACATGTATAACAATATAATCCTGCTAAAGATTATAACACATATCTGCATAGTGAAAAGATACGTGTAAAATACTGTTAAGTATTTTTTTACAAGTAAAAAAATTTTGACTTGTTCATCAAATGAAAACCTCCACAAAGTCATGATTTCCAAATCCTGCATATGCAAACTTAGGTATATCCCTCAAGAAAACCTCAGTTACAACAGTAAGCATTAAATTTTGGAAATTAAATTTTGGAAAACTACCAAGGGTACACAAAAGATTATTATTATACATTACCGACTCTAAGAATGCTTTTGATTGAAAATGCTGTCTTAAACACAAGTTGGCAGCCATTCACTTCCCCAGTGACCCTGACCTTTTTTCTGGTTTAAAAATGTCAGTTTCAGAAAGGAATCTTAACAATAAAACCAGTTTGTTCAGGAGCCATGAGCATCTTGGACACCACCAGTTAGCATCCACGTAGAATTATACAGACGATTCTATACTAAAGTCTCATTCTGTTATTACAAGGCACTTAATAAATGAAGTAAGAGCTGGGAAATTTAAATGCATCTCACCAGTGACAATCTATCCTGACATTGTGTTTCCTGCACTGACATTTTTCCTTCATACAAGTCATGAAATGCTGCATTCAAATGAACTTTCCTCCTATAAAATGAGCATCCAGAAATTGTGCACATTATCTTTTAAGTCAATGTCAGAAATAATAATTATGTTTTTACTGAAATACCCTAGTCTCAACAATGTTATTTTTCTGCACAGAGACTACATGCAGTCTAATTACTTGCCACTGCAGATTACAACATGAAGTCTGAAGTTGTAAGTATTTTGAGAACTTTCAATTGAATAATATTTGCTCCTGAAAGTACACATACAATTTTAAATTACTGCTCTGATTCTCTTTAATGGGAAAACACATTAAATTGAGATACACTGGAAAAAAAAAAAAAACAAGAAAAAAGCACCCCTTTTGTGAAATGAGGCAACATTCTTATGGAAAAAGAAAAAAAAAAAGAAAAGGAAAAAAAAAAGCAGTGAGTCAGCTCTACCAAATATGCAAGGTAAGGAAGAAGGCACATAATCAACAGTTAGCAAGATACCATAAAGACACTATACAGAAGTAGCAATACGGAATTATAAAAGTGTGGCAGACCATAAGAACAGAAGCTGTTGCATAACTCCACCTAAAGCATCATTAGACATAATCCTTACAACTCCATAAACAACAACAAAAAATATTTGCAGCAAGTTTCTAGCCTAGAAGGGGAAGTGTCAATCCAGCTAAATTTGCTTCATGTGCCCCAGTAAAGGATGGCAAAGTTCCTGAAAGATGACCAAAGAGAAATGTGATGAGCTCAAAGCACCATGTGTGAAAATATGTACTAAATATGTTAAAAAAAACTCTGAAAAACTGAAAAAAAAAACCTTGCCTGAGCTGAAAGTTCATCACCCGGACATAAGCATGAAGAAAAGGAGCAGCAAGCTTCATTTGAACAGTAAACAGCTGTGAAAAGGGAAACAAAACCCTATAATATGCAAGCCAGAATTCTTAATTGGAATAGAGAAGTGTTTTAAATAGAATAGTAGGACTTCATCCGGAGTTTGGTATGCCTTGTCTAAAACAGGACAGCGCAGAGTGGAACTGGCACAGAGGAGCTGGAACAGGATGAGCAGAAGTGAGAGATTATGAAAAGATTAAAAAAACCCAGACTTGTTTTGCATACAAAAAAAAGGAGGGCAAGAATAGATGTCAGTATTCTACAGTGAGTATTTTAAAATGCCAAGGAGAGAAAAGAGCTAAGAGATATTAATAAACTATTCCTTAGTTTTCTTCAATTAAAATTAAATTAGGTAACTGCTTTAACTGGAAATTTAAAAAAAAAAGTTTCATGTAATGAAAAATTAGAGTCTGGAATAGCTGGAGCAATGCATATAGAACTCCTAATTACTTTTAAGATAGAGCACAGGGGAGGAGATTAAATTATGCAGTGGCTTATAACACCAAGCAATTGGATTTAGTGCTGCAGAAGTCTCTTACAGCATGTTTATATTTGAACAGCTATTGTAATTCTCTTCTGAAAAGTTCACCCTGAAAATGTTTATGTAAACTTATCGTGACATATACACATTACACATTTTACATGTGTATAAACGTACTCCAACCTAAGAATAACTTACCCCTTAGGTATAAATGGTACCCTTTATTTTTAGAAACCCCTTAACTGAATGCATAAATACAACATTGGCACTGAAAAGGCTTCTTTCTCTTAATTTTTCCCAAAGCAGTTACTGGAGATCCTTTAACCAAACATAACCTTGATATTGACTAGAAATGGCTATTTTCTGATAGAAAACTCAAAAGATACACTGCTCTCAGATACAATTTTTCTTAGCTTTTTTTTTTTTATTCCTTAATTCAGAAGATGAGAAAGGAACTTCCAAAAGGAACTTCCAAACCCATTTGCTGCCACAAAAGAATAATTAGGATCCCAAGATCAACAACTTTTGATTGTTATTGAAGGAAGAGTTCATCAGTTCAAAAGTTGAGTGTCTGCTTTTCCATAGGGCGCAATAAAATAGTCTAAAGGCATTAACTTAATGTGATATAAAAGGAGATAAAAAAGAAACTCCCAAACAAAATCCCCTAAAGTTACTTTAGTGCTATTTTTAAGTATAATACTATCCAACTGGAATAAAGAAGAATGGGCACCTCTAAGAACATTTTAACCCTCTGTTGTAGTTAACATATTCCATAAGTCCAATATTGTATTTAATCATATTAGATAAGTCCCATGTTGTTATAACTATTATATTTCATAAGTCCTGTACCTCTCATTGTTGTCTTGTGGGCGGCAGATCTTCACAGCACAGGATCAAGATCTTCCTTAGTCAGAGCTCCTTCAGGGTTCTGCCTAAGTGGCCCACTCCCCTTTTATCCTAGTTACCTTGACAAACCACAGCTGCAGCCCAATGAAGAACATCACAGCTGCAGCCCATCAAGGATAACTAGGACTAGTCAGGGTAAAGATATTCAAGTACAGGTATAATATATATATATTTAAAGCCTCGTCCATTTATAACACATATATTCACGTCCTCCTACACCCTCTGCTCCATGGCTGGGCACTTTGCAGGCTGTATTTATTTCTCCAAGCTCATCAGCAGGTTTCCATCTGTTTTGTAAAGCAGCTGATTCCTCAATTAGACAACTACTTTCTATTATGTCACTACAGGTTGAAATCCGATAAGTAAAATAATTACAGGCAATTTTCACATCAAGATGAACACCCTTCCAGGTGCTAGAAAACACAACATGATCCTGACAGCCTTCAGAAAACAACTACAGTCCACTCCAGCATTTATTTAAACCCAAGTTTTCCAAAACTGGAATTAGGCAAGAATCCATTTGATCCACAAATGCTCAGACTGTGGCAGAGGATGTTTGGTTTTTATTGGTGCCGTCTTTCTAGCTAGGAATCACAGAACTAGGTAACAATTCGCAAAAGAGGCCTCCAGAGGTGCTCCAGCCCAAAGCTCAGTGCAGACCGAACCAGGTGGGCTCCCCAAGGCCAGGTCCAGCTGGACACCTCCAAGGATACTCCACAGGAAACCTCTTCCAGTGCTACAGTTGTCCTGGCTCTCTCCTTCCCTGACACTTGTAACTGGAATTTCCTTTTAACTCACATCTCAGAATCCCCACCAGACTCCAGCTCTGGGGCAGCCCTTCAGGCAGGTGAAAAACGCCAGAGCAAATTGTTCACAAAGTTGGCAAAGGGCTTTCAGTTATTTAAGTCTTCAAAAAAATCAGATCACTGATCCTGGTTTTAATTTTTTTTCCCCTAGAATTACCAAGACAAACTTGAAATTAGGATGCAGTAACTGTGTATTTAATCCAAATCATCACAATCAATTAATGCATTAGATTAATCAAATTAAGTTAATCAAAAAATCAAATGAACCAAAAATTAATCAAATCAAATAAAATTCTTTTAAAAAATTATAAAATGAGCAGTTTGACATTCCCGTGGAAGATTAATTCTTAGCTGTGTTTTGTCACATAGAAAGCTAAACAGTTATGCCTGAATCATTTACGTATTTACTACAAGCAGACTCACTTTCCATATCAGGCTACTAATTTATGATTTAAGAGTTTTTGATGTTGGGTTCTTTGCAGAATATTAAATAATTGCTTATTGTTACCTGATAACATGAAAAATTTAAGAATCAAGCTCTAAACACAAGCTGGTTTGCATCTCAGTATTCCTGCATGTTCCCAAAATAGCTGATTTTTCAGTTCTATTATGGTTTTCTTTGGAAGTGTCCGTAAATTGAATTTCATTGCTCTCAATTTGCTACAATACTTTTTAGTAAAAAAAAAAAAAAAAAAAAAAAATTATTGAGCAGAATAACTCCCACTGGAACAAAGTCTCACTTTTGTTACTATACAAATACATTTCTGTTCCTGTTCACAAGCTGAACTACTGAAATCATTACAAATACCAATACAGCACTTCAAGTGGAAAAAAAAAAGACATTTTATTCAGAATAAATGCTTCTTTGCCAATACAAAACCATGGGTAATCCATTAAATCCTTAAGAGTACTGCAGATGGCTCCCCACTGGTGTTTCCACTGTGTGCTCTGGTAACATTTCAAATCACCCATGGGAGATGCTAAAGAAACACTTGACTATTTCATTTTGGCAGTATTATAATGCCTCACCTAGAGGATCTCTTAGTTGGCATACCATAAGAGTAAGTATAACTCCATTTGAGAAACTCCTTTAAAAGAACTTTAAAAGACCCCCACCTTCCCAATAACAAAATATCAAATGAAACCAAGCAGAATTCCACAGAAGCATCCACTGGAAGTGGTCAATGCCCGGACAAGCCAACCTTCTGCAAAGCACTGCCACCAACCTGCTGCAGCACATTTCATCCCCACACACCACCTGCACCACCACTGACTCTTGTGCCATATCCACAGTGTGGCTGTGGGATTTGTCACAGAGTGCATGGCTCCAGGGCATTTATTAAAGTAATCCTCAAGTCATCCCATCTCAGAATCTCTGCTGCTCAGAGTGACCCCAAGATGTGTTAGAAAGTCGCTTTTCTACGCCCGGGGGGGGTTGAAGAAGGAGTCAGAGCTCTTCTAGTCTCATTCTCACGGTTGTTTATTGTTTCTATCTATAAACTTCTTCCTCTTGGCCTGCCAAGGTCTGCTCAGCAGGACAGACAGAGGCACTCTGCCTGCCCCAGGGCGGTGCTGTATTTTTATACTAAAAACTACCTGTACATTATTTACAATAACTTCCCAATACCTATCACCTATGTTAGACAGTGAGCTTCTACCTCAAACCAATCTAGAAGTGCCAACATCACAGCCACAGCCACATTTTATGAAAAATCCTTTCCTTAGGATTTTTTTCCTCCTGAGAAGCTGAGAGGCCTCAGGAACAAAATGTAAACAATGATTATCTGCTGCTGTGGAATGCAACAGGTGCATCTGTGATTGGTCTCATGTGGTTGTTTCCAATTAATGGCCAATCACAGTCTGCTGGCTCAAACTCTCTGTTTGAGACAGAAGCTTTTGTTATTCATTCCTTCTTTTTCTATTCTTAGCTAGCCTTCTGATGAAATCCTTTCTTCTATTCTCTTAGTATAGTTTTAATATAAGATATATCATAAAATAATAAAACAGCCCTCTAAAACATGGAGTCAGATCCTCATCTTTTCCCTCTTCCTCAGACCCCTGTGAAGACCATCACACATCACAGCAGAAGGTGAAGGCCAAGAAGAAGAAGGGGAAAGGCTGGACACACCCAGATCCCTCCATCTTGCCCCCTGAACCCCTATTCTAAAAACCAAAAAAACCCTATTTCTCAACCCGTGACAAACTATTTTATTTTTTCATGGCCTTCAGATCTTCATAAAAAGGTTGGTAACTCGCTCCACAGGTCATAACCAAAACCACAGGCATCTTGGGCTCTGTGCCAGGGTCTCTGAGCCCCCTGGCAGGGGTCCTGGCAATCCAGGACAGCCAGAGGGATGTCCTGGGTTCTGACAATCCCACAGCTATTGCTCTGTCTCAGAAAAGAACCCAGAAACCTTTCACTGTGGGCCTGACTGCTCAGCACCTCCTGCCTCTGTGCTGACTTCCCCATCCACAACATTCTGGCATCACAGCCCAAATATGGGTGAATTATCTGACACACAGATTATTAACACCTTGTGGAAGACAGTGCCTGCCAAAAAGGCTGTCAGAGAGTGCTGGTGCCATCAGATGTGGGGAATAAAAGGCACGATCACTTCTTTATAGCTGTTTGGCATCATGCATCTCACAAAGGAGGAGCTGAGCCAAACAGCTCAGGCAAAGGTTTAAATCATGGCAAAACCACACTGGGGTCTTCTTAAAACGTGCAGATCACTCTGACAAATATTTGACAAACACTCTGTCTGAAATGAAGAAGAGAGTAGAACCACATTCTGCACAACAATGGTGTGGCACAGCTTCTTTATAGATGCATCCACCAGGAAAAAATGCAAACACCTTCAGAGTATAATTAGCAAAAGTTTGATAATCAAAATTAAGTCAAGTAGCCAATGTGTCAGAGGACTAATCAGGGATCACCTGAAGTACTGGGCCAAATTTTACCACAAGGGATTTAAAACAAGGAGTCAAATAAGCTGAAAGAGATCCAGAGAGCAGCAAAGAAGCAGGTAGAAAACATGAGTCATGTGGAAATGCTGGAAGCTGGGCTTGGTTTTGCTTTTCTTTGTGAATAAGGAGGCTGGAGGGGATCTGATGGTTATCTCTGTACCAAGTTGCTAAAAAGGCTTCAGCATTCAGCCATCCTGCATGCCAAGCCACAGCAAGTCAAGGAATGCTTGGCTGAAGAAGCAGAAAAGGAGCTCTGAGCTGGACACTGGGACAATTTCTTCATGTATAAAGCCCAAAAACCACCAAGACATATTATTTTTACAATTCCTGTTATTATGGAATGCTTCTAGCATTCCATAGAATGGCAAGAGGAAAGGCAAACAGTGTTTAGGAATTCCAGAAGTACATTAGATTGTGTTATAATTCTGCAATTTATTGACAGTGCTTAAAGCCCTTGTTTCCAACATCCATTATTTATTTTACTTAAATTTTGTTTTGGGAATCATTCGGGGTTTAAGTTGTTTCATTGCTAAGTTTGATCAGGAAATCTGCAGTTAAATTTCAAGTTGGCATCATCTGATTTCACATGTTTGGAAAAGCGACTGATGACATTTTTGCCTGTGTCACACTGTTCTTTCTTCTGTCTTATCTCCTGATACTCCTGTAACTGCATCAGGGGTTTCTTTATCTTACCAGTATCTTTACTTTTTGTATTACAACAAGGACACAGATAGTCGGAATCCTTGCCCACGGAGCAGGGGTTGGAACCAGACAATCTTTAAGGTTCTCTTCCAACCAAAACTATTTTTTGAGTCATTATTTGGGGTATTTTTTAAACAGGCATAACACACAGAACATGTGTTTCTTTCCAAAATGGAAAATATAAGCTCAAAGCTGAGCATATGAACAGAGATGTTACAAACCAAACAAGAACAACAAAAAAGGTAATTTCCATTCAAGTCTGAAGGGAGCAGAGTACACTCAGAGAAGCCTTCTCCCCAATTGATTTCATGTTGGAGTGGACAGAGAGGTGCAAAGCCACAGCACTTTCCATGGCAGCTGTAAGACATGCCACATATGTTTCTGTAGAGTAGAAGAAGCAGCTAGGCTGAAATGCACAACCATGCACAATTTCCAGGTTTTTTCCTCTCTAAACAAAAGACTGCAGCCTGTCTTTCACTCAATACATCCCCCTGAACTGCATATCCTGAAGATGTACCCTGAAGCTCACATCAAGGTCTTTTTTGGCTATCCTTGACTTACTCATCAATTTTAACTGCTGCTGTCCAATGGCCAACTGATATTTCATTTCTGTTCTTTGTATTTTTCTTGCCACATTCCATATTTGCATCTCTTCCATTCACTTTATCTCTGTCTCATAATATTCCCTTCAATCATGAATTATTCAAACCACTTGTCTTCTTGGAATTTTTCTCATCAGTACTTACACATAGCTCTTGTCCTCTAGACTTGCTTTTTACCCTTCAATTGCTCTCATTTTCCCAATTCTCCATATGTTCATTCATTCCCTGCTCTCTTCCATATTCTTCCCCACTGCTTTTCTACATCTATCAAGGCAATCCCATAGGTATTCTTGCAACATAATAATTTCCATGGTCTGTGAACAATGAAGAGGTGTTTACCACAGAAAGCATCACACAGAAAACTTTTCCCACTTCCTAGGAATAAGAAATTTTGTCTTTACTTAGGATGCTTATTTCTGGCTATTGTATCTAATTTACCAATGTATAAAACAAATAGTTATGAGCCGGGCTTCTTCTCCAGTATGATACAGATAGTGATCAAATTGAACATATTCACATTCAGTACAAATAAATCCTACCTAGATGATATGAAATCACTGACATTTTACAGTTCTGCACAAATGAAAATCAGCCTTATTAGCTCAATGCACTTAAACCAAGTTTTATCAACCAACCACTGGAGTTGGAGGGCTGAAACTCTGATTTTTAGGTACGATTCAGTTCTTCCCAAAAAAGCTCTCCACTACAATAGCTCACAAACTGGACTTTAAATATCACCTGTGAATCTTACATGCCTGGTTCAATCCAATTTCTCATGGAAGTGCAAATGTTGAGAAAATTAATCTGAAATTAATTTGTGTATCATCACTGTCATGTA
This sequence comes from Emberiza elegans, assembly GCA_024865655.1. Classification (NCBI taxonomy): domain Eukaryota; kingdom Metazoa; phylum Chordata; class Aves; order Passeriformes; family Fringillidae; genus Emberiza; species Emberiza elegans. Next base: position 971,127 of record JALJVW010000011.1, read on the forward strand.
TCAGAGACTTTGTTCATTCCTGTGCCCATGAGAATACAGGGTGGCTGAATTACAGATATTCTCCTATACAGGGTAATGTAGTGTATTGAAGGAGATTAATATTGTCAAGCAGATAATTCTAAGGAGATGGCATTTGTGATAAAAGTGTCTCTTAGGGAGTGGGGGGCAAGGGGGAAGGAATGAAGGAATGCTGAAAAATATCCAGCAATTAAAACTACAGTGAGTCTGTGCAACTACTGCCTGTATTATGACATACAAGAACCTTAGCTCATGATTTAAAGAAATCTGCCTCTTAGGCATATCCACATTGCAATTATCTGGATTTTCTGCAGGTTGTGACAGCCTAAACACAAATTCATTTTGACCAGTTACTTCAGAAATTTACCAGTCATTACTCTGATCTCCTTTTTTTACAAAACGTTCTCCAAGAGATCTTTTCTTCAATTTTTGCATGCGTAGTAGCAGGAGAAAGTCTACAATCACTATTCAGATATCCAAAAACTACTGTTCCAAATGTTGCCTAAACATCTGCAAGCACCCAGGAAAACATAGCTGAAACACTGAATCGTAATTTTAAAGCTGGATTAACATTAGAGTGTAACTCTTGAATCTGAGATTTAAAGTAGCTTTCCATCTTCCAGAAGTAGTCAGCCTTGTATTCACATTCCCAGTCAGGCACCACAAGCAACTAGCCAACAGAGAGCTTCAAAAGGTGCCTGTTCCAAGGGGAAAAGGCTGTTCCTAATTTTTTTTTTAGAGAAAATATTGGAAGGATCATTCAGAAAGACACCTAAGATTTTTGATGTGACAAACTTTCACTGCCAGGGCAATGACTGCACAGCTCTGAGAGGAGATTCAGGACAAATGGGCACCCAGGAGGAACCAACAAGGCTTTCTGGGAGACTTAATGCCTCCTTCATAAAATTACCAGGCAATTAAATCCTTTCCCCCTCTCTAATTGCCTTCCTCTTTCCCCCAAAGAAACTGGAAACACTTCCTGCAGTTTTCCTTCTCTTCTGGAGTATTTTCTCCTTTTTGTTTCAACGGTCTCCAGATTCTGCCACCTCCTGGGCAATCTCCTCCATTCAAACAACCCCTTCTGTCTCGGGCCTCACAACTACTTTTTTCTACCTTCAACAATTTTCTCAGCCACAAAGAAAATGATTGTCTCCATTAACTTGGTAAGGTTACAGCTTGGTAAAGCACAACAAAATTCAGGTAAAGAAAAAAAGACAGGTAAAAGTCTCTGAGGTGCTGCACCCAGAATATCCAAATTACAGGAGAGAGAGAGCAGTGAGGGATGTCAAAGGTTCCACACATGCAAAATACAAGAACCAGAAACAGAATAACCAAAAAGTTTCCCTCTCGTGGCTGCTGAAAAAACAATTGTCCGCCTGGAAATCACATTACAGCTATATTACACATAAATGCAGATTGCTGATACTTTCAGATCAAGCAGCTTCTATTTACTTGGAAAATCAGGATGTGGCTGCCAAATTTAGATTGCAGCCACAACCTTTTATACAACACATTAAAGCTGCCCTCTTACAATAAAGATCAGAGTCTTAAAGAGAAGCAGTTTTTGCAAGCAACAACCTAAGACAAAAGCTGGTGATATTTTCACTACTTATACAAAGAACACAGTACCATTAATAAAGGGCAGGAATGGAATAATAACGTTATATAAAAATGCATTCTCTTCCAAACAAATCCACAAACAAGCACATCAGGAAAGCAACGAGTACAAACAAGCATTTTGTAACTTCAGTCAACAGGCAGCTCTGAATTCATGCCTGAATACACAGTGCAGATCACCAAGCCCTCAGGAGAAGATCACTGAACATCATAGAAGGAAAACACATCTGGTGTTTTCCAAGTCCTGCTTGCAGACATTTCTTATGCAGTGAACCAACAAGGAGGAATCACATTCCACAGCACCTTCTCATGCAGCTGCTCCATCCCTCTTGGTGTTTAGGGTCTACAAGGATGCTTAAAATATACGCTACAAAATATGCTTTAAAAAATGCTACGAATACACTTTAAAAATACGCTACAAAAACTCTGAAGTGCTGCTAAAGTTTAGCTTTTAGAGGGAAAAGGCAGCATCAGAAACCTCCAGGGAAACTGCTCCCCATTTGTTTGTGACCACACCTCCTGCACTGTCACTGTCATATTTTCTGGAAAAATCCCTTTGCCCAGGATTCTTCTCCTGGGAAGTTGAGAAGCCTCATTGAAAAATGAAAACAATAATTATCTGATTTGCTTCTCCTGTGTTTTGCTGCTTTGGAATGTGCTTGGAGATTGTTTCATTGGTTTCATGTGAATTGTTTTCAATCTTTGGCCAATCAGGGTCAAGCTGTGTCAGGACTCTGGAAAGAGTGACAAGTTCTCATTATTATCTTTTTAGCCTTCTGTAAGTATCCTTTCTGTACTCTTTAGTATAGTTTAGTAGAGCATTCTTGAATATAATATGGTATCATAAAATACTAAATTAGCCTTCTGAGAACATGGGAGTCACATTCATCATTCCTTCCTTCCAGTGACGGGCGACCTCACAAACCCAAGACTGCATGTCCCCAGTTCTCCCTACCTGGCCCCTCCAACATCCTGCTGAAGCTCCCAGGCAGAGCTGAGAGGATGACTCAGCAGTAATGACATTAAATCCTGATGATGAAGGCTCATGCCTCTGACAAGGCTGGACCCCTGCCTCCCAAGCATATGTGTGCCAGCCAGCAGGAGAGCCCAGGTGTGGCCCCACAGAACCTTTTGGGAGCTCTGAGTGCAACCATTCACTCTTTTTTTTTTTTTATTATGTTGTTTCTGGAAAGCTACATTTAGTAAGTCATAAAAAAGATCCCTTCCCTTATTTCTATCTTGAGAAAGGATCCTAATTGGCTAGAGCCAGTCATAAAAATTTAACCGTGTTTCTGAAAACACGAGTGCCAAAGGGTAATGCATCTCTAATGGTTGCCAGTGGAATAAATAGCAGCTCTGACGTCAGAACTTTGTTACACTCCAATAACTGGCTCATTTGGGGTTTCAGGTACAGCAAGTTACATGACAGTTTTAAATAAAGTTATAAAAATAGAACGCACAGTGAACCATATTGCCACTATGCAGCCTGAAACTACATGATTTATGTCTAATAAAATATTAACAAAGGTGACAGAGGGTATAAAAATAGTATTTCTACCTCATAATATCCTTTTACTTAGATTTGAGAGGGCAAAATGAGGCAGATAGAATTTTTCTTTTGTTTCTCAAAACATATGGCCAAAACCAGAGTAAGCAATTTTGAGTGAAAGTGACATTTAAAAAGTATTTATAGTACCTTTACCCAGAAGACAGCATAGTAAAACCCAAGTTGTAAAAATCTGCATCTCTGAGTCCTGCTTGAATAAACACATTAAGTAGCAAAGAAGCTTTGTCTTTCCATTCCTTCTGCAGCACAGCAATTAAACAAATTACCCTTTCATTGTGTACAAGATGACACCTTGGGCTGTGCCTGTACAAACAACAGTTTAATGGTTCAGGGATTCAGCCACCCAGCTGATGGACAAAGCTGTGGTGCGTGGATGGAGCTGAGTATTTCCATTTAGGAACTTGAACACACAGTGCTTAACACTTGAATTTAGGACCTGGCCGTGCTGGGTTAACAGTGGCACTTTAAGGTCTTTTCCAACCTAAGCAATCACTGTAATCCTTCTTCAAAAAAAAAAAAAAAAAAAACCCCAAAAAAATTTTAGAAGTGCAAATATGTCTGCACTCACAGGCTCACAGGGAAGGAAAGGACAGCACTCAGGGTAACACAGAAGGCTAGAAAGAGGTTTGAAGAAATCACACTAACTCCAGAGCAGTGTAGGAATAGGGATCACTGTAATTTTTGACCTGTAGGCTCTCCAACGCTCAGCTCAAGGATTTAGAGGCATTTATACCATTCCATACAGCCTCCAAAGCAAAGGGAATTCAAGGGGCTCCCAGCACTGCAGATCAGAGATCACACACATGAAATCCCAGCCTTGTTAAACACAAGAACCAGAAACAGAATATCCAAAAAGTTGTAAAAGGCTGCTGAAACACTCACAAGTTACCTACACTGACCTAATCTTTGGGCAGGAAAGATTTAATTATAGGAGCCTGTAGAAGAATGGGAGTGAAGCGTGGCACCAACTGCAACAATCTGCATTTGTAATCAAATTATCTATGTATTAGAGTAGGAAATCTATGATGAGGATTTTGGAGTGAGAAAGGAAATTTTGCCACAAGTCTTATTCAAAAAACCAAGATTTGCCTCCATATAACTGAATGCAGTCAAGTAACCTGGAGGGCAGTGTGGCAAAAAAAAAATTTAAAAAATCCCCTTGTTTCACATACAACAAAACTTGGTCTCTTTCAAAGGTACTAGCTACCATTACTTAAAGGTTTACTATATATTTGCTCTGATTTGAAAGGACCACAAATTTTAAGAGAGAGAGACAGAGAGACCAGAAGAAATGCTACCCTTTAGGCAGAAACCTTCTATACTTTACTATGTATACTTTTCATAGAAACTTTCTATGACTTTTCTATATGTCATAGAAAAGTATGTGCTCTTCTAGTCCTGAAATATTTGAAATATTAAGTGCCTTCCTGCTGTTATGGCAATCTCCAGAGTGACTTAGAAGTAAGAGAACAAACAAAACCAAAAATTACACAAAACTGACATCCATTTGAGTGGATGTGCTTGAGCAAAAGCAATGCAGTAACATTTGATAAACTGAATAATCTTTGCAGTAAATATAAAGAGGTTTTACATAAAACTACCAACAAAAAAAAAATCTTTATTTTATTTGGCTCTTTGTATTCCTTACAAGAATATAATTTTTTATAGTATTGAGTGCAACCAGTAATACTTATTTTTGCTTCTATAATTTATTTTCTTTGTTCATCATCAACTGCACCACAGGCTCAGGCTGCTTATTGTCCTGGTCAATTTTAAGCCCTGAGGTGACTTGTTGGCGAACAATTTGGAAATAAAAAGTGACACAAAGGCCATGCAAATCCTTAATAATTATTTACTCAAACTCCAAACCACCTGCAGTACTTCCTAAAGTTGATTATGGGGCAGAAAGACATCAGAAAGCCAAAACAAGAACATCATTCTGGTTCTAGTTTAAGGGTGCAAATTCTTTTTCATACAAACTCTTATTGAAATTGTCATTCAAGATTAAAATATTCCAAGATGAAAATGCTTTAGATATGTGTGTTAAACTTGTAACAAGCTGTGACTGGGTCGAGCATTGCAGATGAACTGTGTTCACTTAGGGTATGAGTTAAACCAGTAAATTATAATTCCCTTTTCTCTTTAAATCATGTAACTCTAGAATAAAGTCAAATTTAAGTATGGAATCCCCTCTTAGCTCAGGTGAGAGCACAGCCCAAGACCACAGGCTACTTTCAGAGAGGGACTCCACCTCCCCACATAGCAATGCTTACTAAACACCCCTGAACCTTGAACCACAACTCTTTTTTCCCAAACCATAACACAGGCAATAAAGAAACAAAGTTTTTAGATGCCATTCATTCCCTGCTTGACTTTTACACAGGAACCTTCCAAAAATCCCCCCAGTGAGTCAAAGGAAAAAAATCTTACTGAAACTTTATAATCTCCTTTGAAAAAATGACTTTCAACTTCTCATCAAGTTGCTTATTATTTACAGTACAGGTTTTGCTTTTCATTCGTTTGGGTTTTTGTTTGTTTGTTTGTTTTTCTTTAGAAGGCATATTCAAACAGCTTCAGGTCAGTCATAATTATTAGAGGGTTTGCCAGCATTTATGTTCACAATACAAACAATACTTTTAAAAGAAATAGAAGCTTGTCATCTCTGACAAGTATAGTGCTCTCTGATGAATTTAAACAAAGCTGTCAGTGACACAACTGACTTAAGTTCATCTTAAGAGATCATTTTTGTACTTAATGAGTTATGCAAGTTACATTTCTCCTCTGCATCTTTCAAAGACAAACAAGTAAATGACAACTTCTATTTCTCAAAAGCAATTGAAACTTTACACTACTAACCATATCAGAAACTATATTCATTTTATAACTTAAAAATGGAAATGAACACTTCATGAAATCAATCGGTAAGAAAGTGCTAGGCCAGTTCAACATAGGACAAGAGGGAACACTTGTAGTAAACTACACAACACCAAAAATAAGGAGTTGGTAAAAACCTTCTGGTATAAGAAACAAGTATTCCACAAAAATTTGACACCTCAGGTGTCACAGCTCCTGACACAGCCTCAAACAGATTTTGGAGGAATAACAGTGAAGGGTGCATCGACAGATTATTTTTCATGGAAGCAATACAAGACAAAGGTCTAATAATACTTTTGACCATTGATCCTAGATACAGAGACACCCTACAATCCAAGTCTTGAGGCAAAACTGCAGAACTGGTGATGGTAGCAGAGGAGACACCAAACTAGAAACCACAGGATCCAGGATGTGAAAAATGCATATTTTATGATTGGCATTTCCCAAATATTAAAATGAACATTATATCTGTTGTGTTAGAAAGTAATGCTGTATTCATTCTCTTAAGTAGTGTGTTAAATATAGTTTTAGGTTATAACATAATGTTAAAATAGAAACTATGCTATGTAAGACACTTTTTTTAAACAAAGGACTCGCACTGAGATAGCAGCCACAGGACACCTAAATCTTTCAGAGAAAACAAATTTATTGCTCCATTATCAGAATAAATGAACTTCTTCCTGCTTTGCTCAGCCATGAAGAGCCGTAAGGATTCAGAGGAAGAAGTTGACACTGACCAGACAGAATCCTGTGTTTGATTGGAATTTATGCACCATGTATGAGCTGTATGAATATGCAACAGGCTGTTGTTTTTAAGGGTTAATCCTCTGTTAACATGGGTCCTTTTTTGGGCTTGTGCTGCCCAGAAAGAGGTACCCAGACTGTCCATAACTCTTTGTTTTTATTGTCTCATATTGTCCTAACTCAAATTGTCCAAATTATTATTACTCTAATTGTATTACTATTTTTATAACCATTTTATTTCTATTAAACTTTTAAAAATTTAAAAAACGTGATTGGCGTTTTTCACACAGGAAACCTCAGCCTTTTGAGGGAACATGGTCAAAGCTCATGAACAATTCCTGCCACATGCAAGGGAATCTATAGGAATCCAGACCCATATGAACACAAAAAGCCACAGCAAGATGCCAGCTTGAACAGGGAAATGCTGACTGTGTCAAAGAGAACAGGGCCAAGAGGAAGAAGCAGGACAAACTACTTTCAGAGAAATCCTGAGCTGGATTTAAGAATACTTTTAATTTTTAAGATTTAAGAATGGATTTAAGAATCTGTCTGAAGCAGAAACTGAAAATGGATATACCATGAAGATCTCGAACACTGAAGAATGGCACTGGCGACCCAGTAATTAACTTCACTAAAAAGGCTGAGGCAATTAAAGCCTTTGGCTAAGTATTTACTGGCAAAATGTGCCCACTGTCCTAGCCCAAGAGGGAAATGTGCAGCACCACAGCACAGGAGGACCAGTGAGGTGCCACACACAAAACTATTAGCCAGTTTGAAGAGCAAGATGAGAACAGGCAACCTAGAAATAAATGAGGTAGATCCAGGAGTGTTTTACCTCAAATCTATGACAAAGTACCTGCCTCTGTAGATAGCAAGTAAACAGTATATTTAATTCTATTTTAATACAGCTTTCAGTTTTTCTCCTCTATTACCTTGGCAGGCAATGTGAGAGCCACAAAATATGGGCAAAAATCTGGATTCGATTCAAGGGCTGCTGGTGCACTGGATCAAGGTGTGACTTGCACCTCAAAGTCTAGCAGGAGGAGAAAGTTTCCTTCCAGAGACAAAAACCTGCCCAACCTGCCAGGGCAATCCAATTTTGAGTTGAAATCTCAAAAGCAAGATTGAGTAATTAAAGGGTTTACACTGCCCCTCTGAATGCAGAATTAATGCATAAACATTTTGATGTACCATAATTTTATATTACATATTTATCTATTTCTATAAAATGTGCAACACCAAATCATTGAGAAGCTTCCAGATTGGCATCCAAATACGGATGTTTCTTCCTGTAGCAATGGAGAGAAGGGAAAAAAAGACATTTTTAGCTCTGCACACTTCTGTTTTTCAATGTTTAATATCTTATTAGTTATGATAATTAAAAATAGAAACATTTTCCTTTGAAAGCAAGAAATTCCCCTGATTATACAATGAGATTCAGTTTTTGTTTTAAGCAATAAAGTCATTGCACAAAAGGAATATTGAATTTTAAGTTTTTAAAATTCAGTAACATTTTTTATTCACAGTTCTTGCTACGACAGATCCGAATTTATAATAAACTGGTATTTCAACTAAAGAGCTATGAAAAAAGACATCAAATTAACATCAAAAGCCTACAGAGATTTCCTTTTCAGTCCTTTTTTATCTGTAAAGTATCCAAGGAAATACAACTCAAGGTTTCCTCCAGACGTAGTTTTGGTGCCCTGTCCATCAAGTACGTGACCATGCAAAACAAAGAAACAGATGAGATCAAGAAAACCAGTGTCTGCCATGTCTGCTCCTCTATTCTGCTAAATTCCCCATAAAACCACAATAGTCCAAACACCCGGGAAGAGCAGAATGGAAATAAGCAGTGGATATTGTCTGGCAGGACTTGAGCAAAGCTTTCACAAGGTCCTCATGAGCAAACCCAGGGAGCTGGGCTGGAGGAGCAGACATTTCAGAGGATGCACAAGCGGCTGCACAGCAGATCCCAAGGGCTGGGGCACAGGGTCTGGTTGGAGGCTGTCACTGCTGGCGTCCCCCAAGGTTCAGTACTGGTCCCAGAATTGTGTGATCACTCATTGTGTTACTTATCAATGACTTGGACCAAGGGGCAGATGCCTCCTCAGCATGCTTGCTGAATGCCACCACGATATTTTCTGAAAAATCCCTTTGCCAGGATTTTTCTCCTGAGAAGATGAGAGGCCTCAGAAAAGAAATGTAAACAATAATTATCTGTTGCTATGGAATGCAACATGTGCATCTGTGATTGGCCTCATGTGGTTGTTTTTAATTAATGGCCAATCACAGTCAGCTGTCCTGGACTCTGGTCAGTCACAAGATTTTATTATCATTCCATTCCTTTCCTTGCTAGAAACTGATGCACAGCAAGTTCCTCCAGAATATCAGTAAGAACTTTCCTGGGCAGGTGGCCGTGCCCTGGAACAGACTGTCCAGGGAGAGGTGGAGTCTCCTCATCGGAAATATCTGAGAGCCAACAACCCTGCGCAATGGGCTCTGCAATGGCCCTGCTTGGGCAGGCAGGTTGGACAGAACTGCTGTGGTGCCTTCCAACCTAAACTATTCTGTGATTCTGTGCAATTTTCTGTCACCGGGATAACTCCAGAGGTCTCATCCACTTTGTTCTATACAGCAAATATTACAACCAGCTCAAAGGCTGGTTTTATGACAGGTCATGTCATCTTCTCATTATTACCAGCCATTTTAGCTAATATTATTGTTAGTCTATCTGAAAGTTTAGTCTTTTTTAATCTTACTTTTAATCTTATTTGAAAGTTTTCAAAGTCTATTTGAAATCTATTTGAAAATAACCCCAATGGGTTATTTTGAAGGCAAAAGAGAAAGCTATTTGCATTATGCATTTTATTTTGGGAAATCTAAATATTTTTCATGGCACAGTATGCTTTCCAAACAGGCAGAAATAAGATTATTTGAACCACACAAGTCGTACCACAACCACATACACCACAAAAATCCTACCTTAAGCATACTGTAAAAGTAAACCTATTTGTGGGGTTCCCCCTCATTACCATGATAATAATTTCATTACCACACTACCATTAACCTTTGTATTCAGCCTTTCCTTAGCTGCTGGTATTGACATATATACCAGATTAACCTGAAGGACATAAATTTCCGCATAAGAAAATTTCACTTGCATAGCCAGATTTTGTTAGCTTGAAGTAAGAAGTTGCCCTTCATACTCTCAGAGAGTATCCAAGATGGTCAGCTCACTCTGAGTGAAATCAGCTTTGTTGCAGCATGAAATTTAACAAAGTGACACTACTGATTATTCAAAATGTTCACACAACATTGAATAATTCACACATTTTTGGTCCTGCTATTTGGAAAAGTAACAAAGTACACATTCAATTCTGCCATGACACAATTTTTACACTTATCTATGGAAAATTCATTTTACTTATTTATTTTTAGAACACCAAAATGTATGATTTCATGCATCACCAGCTTTTGCCTTAAACGCTACTAAATGCCAGAAGGTATTTAATTTTAATATTGTACTCACCGGGTGCTAACATCCACCCAAAAGCATACTGCAGAAGGGGTCGAATCCACTCACATGCTGGGAGTCCCACATCACTCCAACCTCAGTCCAGGCTGTAGTGCCAGGAACCAAACCTTATCCTAATACCCAGGTGAAGGAGATTTTGAATATTTAAACTGCAGCAGCCTCTAACTTCTCATGACCACAGTGAGACTGACAGAATAAACAGCACCAATAACACAGATTGTGCTGGTGAGATCGGACACCTCTATTATTCCTTACAAATCTCTCTGTGTCAACACCACTCAGTCAATATCGGTCTCAAACATTTCACCATTCAGTGGTGGCAAGGCCACAGGCAATTTCTATTCCAAACTGCTGATTTTGGAATTTCACACAGAAATTCTTTTCAATTTCACACAGAAACTCTCTGAAATCTCTCTACCCAAATCTTTGCTTCTTGATCGAGCTAAGCTGATGTATTTTTCAGGCATCCAAATACAAAGCAGCAATTAACTGCCTGATTTTACTTTCAGCCCTTTCAATATTCTGTACAATACTTGGCACAGCTGAGTCATGAAGACTAGAACCGAATTAAAATGCAAATTATGTTTATTATCATGACAAGGAAAAACCAGAATTATGTAGTCAAAGTAATTCATTTTTATGGTCTGTGTCATCTATATGCATGATCCTAATGCATCTAAGAATAATAGTATCTGAAGCCCAATGACTCAGTCAGAAAAATAATCTGAATTTCTCTGTACGTTTTTATATTTCATAGTTAAGTGTGAAGCTCAGTTCTGATACAAAAATCTGTTTACAAATATTTTCATTTAGTTACTTGTTTTCCTTTTTATCAAAGTAGAAGAAATAAGATTATGAATCAGAGACTACCAGCTTTTTTTTTCTGGGTTAATTTAGCCACTTAGTAAATCATATGTTTATCTTAAATAGCAGCATGACTTGACCTCCCCTCAGTAAGTGACAAACATCTTTTTTTCCACACATTTATATAATTGCCACCTTCACAGGAAACTGCTGCTGTCTTCTACCCCCAGTGATTACCATCTATCTACTGATGAAACCAACTTTTGTCTGTATTGCTTGATACAAGGAGGAGTATTTTAAATCAGTTTACGTCCTCTTGATTTGTGCAGAGTGCTTTAATGCCTCCCATTGCCAGTGTGAGCAAAAGTAAGCTAAATAAGCAGCCTGTTACAAAATTGGTAAGGAATATGAAAATAGTATCTCCTTATCAAGACAAAAAGATCTATAGACAACAAGCCACTACTCACAAAAACCTCCTGATTAGAAATTATTACCTTCCTCTCTGCCTTCCCATCAGAAAGAGTTTTGCTATTATGAAAAACTGAATTTTAGAAAATATGAAAGCAGTACTGTGTCAGTGTCCTTTATGAAACAAAGATTATTTTCATAAAAATCAAACTGTAAACCTTTGTTACTGTAATGAAAATAAACCCAGAACTCAACTGTTCATCTGGAAAATAATGCTTCAGCTGCTTATAAGATATTTCTAAATATTTTGAAGCATCGATTATAAAGTGATAATAATTAGAATTTAGGTTCTACAATCATTTTAGTAACGAGATGGTTACAAAAGCAATATGAAAGTCCTTAAGTCATCCAAACACCTATATGAAACTTTATCATCAAAACAAAGAAGGAAAATTGGATGAAAGAAAAAGCTGACATCTCCTTTACAGATCATAAAAATGCAAAGATTATTTCAGTATGGTAACTATTTACTTGATGGGTATTGAAAACACTTTTTCCTTTTAGAAAAAAAAAACTACAACCCAAATTAAGCCTCAGAGAACTGTTCTTAGAAATACTCTTAGTTTAAAAGCTGTAGCAGTAAACTTTAAAGATTTCCTGAGCACTTTCATACCACACTGATACAGATGAATTAAAGAATGAGAAGATCATGAGCATGTCTGAAATCACCACTGGTTAAAGTAACACTTGATATTGCAGTCCGTCAAGCTGAGCTAACAGGTCCTTAAAAATAAATTAAGGATCTGGACATTTGTATGAAAAAGGAACTCAAATTACTCACATTCAGCTCCATCTCCTTAACCAAGACACAGAGGGGGGGTTTGCACGTGTTTAAAATTATTTCAGAAGCTTCTTACCCCTCTCTTGTGGCCACAGCTCTCTTCACAGAGAGCAGCAGGCACAACTTCCCAAGGACTTCTCCTGGAGAAGCACAGAGAGAAGAAAACAATTCTCATCTCTATTCACTGCTCCTGTTGTTTGGCACACGGGGAACGTGTTATGGAGATTGTTCACCCAAAGTGATTTGTCAACTGGATTCTGCTGAGGGTTGTTTGGATTCCTTGGCCAATTGGGTCAAAGCTGTGTCCTGGCTGTCTCAGACAGTCATGGGCTTTTCTTTAGTATCTCTTTTAATATATTATCTTTTTAGTATGTAATTTAATATAGTACTAGTGTATTATATTTTAATAAAGCAATTGTATATAACATATATAAAATATATATATTATAATATGTATAATATATAATATATTATATATAAAGCATTTATATAAAATATATAATAGTATGCATATTATAGATAAATAAAATATTATATATTACTATACTATAAATTATAAATAAATATATAATATATAGACATATATAGACATATATATATATATATATATAACGTATTTAATATATATTCTATATTTTTAAAATAAATCCTCCTGGAGGGAAAAACAAAAAAAAAGGTGGAAAAAGCTACCATTTTCATTGCCTTCCCCAGGAAAAATCCTGGGAGAGAGAATTATGTCTCTCTCTGTTCAGAGAGTGTGAATACCACACTCTCTATCAACTTACATGATGGTTCTCTCATTCTGTAAGGGTTAGAACCCTGAATACTGAGAATTTTGAGCTTTCTGTGCTGAGAGGCTCAAACTCACAAGAGGAAACTACATCTGACCTGAAGCTATAAAGGAAGTTTCCAAAGTTGATTAGTGGCACTAGGATTGTGGGTGTGTAGTTGGTTAGAAGTGGATAATGTCACAAAGTAAAGAACTTAAAGCTTACGGTTTTAGAATATAGTAATAAATATGAAGCAAAAGAGAGGTTTTAAAACAGAAACAAATTATTCTTCTTTACTTTCTTCCTCCTTCTTCTTCATAAGTTTAAATGATATTTTATAATTTAAAAAGTGTGCATTGTGGACATCAAATAATCAATTATTAAGTTTAAAAAATTAAGTATAATTTCTTAAATAATTAAACATTAAAAAACCTTGTAACAAAAATAATTAACCATTTTATACCTTACTAATAAAAAACTGCAGAGCTCACTGCTGTAAAGCTATTACAGTAATAAAAAACAATAAACACCTAAATCAAACACACAATATCATCTCAAATACTTTCAATCCTAACCCCAACAAAAATAAAAAACCCAACAAATAAAAACCCCACATGTAAGGAGTTAGCATTTCAGAGTATTCCTAGAAACACAAACTGTGATGGAAGAAAACCAACTCATCCTGGTGAGTGTTCCTTTGTTTCCTGAATCACACCTGTGCTCTAAAAGGTGCAGCCTCTCCAGCCAGAAAGGAATGGAGCAGCCTGACCTGTCCCTCCATTGTCTGAGGACGTCTAAAGCTCTCCAAGATAATCCAGATCCATGAGCAGATGGCTCACACTGATGGGGCTGAAGGGTGAGGCTGGACCAGACCACATCCTGAGCTCTCTTCCTGTGGGAATGGTTTTGGGATTGTGGCACAGTTTGGGAATGGCACTTAATAGTTTGGGGCTCCAAACCATCCACTGCTGGCTGACTTCCCCTTCTGCTGATGCCTCAGGTTCAGCTTTTCTATTTTTCACGTTCTGTGCTGCTTTAGTGTGTGGGTCTGAGCTTCACATTCAGGGATGGTGAGCTCTGTGCACAGAGCAGGGAGACAAAACAATTCCTGCTCCAGCTGGGCACCAAGGACAAATGATCCAAATCTCAGCCCCAGGAGCACAAACACCGTGGGCTGGAGAGAGAAAAACAAGCAGGGTGGGACTGCATGGGCTAAAGCTGGAATGGGACAATGAACTGCAAGGTGCAAATGGAGCAGAACTGATCCAAGGGAGAGACCCCGGGAGCGCTCGTGCATTTTGGGGCCATTTTGGTTCATCTTGGGTGCAGCCCTGGCTGGGCTCTTGTGCTGCCCAGGGTGGATCCATGGAGGAGATGCTTTGAATCAATCCCTGCTTTATTCTTTGGCTCTGTCCTGCCTCTGCTCTAGGGCAGCCTGCACAAGGCATCACTGCCACCCCCTGCCCCTGCAGCAGGATGGAAAGGAGAACTGGAGGCACAACAGATGAAGATCACAGGCTGGGCTGAGAACAATTCACTGGAAGCAGCAAATGAAATAAGAAAACGAGCAGCCCTGGCAGCAATCCCAGTATCAGGGTGTTCAGGAGAGGTGAACAATTCACACACAGGCGTGTGTGACCATGTGGAACTCCAGGGGCTCCCCAGCACCCATCCACAAATGGGGGAGACCCCTTCACTCCCCACCCCTGCCCAGGATGTGGGGTGGTGGGGAATCACATCCAGGTCCTGGCCTTGCCCCTCCTGGCTGCTGCCAAAGTTAACCTGGCTGGAACCAGGGTATATTGCAAGAGAAGCTAAACCAAAACTGATAAACGTCAGTTATCCACAAAACTAAACCTCACTTAATGCAAAATCTATCTCTTCTAAGATTTTCCTACCAAAATAACATGATTAAGCAGTTTATTCAAGAGCACTCAGATCAAAATGACATTATGTTTTGGTACAGAAATATGTTTGGCTTTTCTACTCAAATGTTTCGGGAAACAAAATAAAAGCCAGTAAAGTAATATTTTAATGTTAATGGCATTTGAGGGTCTTTTAACTACCCTCAATTGACTTTTTCCACTTCATATTTAAGATAATTCACTTCTCTTTGTTGCCTGCTTTTGGGAGACAGCCAGATGTTGACATACATGGAGAATTCTTTAGAAAGAAATAACCCTATAACTATTTAAGTATACTTATATGCAGTCAAGGCACCATTATAATGAATATGCCTTGACAGCAATTAGTTGTATTCCTTACACAACTACAGTTAAATGCTAAATAAAAATAATATATAGCAAGAGAAGCACCAATATATAATACTCAGCTATGACTCATAAGCACATAAAAAAAGCTTATCAAAATTGAAAAAAAAAAAGCTGTTCTTTCTAGAACTGGGGAAAAAATTTTCCCCAGAGCACACAATGCAGAAAAAAAGTGACAGATCAGCTGAGCAAACTTTGTGTAATTCTGAAAGCAAAATCCACAAGTACCCTCACACCTCAAAATCACTTTACCTTAAAAAATGGCATTTAAATTTTATGATGAATTCTATACTATTTATCCATACTTTTGGGGCACAATTTCTCATTCTGCTCACAGAATTACAAAGCACACATTTTTTTCCCTCTGCACGACTTTCTCATACTTAAAAATTTTCCATGCTGTTGGTTAATGGCCAGATTTCAGCCACCTCTCCAGCCTCTTCCTTTCAGTGGGCGTGAAAGGGTTTATTTGTAATATCTGGTGCTACTGCCTGAGTTTTATCTCCTTCTCCTGCATCCTCAGCAGCAATTCCCAAGTTGGTGGCTTCCCCAGAAAGCACGTCAAAGGATTCCCACCCACACACTGAATATCTAACAGACCCTGACCCATTTTTGCCTTATTAAAGCAGCACTACATGTTTTAAAAAAATAAAAATAATAAGCAGCAACACCAAATGAATGTGAATGCTACAGCTGGAATTCCTCTGCCCTCTTCAGATTTCAGCTCTGACAAAACCGCTAGCAAAAAATAGAGCTGCATTTAAAGTGCAAACATCAAATGTATTTTTCCTCAGTTTTCTCCTCCAGTGACTTATTACTCCAGCTGTCTTTCAGTTAAATATATGGACGATTTAATTTAGGAGTTGTGAATATAGAAAAACCCCTTAATTTAGCCACATTTATCCTGCTCTTGCCACAGTACCTTTGGGTGTATTTCACAGAATCACAGAAATAAACGCTGAGGTTGGAGGGAGCTCTGGAGACCACCCAATCCAACTGCCCTGCCCAGGCAGGCTCACCTGAAGCAGGTGGGCATCCCCAATGTACAGAAATTCTTCCTCAGGTCCAGGTGGCACTTGCTGTGTTTTAGTTGAAACAGAAACCATCAGCAAACCAAGCCAGGCAGTGACTAACAATGGGAACAATCTTATTTCACTAAGATTATTGCCATCTAACCAGAATAACCAATAACA
Source organism: Emberiza elegans (assembly GCA_024865655.1). Lineage (NCBI taxonomy): Eukaryota > Metazoa > Chordata > Aves > Passeriformes > Fringillidae > Emberiza > Emberiza elegans. The sequence continues at coordinate 987,768 of JALJVW010000011.1, forward strand.
CAAGCAGCATTCTGCTTTAAGCAGGGAAAAAAATGGCAACAGAAAACTCAGCTGAAGCATGACTTTCAGTTTGCCCACTGCATTCACAATTTCAGCCAGTGGGAACCAGATTTTACTGGTGATGGGTACCCAAGAGCCTCTTCCCCAGCTTGGTGCTGTCCCCTCCAAAGCACAGGAGCCACTTGAGCAAGTCAAACAAGCTCTCCCTGAACAGGAGTGCCAAACAGAGGAGCTGGAGAACAGCCTGGAAAGTGGAGGCTGTTTCTAGCCCTGTGTTGCAGTTTCTCACTGAGGTAACATGCAGGGCTGTGCCTCTCACAGAGGGACAGCCCCACATTTCTCTCAGACTGCCATTGCCACTTCTAAGGTAGCACAACTATTTCTGTGGCTCCCTGGTGAGCCAGGCTGCTATTTCACCTGAGAACAGACCTGACCAGATACAGATGGCACCTGGATCCATTTCCCAAGCTTCTCATGCCCATACGGATGTGAACTGAACTGATGTTAGGTTTGTTTCTGACACGGTGCAGAAAACAGACAATAAAATCCCACAATGTTAGACCAACTATCTTTTAACAAATACTGAAAAAAAATCCATTTATAAAAGCTCCATATCTCAGAAAAAAATCCCTTATACTCAACTAATTTGTAAGCAAACACTAGCTTTACCTGTTTATAAATTATATCCTTATACCTCCTTTCTCCTGTTAATTTGACAATGGTTTATGCCAATGACTTCCCAGGGAAAGCAGATTCATAGTTAACACGTATAGAACATTCTTTTGCCATAAATTCCAACACAAACTATTATAAGAAAAGATAGTATTTACCTTATGAAAAATGACTCACCTGTTCTTTCCAATAGGGAGGACAGACAATGAGGGAAAAACACCAGAGCAAATAAGAACATGGTTCTGTATCCCACAATACACATCCAGGTGACATGAAGTAATCTTTCAATGACCAAGACTTCTCACCAACAACACCATGTTTTTTAAGGATCCACTTCATTCTAAGGATAACTTGCATCCACTAAAGTAGACACCAGCATCAAAAATAAGACCCAGACCTCCTTTGTCTATTAAACCATTCTAAGTTACATCAGCTGCTGTGCAAAGTTTCTTTTCTAAGCAAGCAGAAAATTACTGGTGTCAATTATTGTCAGAAGAGCACCCAACACTTGTCAAATCTCCTCATCTATCTGGAAAATGAACTTTTCACATCCAGGTTTGCATAGGATACTTTCAGATAAACTTATACTGAGTCAGAGGACTGTTCATTGTTGGTTTACATTGTGGCAATGTTTCTAAAAGACTTTTTTTTTTTTCCATAACACAAAGAACAGAAGACTTTACAACTCCCATGACATTTGACAGAAGATGTTTGCAGACTTAGTTTAAAAGAAAATGGACTTTCCTTGACAATACTCTCCACAGCATTCTGTCAAAAAGAGCATTCTCTGGAGAAATAACAGTGGGGAGAGGCACTCCACAAATTTGTAAGTATACATTGCATGTCACTTCAGGCCAAAGAGAACTGAAAATTTAAAGAAATAGATGTAAGTGGTGTTAGAGAGCAGGATGGCTAGAAAATAAGCTATGCTGTCCTGGCTCATGCCTGCATTTCTCCCACTGGGTCTCTGTCAAAAACACTTGAAAGGAATGCACAGTTTAGCCCTTTATCTTAGAAAAGCTGAGGAACACCTTCTGCATGGCTTAAATATTACTGCTGCCCCAGAACTCCTCTTTATGTGGGACAACACGACTTAAGAACCAGGTGGTTTTTTATCTGCCTCTTCCGGACTTCTTCTCACTAGAAATATTTGCTTTCCTTCATGTTAAAGCTCTTTTTGAAATAATGCTTTCAACCTGACAGTGAGTATTCTCTCCTTACTACCTCACGTAAATTTCTCAAGTCTTGACTACTTCACATCATTTAATTTTGTATCTACATATTTTTACTTCTTGGTCAGATCTGAAAATGTCACTTTCTGAAAAGCTCACATTCAACTCCATATATTGCACACTTTTGCACTAATGCACTGATGCTCTGACTGGGTTCTTTCCTGAATTAAATAAAGGAGCAGGAACTTTGCATAACTAAAAAAGACGTGAAAATTTGCACTTAGCAATTGTTCATTTAGCAAATTCAGCACTCTTATTTAAAAAGAAAATTGAAGCATATGCTATACACAGAAATTGTAGCTTATTAAATTGTTCAGTAGTTTTGGAAGCCAGTGGCAAAATACTTAGCAAACCCAATACTGAATTACAATTATTTTGGGGTTTTAAAAATTAAAATATTCATAATTCATATTTAAATATATTATTATATAATATATAATATATATAATTATATATTATTATATAATATATAATAATTATTATACATAATTATTTTAAAACCTATTATTCCATCATTTTTGTGAAATTTGTCCCACAAAGATATGTTTTTGTACTACTTTGCAATCAGAACCATCTCAGGGCAAGCAGAACACAGGAATCATTCTAAAACCCCTTTTTAACTATAACATCAGCTACTTGATGCCTGCTTAAAATTAAAACCACAAAATACACATTTAACTCCAAAAAACTAAGAAGCAGCTGCATGCACTCATAAACAAATTGAATTGGATCTCCTGTTCAACAGGGTGCACACAGCACAGAGCACTATCCCACAACAAGACATTAAAACTATATAATAATATGTATTATATTATATATTATATATATCATGTTATATATACTATATCTTATACTATGTCATATATATTATGTATTATTATTTATATATTATGTACATTATGCAATATATAAAATATTATATGTAAATATAACATATAGAAATATATAAAATATAGAAATATATAAAATATAATATATAAATACATAATATAAAATATATAATATAAAATATATTATATAAAATAAAAATATTTTCCATTATATCAACATATAATATACTATATAAAAATAGATTAAATTACTGCTAAACCTTATCCCAGCCATTTTTTATAAGACAGGAGGAGATAACTCACGGGTAGGCTGCTGCCAGCTGCTGAGCTATGCTGTGGGCTGTGGGGTCCCTGTCCAGGGCATACACTGTGATGTCTCTGGCTTTCTCCAGGAGAGCTGCTGTGTGACCTCCAGCTCCAAATGTCATATCCAGGAAACGCTGGGGAGGGAAAACACAAACACTTTTGTCAGCTCAGAGCACTGACAAACTGATGGCTGGTGTAGAACTTAAGTTTGAAAATCCCCCTCGTGTATTAGAGGAAAACGCACCGCTGCCTTTTTGGAAACGTTTCGTGTATCCTGACATCATTGCAATTCTGCACAAAATAATCTCTCACCAAAACAAAACTAGAAACAAAAAAAGAAAACCAAACACCCACAAACAAACAAATAAAAATAGCAAAAAAAAATCATAACAAAACCAAAACAAACTAAACCAAAAAACCGCCCCCCCCCCCAAAAATACCAAAAAACCCCCCAAAACCCACAAAGCACAAAAATCCCAAACCTCTTAGTGGAATTCTATAGTCTAGGGAATACATACTAGCAAACAGAATTTCACAAAAACAATAAAAATCTTTTTTTTTTCTATCTAAACCAAAGTACAAATGTGACTGACTCTCTGCACCTTGGTATTGCCATAAATCTTTTCTCTCAGCCCTGATTGAACTGACCTCTGTTGACTGAGGGGAAACTCAAGCTAGACCTTAAAAACCAATTCTCCATATACTTCAATATTAATATCTGCATGGGGTTTTTTTCCCACTTCTCAGATGATTTTTTAATGCGAAACAGGTTTTGAAAACTACTCATCAGCTACAATCATATTCAACAGAGATTAATATGAACTAAACTTATTCTCACAAATTATAGAGCCCAAGGTAAAAGCACCTTTTAAGTGAAATATCCAATTTAACTCTTGAAAGAACTAAGATTCAACTACAAATTCCTTTGGATAAGAACAGAAATTCGAAGGCAATGAAGAACTAAGGTTCAACCACCAATTTCTTTGGATGAGAACAGAGATTCAAAGGCAATGAAGACCCAAACATATTTCCAGAAACATTTTTTAGAAAACAAAGACTTATATATGAAATTCAACCCCCCACCCCCCCCCCCAATAAAAAACATACCTATGAGACTAATAATCTAACTCTACTGTGGCTGAAGCAATTATTTAACACAATTTCTTCATGCTATACTATCACATTTCCTCAGCTTACGTTCTAGAAGCAAAAGTTCCCTACAACATTTTACAAAGTTAATGAAGGAAACAAAATTTAGCTGGGTGATCACCCAATATTGAATTGCATCACTCAGATGAAGAAATAAAGCACTGACCCAGAATGTTTTGTAAGCAGTATATGTAAGACAAATCTGTGTTACAGAGGACACACCATCCACTCCAAACAATCTATTTAGGCATTCTGATTTATCTTCTGCCATGACAAAAACAAAAGTATACTCCTTGAAACCAATTTATAAACACAAAACAAACAGTTAAAAAATGTGGTTGTTTCTTTAACACAAGTGAACATAAGAATCTAGTTAGATTTTAAATATACTTGCATTTGCTAAAAACTCCAAGCACATTCTCTGTAAGTTCTCACATACCTGTAAGATTCAGAGAAGCTTTCTTATTAAAGACTCTAATCACTTTGGGTTTTCTTTGCATTGTACTGTTACTTCTACTACACCCATAAAAATCCAACACTGGCTATTGAGTGGGATATTAAACTAATTAGCTGCTTTTTTATTGTCTCCCTTCAATGAAAACTAACATAAAAACGTAATTCTTCATTCTGCATTTAGCTTAGAAAATTGCAAAATGAACACAAATTATAGAAAACTAAAATAAAAATCCTAAAAATAAACTAAAATAAAAATCCTAAATATCTAAAATACAAATCCTCCTAAATTACTTTTAAAATTTCCAGGGTATATCTGTTATGCTTTGATTTCCACTCAAGTTATTTCCATTTAATCCTTACCAGAACTAATGTACATAAGCAATAAACAGACCTCTAGCTTTTATATTCTAGTTCTGTAGGGAAATCCATTTAGAAAATCCCTTTAGAAATATGTGGAGGAGCAACAGAAAATTAAAACCAGCTTTTTATTTTTTTTTTTTTTGCATAAGATTAACCCACTCAGAAATGCACTCAAAAACTTAATCACAGGAGTCCCAAGTGTCATTTAGGATTGCACTTATTGTGCAGCAACACATTACAATCAAAACCAACCTAAACTACATCATAATTCCTCTTGGAAAAAAAAAGTTTAATCAGCATGAGTCACATCTTCATGGTTGGGTTTGGTTGTGTTGTTTTGTTTAAAAAAACCAAACAAATGCTCCTGTTCTTTATCATAGCTAGAAAACTAGGATGAAAACTTTGAAAAACATCAGTATTTTCTAAAACAGACCTACAGTGTCGCCAGGAAGAGTCATGGAAGGGATAGGAAGTGTCAGAAAAGCTACTTCTATTGAAATAAAGTACTTCGAAATAATAATTTTATTCCACTTAAACTCACTAGCAAATTGACTTTCCATAAAATTGTCTTTCCCCATTAATATGTTTAACTACTTATTTATTTCTTACATGTCTGCCTGTCTTCTAAACATCTGACTCTTCTTTGGTCATCTCTACAAAGTACTGAACACATTTGATGCTTCTTTCACCACCACCACTTCTACAAAGTCCTTGGTTCCATCATGTTTGAACAGCAGAACACAAAAAAATAAATTAGGGACCTTTTTGGCCAAACCTCCAGACAATTTTGCTTTTTAAGCAACACGTAACACCAAGATTTTTATTTCCAGATGAATTTTTGAAGATGTTTATCGCCAGCCGGTGTCTGTGTACAAATCACAAACAGGACGGGACTGCTGTGGAACGTGCCTTGAGCTGGTTTATTTTCCAGCATCAGTCTCATTCCATGGTTATGACAATGGGAAGATACCAGCAGCTCACATCCCAGGCAACACACAAAGAACTACAACTCACTTTAAAAGTTTTTTGACCAATCACACAAAGCAAAAGCACATTGACAGCAGTTCCATCCAACCACTATAAGCACACGTACCTTTGGTTAAAACAATGCTTGCTTATTGCAAATACAATATCTGCTTGTAAGCCTTAAAACACAATGCACAGAGCTCCATTATTAAGCTTCAAACTTCCTAACATCTTGCTGTATAAACTTTTCTGTATCTTAGTGAGTTTTTCTAGACAAGCGTTAATACATAGACCATTGTTCTATTTGTCCTTGCTTTTCTACTTCTTACATTATTTTTCTGCTGACCAATCTCATGGCTACAGCTTAGCTCTAATCACAGTTCTGCTGTCTCTGAGGCCTGTCTTTTGCAGCTTTCCCAAAACCCTCTGATTTGTGGATTCCCACAATGTTCTAGCTCATTCAAGAATACTTCTATTTTGTTTAACAGTCTTAGCTTTCCTCACAGACACCTCCTTCTGCTTTCATTCATTTTCAATTTCAGACACTTGAAGCTTGACAAGCCCTTTATATACCCTGTTTATTAACAAACCACACAGAACATGTTGAAGATAAACCAAAAATAAACATTGGCAATGGAAGATGGAGAATAGAGAGGATGGGGTGCTTGTGCCATGGCACAGGGACAAACTCCCAGCATTGTGACAGCACTGGGAAGCTTCAGTGAAGAACCCAAGCAAGCCATTCACCTGCTGTGCATGAACACAGACTCACTGAATTCCTCTTTCTGAAAGAACCAACACACACCAACCAAACCTTCAAATACACCAGCCATGGTTTTTAACCTGAGAGCACCAGATTTAATCCACATCCACTGCTGTCATCTTATTGCAACAGTTCCATACCTTCTTGGTGGTTTCTCATGGGGAAGCTCCTCACAGCACTGACTCTAACTCTCTCCACAGCACAGCCAACAAACTCCAACTCTCTCTTCACCCAGCTAACCCACTCTTTTGTAGCTCTTGTCTTCTTATTGGACACAGCTGTGGCCTGTTAAGGGCAGGCCTGTTCCTAACCTTTGGTAATTAGTACAGCTGCAATCCTCAGAGGCGAGACTACCTTCTGCACTATCTTTATTTTCTTACATTTTATCCCTCCACAATCCACCTCCTCATAATCCAGCTGTTCCACTCAAAAGCTACACTCTGTATCTAGAATTGGAAAAAAAAATATAACTTTCACCTTAAGTGATCAAATAGAATGATTATGATATTAACATGACCGTTTTGGAGCATTGGTCAGATTAGAAATTAATCACTGTAATATCCTGCTTCATAATATGCTTCTGACATATTCCTTCCATCTTTCACGCCTGAAATAAAAGATGCATCATTTTTTTCTTCCTCTTTCTCTCTTGCCTACTAGTTTTTAATCAAATGAAATTAAATGACATTTTATCCTCCTGGTTCTATAAATACTGAGAAAGATTATTACATGAATTTCTCCTGCAGTGACTCACCATTCCATTGTTAAGTTATGATAGTCCCATCAGAGTCCCCCTGGGAATTTCATAATCAGTTTGTGACTGCAGGTTTTAGAAAGCATTTGGCTCTTTCATGACACACAGAGAGCAACAAACTAAAATTTCACAGATTTCATTTTACAGCTAGCTCTACTACAGTTAGAGAGACACAAAGAGTTGGGGGTCACCATTTTGGTATACAAGACTTTGTTCAGAAAAGCTCCCATAATAAATACCTTTAAAGCATTTCATTTTACTATGGCTGATTTGGAATTCCTCTAATGATTATGTTCCAGATGTAATAAAGTTTACTCCACACTTGACAGCCTTTGTGATTATTTTTCTTTTGCTGTGTAACAAAATGAGATTGCAGAACTTACACAAAATTGAGACTCAATTGTGACACATAAATTGAAACATCATAATGCTGGTTTTTAAATGCTCACAATTCCAGTATTTTTCATTTTCCTCTTTCTTTATTTTTTAAAGGCAAGAACTTTATATTCTTTTTTAAGTAATTTCATCTGTCAGATATATGACTTCATTTTCCCCTAATTACTTCAAGCACTCCATCAGATGATCTTTGAAAAAGTGTTTTTTCTTCCTCTCACAACCCTGAGATTGTCTGAAAGAGGACTTTGGCATACTGGACAACACCTCCAAAAGACTGTGGCAAATTGTACAAAACCCCTAAGACATGCTGAGTTAGGATACAGGACATGGCAAACAACCTCCCGTCCTGGGCATCAGTGCCCCATGAGCAGCCTCCCTCTCCCCATTCCATGGGACAAACCCCTGCCATTTCTCTTTTTGTCCAGGCAACCTCTCTGGATCATTAATACATTGTAATAAAGATCATTAACACATTGTGATAAAGATCATTAACACATTGTGATAAGCAAGCACACATAAGGCATTTTCCATGGCTCTTTCCAACACATACAATTAATTTCTCCTAATTGTAACAAAAATATGTAACTATAAATTTATAAAAATATAAATTATAACAAAAATAACAAACAAAAAACCCTAAAACCAGAAAGGCTGTTATTCCCCAAAAAGTGACCTTGCACTGCATAATTCTTTAATTCTATTAATTAATATTGTTAATACAATTTATTTGATTCTATTAGTTAATTATGTTGATTATTTAATTTGATTCTTTAATTCTATTTATATTATTCAATCCCCAGTCCAGTTCATCCACTTTTTTGAATAAATAAAAATTAAAAATCCATATTGACAGTGACCATCTTGGGTGCCTTCAGCAAGCGCAACCAGCTAAACCATTTTACCTCCAAGTTCTCTGATAAAAAATAAAATGAATAAAAATCAGCCACAAAACAACCTTCCCAGAAAATGCTGTTCCTTTCTCCAATGGTTTAATACACAACCACAAGAGACAGCCCCACAATTACTCCCCTCTGAAGCTCCTGCTGTTGGCATTTGTCCCCTTCTTGCCTAAAAGAAATGTTTCATTGAATGGCAGCCATTCAAGAACAGTGAGCAGAGCATTTTGCAGTATTCCTCCCAAATTAAATGCTCATAAGAATCATCCAACAACGTGAATGCCATGTTTAAAATATGAGCAGAAGAAAAATTAGCTTGCAAGAATCCCACCCTTAGCCCGCACCACATCAGTGCCATATATAACATTTTAATTTAACAGTGATCCATGCCTAATGGAGGATTTTCACCCAAAACTGGCCTTCTCAAGTGAAGAAACTAGGAACCTGATTTATTTGAAAAAAATAACAAACTAAAAACCCAGAACTTTGCTGTGGGAGAAAGAAAATACAGCCACAAACCATTCATGTTTCATCTCCCAGAAGAGTTACAAAGGACAACAACTACAAAATTTGTATATTTTCAGTTGTATCAATGATGAAATTAGTATAGTTTCATTTATATCAATGATGAAAATAGTTGAGTGTCAGCAATGATGAAATTCATATAGTTTCCATTTTAGCAATGATGAAATTAGTAAATTTTCAGTTTTAGCAAGGATGAAATTAGTATAGTTTCAGTTGCATCAATGATGAAATGAGTATATTTTCAGTGTTAGCAATGAAATGAGTATAGTTTGTTTTAGCAATGATGAAATTAGTATAGTTTCAGCTTTAGCAATGATGAAATTAGTGTATTTTCAGTTGTACCAAAGATGAGATGAGTATATTTTAAGTTTTAGCAATGATGAAATAAGTATAGTTTCAGGCTTACCAATTATGAAATGAGTATATTTTCAAGAAATTTGCAGAACATTTTTGTTTCCACTTTTTACAGGATTGGAAAAAACACCCACAACCAGAGTACTGATTTATTTAAAACATACTACAAAGGAAAATCTGAAGAATAGCTAGCCAGCATCCAAGCTATGCTGCCTAACATTTCAGCTCCCTGTAAGAAAAGGAAACACCTGGAAACTGCTGCCTGAAGAAAGAAAAATAAAATGCAGACTCTCTCATGAAATTGGCATTCATGCAAATGTCAAAGTAACGATCTTTTTTCTTGGAGTATTATTATTATTACACTGAGTAGTCTAACACAGGAAAGTGCACAAAACCATGATGAGAGGAATAGGTTCTGTAGTATTTCTGTAATATTAAAGCCACCATCAACTAGTGCATTCCAAGCCAATCAAAGCTAGATCACAGTGCTCCTCTCTGTCTTTACCGATCTTTCTCAGTGGGATGACAAGCCAACATTTTTCACAATAATAAATTTTTCATATTTGAAATGAGAGCTAGTGTTTGCTTGAAAATGCAAAGAAGGTCAAAATAAGAGGATGTTTGTTAAGGCTAACAATAAATATTTATTACTGCATTGCCAGACACTGTTGGTCTGTATCAAAGTATTTGTTCTTATTTTATTTGTATCTATTCCATCTCTTTGTGGAAAAAAAATCCTGAGAGCAGAAAAGCAATATAAACAAAACAATCAACACATTGCAAGATGCTTTTTGCTACTTCATTTTTCTGGTGTTCCTATGATGAGTCATGTTCTCTAAACTCGCTGTCTGAATTTCCTTGGTATTCACAACAGAAATTGGTCATTGTCACAACACAACTTGTTTTCCACTTTGCTTTATTTTCTAAATATCAACTCTAAGTACAATAAAAAACATCTGACCTCTTGTTCAAACACCTTGGGTCTTCTACAGCTTACTATTTTAAGGCACTCAACTATTTAATATACACCAGGCAGAACAAGTTGAATTGAAGTGGGGAGCAGGGAGAACAAATTCTATAGGAACTTTTTCTAGCAGTGATTTTTTTTCCCAATAAATAGTTGATCTGCTTTATCCTTTTATTATTACATCTTTCACAACTAATCACTGCAAAGGTATGGATAGAGACATTGTAAAAATAGTTACTGTTGTTGGTGTTTCTTGAATGAAGTACACAGACTATTGTTTGGGCACATATTTAAAGTCCACTGTGAGAAAAGGCAATCTCTTCTCAGTCTCTTGGGATTTTATTTTCCTTCTGCAAAGCTCAAAACTGAGAATTAATGTTTAGTGCTGGCCTTTGTCAAGACCAACCTCATTGAACCTATAGTTTCAATAAACACAGAGAGAAAATTAATCTGAAGGACAAATGAAATCTATAATCTTTTCCTTCTAAGAGTAAGGAAAAGTACATCCAAACTTCAACCTCTTTTCTTCCAATTTCAAGACCAACTTCAGCTTCAGTGGATGAGCAAAGATTTTTCATCCTAAAACGCATCAGGTCTATATGGCAGCAGTCAGGAGCAGAAGTTCTGCTACTTTGAAATCCATAATATTCACCCAAATTCAGTTACTAATATTTCATTCAGGTCTTTCTAACAGCTATTCTTTGGGAGATGGCAAACAGGTACAAGGATTTCTATATTGCTGAGGTTTTTCTTTAATTCCACTTCTTTATTACATCATCAAAACACTTTGGAGTGACCACAATGCACCTTAAAAAGTAGGAATCTATGGAGATATTGAAGTGCTTTCATTTTAATATAATTGTCCAAGGGGACAGAGGAGCAAAATTTTTTTTCAGAAAAAAACTTCCCATGTCGCTGCATGCAGCAACACCCTACGTGACAATTCTAGGAACAGAAAAATATGATTATAACCTTTTAAAATACTATTTGAAATGCACAAGGAGATGATATGCATAAAGAGTTCTGTTGAGGACATGTCTACCAACAAACAATAAATTCATCCTGTTCAGTAACTTTAAGTACCATGTAGCGTTACAATTATGAAATGAGTATATTTTCAAGAAACTTGCAGAACATATTTGTTTTGAAAATGGCATTCTTTCCACTTTTTACAGGATTGGAAAAAAAAAAACCCAACATATATTCTATATTTCTATATCAACAAAGAAAGAGCAGACAAAACCATTTCGTCCAAATCAATTCATAACCTCCAAAAAACCCAATTTCACAACTCCAAAAGCCCTGGAAAAGCAGAAATGGGGTCTTTATGGCCATCAAGCCAAGAAGGGGGCAGCACACTGAACTTCAAAGCTTTGGGGCACAAGCACACAGGGTCAATAGGATGAATCCATTCTAGGATGAATTCAATAATATAAATTCAATTTGAATTCATCATATGGCCAGCTCAATGGGGGCAACAGTAACCTTGTCTGCCCAGGGTGGGCTGAAGGCTTACTGGAATGGTCATGAAGGCTGTGCACAGGGAGATGCCAAGTGCTCAAGGGGGGATGTCTGGCAGCAGAAAAGGGAAGGGCAGCAGGCAGCCAGGAGCTCAGGATAAAAGGAGGCTGCATGCCCCAAAACCTTGAGAGAGACCCCTCAGGGTTATGGCCTTGAGGAGTCTCTTGCTTTATTCAAGTAAATTTGATTCTTGCAGGGCTCCTCTGTGGACACTGCCCTTCCACAGTGTGATTCTCCACACACACAAGCCAGCCAAACTATTTTTGGGACCAACATTATTTAAAACATTGTCATGCTACCAAAACCACATACCTGCTACAGAGAATGCTTTTTAATTAACAGAAAATACATTCTCAGAGGATGTAATGCTCTAATTCAGAAGTTTTCACAAAAAATGAATGAAAGGAGAAAAAAAAACCTGTTCTGTAGCAAAGTGTTTTAAAACAAAGCCAAAGTGTCAGGTTTAGGTATTTTCACCCTAATAGCTGATCTAAACCTCATTGGCCGCTGAAGTTGTTCACCAACAAAATGAACACTACAATTCTCCTGTCCTCTTTCTCCAGGTCACCTCCAAGGCATGCACAACTCAAAGCCACAATCCAGATTTCCACAAACAGCTGACTGGGAATCCACTTATGATAATCTTATGATAACTTATGATAATCCCCCGGAGCTCTCTGACACTGCAAACATGTTAAAAGCATTGTTTAGATATGGTGAAAACAGCAAATGAACAGGGAAGTTTTTTACATTAAAGAAAAAAAAATCTCCTAAACATTTACCACATATTCAACATTTGCACTTCTTACAGCACAATACGTGCACTACACATAATTTTGTCCATAATTTCCCTCCAAATCAGTCACCATTTCATCTTCTTTCCTACATGGACTGTGAGCTTTTTCAAAGAAACCTCACTACCAGTTTTTGCAAAGCACAGCAAATCACGTGAGTTTAAAATTATTATGTGAGATACATGCAGAAAATCTTGGTTCTGCAGCTCATCACTTTTGAAGCCACATGTCTTGGAGCAGCTGGGACAGATCATGGCCAAATATACCAGAAAAGAAAAAGAAAAAAAAAATGGGACTGTCTTTTCTTAACATATGTTCTGAACAAGTCCAGAAAATTGTAACAACCAACAGGAAGCTGAATTTTAATTGTGTAATAACTTTAAGGTATAATTTTGTCAGAGATAGAACAATTCCAAATCTCCTCACACAGAATCTATTTCAGGCATCATTTTGCATTTGAAGTTGCTCACAATTATTTCTGAACAAACTGTGATGGTCAGTGTGTGCCACAAATAAAAGAACTTGGCACAAAAGGAACTTTGAACCACTCCCTTAGGTCACTGTGAACATATTTATGTATTAATAAAATAAAAAATAAAAAGCAATTCTTTAAGAACCTAGGTAAACAAACACTTCCAAACCAAAAAACCCCAAAGCTATTAATTGCAGTGCCAGTGCAAAGTCACAGCCAGGTGAAGTCACTGACAGCAGCTCAGTTACACAAAGCTCAGTGTTGGCTTTGGGACACCTTATTATGGGAACAAACAATCCATTGGAGAGAGACTAATGGAAGTGGGATCACTTTTCCTCTGAAAGACACCTGGAGTCTTTTTTCTGTCAACTCAAGTTCATGGCTGGACTCAGCTTACAGCTCTGATCAGACCAGCATGTTTAAAACCCACAGTGTGTACGAGCCTCACAGACATTCTCCTGCCAATAGCTAAAAATTACCTTTATTCTAAGTAATTACTATAAAAATAACTTTTAAAAAATTATTTATTATTTTAATCATCATTATTTTAGTTCTTCTAACAATGCTCAATTTATTTGAAATGTAACAGAGTAATAAGGCTCCAACCAATTAAAAAAGAAAATCACAAACACACAAAAAACCGCAACCAACACCCACGGGCCTCTCCAGAAGAACACATTCTCCTTGAAAAATTATCTATTTTTACTCTTCATCTTGGGCTGGAGTGTAAATCCAGGATCATAACGTGTATGAAGTTATCAATTCAATTATACTATGAATCAAAGTTGCTGTTAAGAGTAGTTTGCCCTTCAACATCAAAAAAAAACCTACTCATCCAAACATTTTAAACAGTTTTCTCCTAGTAATATTATTTCACTTAACATTCCATACTGATTAAGTAAAGGCTATTAAAAAAAAAAAAAAAAAAAAAAACACAGAACAAAAAACCTAAACATATTTTCAAATAAATTTCAAATACATTATTCTTCTCCAAGAGCAAGTCAAAAGGCAGACATTTGGGAATAATTTCCAATTTGATTTTAACATCATTCATGCAATAAGTTTAACTGGTTTTCCAGAAACCAACTCAGTGAATTCTCTTCTCTCTCTACTTACTTTCATTCTCTGTAACTCATGTAAGAATGCAGGTTACATTAGTCCTCTTTTCAAAAAATTCATAGAATATTTTTGCTCCATGGTAGAATTCAGACATATATTTATGAAGTAACAAAAAATATTTTCAAAGGCTTTACTTTATTTTACATTAGATTATCTCAAAATAATTTACAATTACCTTAACTTTTTTGCAATTTTATAGTACATTTTACAGCAATCGTTTACCACATTGTAAAAAAACCCTATAACCTTACTGATAAGTAACTACAGCTGAACACAGTCACACTCTAAAACAAGTGGCAGCACAGCTCATTTTACAGTATTTAGAAATGCAGTGCTACTAAACTTCATCCAACAGGGAAGATTTAATGACCTCCAATACACTGTAACTGGAGATGCTCATATTCTCATCCAGCATGCAGATACTATACACTAATACATAATTAAAGAACAGGCAGTTACTGATTTATATTTATGTGAGATCAGCTTTACAAAAAGGAACATACTTCAGGCTCACAGGCAATTAAAACCAGATTAATTTCCTACCACAAACATGAGTTCCAACTTCTAGTGAGAACAGCATGACTTGTAATGTGCTTTTATACCCTTTATTACATTAATACAGCAATCAAAACAAAAACTGTCAATCACTCCTGACAAAAATACTGAGAACAAAAACCTTATAGAACTATGCAGTATAATCTATATAGTATACTCATATTTATATTTGTTTTCATACAATCTATTGATTAGAGAAATAATCTATTGATTACTTGGCCCTTCAGAGCACAAAATCCAAGACCAGGAATTCCCAGCCTCTTGTGGAAACTGCCCAGGTGGTTCAATAGTGGCATAAAAGTCTGAGCAGAATGCAATTATAGCAATAAAATATCTTTAAAATGTTGATGTAAGCCAGTGGGAAAAAACCCAAAACCAACAGGCATGCACAATCTGCCATCTGAACAAGGGTCCCTTTGCTTCCATTTTAAGGTAAAACCATCCTCAATTCCATCAGCTGTGCACTAAAATACAGAATGCCATGCTGGAAATCCCAGAATGCCATGGCATGACGAAATCAAGCAAATTTATGGAGTGGAGGTTTTATTTTTTTTAAAAAACAAGATGTTCAGCTATGAGTTACAGAAAGCATAAACAAGTGGATTAAGAACATATTAAATCACGCTTTGAACTGGAGCTGTTGAGCTAATTGGTTGCATTTCCACATGACAGCAGAGATGCTATCATGAACCAAAAGCTGGGGAGAGGCGCAGAGCAAACTTCACTTTCTGATAACACACTTTGTTTACCAACAAAGCACTGCCTGTGGCAGCTGCTGCACAAGGAGGAGCTGCTTTGGCTCACACCTGTTAGTTCCCAGTGGCTGAAACAAAGATTACATCTACTTACACAGATTAGATATAGGCAGTATTTTAAGCAGCTGGTTCTAACACAGCAGTGCTGGAAAACTCAACAAACGGTCCCAATGATACTGAACACCCTACTGTAAAAAACTGCTCTAAAAATCCCTAGAAACACACACAGAAAATAAGACAGCTTTACCACAAGAAGAGTATAAATGCAGTAAACTTGCTTGCTCCCCTTTGTCTGGTATTCATTGCCTGCAAACAAGTTGTTTTACTCCGTTTTTTTATGATGATGCTTGCATGCCATGATCCTTTATTAGAGACCAAAGGAATCACCATTAGCAAAACTAACTTGCTTTATGGTCTGCACATACACAGAAGGAAGTTCTTTTCAAACAAACCTGTTATCTAACTCAAGATCAAACAAATGAAGATGACAGAGTAGGGAAGACCATGCAGATAACAGTATCAATTCCATGCAATTACAGATAAGCAGTTGCATCCTTCAGCACAAAGCAATTAAATGTGTTTATTTAGCTATCTATCTTGGAATCAACATGCACAGCTAGATGGGTCTGTGAATTTTGTAACTGCTAGTTTTACCCTGTATTTTCATACAAAAGTCAGTTGCACAAGAAGAGAATAATTAAATAATTATAGCTTTAAATCATCTTTTTGACGAGCAGAGCCTGAGCCACCAAGTGTGCTCTAATCCATGTTAGACATTGAACAGCTCAAACAGGACACAGGATTAAGAGTTTACCTTATTGGGACACATTTTTTCCTATTGAACTTCACATAATTTCTTATATTATTAAGCTTATTTTAAGATGGGAGCACTCTTCTGAACACACACCATCCTCAGGCAGGTGGATGCACCACCAGCCTTTACCAACACCACACAAATGAGGGCACACCAGAGGTGCTGCTGACCCAGCTGAATTGCCTTCTACCTCCTTTCCATGAGTGGAACCACTCAAGAATAGTCATGTCTACTCTAAATACCACAGGCATGTCATCACCCTAAAAATCTCTGTATGGAAAGGTTAAATACCTTAATGCAAAACCCAGCACCATTATTGCTTTTCTTGCTTTTCTTTTAATGTCGTTGTTGTTTTTGATAACTTGGCCCTTGTATTCCACTCTCTTGCTTTCAGCATGCATACGTTTTAATTTTAATATAAATTTTAATATACTACTCAAATAGCAAACTAGCAACCTGACTTGCTGAGCAAAAATAATGACATTCCTAAACTGTACAGGAAAATGCTTTACAGAACCATAAAAATCACAGGACTAAGAATATGTTTCCAAGTGTACTTACTGGACTGTCTTGTTAAATTATTTTAACTATGTCATATTCAGTCTTTGAAACTATTCTAAAGTTGGTACCTTAAATTGTTTTATGCCCTAGTAGGTGTTAAAATTTATCTTCTGGATTTTCCAAATGCCAGGTTCTGAGCACTTATTCATGCCCACTCAGAGCCAGGTCAACAAGACAGAATTTTTTATAACCTTTGCTGAAATGAAGTCTTGAGTCTCTAATTATTCTCTCCACCAGCAGATAAAAGACTAACAAATACTTCCAAGACTGGTGCTGCTGATGCCACTTAATGATTTTAATTTTTTTCCTTTCCTGCCTGGAAGAACAAAGTCACCCACTAGAAAATTTGTGCAACATTTGTCAAAGCAATCCATCAACCACAGCAAGGCAAAACCACTGCCTGGGACATGCAATGTGTCCCTGCACACAAGATAACCTCTGAACACTCAAGTCTTCTACTAAGTATGTCATCACCATTAATTTGGTGGTGTTATGAAGACAGCATTGTCCCACACAATTCAAAAAGATTGTTTGTTAATTAGTGTACATAAACACTCCTGAAAAGTTCCTCCACCTAAAGCAAATGACAACCCCCCTACTGGTGCAATTTTCCAGATTTTTGTACTGAGATACAAAAATCCCATTAACAGGTGAGGAAACTTGTTTCTTTATCTTCAGTACTCCAGCTTAAAACAGACCGATTCTGCCAAGCAAATTCTGCCTAATCCAAAGAATTTTGAAGTGCTAAAACCCCAAAAATATATGTGCTAATGGTGTGTGAGAAATGGGATGAGAACAAATTCACCACTTTTAACTCTATAACCAGGATTACATGACTAATGTTACAAAGCAATCAACTTTATCACCAAAACTACTGCTGTAGCTTGTACTACTGTACAAACCACAATACAACAGTTCCCAAATTACTAAATTCAAAACCCAAGCTTCAACTTTCCACCACAGCAATCTTCTCTTAAATCTCCTGCACAGAACAAGAAAACAAATATCTTCCCTTTCAGCTAAACTTATCTGATTTTACCTAGAAACAGAATACTTCCAAGTATAGCTTTATTCTCCTCAGTGACTGTAAGGCAGGTGAATGCTTTGCTTTAAATCTTTACTGCTTTCTTTCAAATTGAAAAAGATGCTTTGAAATATGCTGGATTTTACTCTTCGAGAACTAAGTCTCTAGGACAAATATGATTTTGGTGACCATATTCAAAACATCTAAGCTTCTTCACAACTGATGAGATAGAACAAATACCTACATGACACAGTTAAAGCCATAAAACTACTCAAAACTTTAGTTTTTAAAATGTAGCTAACATGCAAAATCAAAATAATAAAAACTTTGATAGAGAATAAAACTAAATTGGGGAAACATAAAAACCTGTTAGAAAAGGAGCAAAACCAGATAAAACCAAGATAAAGACAACAAATGAAAAATGCAGGAAGAAGGAAATCCTTTAGAAAGGAGGGAGGCTGAAAAAGAACTGCATCAGTAAGGCTCACACTCCTAGGAGAAAGTTGGTATGAGAGAAATCTCCAGTCCAAAAAAACAAAAAATCACATTCAAAGAACAAATTTCAGAGCCTGATCATTTCAGGAGAGAGCAGAACACCTTCCATCACTGCTGCTTTATAGGAAACCAGGCTTAGATGAGGACAAGAAAATAGGAAATGTGGAAAAGAATTCCCTTAGGACACATCTCTCTGGTCCAATAAAACATCCAAAAGCTCCAGCAGTTTTCTGTGGAGGACTATTAAAATTGTTTTTATACAGCTGCAGCAGATGGTATGATTCACTTATCTCAAAATAAAAGAGCTCAGGGAACTTGATGATATTATCAAGCATCAAGTTAGAACAAATAAAAAAGTGCCTTTCATGCAAATATTGAAACCATGAATAATGTGGAGAGAAGTCCAGTACGTACAACTTTGTAGAGAGATGGAACTAGAAAAAACACAGTGCCAGTGATTGTCCCAGCACACGTCACAGTCAAGAGGGCCACAGTGGACAGAGTGTCACCATACAGGCAGTTCCAACAAAGCAACACCAGAAAACTTCAGAAAGCTTCACCTCTTGAGGAGGCCGCAAGAGTCAGTCCATGCAGAGGAACAGCTCACCTCTTCAGGAGGCTGCAGTGTCTGCTTTTTTTGTCCCCCAGCCCAGCCTTTATGCCCTGATGTTGATGCCCTGCCCGTGTGCCCTCTGCTCCCTGTGTGATTGCTCAGCACCCCTGGGCACTCCAGGGCTCCTCACCTTCAATAGCATTCACCTGTCCTGCACAGCTGGAGCCACTGGCGATCAGCCACAGCCCCACTCCCAACCACCACAAACTCTATTCCTACAACTGCATTCTAGTGAGCACACTAGTCATTAGCCAACACTAAACCCATACTGCAATCTATTGAAGCATTAAAATAAATTTAAATAATTAAAATACTTTAAATACTTGCTTTTTATGTACTCAGCCCCACAAACTCAGTGCCCACAAATGACAGTATACAAGTACAACCCCCAGCCTTCCCCCTGCAAGGGAGTCCTTCCATGATTGTTGTCAGGTGAAGGTACCACCAGGTAGAAAATAAAAATTCTCTCCCTTCCCCTTCTTTCAGGCTTCCATCAGCACCTGCAGCAATGGAATTTTCATGTTCCAGGGACTGGACACCTGGCCAGGTGCACTCCTGATGTGAACCAGTGCTGTGGCACTGATGCTCCTGTGACTCAGCAGCGTCCTTACATCTAAAGAGCTTCAGTGAGAAGAAAAACTGTTCAAGAGAAAGAGAATATATCATCAAAGAATCTTCCACCTCCTCCAATTGCTAAAGAGGCCTTTGTTCTCCATCCCATCTTCAGCAGTCATCACATATACAAGTCGTACAGGCCTTTCTTACAGTTCAAAATTGCTGTCTCAGTAGTTTTTAGAAATAAGAAACTCAGTTGCAACCATCCATTCATGTTCTCTCTCCTCTGCTCTCAGTGGGGACAAGCAGGAGTCCTGCACAAAGCCTGCAAGGTTTGTTTTCTCTAATAATGCAAATAGCAAAAAAAAAAAAAAATCAAACCTTGCTGTCCTCCCAATGCTTTAAGGCAGTTTTATTTTCCTTAATGAAACAGACAGCTTCAAGACATGTCCTGTTGTCCCACGTGCCCCATCCAGCCCTTTGCCTCAAGCAGCATGATGGTAAGAAACACACACACAAAGGAACTGAAGAACAGCAGAAAGGAAGGCTCAAATGCTACTGGAAAACACTGCTCATTACCTGGGAATGGTGGGCTCACATGTGGACAAAAAAAAAGCCATTTATTATTATAAACCAGGGCACAACACAAGATGAACATCAGATGTGAAAACTACCAACACTGAAAACGTAATCAGCAAGACAGCACAAAAAACATATTTATTTTTAAGTTTGATTTTTAAAAAGCCTTGAATGATGCTTTAAAGAGTTTAGGAATAGTGAAAAAACCATTAATCGGTACTAATAGGACAGTTCTTAATGAGGAAAACTTTAAAAGGTCCTCAAAGGATTCTAAACATCTGTAAGTGCACAGGCATGGTAAAAAGCATAATTACTGAATATGTGACCTAACAGAGAAAAAATCCAAACTGAGTACTACAAAAATCAGAGAGGATAGTAAAAGATAGTGGCAACAACAGGTCTATTCAACAGAAACATCATACACCACACAAACTTTAACAGCAAAGAACAATTAATCCAAGTTGCTAAAACCAAAATACTTCAGTGGGATGGCAGTCAGTAACACAGAGTTGACAACTGTGCTTTAATTACATTTGAGACTGTTACCAATTAGTTAGTCTGCAGCACTACAGGCTTCATGCTATGACTCAGTGCACTGACTCATTCAGGAAAACTTTCCTACACAACTACCCGGGCACCCACAAGGATGCAAGATCAAAAGGAAAGTACTTACACTGACCTTCTTAGCAAAAGTCTTGTTTTAAATTTAGATGACCAAAAGTAGATAGTGACACAAGTGCTCAAGTAGGCTTTTTGAAAGGGAGACTTTCAGAAGCACTGTTTTAACTCCATTTCAGATCAACATCTCAAAAAATCAAAGTACAAGTAATGCTTTGTACAGTTTGAGGCTGAAGAAGCACATTCTAAATCTGGGTGGTTTTTTTTGGTTTTTTTTAAGCTGCTCAAGTAACATTATTTACTATTAATAAAAATATATACCATCAAAAATCCTGTTTTCTGTCACTTAAAAGAGTCCTGGCTGATTTGATCAGTTGAAGGCTGAAATTTTTTCTGTGTTGGAAGTTGGAAGCTGATGGAAGGGGGTGGCAGAGTGACAAAATGTCTTCAGCCATCTCCTTGTTTTGGGGAAAAAAACCCTTTGGTTAGATTTTTTTAATTTGAACAATTCTACCATTGCACTAAACAGAAATGGGGATTTCAAGTTTGGCAGTGAAAACAACAGGAAGATAATCCCGGGTGAAAGATTCTTCTATTGATATTCACATGGACCTCCAAAAGCTTGTTAAGATTTCCAATAAAACTTCTGTGCCAGGCTACGGATACCAAAGCTGCAAGTGCAGGATCCTGGAAAAGGATGTGCTAATTGTCCTCATCTAATCTAAGAACTTGAGAGTTTTATTTTAGGCCTGGAAGAAATTGGAGAAACAGGTAAGGCTCTTGAGGGTTAAAATCAGCATGAATGTTGCAATTAAGAAATATTTTTAAATTAAAGCATGTTTTCTCCAGAACTACACTAGAACCTACAAATCTCAGTATTTAATATGAGTTTTTAGCAGGTGAAAAAGCTGTAACTCAGAACAGGCACATGTCATCTTCTCACAGCAAAGACAAAGAGAGACAACTTACCTAAGATTGGTACTAGACCAATCAGTTAGCCTACCAAGTTGCACAAGACGTGAAGTGGTAGGTGTAGGAGTAATTAGGCATTATTTTCTCCTGTGTGTTTTCCCTCTTGCAGTTAATTTCTCTCAGCACAGGTGTTTACTGTGTACTTTCACAAGCCAATTAAACTCTGTAACATGGCCCAAAAAAAGAGAAACAGAGAAAAAGCTGCATTTTTTCTGAACATGGGAGTGTGTTCAGCTGATGTGCAGAGGTCAGGGAGGGATAGGAGCTCAGGGAGTGTCAGAATCCAGGACATTCCTCTGGCTGCCCATGGAGACTGGAGACCCTGGCAGGGGGCTCAGAGACCTTGGCACGGAGTGAAAAACACCTGTGCCTTTCATTTTAGCCCATGGAAACAATTACCAACTTTGTGTGAAGAGTTACAAACCACAAGAGTTTAAAGAGAATGATAGTGAATTTGTCACAGGGTGAAAAAGTAGAATTTTGGGTTTTTAGAATGGGGCTTCAAGAGGCAAGATGGAGGAATCTGGGCCTATTCTGTTCTTCTCCTTCTCCTTCTTGGCCTCCATCTTCTGCTGTGATGGTGGCACTTCTGGATTGGTTTAGAGTAGAGGCAGACTGTCTAACATAGGCTATAGGTATTGGAAAATTACTGTAAAAAAAGTACACCTAGTTCTTAGTATAAAAAGTTAACACCACCCCACGGGCAGGGACTGTGCCACAAACCAACCTGCCAGACAGACCTCAGTGGGTCAGAGAAAGAATGTAACAGAAAAGGCAAAATAAACAACCTTGAAAAGCAGAACTGAGGAATCTCAACTTCTTTTTTGGTCATGGGGCTGAGAAAAAAGACTTATTAATACCTTGGGAGCCATTTCAGCAACACAAAACCTGAGAAGGGAGGTGGTGACACAGGAGGAAGTGGTGACACAGTGGGGAGCAGGGACACTGGACCTGTCCCCTTCAGTGGCATCACTCTACTGCCTTCATGCTCAGCTTGGCTCCTCCAGCAAACCCTCAGGAACAATCCATCACCTCCATTCCAGTTTTCTTTCCCAAAGTAACACCGGAAATGGCAACACCCAAGCCAGTAACTGAGAAATGCAGCCAGCTGACAGAGGGACACTGGAACTTTGGCCACACAGCCCCTGTGACACTCAGGAGGTCACCACGCCAAGCAGGTAGGTAATGCTGTTCCGCTTGTTTCTGTAAAACTCGGAAACTCAGGATCTGCTTCCCAGACACGCTGTGACCTCACCAGCTGCAGGTGGACGTCCCTCCCATGTGCTGCAAAGCTCTCCACCAAAATGCTGACCCTCTTGGAAAAACCAGTCCAAGAGGCATTTTTGCTCAGGTACCCAAAGCAGAATTTCAGCATTGCTGCCTCTAAATTCTGCCAAGTGGAAGCAATACTACTGTGCTACTTTATAAGACAGCTGTAAACATAAATTCTGGGTAATGAATTTGAATTAATAATCTATAAAGATAATCTGTGGATGATTCAAAGGTTGTAGGGATATAATTCAAGAGACAAAAGTCTAAATTCAAAGCTGAGTTTGAACAGTAAACAGTATATAAGACATGTACATGAACAAAATATTTAGTTTATTTCCCCATCACTGTCTGGCTGTTTCTACCTGAACAGGCCAGTGGAAGGAGAGTCTCAAAGGACAGAACCACCCTTTTGTCTGGGCTCCTGCACAAAGGCCAGCAGGTTTTATTCCAGATCATTTCCAAGGTCATTTTCTTTTTTTAATAGCGTCCCTAGATTACAGTTTGCTTATAAATTCAATGCCAGCAGAGGTCAGTATTCAATCCTGCTCAACAATTACCCATGTAAAAAATTCTTCATCCAAAAAAGTGAGAAGTCAAACAATATATACAAACAAACAAAATATATACTATGTATGCTCACTCCCAAACTCACAATAGCAGTACTCCGGGTTGTAAATAATGGCATCTATCAAAACAAACTATTCAATCAGATCATGTTTCTAGAGCTGCTCTAAATCCAGAACTACTTCTGTGAAAGCAAAAATACTGATTAGAAGATTTAGCAATTGGAGATCTCCTCCTTCTTAGCAGTTCAGCCCCCAGTGGGAGAAAACAGTTTCCTTGGAGCTTTCTTCCCTTCTGCTCTGTCAGAAGTCACCTCTGCTGAATGAACATGACTCGTGTAAGCTGAAATACCTGCAGCTTCTCAAAGCCATTGAACAAGGACTGCAGACTAAATCTTACAACTCAAAGCCTGCCCACCCCTGACCAAATCATGTGTCTACAAATGTCTATTACATTTCTCCATCCTAAGCACTGTTTCTTTGGTTGGCTCAAGATGTGACTTTAAATGGGTGAGTATTCTGTGTCCTCTCAATTTATCTCAAAATTCTTTATTCTACCTACCACTATGTCCTACCTAATGCATGCACAGATCAACCATGTAGAGAAAAGTTTCTATTTTAATTTTTGCATAACAACTCAAGAATGTGTCCTCAATTCCCATTAAATATACAAGAATTAAATCAGTATACTTGTTTTATATGTCTGACAACAGGCAGGATTTTTGAAATTACATGAAATAAACCAGATTGTTAAAAACCATTGGCATCGTGAGACGATACATAAATTACTTGTGAGAGAGCAACAAAGATTTGTTAGTAGAGAAATGTACTTTTAGAGAAATGCTGGAAGAGTTGTACTGTTTTTCCAAATGATCTAAGAAACTACACACACTCAAAGTCTCAGAAGAAAACATTATTAAAACATACCTTGCTGCTATTCACATGCAAAAAAGAAAAACTATCCCAGAACTAAGAAAATGAGAGGTCAATGAGACCAAGTTATTCTTGCATTTTCAGACTATTTTATTCAAATTTAGTAAAGCAATATTTGGGCTTCAGCATGCTAATAACCTATCTCTTATGAGAATTCAAAATATTTTGCAAATAAGTTCTATAAAGTAAATCAGACATAGCTGTTTTTCAACTGGAGCATTTTGATTTTTAATCACCTGTTCAAAATCAGAAGGGAAAATATTACAAATCCACTGAATCACACACGGTCCACAGACACCTTGCTGTGATATGCTCCCATCCTGAGAAGTTGCAATTTCCATTTGCATTCTGTTACTTCTGTAAGAACTCTAAAAATGAGAGGTGACATTCTGATGTCATCTCAACGTCAATCAGGAACAACACACTGCCATGCTGCAACATAAAATTCCTTAACAACAAAAAGGAGCAAAAAAGGAACTTCTGGAAAATAAAAACACCTGCAGCAAGAAGTGGTTAAGGTTACCCTGTAGAGCAAAGCCCCACTCCAGTTTTCCCAGCAGTAAACTGGAAAATGTTTTAAACCTATCCAAGGTAAACAAGCTTTATACAAATCTGTAGACCCAGAACCAATAAGATGCTGTAGATAACACCACTATGAAAATTATGAGCAGCTACTGACCTACACAGGCATAATTCCCATCCAAAGCTTGCTCAAGTATCCAAGAGCTGAACTTGTCAGTGAAAATATTATAAAGGGATTAAAAGGTATTCTGCAGGATGACATGGCCTGCCAGAAAATAAAGTTGACCGAAAAAGCAAAAATTTATAGTTCTATATTTTTGCTAATGGTAATAAATTACATCAAAAACCCTGTTTTTTTCTAGCACCTACGAAAAGGAAATGATCAAATTAAGTACGTACCAAAGAAGAATTTTGGTTGCAAGCAAAAGATGTCACTATCAGTTCGATACAGTTCATGTCTTTCACCTACATAAAAAGTTATCACTTGTAATTTCAAAAAATAAGGCCTGATAGGTAAAGCATAACTGTATTAATTTTTCTCCACAGTTACTTTTTGACAGACTATGAAATGATAAAAAAGTTGTTTACACACCAAGTCTAACAACTTACATCACAAAGAGAATATAAATGAATAGTTGGCATTTTGGAGGAAAACAGTCTCCTCAGATCACGCATTAAGTACAATATAAAATGATTTTCCAGTATTGGCCTATTCAGCAATTCAGTGTAATGCAAGCATCAGTTCCCATTTTTCCCATTCATTTCATTGGTACATCAATAGAGGATGCTGCTAGATTATATTAGTGTACAGCTGAAATATCTGTACCATCACTAAGTTGGCATACCCAAGAATTTCAGGAACTTCCACCATCAACCATCTCTTCATCATTTCACACAGAGGAGAAAAAAGATTCCTACGAACACATTTTGCAGCACCCATCAATCATACTCACTTAATGCCTCAAAATAATTTCCAATCTATTTTCTTCACAAGGGTTCCATTTTCTGATTACAGCTAAATATGAGACAACACATGAACAAAAGTGAACAGGTTTTGCATGAAAACATAGAAAAAGGCATTTTACCTCAGCTCTGTTTTGCACTCCTTACTTATTTTCTAGAGCCCCTTCCCCCTTGCACAAGAGGTAAGAGAAGCAAACAAAAACCACCACCTGCCTCTGCCACCTGCTTTTAGACAGCACTGGCAGACCTTGCCTCACTATGCATTATTTACTTCACTCATTTTCCTAAGAGTGATGTTGTCTGGAATTAGATTTAATGACGTTATGACTCAAACACACCATTATTAACATTTCCATAGGAAATTAAAATTTCAGTGTCTGAATGACTTCAGCTAATCATCAGACTTAACAAGAAAAAGCGGACTTCCTCTGCCTAACTCAGAAGAAACTTCTTTCCTCAATTATAACCCAGGAGATATTTAAGATGCAATGAAAATTTTACAAAGGTTCAACGAAAAATCTAATTCTTTATCATTAATGGCTAGCCAACCCAAAAAAGCCATGGATGTGGTTTTGGTAAGCCTTGGCTGCCAGGTTCCTACAGCAATCTGACATTAAATAATACCGTTTTGAGTCAGCCTGAAACAATAGTCATTTAATTCAGGGACATTATTAAAACAGAAGAACTTGTCATTTATTACAACACAGTTATTAGAGAAGTATTTTCCCAAGATGCTGAGCATCAGCAAACATCACTGGAATGAAGATAACATGCTTAGAAAGTCTGGGAAAAAGAAAAAATATTTTAAAAATAATCAGATCACATGTGTGCATGAACCTTCAGATACCTGTTTAAACAATAAATTTAGTAGCTTAACCTCTTAATAATCTCTTTACCCAGCTTAAAACTGTGCAAAACTACTCCCAACGGTATAAAACACAAAATAAGAAAACAAAACCTGCAGACACCTCCCATACTCCACCTCTGATCTTCAATTGCTAGTAATATTCTGTGTGATAGAAAAAAAGTCTGCATTTCTGTTTGCAAACTCAAATTCAAATATTTAATAAGAAAGCTCAGCCAAAAGGCTGACTAAAGACACACAGTACTAGATGAGGAGGAAATGAGTAGCTACATATATTAATTATCACCCTTTCTGAGAACACAGGCTCACTCAAGTTAAAATTTAAAGGGCTTAGATTACTTTCTGGTGAATTTTATTAGTTTTCCCCAAGAGGTGCAAAGACTAATGCTGTCACAACAGCCAAGGAGAGCATACACAGCGTCACGGCAAGCTGAGTCACCCCAAAGCACTGAATCTTACTTTATTATAACTCAGCATCTCAAACAGCCTCCTGAAGGGCTGCCATTTGTTATGTGATAGAGCAGGAACAGCAAACGACCCCAGCACCAGCATCAAAGCAGATGTGCACATCTGCAGAGCTGTTTGCAGCAGGCAGCCCCTGCTCCCTTGCTGGTCTCTCTGGGTAGAGCAGCTCCAGGCTGTCCTTCCTCTACTGCCACAGAGAAAGATGCAGAACCAAGTGGGTGAGAGGTCTTCTGCTTGTGGCTGCTGGTAACATTTAGGTGTACCTCCAGAGAGCCAGGATGCAGCTGGGAAGATGAGGAGGTCAGGCAGATGTGCAACAACTGCAATCTGAACATTCTTTCCTCTGCAGCTGTAGCCATCAACTTATTCTTCCTCTCATCCAAGTATTCTAGTTACTTTCTCTCTGAAGACCTAATTCTGGAAGGATAAAAAAAGTAAAATCTGACGGGACTTCTTCAGCATGCCTCATTCACATCTGCCATCATTCAGCTCCAAACCCACGGACATGTTTCATTTCCTGGTACCACAGTCTAATCACTCAGCAGTACCAGCTTCAACATAGAGTGCAGTTATGCAGTGCTCTCAGATAAATCACACATGTTCTCAGTCACCTGTCAATATGGAATTTAAGATGCCTGTACTTTTGGAGGGCCCACTAGAGCAGTCAGTAAAACAAGCAGACAGTTGAAGAGAGTGACCTCCTCTGCCTCCTCAACTGGCAAGCTGTTCATGAGTATCACCTC
This sequence comes from Emberiza elegans, assembly GCA_024865655.1. Lineage (NCBI taxonomy): Eukaryota > Metazoa > Chordata > Aves > Passeriformes > Fringillidae > Emberiza > Emberiza elegans. Next base: position 1,016,167 of record JALJVW010000011.1, read on the forward strand.
CTGTCCTGCTCTCTTCCCAGTCCCCTTCTGTCCTCTCTCATCCTGGGATGGCACTCACACAGATGCAGATACTGTAAAACACACATGACATTTGTTGGCATTACACTGTTCAATAACACTCTTTCTCCCTCAGCACATTTTGTTTTGCCTGCGTGTCACAGCAGAGAGCAATTGGTTCTAAGTCAAGGAACGTAAGCAAATGGGGTCTGCTCTTCCAAATCTGCATGCATACACTACCACTGCAAAACCAGACAATATTAGTATTTAAAATAATAATAAATACCTGCAGCACTATCTTTTGCACATCTTAGTCAAAACTATTTGGAGAAAGTTTTCCATTTTCATGTACTAACTTCAAATGCTAGCTTCACTAAAATAATCCTTCTTGAAGTATGATTTTAGTCAAGTATTTTAAACAGTGCTATCTGATGAGAACCCATTTAACTCATTTCTTAGTAGATACATCCAAAAATAAAGATATTTTGCGTATATACACATTCTATTGCATGGACGTTTTATTACACACTTCCACACACGGCTGTGATCTGAAGCCTGGCTAGTCACTTCTGTAAATTTACAGTATGTGCAGCCAGGACATCAGGCAAGGTAAGAGTGACAGAAAAAATACACAGGAAGTACATGATCGACTGAAACAACTCTCAATGTGCCCCAGTAACACCCAAGTATTACGGGAAAAAAGTGTGTTCTGGAATTCCCAGAGTATTTCCAGAATTACTGTATGTTAATTTAGTGACTCGCAAGTTTCTGTATCTTCATTCCTTTTTTACAACAATCACTATAAAGCACACTGTGCTGCTGACAGCGAAAAATTGGCCAAAAAATTTGCATATGGAAAGATATTTTCAGCCTGCTTCCGATAAAAAAAAGTTGTTTCTACAATAAAGAACATTATGCAATTTGATTGCTTTATGTCACCTTATTCATTTTACAAGTCCAGTGAAAAACAGGCTAAAACAATAAAAACTTTTACTATGTCCACGTGTCTGTAGTGCTTTTCCAAAAAAAGTATTTAATCGTTTACCTGATGATGCAACTAATATTCCCTTCCAAACTTGGTATTTTGGTTGCATTTTACCAAAACACTCATACAACTTGAGAAGTCAGAATTAATTTTTCCAGATCCCTTTTCAATTCCTCTTTACTTTAGGCACCCAGCAGAAAGGTTCGGTTTTGAGCACCTCTAGCATAAACGGCTCATTTCAGTTAGAAATGACTTGCAGATGGTTTGGGAGGTGCTGTGAGAAGAAGCCTGGTCACCAGCACCACTATGTAACTATTTATACACCACAACACTTGGAAAGCTTTGCCACAGAACAGAAGTCCCCTCTGCAGGGTGCTGTACAGAAAAAGGTTATTTCTGCCTTACATTTACACTTGGTACAAGGCAGAAAGGGAATACTGATGTATGGACAAGAATACACAGAAAGTGAGACAACAATTCCAGAAGTGACTCTGCTTTCTCCCACCAGCAGTCTCCCTCAGCTTCCTTCAGGTGTGGTCTATTGCCTGATTAGCTCTGCAGAAAAGGAAGGAAACAACCATGCTCCAGATCAAAACCCAAGAGCAGCAACAGAACCTCCAGGAGGTGCAAAGCTGCATTCAAACCTGAACCCCAGAGCTCCAGCAGAACTTCACTCAAAACAAAACAATGTCTGGCTGTCAGCAGTGTCTTTCACTTCCTTCCTGTTATTTTAGAAGTCCATGCTCACACTCCTTCTGAAAGAGAATAATTTGATGTTTGGATGTATGAAAATAGTAACTATCCTGAAAACAAAGCAGCATGTACCTGAAAGAGTAAAGGAAAGGAAAGCTCATGGCAAAGCTGCATGTTCTCAGGAAATACTTGTCTCTTTCTAGAAACCAACACATGATTTCCAAGAGAAAGAAATAATAACACAGGGACCAACACATGATTTCCAATACAAAGAGGATACCTCCTTCAATGAACGCCAAGTAGCAGCAACAATCTGAATAACATCATGGAGAATCAAAAGGGAAATATCCACAGTAAGTCCTGGCTAACTCAAGATGATGTCAGATGAGATCTCTTTGGGGAAAATTACCTGCCTTCTTTTTTTTTTAATACAAATTAACATCATAAGGTAAAAAAATCATCTACTATTAACGGCCTAAACACTGGAGAAAATAGAAAGGTCTCATTCATTATTTCTCACCTCAAGTTTGACCACCTACTATTTGATTTTCGGATACTAAAAAAAGCCCAGCTTCTAGAACTATGATAAAGCAAAGCATACTAGCAGAGCTCATAGTATCTCCATTATAGTCTCTTCTAGATCATACTCAACCATAGATAAAATCAATCACATAAAACCACAGATGTCATCAGGTTACAGGCTTCCCCATATAATCTGAGTAGGGCATAATATTTGCTTCTCTTCTAGTTGGAGCTTAAAGTTTATATATGGAAGTATTTGTTGGTGCTGGAGCACTATCATTTCCTAGAGCTTTGCAACTGAAAACTTTAAGATTCTCATAAGAACAGTTAAAATTTCAGAATTTCATCCTCTGGCATTGAAGTTCTTTTACTTAACACTATGGCCACAGTATGTGGAAAAGACCCACATCTCTAGTTAAAAGTAACATGAGAATTGCAAAGGAAAACATACGAAAAAGTAGGTTGAAAACTGGGGAAACATGCTTCTGGTTGTCCAAACATTGACTCAAAACAGGTTTGGTTCTTTAAGAGAACAAAGAATTGTCCAGACAACTGCAAAAACATTGGCCAGGTATTTGCAAACAACACCCATGGACTGAGAAGATGAAAATGTAGTGTAATCAATACAGTAAACCTAAAGAGGAAATTACTTATGTGTAGACTGAGTGCAACAGACTTTTCATTGAGCAGTGAGGTGGACTGGTAAAATCTAATTGGCAGTCCTTGCTTCAAAGACAGGACTACTATAGGGATTTTGTGAAACAAGGCAATAAAAGAAGATTCAAAGATAAATGGAAGTATTATTGCTCCAACTCCTGACAAACAGATTCCCCAAGGGAGACAGTCAACAAGAATATTCAGTGGGAGGGCACTAACATCTTTATCTCAGTGGTGACTCACTCTTAAGTAACATTTCCTTTCCTAAGAACCTCTAGAAGTAAAATGAAAATCCCATTCAGTGACCATAACTATAGGGAGAACATCATCTTTCTAATTAGATTTTTTTATATTGGTACCTCCTTTTCTTAAGACACAAGAAGAACTAGAGGCCCAAATCAGCTATTTCATAACAAAGAATATAACTCTATTAAAGCTGAGCAAAGGAAATCTTTATGTGTGAGGAGAGAATAAAGCAGAAAAACTGAATTCAAGATCAGAGCACTGCCTTTCCTGCCCACAAAACAAAGTATTCATAGACTTCCTGTCATGACTATAATCTTAAAAATTAAAATTTATGTGACCTCCCAGTTGACATGCATGTTAGTACAAACTGATTACCACCACTAGGGTTAGTGAGGAACTGGCTTAACTTGTTCAGACTTTCACTGACACCAGCAAAACTCAGCTAGCACATTGCATCCTTCTGCACACTACTTATTTTTTGAGGCTTCAGAAAGTGCTGTGAATACATGCAGAAATAGAAAAACAGAAGTGCTGAACAGTCTGCAACTGCAGTCATGCTGAACAGGCTGGCAGCATTATAAATGCTTGTGTTTGAGGTAAACACACTTGGGCTCTCTTACAGCAGTCAAAAGTGGTTCGCTACCAGTTTAGGAATCTGAAAAATCTGTATACACAGACCTGAAAAAATCCCACCCCAATAATAAGCTGTTTTACAACCATAAACATTTAAATTAGAAAAAGTCTCCAGGGGCAGTAATAGTAACTCTCCACAGTTCCTAACCTTGGATAGTTTTACAAGTTCTGTTGCCAAGTAAGATTTTCTACATCAACAGAGTGTCTAATGGACACTGACTTCATCAGGCTCTTCTTATCAAAGTAAAAAACTTACACCTGGAAAAAATATTTCACACAATGTATCATAGTTTATGTGTTCATTTAATGTGTGAAAATGTGCTCACAGTTCTGATATCAGAATAAAATCTGAACTCCAAGTTCCTCATGTATTTCTCTAATTTAGGTGTCTTCAGTAGTAGAACACATGCAATTAGAGCAATTTGTAGGATAATGTGTATCAATGCTATTTGCATTTTCACTGCTTCTTCAAAGACTTAAAATTGATACACAAGGTAATACAACAAATTTGACTGCAAATTTTTGATCACTGAATCCACCTCAAACTTGCTGTATCACTTTGCCACTGTTGGATCATGATGTTCTCAAATAAAAAGAAAAACATACACACTTGGACCTTTCTACTTCTTTGCCTATTGTTTCAGTCTTTGTAGTAAAACACATCAAAAAGCCTAAACTAGAAGATTCTATGAAGCTAACATAAGCACTAAAATCACAGATCAAAGTATCTGAAATGCGATGTTATTTAAGAATTTACATTATTCAAAAAATCCTTTCAAATTAATACTAAGACCACCCTGACAAAAACCATTTCCCTGGGTATAATTTTTTCTTCAATTTTTTTCAGCTGTAACCATCTACTACCCCAGACACCAAAAGCAAAGCACTCACAGTACCATACCCAAACCAGAAGGTTTGAACCAGGTTCTCCATGCCAACGAGGCTGAACAATTTTTAAAACTTACATACTTACAACCTCTTATCCAAGAGGAAGAGGGCTCTTCAAAAACTGATGAGGTAACCACACATGAAAACTCCCCTCTGAGTCATTAACATAACCTTAAGAACACACAAGTGCAACTCAGAAAGACAAGCACAAAAGCAACAGAAGAGTCAAATATGACAGATTTAATAAACACCACCTACCTGGGGATTCAGGCACAGAGACACCAGAATTTTATGAGTTTTAATACAGAGTTTTAATGTGAACTTCAAAACAATTGAGAACCTTTGAAAGATACAGCTGATTGTTTAAGAGCATCCCTTTATTCCTCTAAACAAAAGTCCACGCTCCACAAATTTTTCTGCTGCACTGTTAATGGATCACAGATATCAATTAATCATTTAACTCACCTGACCAGGCTGAGGGGATAAACAATTAACAACCTCCTCTAGCATCACTGGTACGTGCAATCTTCCAGAATTACTGTTCTCTGTATTTTGAGGCAGCTCTTCAGTTTCACATTTCTGGACAGTTTGTTCCTCTGACTCAGAAAGCTTTTCTGATGAAGAATGGATCCTTCTGGCCAAACCAGCCACTTTTACTGAGTTCAGTTTCAACTTACTCAGAAACAAACATTTGCAAAGTTGGCACAGATTTTGAAGGAACATTTTGGAGTTGATCAGCCTAGAAGAGCAGTAGTTGTTGGGAATTACTTTCAAACAAGTATTTGTTTAAATAACATAGGCGAAATGCTCTAGGCAGAACTATACACATTCCAAGCTGGGCAGCTTTATAGATATGTCACATCAGCAAAATGTTTTCAGAACTTAGAATATTATCTACGAATCAATCATGTTCAAGCAGTAAGCAGATTCTTTTCACCATCAGATTTTACTACGTGCTTGTGTTGAGTTTTCCTTGCCAGAGGCTACCAATACTTTACCTGCATAAGGACATGCTGAGAAAGTTACTCTCCTGATCATTTAGGCTTTAACAGGGCCATAATTCCCCCACCTGAAATCTGAAAGTGCCCATCGCTAACTTTGAGCAGACACACAGATGTGTGTTTTGCAGCAACCCCCAGTGTGCCTACAGAAAACACGTGTATTATCAGGGTGTGCTCTGCTGGCTCTGGCTGGGCTGGAGCTCATTTCCTCCCCAGGGGCTGAGCTGGGGCTGCTTTGGATTTCTGCTGGGCACAGCAGGGAGGAGACACAGCTGGGGCAGTGACCCAAGGGACTGAAGGGAGTCCCCAGAGCAAAGGATACCGTGCTCCAAACAGAAAGGGGCAGAGCTGGATCGGGGTGGTGGCACTGGTATTCCCAAAAATGGTGACCATTAATTATCACCTGAGACGGGCCCTGCTCTCCCGGAGACGGCTGAGCCCACGGGAAGGCTTTCCTTCTTCTGCCCTGCTTGTCCGCACAGCTTCTGACTCAGCTGTTCCACTCTCTCCATGGCACCACCGAGTTTGTGCCTTCTGTCCCTTCCCCTTCCGTCCCGGCCCCTGTGCTGAGAGGTCGAGGAGCGGCTGAGCCCCGGCGGTGCCCCCATCCCTGCCCTGCCCTGCTCTGCCCTGCGGGAACGCGAGGGACTCTGCCCACAGAGAGCCCCCTCCTCCTGCACACCGGACATCTCCTCCTCACCGCGAGCGCAGAGTTTGTGGTTGATTTCATTTTACACAGCGCACGCCCGGGGTGGCAGCCTGAGGGGCACCGCTGCAGGCCGCTCCCTCGGGCCGGTACCGGCGCTGGGACAGCACCAAAGGCGGCGGGGACAGAAACCCCAGCGCGAAGCGCTTTGGATCGAAGGCGGCCGGAGCAGCGCCGCGAGAACAGCCCAGGGGGCTGGAGCCGGACACGAGCAGCCACAAGCGGCCCGATACCCGTCAGCCCCGCGAGCGCCGCCCTCCCCGCCCGGCCGCCCTCCTTCCCTCAGGGCTCCCCTTCCCTTTGTGCCTCCCTTCCCTCCATGCTCCCCCGCGGTCTCCGCCGACGCCCGCACCCCTCAGACCCCGCGCACGCCGTTGCGCGCCTGGCCCGACGCACTCACCGCTGGCGCCGGCGCTCTGATGACGTCACGGCGCACAGCCAATGAGGAGGCGAGGAGCGCGGCCTGCCCGTGTTTGAATTGCGCGGCCGGTGGATGGCGGTTGTGCGGGAGAGGGACCGAGAGACCGAGCCCGGGACGGTGAGGGCACGGCCCAGGGCTGACAGAGAGAGACCGGGAACGGCCGAGGGCACGGCCCGGGGCTGACAGAGAGAGAGAAAACCGGGAACGGCCGAGGGCATGGCCCGGGGCTGACACCGAGAGGGGCCGGGAGAGCCGGGCGGGTCTGGGAGGGGCTCGGCTGAGGGAGGCGAGCCGGCCCCGGAGCGGCAGCGGCGGCGCTGGGAGCCTGGAGAGTGTCCCTGCCAGGGGTGAGCCAAGAGCGCGCTGCTAACACAGCAATGGGCTGCTTATAGGGAATTCCGCTTTGGGGCCGGTTACTGCATCCCCTGCGGGGCGCGTTAACGTAAATCCCGCTTTAACTCTCCTTAAATGTACGCGCGACGTGCCTGACTCAGTCCGGGGAGGGCAACACGGGCTCTTTGTTCCTCTTTGTGCTGAAGGACAAAAAGGCTGCTTGCCTTAGTCCGCAGAAATGCGGCATCTCTTCTGAAAGCTTGGTCTGTATAAAGGAAAGCCTGTCGGCCATTGAGTAGTTTACATTCTGAAATAAACTCGAGAGTTCCCTGGGGCAGTGCTGGTTGGTTCCTTTCTGGAAGCTGTGCTGAGTTCAGGCACCTTTCGGGGCCATTGCAGAGTTGCCAAAGTCTCCTTGGGGCAGCCCTTGACCAGCCATGGGTGGGCCCAGCACAGGGAGGGGCCTGAGCAAATGTGTGAACTGCTTGGAGGAGTGAAAGGCTCCTATTGCAAATAAAAACCTCTCTTGTCTGCTGCAGAAAGGATTCGGCTGCTGGATCTGAAAGCGTGCAGGGAGCTGGGGAGCAGCAGGGATGACTCCTGCCAAGGAAGAAGATGTGTGCAGCCATGTCAAAGTGGTGGTCCGAGTGCGCCCAGAGAGCCAGAAGGAAAAGCAGGGCGGCTTCAGCAGGGTGGTCCGTGTCATCGACCAGCACGTGCTGGTCTTTGATCCTAAGGAGGAGGAGAGTGACCCACAGGCATAGCTTTAACAGGATTGCACCCTTACACATGAAGGCCTGAAAGGACTATCCAATTCCTTTCTCCTAAAAAGCTCCAAAAAGGCAGGTTGTGTAGGAGATAATCTGCATAACATGTAGTTCATTTTAAGGCTATGTAGTTCATTTTAATGCTAAAACTTTTTTATTTACTAGGAAAGAGCCAGTTTTATAGCCGTAATGATAGGGGAAACCGTACTGTCAAAGCAGGAATAACAAATGGGACATTTGATATTTCTTTGCTTTACTATGAGTTCTTTACATTCCCACAGCCTGAAAGTCACAGCCTGGCTTCAAATGTCTTCAAAACTGCAAGAACAATTTTGTGAAAGCCCAGCATATGAACTTGGTGTCTTTCAAGGCCTTTCATATATATATATATATATATATATATATATATATATATCTATATCTCATCCATCCATCTTCCTCTTTTCCTGAGGAAAAAGTCCATTTTTCTATTTATAGAAAAAGATAGAAGCCAGCACTCTAAATTCAGGAATATAAGAGAAGCCATAACACAGAACTAAATAAATGCAGACAGATTTTAAAGTATTTTAAAGTTACAGTGTTTCATCACCTTTTAACTTCTTAATGATAATGATGTAAATCTTTAGAAAATGTAAAAATTGAAGTTGTAATTCTCTTTAACTGCATAGAAATCAGAATCACATAATTTGTTGAAGCTTCCAAACTCTTAGAGTTGCCTTATTTTACAAGAAAAAGTTATGAATTGACCACATGGAAATTGCATTTAATGGAAACAGAGACTGACTCCTAATTGCCTGTTGCAAGCGAGCACTAAAAATTTATTTTTGCATATTGCAATCTAAATACTGTATTTCTATATTACTTTTGATATGATTTATTTGTATATATTATTACATTGTATATTATGGATTGTTATATTTATTATATATTTTTAATTCATTTGTATTATTTATTTTTCTAATAAAATATTAGAAAGTAGGAAGAAGACTATTTTTTTCATACTATTTTAAAAGTATTATACTATCAGTATTTCTGGTTTGTGTTGTCCAAGAATGTTTGCATAATGTTTTAAATAAATACTGAAGCAGAAAAATTGGTTTTATCAAGTGGGCACTTGAAATTGGATTTATTTTTGCATATTGCAATCTAAATACTGTACTTTTTGATATGACTTATTTTTATAATATATTGTTATATCTATAATACATTTTAATTCATTAATTAATATTATTTATTTTTCTAATAAAAATAGCAAGTATGGAAGAAGACTATTTTTTCATGCTATTTTAATAGTATTATACTATCAATATTTCTCATTTGGGTTGTCAAATAATGTTAGCATAATGTTTTAAGTAAACACTGAAGCAAGTAAAATGGTTTTATCCAAGAAACTCCTAGCTCCATTAAATGAACCTAAACTTGAAAGAACATTCTGTTCTCTATAAGTGAACAGTTTTAAGTGCTCAGGAAGCTCCTAGTGATAAAAAGCTTTTATATGATACCAATGAGTTTGAATCCAAACAATGTTGACTTTGATTTTTAGCAGTCCAGATAAATTTTGTTTTCATTATAGAAGTTGAAAGGATGAGGAACAGATTTTGCTTCAAATTTTCTAATATTCCTTTCTATTGTTTCTAGTAGGAAGAGAGAATTCCTACTATATTCTTCCTATTCTACAAGGCAAATACTCTTTCAGAACAGAACAGCTCATATTGGGCAAATCAAATTACTTCTTTTCCCTTTCTCTACTTATGGTCTTTTATTATTATTATTGACTTATGGTCTCATTATTATTATTGACTTATGGTCTCTACTTACGGTGTCTTCTTAGTACTATTGACCTTCTCACAAGCATGGTCCAAACCCTACAGAGGTCCAGGTGCAGTCAAGTGCTTACAGTTTGCACATGGCAGAGAGTGGGAGTGGATTTCACTCCCTTATTTAACTGTTTCTCTGGCTAGGGGCTGGGACATGCTCCTGGAAGTGTTGGATTTCTTATCCTTGCTTTCCTGTTTTCTGCAGTGACACTGTGTGTATGCAAAATGCATGCACAAACTGCAATACACCGTACAGCCCAAGTTGGTTTCCTTCCAGATTTGATGGGATGCAATGGGCATTTTGTCATCTTTGGTCCTTGTGAGGATCCTCATGACTTTGTAAAAAAAGAATAATTTTGTCATGCTGAAAAAACTTCTTAGGAGGTAGAGAATCTCTCACTTAGCAATTTTATTTCTAAAAACTAATAATAATAATAATAATAGAATCCTTGTTTTTGAGGGAAGCATTGAAAGGATTGAAAAAGAGTGTTTCTCAAAGCACGGCAAAGTATTTTTAGAAAATAAGCCCAGAAAGAGAACTGAAAAAAGCACATAGGCAATGGGTTTAGATGCAGGCATCTAAATTCTCATTTCTATCCTAGACAGCTAAGGCCTTTACCAAATTTGCCCTAAGTAGCTGGATGATGTGTGTCAAGTTGGAATTTAACAGGGCTGGGAGTCAGAGCAGAGGAAAACAAATAGAAATTTATCAGGAAGCATCAGGGGCAGGGCAGACTGTGCCAAGAGGTTTCCTGATAAAACAAAAACCTACTGTATTCAGGGCCAAAACATATAAAGCAAGGAAAAGGAGGAGCTCTTTGCAAGCCAAGCATAAAGAGGCACTGCTCCTGAACTTAAGGAGCAGCAGTAGATGGGATAAGAATTGAAATTTCTTTTCCTCTGATAATTTAACAAATATTTGCCATGATCCTTCTCAGAGCAGAAGGGTTTATTGGAAGAACACTGTGCTCAGTGTTTCCTTAAGAATAATTCCTTTTTCCCTATTCTGATGCTATTTTGGCATCATGGAAGGTACAGCTCATGTCCAATCTGTAATTTTTGCTGAAGAGAGTTGTGAATCTTGTGACAAGCAGCAGCAATCAAACTGCCCAAATGAGAGTTTCTACCACTTATTCAACATCCTTAATTACCTACACTAGAGTCTGCAGACAGCCCCACGGCACAGGACTGAAGCTGAAGGTGAGAGATCCTAGGTCTACTCAGGAATTTGACTGCAAACATCATACTATACTATACATACCATACTCCAATCTGCTTTCTATTACATTTTATTGTGCTTTGCCTCTCACCATATGGATTTGGCTGACATCCCAAGGAACACAGAAGGATATTTTTAGGTATCTGGTGAGGTAGCTTCATTGATGATAGGATATTTTGAAATTAAGGTGGTCTCAAAGATTTCTATGATTTGTTATTTTCTGGAATGTATAACATTAAAACAACCTTTACCTGAAATACCTTCATGATCCTCACATTGTTTTTATAATGTTCACTTTATGAAAAAAATTTAACTGTTGTTTTTTATTTTAAGTACATCTAAATTAGCTTATAAAAAAAGGATGACTTACTTGAAATTTTGACTTCTTTAACTGCATATTGCTGTGATGCCACTTGTGAAAGAACCTAAGTTTTGAGAAAACATCTGCAAGCCACACTCCTCATAAAATTGCTGAATTTCACTTGCTGATGCAGAATCCTGACGGAGCAGCACACCAGGAAAATCACATCCCTCCTAGAAAGAACCAGATGCATTTTTAAGCCATTGTGTTAAAGTTTGCAATTCAGTTTACTACCATCCACACTCAACACAGGGTTGACCTTCTGTTCAAGTTTTGCATTCGCCTTGACCATCACATTCCATCTCTTCCTCATGCTCTCTCCTGTTGCTCCATATCACTTTGGTTTTCCTTCCAAAAGCACATCAGCAGTAGATTGAATGTTTTCAGTACCTCAGATGTGATAAAGCTGTAGGAATTTCTGAGTTGAGCCCCTGCTTGGTCACTTCTTGGCAGCTGGGGTTGTGACAGGAGTCAGCAGAGTTCTCCATGAGCAAAAAGTCCAATTCCTTGGGATGACTTTTTCCTGCAGCGTCCCTTGGGAGAAGTTACACTTTTCATTTCCAGCTCTAATAAACACAGCCATGACGTGAGTGTTTGAAGAGAGAGATCCCTGCATTGATGCAGACAGAGCACAGGAAGGGCAAAGAGCTCAGAGACAGGGCTGGCACAGAGTTATTGTGGAATTCACTGTGCAGCCAAGAGATGTGGGGCAAAAAAAAGCCAAATTTATTGAAGTGTGTACATGTGGGGACTCCCAGCTCCAAGACTGGCATATTAGAACAAATTCTACACACACAATGGGGAATAAAAGCCCCAAGGTAGTGATTTCTGCCTCTTAATTTTTCGTGTATTATGTGTTTTTTCCCCTTTGGTTGAAGGGGTTTTTTTATTTACTGCATATATGCTGAAATATATGTGTACTATCTAATGTGCTGTTTCTCTCAAAACAGTAATTTAAGATGAATCTCATTAAAGCCCTTCTTCCTGAGCAGATAAACAAAGTGCTAATGTATTTTTAATGAGGTAAGGTGATTTCTTGCTGTGAAAATGGGCCTAGACCTGTAAAAACACCATTTTCTTTCCACCCAATGAGGATAATGATGAGTTTTTATCAATGCATCATTGTCCTATTTGCTGCTAAGACTGGCCTAGTGAGCTACATACAAGAACTAGGGACTCCTCTGCCAATAAAAAATTCATTATTGCCATTCTGAAATTGAATTGTTTCATTGTTTGAATGAAAATAAGCCCAGAAAGAGAACTGAAAAAAAGCACATAGGCAATGGGTTTAGATGCAGGCATCTAAATTCTCATTTCTATACTAGACAGCTAAGGCCTTTACCAAATTTGCCCTAAGTACCTGGATGATGTGTGTCAAGTTGGAATTTAACAGGGCTGGGAGTCAGAGCAGAGGAAAACAAATAGAAATTTATCAGGAAGCATCAGGGGCAGGGCAGACTGTGCCAAGAGGTTTCCTGATAAAACAAAAACCTACTGTATTCAGGGCCAAAACATATAAAGCAAGGAAAAGGAGGAGCTCTTTGCAAGCCAAGCATAAAGAGGCACTGCTCCTGAACTTAAGGAGCAGCAGTAGATGGGATAAGAATTGAAATTTCTTTTCCTCTGATAATTTAACAAATATTTGCCATGATCCTTCTCAGAGCAGAAGGGTTTATTGGAAGAACACTGTGCTCAGTGTTTCTTAAGAATAATTCCTTTTTTCCCTATTCTGATGCTATTTTGGCATCATGGAAGGTACAGCTCATGTCCAATCTGTAATTTTTGCTGAAGAGAGTTGTGAATCTTGTGACAAGCAGCAGCAATCAAACTGCCCAAATGAGAGTTTCTACCACTTATTCAACATCCTTAATTACCTACACTAGAGTCTGCAGACAGCCCCACGGCACAGGACTGAAGCTGAAGGTGAGAGATCCTAGGTCTACTCAGGAATTTGACTGCAAACATCATACTATACTATACATACCATACTCCAATCTGCTTTCTATTACATTTTATTGTGCTTTGCCTCTCACCATATGGATTTGGCTGACATCCCAAGGAACACAGAAGGATATTTTTAGGTATCTGGTGAGGTAGCTTCATTGATGATAGGATATTTTGAAATTAAGGTGGTCTCAAAGATTTCTATGATTTGTTATTTTTCTGGAATGTATAACATTAAAACAACCTTTACCTGAAATACCTTCATGATCCTCACATTGTTTTTATAATGTTCACTTTATGAAAAAAATTTAACTGTTGTTTTTTATTTTAAGTACATCTAAATTAGCTTATAAAAAAAGGATGACTTACTTGAAATTTTGACTTCTTTAACTGCATATTGCTGTGATGCCACTTGTGAAAGAACCTAAGTTTTGAGAAAACATCTGCAAGCCACACTCCTCATAAAATTGCTGAATTTCACTTGCTGATGCAGAATCCTGACGGAGCAGCACACCAGGAAAATCACATCCCTCCTAGAAAGAACCAGATGCATTTTTAAGCCATTGTGTTAAAGTTTGCAATTCAGTTTACTACCATCCACACTCAACACAGGGTTGACCTTCTGTTCAAGTTTTGCATTCGCCTTGACCATCACATTCCATCTCTTCCTCATGCTCTCTCCTGTTGCTCCATATCACTTTGGTTTTCCTTCCAAAAGCACATCAGCAGTAGATTGAATGTTTTCAGTACCTCAGATGTGATAAAGCTGTAGGAATTTCTGAGTTGAGCCCCTGCTTGGTCACTTCTTGGCAGCTGGGGTTGTGACAGGAGTCAGCAGAGTTCTCCATGAGCAAAAAGTCCAATTCCTTGGGATGACTTTTTCCTGCAGCGTCCCTTGGGAGAAGTTACACTTTTCATTTCCAGCTCTAATAAACACAGCCATGACGTGAGTGTTTGAAGAGAGAGATCCCTGCATTGATGCAGACAGAGCACAGGAAGGGCAAAGAGCTCAGAGACAGGGCTGGCACAGAGTTATTGTGGAATTCACTGTGCAGCCAAGAGATGTGGGGCAAAAAAAGCCAAATTTATTGAAGTGTGTACATGTGGGGAGACTCCCAGCTCCAAGACTGGCATATTAGAACAAATTCTACACACACAATGGGGAATAAAAGCCCCAAGGTAGTGATTTCTGCCTCTTAATTTTTCGTGTATTATGTGTTTTTTCCCCTTTGGTTGAAGGGGTTTTTTTATTTACTGCATATATGCTGAAATATATGTGTACTATCTAATGTGCTGTTTCTCTCAAAACAGTAATTTAAGATGAATCTCATTAAAGCCCTTCTTCCTGAGCAGATAAACAAAGTGCTAATGTATTTTTAATGAGGTAAGGTGATTTCTTGCTGTGAAAATGGGCCTAGACCTGTAAAAACACCATTTTCTTTCCACCCAATGAGGATAATGATGAGTTTTTATCAATGCATCATTGTCCTATTTGCTGCTAAGACTGGCCTAGTGAGCTACATACAAGAACTAGGGACTCCTCTGCCAATAAAAAATTCATTATTGCCATTCTGAAATTGAATTGTTTCATTGTTTGAATTGCTATGAAGCCATTATCATAAATTTCCACAATCTTGTTTGAATTACAGATTACAATTTGGTCATGTTTGTTTGTTTTTTTTTTTTAATTTAGGTTTCCCAGCTATTGTTGCTGATCCCATTCAAAGTGATGCCCACCAAAAGTGGGGGGGGGGGCATTTATTTTTGGGGAGTTTTCTGTGCTCTGAATAATTTCTTGTGGTTGGAACAACATTTGACTCTTTCTTTCTAAAAAAAAAAGAAACCATTTTGTAATGTTGAAGAAGCTTCTTAGGAAATATAGCATCTCTCACTTAGTAATTTTATTTCTAAAAGGTAATAATAAGATAATAATAATAATAATAACTTTAAACATCCTTGTTTTTGAGGGAATCCTCGTTTTTTTGTTCCCCCTTGAGGGAAGCATGGAAAGGATTGAAAAAAAGCATGCAGAGTGTTTCTCAAAGTACAGCATCACAGTATTTTTAGAAAATAAACCCAAAAAGAAAAGTGAAAAAACTATGTGAAATGCCACTCCTGAAATACAGAAATTTCCCCACAACTGACTAGAACCCAAACAAAGTCAGGAAGTAGATTTTACCCTTTATCCAAAACCTTCAGAACCTCTTTGGTACCATTTAACACAGAGCACTCGGGGTACTGTGGGAAATTTCTGTTATCTTTGTATATTTGACACTTCAGATTGTATTAAAATAGGACAAGGGAAAAACATGCATGATTTTGTGTATTTTTATATTATGCTGAGGTATTTCAAGTTTTATTCCCTGAATTAATTAAATTACTTTCTGACATTTGTGTATTATTATTACAATAACGTTTTGGGTTTGGCTTTTGTTTTTTACATTTTAGTCATGGCAACAGGTATGACAGACCTGTTGCAAATTTGTCTGTGGGGACTATACTGTTTTTACACTCAATAAATTCCATGTGTTCCTATAAATAATAAATAATATAATAATAAATTCCATTTTCTTCTTATTGCCTCCCTAATTTTTAATTTATGATAATCATTGGATTCTTGCTATACCTAAATCTAGCAAAGCTCTGAAGTATAGAGCTGTCTAATTTTATAGAAGGCATTGGAGAAGTTCAGATTTAAGTAAAATCTCTGCTTTTGGGTACAGCCATAATGTAAGGAGAAACCTCTGAGGAAAAGATATCCCTTTACCAAGAGGCATTTAAATTAATATCTAAATGGTTAATGTGTGTTGCCTACAAAAAAAATAGATCTGAGACAATGTTGGAAAGTATTTAACTTTCATTTCCTATTTGTAGAAAAACTGCATCCATAAAATAATTCTTGACTCCAAATTGAACCTCAACAAGTGGCAAGAGTAATTTGTGAATTATTGGCACTTAGGTTTTTTCCCACTTGGGACTTTTTGTGGAAACATAGATATTTTTAGAAATATCTGAGGCCAAATTATTACTTGGTTGGTAATTACAAATACTGATCTAAGTGTGCAGATTCTAGACAAAGACAAGGGAACTTTTTCAGGAGCATTTAATTTCAATGAATGGAGATTAGTTTTGAAGAAAATTGAGCAGTGCCATCTTTTGTTGGAAGAGAATAACTGCAACACTCAAGTGACAATATTTGGATCAGTTTTGGGTTGTGCACACAAATCTCTGTTTTGTTTAGCACTAATAGGACAGAGATTTTTTTTCTTACTGAACACAAGAAAGAACATTTGCTGCACTTGGTGAATTTTTGCTGATAAGAATTTAAGAACAAACACTGCTATAAATAAAATAATACTAGACAGGTATCCTATAAATGAAAACATCCAGGTCAAATCCATAAGAATTGGTTGTGTCTTTTCTAGAATAGAGACAATGCATTCAAGTTTGCTGCAGCTGACATTTCTAAGAAATGGAAATAAAATAAAAACACTTAACTGTAACATTTTCTGCTGCTGAATCACACTTTTCTGAGAAGAGAGATCAAGTCAAAGGTGCTCAGAAGGTCTTGGCTTGCTGTTGTGCAGCTCAGGGAGGAAAGAGTAAATGAAAAACAGCAGGTGAAGAACACAAAAACACGGAAAATATTTCATCTCTGGTAAACCCACTGTGTGTGATGGGGACTGGTGCTTTATGAGCAAAGCAGTTTTTAAAAAGTAGCTCAGTGAAATTTCTTAGTGCCTTTCAAAACTGGGAGTTCTGTTTTTTTATCAATACTATCAGTTCTTCATTTCCTTAAGTCTAAAGACACGTCAGATCCATACCTATTATTTTTTATCTATTTTCCAGAATTTTTACTTTCTTAAAATACTCCTGGGAGTTCTTTCTGTAACTTTTGTAGCTGGTCAAACCAGGACTCCTAAATCTGGATTTGACTGTCAGTCTCTTGCTGGAGATAAGCAGTAGATTACCTACAGGCCTCTGCTGTTGGATTTCAGTACCTCAGCAGAAGAAGAATAGAAGAAGAGGAAGACTTCAAAAAGAAGAGTAAAAGAAGAATACTCTTCAAAAAGAAGAACTGAAGAAGAATACTCTTCAAAAAGAAGAACTGAAGAAGAATACTCTTCAAAATCAAGAGTAGAACAAGAATATTCTTCAAAAAGAAAAACTGAAGAAGAATATTCTTCAAAAAGAAGAGCAGAAGAAGAATGTTCTTCAAAAAGAACAAAAGAATATTCTTCAAAAAGAAGAACAGAAGAATATTCTTGAAAAAGAGCAACAGAGGAAGCATAGTCTTCAAAAAGAAGACCAGAATAACAATATTCTTCAAAAAGAAGAATAGAAGAATATTCTTGAAAAAGAAGAGTAGGAGAAGAACATTCTTGAAAAAGAAGAGTAGGAGAAGAACATCTTTTTCGAAAAGAAGAATAGAAGAACAATGTTTTTCAAACAGAAGAATAGAAGAAGAATGTTCTTCAAAAAGAAGAATAGAAGAAACGTGCATATTTACACCATATATTAAATGGATTTATAGTACATACCCTGCACCACAGCAGTCCTTCCTTCCCATCATGGAGGAAATTCCCACATGGAAGTGCAAGATGATGGAAAATGCTGGTGGGAGAGGGAAAGAAGTGCCAGAATAGGGGAGAGCCCTCCTTAATAAAACCCTCCTCCTAGGCTTAAACCATCCTTTCACATGAACATCCAGTATTCCAATAAACACAGTTATTCCAATATAGGAATTATTCCAATACATCCAGTGATTTTTCCTGAGCTGGGAGAACGGCCACCAGCCACCACAAACTGCAGCAGGAAGCACAAGACTTGGATCATCCTCTGCATCTGTGGCTGTAAAAACGCCTGGATATTCTCCATCCAGATGCTACCTGAGCTTGAGCACTGAACATATCTGAAGTGACAGCCACAATAATCCTGCTCTACCCAAGCCCCAGATCATCTAATTTGTTAGATTTTGTTTTTCCCCCTGGGAATATCCAAATCTTGACTAGAAATGTGTCACTTCTTTACAAACAAAATGGTTTCACAAACCACTATCAATACTTTAATATAAAATGTATTTTCCCTTGGTGTCTCTAAATTTACTTTCTAACTTACAGTTCTTGACAAACATCGTTGAGACTGATTTATTTAGTTCTTTAGAAGTGGTTCATTTCCTTTAAAAATGATAGGATCAAACCATTCTTTTTGCTTTATTTATGTTTACACACATAAATATATGTGCATATGTACACAATATATATACACACAGATATGTATATATATGCATATAGATTTAATATTTAATACCTATATTTTATACATATATGTATTATATGTATTATGTAATACATATATGTATTACATAATATAATGTAATATGTATTATATATATTATATTTATACATATATATGTATTACATATGTATTTAATTATGCATCATTATAAGGAAAATAATTCATCATTTATAAGATCAATAACAAATATTATAAGACCTTCATTTTTTTTATCTGTCAAGGCCCCAGATTTAGTTATATCCCAGTAGCTTGTATGAAGCAGCTTTGGAAAATGTATTATTTGCCATAGGTCATCTAATTAAAAAAAAACTTGTAAAAAAGTTATATATCAGAGATATAACATTTAGATAAGACCTAGACATATTATTCTTGCTTATTACAAAATCCAAAACAAGATTTGCAGAATAAATCTCTCCCTCTAATTCATTTTGATAAGAAATAATTCGATCCAATGTGTTAATAAATAATTAATACATTAATATGTTCAATCAATGAAATGATAGTACAGATTTTATTCTTGGTTTTCCTGGTAGGTTTGCTGATGACTGTTTCACAATTTCAAAAAATCAACTGTAAAAGATTTCATCTGGTTGTAGGAGTAACAACTGTACTCAAACAGCAAAATGTTAATGAGCCCACCCATATCAGTTTGTCTCTTCTGTGGACACAACTTGATCACAAGTTTTCACATGGAAATTATTCAGTTTCATTCCATGTCCTTAGTTCCTAGGATAGGTGGGCACTGAATTTGGAAAGATCTGAGTGCCGCTGATTTAAATCTTATCTAAATAACATATCTTAGAGGTTTGGCCACATCAGTGCTTTCACCAATATTGGTACAAACACACATCAACAGAATGCCCTAATTGTTTTTTTATACCAAAATAAACTTATTGGAGGTAGAGTTTGATACATTCAGACTCTCCAAGCAATTTCTGTATTACATAGGGTGGTGATGTTGGTGGTCTTTACCCTAAGGACATAAACACATTTGAGTGATATAGGAAAAGTATTTTTGTCCGCATCAATGGTCAACTAAAAACAAAACAAGCAAGCTAGATGAAAACAACATCAACAAAAAAGAAGTTTGTGCATGGAATGTCCCTTTGTAGATCAGGAAGAGTTATTTTCCTCTTCTATAAAAGAATAGAAGTTCCAGGGGGAGAAAAGAAAAGAAAAAAGAACATGGTAAAAGCAAGGACTGCCCAAAAGTCCTGCACAGTTTTGGGGTTACCGTGAGAATGGTGATGCCTTTCCTGCTGCAGTGAGTGACAGGGGGCATTGCTGGCTCTCAGATCAGTTTTTCATGCAACAAAATTTACATTACAGTTCCCAGCTGTAGTTTGTTAAAGGTTCCCAGAGTAAAATCTTCGACTGAGGGAATGTTCTGGGCATTTTTTTCTTTTTTTAAGAAGTAAAACCTCATGGTTTTTGATACTGAATGAAATGAGCTGTTCCTGCACAATACAAAACCCTCCTTATAAGATCAGATAATGAAAAAGCAGTAAAATCAACCAAAAAAAAAAAAAAAAGACAGCACAAATCTCTTTTTCAACAACTCTAACGCATTTCCTTTCAAGACTGGAATTTTCAAGCTAACCCTCCATGTACACTGTTTAGAGAGGCCAAGCATATCCTACAGTGCTTCCAGAGCATTCATGGTCTTGCTCTGCCCTCGCTAAGTTCCTTTTCCCAAGTAATTAGGTGGTACCTACTTACATGCAGCAGACCAACCTCTGTCTCACACATCTATGCCTCATTTCCTCATTTACTGCTCTTTGCAGCCTTGTTATTTATTTTCTTTAATATTACACTTCCAGCTCTATAGCCAGATGAGTCACACTCATTGCCATCCACAGCAGCACTCTCCAAGGCCTGTGGAACAATAAAGTCATTTATAAAAGCTTCTCCAACAAAGTTACATACAGGGAATCTAACCTTTACTTTAGTGGCACTTGAATTATGATGAAGCTCCATTCAGAAAAGATTATTCATAATAAGAAATAGAAGAACATAATGTATGTTATACTCTTAAAAAAAATTAAAAAGAAATGAGCCCACAACACCACAACATAATGGTGTGAGATGCAGAAGCTTACAATCACAAACTCTTCTTCATTCAAAACCAGAAAAAAATAAAGCAGACTGAAAATTTCAGAGCATTTTCCTTCCTTGCCATAGAAAAGGGGAGATGTAATTCTTAGAAATTTCTTCACAAAATACAGAATGACTGATTTATTTCATTACAGCAGGAGAGCATCTTAAAATGTTGCCTCTCTGTATGCTGTTCCCTGTTCAGGTCCCATTATTCCACCTACATTTATTGCATTTTGCAATTAGAATTTGGGATAAGAAAGTAATTGCAACCTTCCTGAAACTGCCATCAACAGAGACAAAAAACCGTGTGTAGGATAAGAAAGAGGGCTTCTCTCCAACGTTGTTTCTAACACACAAAAAGGTTTCTAGCCAAGAATGAAGAGATGCAGAACTCCAATAATGAACAATATATAAATATAAAGAAGAATATATTTACCTGTCAGAAAGGGGAACTCCTGTGCTTTTTCCATGAAGGAAAGTAGCATTGTTTCAATATAGAAACATGATTTGTGAAGGCACTGTACATTCCTTTTTCTGTCTCCATTTTAGCCACAAGATTCAGCACATTGATAATGAAAGGAATAAAGGAGATGGAGTAATTGTAATTTATTTATATTCATTTATATTGATTTATATTCATATTAATTGTGGCCTGGCATGTTTACCTGTCCCAGTCTACAAAGCATAAGATGACCTGTCCTGGTTAAATTTGTTTATGTGAGAATGCCACAAATGCTCAACTGCATTCCCATGTTAAGGAAGGAATCTCTTATTACAGGTGAGCATTTCCCTAAAATTCCCCCAAAAAAATCCCTTTTTTTTGGCCAAAATATCCCAACTTTTGTCCCAACAATTCCCAATTTTTTCCCCAAAAATTCCCTTTAGCTTTTTTTGCCAAAAATTCCTGAAAAATTCCTAGCAGTTCCAATTGCTAGGAAAATAAAAATTACTGAACAACAAAATAAAAATCAACAATTCAGAATTCAGTCTAATGTTGTGTAGCTCATGAATTCTAACAACTTGGATTTAAAGTGACAAATAAAAACCTGAACAGATGAGCACTGCAGAAATGGAAAAATACTGGGTTTTGGTTTAATTTTTTGTTAAAAACCAACCAACCAAATATATAAAATTTCCTTTATGCAGCATAAAAGGGGGCAGTGAAATTCAGGAACTAGACTGCTACACTCCTAATCTGAAGTTTACAACACACATAAAATGAGAGTATTTTGTCAGAGCAAAAAGATGACTAGTTAAGCAACACAAAACCACTAAGAATTACAAACTGCAGTTTTATCCATGGGAAGAACATCCTGTTCACATTCAAGAAATATTTGTCTTCTTCAAAATTAAACTGGTATTACATACAAATTTAAATAGCATAAATGCTCACTAGCTTAAAAAGAACCCAAACACAACAAAACATTAAAAGTTTCATTTTAGTACCAATGCAATGCTATCATAAATCAGAGCTCATTTCATGCTTTCAGAGGATGATGAAGAGGAACACATAATTGATACCACCTTAAAAATCTACTTATCTTCTAAATTGTGCCATGAGAATCCTATAATAAAGTTACATTAATATTTGTTTTCATACCTGCAGATTTCTGGAGACCATGGCATGTTACAGACCTGTGTAAATTTCACATGCACAATTTCCGTCTTCCTGTATGGAAAATGTTAAATTTCTGTAGTAATCTAAAAGGAAGGTAATCGTCTTTGGCTGTGCATTGGCATTGTTAACAAAGTCCTTCACAACAGTAGTGCACATTCTGTAATTTTCCCCAGAGTTGCAAACTCTATGAAATGCTCATCATTCAGGCAGCACTCTGGGGAAGGATGTTGTGAGGCTGTGAATGTTGGGGACATTCCCAGGGAGATCCTCCTGGGGGGAGCTCAGCCAGTGGCAGCTGCAAACTCTGGGGATGCCTTGGGAAGGCTGGGCTACAGCAGAGGCTGGACAGAGGTAAAGAACAAAGCAGGGATTGATTCAAAGCATCTCCTCCATGGATCCACCTTGGGCAGCACAAGAGCCCAGCCAGGGCTGCACCCAAGATGAACCAAAATGGCCCCAAAATGCACGAGCGCTCCCGGGGTCTCGCCCTTGGATCAGTTCTGCTCCATTTGCACCTTGCAGTTCATTGTCCCATTCCAGCTTTAGCCCCTGCAGTCCCACCCTGCTTGTTTTTCTCTCTCCAGCCCACGGTGTTTGTGCTCTGGGGCTGAGATTTGGATCATTTGTCCTTGGTGCCCAGCTGGAGCAGGAATTGTTTTGTCTCCCTGCTCTGTGCACAGAGCTCACCATCCCTGAATGGGAAGCCCAGACCCACACACTAAAGCAGCATGGAATGTGAAAAATAGAAAAACCAAAACCTGAGGCATCAGTGGAACAGTGGTGTTGCCACCTGGCTGAGGTGATGTTTCCAAAGACATTGCCCTGTGTTGCTTTGCCAGCTTTGAAGAGAAGCAGCTCTTGAGATTGGCAACTAAAACCAGGGTTGCAAAAACCCCATAGGTGAAACTGATAGTACCCCACTCAATGATTTAAAAATGGATCTGGATCCAAGGCTTATTTGCTCTTTTGCATCCAAGATAGTCCTATATTAAATATTGGTTATTCAAAAATCGAACACCAACCTGTTTACTGGAGAAGCACCAATAAAGAGCTTTAGCTCAGCACTTGGATGGTAATTCTGCAGTCTCTTTAAGTTAAAGATATGCACTCAGCTCTTTCACATTCTTTGAGGAGCCTGCACTGCTGTAACTGCGCTCTGTGTTTGGAAATCTAACCATGTGATAGGACTCATGGCAACTTCAGTAATTGAACCCTTATCAGAAGCAGGAGAGAGCACAAGGTGGCAAGAAAAAAACCTAAATAAACCTGAATTCAACATAAATAATTTACTTCTTTCTTCAAATATTACCACCCTTCAGGGAAGCTTTCTTCGTATCGATGGTGCTTCTTTCAGTTCAGGCTTTGTGCTGTCTCATATTTCTGATGGTTTGGCTAATTTGTGTCAATATTGAACTTAGTTAAACAAAGAAAGAAAAAAATTGTGCAATAACATTTTCAAAATTCTCATGTTTGAAACAAGCATTAAGAATATTAAGAATATGAGCATTTCATAGAAAGAAACTTGAGGACACGTGCAGTGGTCACAGAATTGGTGAAGACAAAGAGTTGGTTTTTTGTAACAAGTATACTAAGGAACTGTTCTTTAGGACTTGATATAAACCTGGTTTTCCCAAAATAGTGTATGGTTACACTTTCAAAATCCCTCGTCCTGTATCTCCTTCTGCTTCAGGTGGTGTTCCAGTGAGTTTAATGAATGATACATGAAGGGTTGTTAGGAAGTTGTGCTGTAGGGAAAGACTTTTCTGAGTCATCAGCAGTGCTCATCTGTAGACTCATTAATTTGATTAAAATCACAGCTTGTTACAAGCTGCCTGGTTATGCAATTTTAAAGTGTTCCATAGTCTGAGATCTCATTAAATGAACTTTCATTTGTTAGCATGACTTTTTCATTTAAACTGCCTCATTATTATATCGTTTGCATCATCACATGTGCCATGGGTCATGCATGTGTAACTCCTGCACCTTGGTAAAATAATTCTTCTCAAGCCTACAAGGAATTTAATTCAGTTTGCAGCTCTTTGGCAGGGTTTGGAATTATCAATCATTCAACACATACAAATATTACATAGCTTTGGTGCTGAGCCCAAGTCATAGTTTCGAAAAACTCAATTCTATTAAAAAAAAAAACCAACAAAAAAATCAAAACAAAAAATTCTTCTCTCCCTAAAAAATTAAAAAAAATATTTAAAAATAATAAACTAACTAAAATTTCTACATTTTATTTCTTTACATATCAATAAATATCATTTTAGAAATTCTAAAAAATTTACTTGAATTCTTACTACTTTTTATTTTAATCGTCATTATCATTATTAATAATTTGATGTATATTTTAATAATTAAACAATTACTGATTTATTTATTAAAAAGTTTTATTTATACTTTTAAAATTTTAAGCCTACTTTACCTTTCTCCTAATCCTATCTCACAAAAAATAAATACACTAGTAATTGACTAACATCAAACCCACCACACTCATTGATACATTAACCAAAAAATATCAAAACTAATAAAATCTCAAATTAACAAAGCAAAACCACTACAGCCCATCTCTGCATCCAGTTTGAAAAGTAAGTATCTAACCCAGAGGTACTGCTGATAAAAAAGCTTGTAACAGAATTTAAACAATAATTTGAAACAAATTTCTTTTCTCTTTTTCAACAAGTAAATACAAATAGGAGGCAGGCAAAAAAACCCCAATCTGAACAATTAGTTCAATAACTGCTTTCCTGAATGTACTTCTTTTCCTGGTGGCCAAAGTTATTAAGGTCACAGTGATAAGATTATTCTTTCTATGAATTACTCAGTATTACAAACCACAAGGCAATCAGCAATAAATAAAATATTACTCTGAATCATCTCAAGAGATGCCAAGTCAGTAGGTAGCAGATAGGCCATTGCAGCTAAAAAAAACCCCAAAAACATGAGCAAAGCCAACTCAGTTCCAAGTTCCAGCTTGTATTATTCTTATACCAACTATGAGCACCATTTTTAGAAGGAATATGTAATGGTTTGAGTCATATCCAATCCACACTCTCTGGTGGCTGCAGGAAGTTGCTCTGTGTCATCAAAGATGCAGCAAACACCCTGGAATGTGACTGTGTGTGAGCAGAGAGCTGTAATGGAACATTTCCTTCCAGACCTGGTGTTTGGGGAGCCCTTGCTGCCAGGCCTGAGTCTGACATGTCATTACCTGGCTCTCTCCTGCTGGACTCCAGTTCTGCAGGGAACAGCTCAGAACTCCGAGTTCACTGGGGATATCATGATTGCTAATCAGGAGAGGTGAGTGACAGACAAATTCCCAGCACCAGGGTGGGCTCCAGACCCTTCTTACCTGAGTTTCGTGTAGCTCTCTCTCATAGACCCAGCAAATGCTCTTTTAAAGCTTGACATTTTTCCCAGGCACTGCAAAGTTGTATCCTGAAGGTAAAACAGAAAAAGAATTATTTGCTTGCTGCATGGATCTTTCAAACAAATTCTGAAAATTTAGAGACGCAAGCATTCCCTGAGTGTTGAAAGGAACGTATAAAGTTTAAAAATCCCATATTAACCAAGTTTCAATGGAAAGCACCTATTGCTGGTAAGGTTTTATTCTGAACATGGAGCTTAGCTCAGTGGATTCATCTGAAATATGCCACATGGGACTTAAGCAAAGGGAAATCACTTTTCTGGGAAGTGACTATTACACCAGCTAAGAAATTATCAGAGCTGTAAGCAAAAGGGTTTACTTGGCTTATTTTTTGTGAAATGTGATGAAGTCCTGTTTTAAAACCTGGGCCATCCATCCCCCATCAAGGTAATCAGCTCTCAGCAACGAACACCACATGGAGGAGCCAGTGAATGCATCTTTCTGGAGCTGAGGCATTTTACATTTTCTATCACACACCCACATTCTTCTACCTGAGCACTGCTCAACTTACACCAAGAACAAGAGAAAGATCTATCAAATAACACGTGAGAAATTTGGCAAATACCCCACCAAGGCAAAAACCTTACTGAGATGCAGCTGAAAAAGGAAGTACAGTCATAGGGCAACAGAAATGTCTAAATCATGGAGCTGAAAGTCATTTTGAACCAAAGATGACACAGGAATTAACCAGTGAGATTTAACAGAGGGATATTGCTCCTCTGTCATGGCTCAGAACATGCTGTTGCACCTTCATCCAAATTAACTTCTTTCTTTGACACTGTGATGGACCTTTCATCTGCAGCTCCTCTGCATTTCAACAAGACACAATCTTGTCTCTGAATGAGGATGAGCTGAGCAGGCAAGGCTTGAGAGATTAATCCTCATGGATCTTGGAGCTGAGCAGCATGCAAAGTCATGCACAAGGCTGATGAAGGAACCAGGATTTGAAAATGTTGGTGGTTTAGAAGTGTTTTATTAGCTACTTCAATATACAGCTACAAAATATTGTAATTCACAGGGTTAAAAAAAAAAAACAAACAAACTAGGGCTCATTTAGCACAGCATGGCCAGCAGAGCAGGAGAGATTGTCCTGCTCTGCTCTGAGCTGGGGCTGCCTCACCTCTAGTGCTGGGGCAGTTTTGGGCGCCACAACATAAAAAAGAGATGAGGCCATTAGAGAACATCCCAAGGAGGCCATGAGGAAGGGGAAGGGTCCTGAGGGGAAGGAGTGTGAGGAGCTGCTGAGGGCACCATATCCTGAAATTCTGTGAACACCAAAAAAATAAAAAACTGACTGTGAAAGGATGTGTTTGTTCCTTTGATGTGCCTGACAACATCTCTCTCATACACATTAAGTGGATAATCTTAACATTATATATTGCTTTTATTTTAAACAGGCTTTGTCCCTGGAATCATGAACTGTAAATCCATGGACTATGGAATGGTTCCAGCAGGAGGCCCCTCACCTGTACACTCATGGTGATTTTGCACCTGTAAATCAACATGAGTTATGTAGCACACTTATTGTCAACTGATCAGAGTTTACAAGTAGCTCTATTTTACAAGTAGAACAAGTAAATTTGCTCCAGAGAGCTCAGCTGAAATAGCTGCCAAGCTGTCTGAGAGCAGCTGGTTTTGCTTTGAGTCTGCTTCTCCACTAGGCAGATTTTAATGATTCCTTTTCCCCCCCTATTTCTGCTACAACTCTTGGAGGAGCATAGAGTTTACTTTTTCATCCAAAAAACTCCCAGAAATTGACATGTCCACCACTACTTGCAATTGGACTACAATTGGATTGTTGAAGGTCCCTTCCAGCTGGAACTATTGAAGTCTCTTCTCTCCCATCCTGTTCTTTAAATAACTTATGGAGTTGTAGGAATTAACTGACAGGTCCATACCTAAAAATGACTTGTAAGATACATCTAAAAAAATATCTAAAAGCTGTATTCACCAGTTTCATTGATACTAAAATTAAAAAGTTTTTCTTATGTGGGATCTTACCTGAATTTACCAGCTCTAAGTAGATCTTTTAATTCCTCTCCACCACTGAGAGTTTCCCATGCAGCAACACCTAAATTGCCTTTGGGAACACACTGCATTTGCTGGAAGAACAAAACCAAAGTGAATGAAGAGCCTGTTGAGTTTACAGGACATCTAAGAGCATAACACTCCTATGAAATCCTGTATTTGTGCATTTTACCCACCACTCAAATTGACAAAGAATTCACCCCAGAAAAACAAAAACAACAAATAAACCCCACAAGCAATAATTTCACAATAAATTCCCAATACTGCACAAGAAATAGCAGGAAAAGGAAGAGTTCATTGATTGGTAAAGAACTAGTCCTTTCAAAACCAGTTTCTAGAAGGCAGCAATTTTGTCATCAAAAGCTGGAGCAGTGAGTTAATGAACCCAAGATAATCACTTTTCACTGGCTCTGGCTACTCTGTTCCTCAAAAGAAGTTAGGACGACTTCTTTTTCCTGGAAAGCAGTGGAAATGTGAAGCATAAATCAGACAATAGAAGTTTCAGTTTCTCGGTTTTGGGTATTTTTTTTTCAAGTGAAACATCAAAGTACCTGTCTGGGGAAAGAAAAACATTAATTGAACTCACTTTTTAGCAAAATTAGCGTGACAAGGGCAAAATATGAGTCCTCAGTTCATTTTGCAGGAAAACTCCACCATCCAAGCAAAAAAACCCTCGCAAGATAAAAGTCTCACTAATGAAAAATACTGCAGGAAAAAATATTTTGTTAAGCTGGAGATGGCTGGACTTGGATTGAAAGACTCATGAAAGGAAAACTGACTGGCATCAAAGAACCATGGCTCAGTGTTTTTATTTACTTATTTTATTAGAATGAGCTTTGGAAAGGTTGTGCTTAGCACAGTTATATTCTTCTGGGCAAATTGCTATTAAAAATACATCTTAGAAGAGACAGATAATTATTTTTAAAGCTACAGATGACATGGACTGCCTGAGTTCAATAAGTGCTTGGACAATGCTCTCAGGCACAGAATTAGTATCATGGTCTTTAAGCATAACTCTACCAATAATGTTGAACTTTTAGAGAAGTTATTAATTAATGAACATCCAGAATTGTAAAGAAATCATTATTTTTCCTAAAGAAACCACAAATTAATTAATATTCACGTGTTATTTAGTGAGGCATAGAAACTTTTGGCTTTGTACACAAAACATAAACTAAGATCACGAAATGATGGAAACCATACAGACATTTGTTATCACTCTAGCATTGTTCCTTCCAGAGTATCTCTCATCTTCTTAATATTGTAAGACTTGACTTTTGGGTGAAAGAAGGAGCCTGTAACCAAAGCCACCAGAGAATTCTTGAATTCTTACTTTTTTGGTACATGCAGAGCCTCTATTTAAAGTCTCATACAAAAGGTTTCTATAGAAACCTGAAGGACTCAACCAACTGGTGCTGAAAAGCTGGACCCTGAGGCCTACACAAAACCCACATGAACATTTATCTCTTCCACTGGTTCCTGAAGTCACTGATCTCTATCCTGCTTCAGCATCGATCCTTTATGCACACCATTGTCCCTTACACTAGCATGCCCTATCTCTGGAAATAAAACATTCTGGTAGCTCTTAAAAACATGGCTTTGACTCAGATCCCAAGGCTGGAGAATTGAAAGTTAGCTCTGATCTCCTTTCTGGCATGTACCATCTCCCAGGACAGGTACTAGGAGTTTTACTTTTTCCAAGGAGCGTTTTGTCCCATATAGAGTTGTGCTTTAAACTGTTACTCACCAAAAGAGCAAGTATTTTTGCTTCCTTCTGAAAGTCATATTTCCATAGTGATGCTGGCAGAAACGTGCAATACATCATGGTAAGTGAAACTTCACTCACTACCACAGACACTGCTCCCAGCTACCATTTTAAACCCAGTCTGGAATATCCTAAGTGCAAAAATGTTTGTTGGTTTTTTTTTTTCCCCTGAACCCTATTTTAAGATTATGTTCATTATAAGCATTTGCTCTTCTTAGTTCTCAGGTTGCTCCCTGTTTCTGGGTTGGTTTGTTTCAATTAGCTGGAAGCAGGTAAGGACTCATTTCGGGGTTCAGCCGGCTGAGGCTACACCAGGGTTGGTTGTCTGCCTCTTTCCTGAGTGGGGAAATACTCTCCTAACTGTGCTGCAGCCCTACAATTGTCCTTTCAGAGTGCTTCTGAAAGCATTCCTACCCTTGTAGGAATCTCTTTCCATCCTGCTTCTTTTCATAGTCCAGATCCACCAGGATCCTCCTTCCTGAACAGTTTTCCCTGTGTTTCTCTCCTGGAATGCCTATTAACATGCATGTTTTGGTGGTTGTCAGGGCCATGTAGAAATCCAGAGATACACTGGATTTTCCAAATCTGAAAAATTTCAGTGAGCAGAAGGTGCAGCACAAGAAAGGTGGAAGGCAATTCACCTCTGCCACTTACTTGGGGCAGCTTTCCTATGTGCTGGGGAGTTACAAACCCCACATTTCTTGTACCAAATTAGTGGGAGATGACTCTTGCACAGAATCTTTTCCTTCCTGGCAATATTCTCAGAACTGCAGATTCCTTCATTTCCCTAATTTATATTATTTCATTGGGTCTCAATTCCTGTTGAAAAACATTTCAACAAGAACTTCTTCCCACTACACCCAGAAAAACCTTCAAGGACAAGAGAACTACAGAGCTCAACAGCAATGGCAATGTTTAACAAAGAACCATCTCTCCAAGAGAAATGGAGCATCCATTTCTCACAGAGCTACAATAATAGGACACACCAGAGATCCAGTCCAAAAGATTATTCATACCAGGGATGAACAACTCTCACAAGTGCTATGGAGTTTGGGGCAAGTTTATCTTGGTAAAGAATTCATGACATCCCTCCTTTCAATCATCTCAGGTCCACCCACACTGACATTTCACAAACCAAACTTCTCTGTAATACCTCTCAGCACAAGGCATTTTCTACACATCTGTTCAGGTCAGCAGCAAATGTTCTCATTTTCTAGCCTGAAAAAAAACCTCACCATCCTCCAGAAAAGAAAAGAAAATAAAAGAATATACTCCCTCATCCTTATAATAAAGACTACTCAAGGTCAAGAAAAAAGGTTTTTGTCCTCAATCTTCTGTCCATCCCTTAGCTTCTGCAACACCTCCTTTCACAGGGTGCACAATACATTTCCAATTGGAACTCTGCAACTCTTGCAAGTTCTTTTTCCCAGGGATAACACAGATCAGACAGAAACAAAATGACAGATAGTGAATATCTTTGTCTATTTCCCACTGCAAAAATAGGGAGCTGCCTGTTGCAGGGGTGTTGCTGTGAGGGTCCCCAGGATGAGGTGAGAGATGAAAATTTGACTCCAAGTTCTCAGAAGGCTGATTTATTATTTTATGATATTGTATCATATTAAAAGAAAATTATATACTAAAACTACACTAAAAAAAGAGAAAGGAGACATCAGAAGGCTGACAAGAATGAATAATAAAAACCCATGACTGACCAGAGTCCTGGCACAGCTGGACTGGGATTGGTCATTAACTAAAAACAATTCACATGGAACCAATCCAAGATGCACCTGTTGGTGAGCAACCTCCAAACCACATTCCAAGCAATCAGATAATTCTTGTTTACATTTCTTTTCTGAGGCTTCTCAGCTTCTCAGGAGAAAAATCCTGGCAAAGGGATTTTCCATAAAATATCACAGTGACAGCTTCCACCACAGAATATAACTCTAAATAATTAAGTTACAGACAACAAAAGACAGTCTACTTCTGAAATTCTCACTATACCTAATCAAGAACTACAGCATGAGTTTTTCTCCTGTTATTATTGCAGTTAAAACCACTTTGGACTTTCTTGCTGTATCTTAATCACCTGCTTTGTCTAGAGCAGGCTTTGTTTTTTCAACAATGCTGAGCAGTCCTCCCTGCTGATTCTGAGGCAGCAGTTGTGCTTTTCACACGGATGGAGCTCAGTGACATACTTCACTTCCCAAAAAGTGACAGGAGAGACAAGCAGGGAGTTGGAGTTGCCAAGGAGATACATGTCTCTGCTGCAGACAAACTTCTGTCTGTGATACTTGCTATATTTGAGCTGCCTTCAATGTTGGAAAACTACTCATGGAAAATACTTTGGTACTTATGCAAAATCATTAAACATGCAAAAAGATCCATATCACTGTTTCTCTCTCCTTAGCATGATGCAATGCTAATTCATAATTACTGGTTCACCAAGAAAATGATTTTGCAAGATTCTCTAAGTCTTAAATGCATCATTCTCCAATTTTTGTCTCCAACAGATTTTTGTTTTGAAAGTAAAGTCGCTTGCAGCTTGCTACTGTTTTGTGGCATCAACTGCATTAAAATTATTTTATATTAAAATGAACTATTACCTCTAAACAAAGTAAGAATCCATTACTGCACTTTCAGAGAAAATCCCTCATCAGCTTCTGAATTTTATTACTGGACCACTTCAGTGCTGTGCAAAATTACTCATGAAAGCTGCTTTCAAAAGCCCATGTCAAAGAATGCTGAATAAGGATTTCAGAGCCTTTTAATTAATTTTTAATCTTTGTTCCTGAGTATGGAGCTGATGTCAATAAAATTTCCAGGAGGACTCTAATTTATTTTAAGAAAAAAAATGGTCAGGTTTATGCCACTATTTGCTCCCAGGTATAGCTGAAATGTTTTATCTTAAACAGCCCAACAAAGCCAGCTCCAGGCAACTCATCTCAAGTTAAAAATACCAGCTTTAGGAACCAAGTACAAAATGCAAAGTTCAGGAGACAGGAAAACAGGACTGAAACAACAGAAAATCCTGTGTTCAAGGTTCCACAGTGACACTGTGATTTGTACATATTCTTGCAAAGCCCTTAAACACAGGTATAATTAAGAACTTAATTTTTAATTAATGCCACTGAAGGAAATAAAGCTGCTTTGTGTGCATCACTCTTTTGAAGAGATACAACATTGTTCTCAGAACATGAAGATTTCAGAGAATGCTGTTGAAGATGTCAACTATAAATTTTTCAATTTTTCTGATTACAGGGAATAAGAACTACCCCACCCCTAAAAAAGCACCCTCCCACAAATTTAAACAAAGAGCCTTACACAAAATGCATTTTTTAGCAACCTAAAATATATTTTAGGATGGAAATCAATTGAGCACATTTAGATCTCAGTCAGAGAAACCAGTTAAATTCACTTGGAGAATCTAGTCAGAGTTTTTGAAAGCATCAAGAGCTGCTTTGGGAAAAGGCTCTTTTCTGCATTCAGGGGAGGCATTGCTCACATTTCTCTGCTAAATATCAGCACATGTCCAACAGACTGCAGAATGACTGGTGCTGCTGAAAAAAGATCTCAAAAAGGGGTCATGAAGGGAACAGGCATCAGATTTGATTTAAGGACAAAATCTCCTAAAAATAACACGCCTGTGTACAATATCACTGCAGCAAAGGAGAAATGGATAATTATAACAAATTTAAATTGAGGCGCCCAGAAAGGAACACAATACAGACATACTAGAACCAAAAAAGATAAATCATCTCAAAATAACACACACCAGTAATGTTTTAGACTTTTTTTCTGAATATTCTGCTAGGGGCAGTAGTATTTTTTCATTTTGCCTTCTGAAGGAATGAATGAATTACCTAATAATATTTTTTAAAAATAAATTTTAAATGTGTTAACTTGAGAATTAATTTACTTGCTGAACGGAGGTTACATGGAAATTAAAATCCTCTTAGTTTCTCAAGACAAAACACTTGAATCAAATTGAAAATGGATGAATTTATTCAATATAAATCTTATTCTGCAGTCAAAATACTCTGTCGTAAAACTAATACAATCTTTTAAGTTTAATAAATTGGATATTCTGTCATCCAATGTTTTGATCTTTATAATATTGAAAAAGAAGGCTTCTACTGAAGGCTGATGTAGACTAGAACCAGCATTTCCACCTCTTCCCTCTTTGAGAGGGAGCTGAGCAGAACAGGCTTCTCAAGAGGGAAGAACAACTCCAATAAAGCAGAATTTCCAGGGGGCCTTGCTGAATCAAAGTTATCATTCCTGACAGAGGAGCAGCAGATTGAAGGCTGTGACTAAGGACAACTAATTTTAATTGTGGAAAATTAACCTTGTAACTTTCTAATAGTCCTCTAGCAAGAGATCAAATGCAATTTGGGAGCATTGCTAATAAGATGTTCTTAGGAAACATTTCAGGGAGATTCTGTTGTAGAGGAGGATTAATGAAGCTGTAAGCTACAGGGAAAAAAAAAAAGGAAATGCAATACTCAGTGCATCTGGTCATTGATACAAGAAAGTAGGTGAAATTGGAAGATACTCATTCACATGTGAATACATTCCTCTCAAGAGGAAAGTAAACCATGATAAAGAGTAAGAGTCAACCACGAAAGCAAAAGGAAGTGAAGCTTCCTTGCTCTAAGCTGACAAACATTCCACAAAGAACCAGAGTAAGGCCAGCCCTGGTTGAATTTTAAGCATGAGATTCTTACAGGATAAAAAGTCCTACTTGAAATACTCCTGGCTTTTTTATCCATCATGAATAAGAACAACTTTAACAGAGCAAGGAAACAGAAGAACTGATAGAATAATTAAAGGAAAAATTGGACCAAAATGGCTTAGTTTTCCAAGTAGAATAAAAACTTTGGGAAGAGGGAGAAGCCAAAGAAATAAATTTGTTCCCTAGAAACATACCAGAGGAAGAAATCAGTCAGGGCTTTGTGAAAGGTCAATGTGTCAACAGAACAAAGAGCTGTCCATAAATAAGTTTAAAAGAAACCTCCTATGCTTCAAAGGAGTAAGGATCTGGAAAAGATCCTCAGTGGAAACAAAAATATTTATTTTAAGATGGGTTTCCATTAACTTAATGGAGGCAGATAATGCAAGAACTGACCATGAGAAGGGTTTTAATTTGATGGTGCAGATGTTTCAGTACATTGTGTTCCAGTTCCTGCCTTGGCTCCATCTCCTGCAGGTTACCCAGGTTTAGGTGAGAAGTTGGTGTCCACCACAAAGATATCTCATTACACACACATGGCATCAAAGCCTGGGTTTAAATAAACAAATGTCAATCTATGACAGATGGGATTCAGGGAAGAATTAACTTCTCCAATTCCAGACTGACAGGAGCTCATAGGTTTTCATCATTTCCACTCACTTAGGAGGTGAATGTGGGAAGAATAAATAGACAGTGAAGTTTCCTTTTGTGCCTGATTAATTTGAGCTGTGTTTTCACCTCCCATCAGCAAAAAAGCAGAGTAGGGAACATCCCCAGACATCATTTCCCCGAGTTATGGAATCCAACTTCAATTTCTTGTAGAATCCCCTATGTGCAAGGACAAGCTGGAGATTACTTCTATCTCTGGAAATGTCAAATATGAGCTCACAATATCCAAAGTTTCTTGCTTAAGGCACACAATACTGCTATCTGCACAGGATGATTTCAAACCATTTTTTATCTCCACTTTTATCTACATTTATTTTGAAAAAATTAGCATGATGAGGAAGTAAGCAAACCAGGTGAAGCACATTCAAACCCACCAAAATGAAATGTTTCTGAAAACAGCGAAAATAGAATCTCTTCACATGGGATAGAAATAGAAGGCTAAGAAACAAATCCTTGTGATGCTCTGGGAAGAACAACAGCCTTTTTCATACAGCAAGAGGAGAAACATTCTCAATGCAGGGAGCAGCCAGTGCATTGAAGAGCACCAAGGAAGGGGAAAATTAAGATGGGTGTTCTACAGCTCCTGAGGATGCAAACTCAATTTCTTCAGCATTTTTTTGGTAATACAAGGATATGTTTAGGGGAAAACAGTGTCCTGTCTGTAAAGCCCATTTTACAGTGGAATTACTAAATTAAATAAAAATTGGAGCAAACCTGAGTAAGACAACTCTACAACTAAATGATAAATATAATGGGACTTCAAATATAGGAGTAACTGGGAGTAGAAAAACCCCAAACAGCCAAAGAGCAATAGTTCCTTCTTGAACTGATAAAATACTCCAAACACAAATAAAGAGTTCAATACAGAAAATATTCCAAACAGAAATAAAAAGTTCAATGTATTTGAATAGAATATTTAACCTGCAGCCCCTTCCCATCACACTAGGTAAATACTTTACATCAAAGTTGGGGAAATTTCTATGGACTGAAAATGGAAAGAGGTCTTGCTGCATTATTTGTAGTCCTAACTTAAGATTCTGAGAATTCTAATAACTTGGGAGAATTATATTAATAGAAATAAGATTCAGCCATCTATCACCAAATGGACAGGGTATTTCCCAAAGGACATAGAGCGCCAAAAGCTAAGAATCAAATCTACATTTCCATAACAAATACCTAGAAAATAAAATTTTCTCTATTTTTCATGTTGTGTGGTGCAATACAAACAAATACAAGTGTAGGTGACTTACTTTGGTTTTGGGATATAGAACTGAACCCTGAACTATGAAAAACATTTAATGGGTTCAATTTCACCTTTGAGTGCTTCTATACTTGGCCAGAAGAGGTGGTTAACCATTTAATCATATTTTTCATACATTTATATTCAAAATGCACTGGTTTATGTTTTTAAATTTTCTTTTATTACAATGAAAGCAACTTAAAATTAAGTGTGGGAGGCATAAAAAAACCATCCTGCCCAATGTCAAGAAGAATATCAAATTATTGATCTGTAGACAGGAGGAAATTAGATATGGTATCCCCTTCTCATTTAAAAAAAAATAACTGCAACAACTCTGAAAAACTTCAGAGAAGAAATAGATTAAAAATGTTGGCATGAAATGAACTACTGCCTCAAATGGGTCTTCTGCAGGAGTTTTATTTATGGAGCACAGCAAGTGCAAGGATTTGTCAGGAGTGCATGGACTGAACTTTCTTTGCTCACCTTAACTTTTGTGCACAGACAGTCACAGAGACATTCATAGCTGTGACAGCCAAAATTGTTACTTTAGCTGGGAAAACAGAATTGTTTTCAGGGATGTAGCATCTTAATATATTTTGCTTCTGGAATTTCTTGAAAGCATCTCTGCATTTTATCAGGAGTCAGTTAATTAGGTGGACAAAAATCAATCTGTGCTTTTTTCACAGAGTGTTAAAAATAACTTTTTTTCAACTCTGACACCTGAGTTGGACTAATCTGACACATTTTATCACCATTAAATATTCATGAAGGTTCAACTCAAACTCCTTACTTCAGTGTAAACTATTCATACCTGTGGATACCTTCACACAGTGCCAATCCACAGAGAGCTTGCTCAATGAAGAAAACAAGGAGTGAGATTAAAGAGGCAAGGACCTTACAGGTGTTAGTAACAAGAAATTCAGAGCTAGAGACTTGAGGCACAATCATAAAAACCAGTTTTAGCTCAGCACAGCTGCCTGCAGCACTCTCCAGCCTCTGCCAGAAAGCAGAACTCTTTTATTGACAAGAGGAGCCAGAGATGGCCATCCCTCAGGTCAAGTTTTCCTTTATGTGTATATATATATATACACACACACACACACATATATATATATATATATATATTTCTTATATATACTGTCCCTGTGTGATTTAGGTAACAGTTCCATGCACATTGACCACCAGGCTGCCAGATCAGAGATTCAGACCCTTACTGAATCCCATCACAGCCTGTGCTCCAGGACCTATTTCCAATGCTGGTTTTGTAGCCAGCAGTCACAGCCACTCAGTTTTCAACTCTTGGGTGTGCACACTCCAAGTTCTGTACTGATAATTTGAGAGAAAAAAAAGTTTTTGAAGGCTTGCGGATATTCAGACAACAAAAGCTTGAATTCAGGACGTGTTAAACATGGAAAGCCCCGGTGTGGAAGGGATTTAGGCAGCCCATCTAGTCCAAACCCCTGCTCAGTGCAGGGTCAGCCATATGATAAGACACAGTTGCTCCAGACTTGAAGCAATCATGTCTCGAAAGATCTCTAAAGATGAAGAACATACAATTCTCTTGGGCAACCTGTTCTACTGTTCCAGTCCCTAAGGTGAAAAGGGCTTCCTCTGAGCCACAGTTCGAATATCTCACATTTCAATTTGTACCTGCTCTTTCCTGCCCTCCCAGGTCATAGATGCCTTCCTTCATGTTCAGCTGCATAAATATATAAGTAGGATACTGTTTTCCAACAATGACACTACACTTGTACTGAAGTTAATTACTTCCAGTGAAAGTACAAAAAACATACTTTGCAACGCCTTATTTTTGCAAGTAGTTTCATTAGCAGTTCATTTAACAAAATCTATAGAAATATTAGCAAACCCACTTTTCTCTATTCACGGTTTCCATTCCCACTTCTCATAAATGCTTTACAACCCTCTCACTGAAAGAAAGAATATTAAACCAAAGAGGGAGTGAAGAAGAATTAAAAACAAAGGTACATAAAAATACCTCAAAAGTTTAGAATTCCCATTTGAAAAATTAGAACAACTTCAGAACATCTTTTATATCTCCATTGTTTTTCAATTCCAATAGAGCTCATACCCCTTCATCACTATTCAACTTGCATAGGAGGAAAGGTTTTAAGTTCCAGTCTACCATGTTTGGCCTTCCTTAGTCAAGAAATGTATTGCATCTGCAGAACTGCTTAGAAGCCTTAGGACTTTTACTTATTCTTTTGACCATGTGTGTTGGAAAAAGAAGCTCTTGTACCTACCTTGATTACTAGGAAAGCCAAACCTGCCACAGTTGAGACGGCCACGATACCCAGAGCATCCCCATGAAAATATCAGAAAGCTTCAGCCCATACAGAGCAACACCACACCACTTCAGGAGGCTGCAAGCTCTGCCCTTCTCCTTCTTCAGCCTTTTATGCCCTCCTGTTGATGCAGTGCCCCTGTGTACCCTCTGTTCCGTGTGTGATTGCTCAGCACCCCTGGGCACTCCATGGCTCCTGACCTTCAATAGCATTCACCTGTCCTGCACAGCTGTAAACACAAACTGTGTCTCCAAAACACTAAAAAACTCACAAAATATTAGAAATAACTTGAATTTAAGACATAGCATCAATGCTGGTTCTGTTATCTGTGACAGATATTTGGACATAAAATTTCGTTAATTGAACAGATTTATCATGGAATAATTTCTATGCAAAGGCCAACATTTTCAAATGTCAGTACCCAAAAATCCATCTCCAGGCACACAATTAAACAAGACATAATTCTCAGCTGTACATCTGTGTAATTTTAACTATTCTGTGAAAATCTCATGAGCTCCAAACAAGCTGATCTTTATATTGCATGTATATGTAATGTCAAT
This sequence comes from Emberiza elegans, assembly GCA_024865655.1. Taxonomy (NCBI): domain Eukaryota; kingdom Metazoa; phylum Chordata; class Aves; order Passeriformes; family Fringillidae; genus Emberiza; species Emberiza elegans. Next base: position 1,055,094 of record JALJVW010000011.1, read on the forward strand.
ATTCTGAGGGGCTTTCGGTTTTGAGGGGAAGGATTCCAAGAAAACATTTCAACAGATAAATTCCCTCCTTGACCATGGACACTAAATAAATCTCAGCTGTCTTCATACCAGATTACGTCCTTCTGTTCTTCACTACAGAGGAGACAATAAATGGTTGAGAATTGCTGACAAAAATTATTTTAAAGAGATAGTCAGAAAGTTCACTTTGGTGGATGGTGATGAACATATTAGGGATAGTATGCTTAACTTATACAAAAAAAATGTTTCAAAACACTTTTGCTTATACAAATTGCAAAGGGTTTTAAGAATTTTATTCTTCCTTATTTCTACAGAAAACAGATATTCCTATTTTTCTTTTTTGTTTCCATCCATGTGGATCCATGGATGAAATATTACCCAAACAACTGGAGCAATGCTGTCAATTTTTTTATGCTAAACTCTTTTTCTTATATGCAATGATGTTTCAGACAACAACGTGAGAGCACATTTCAGCAGATGTGTGTGCAAGTCCCCAGTTTTGCAAAAGAGAAATTGAGATATTAAACATACATCAGAAATTTAGAAGAAAGCAGCTGGCTGACAAATCTTTCCTCTGATGATTCCTGTCTTGTTAGCTTTTTTGTAAGTCTCCCAAGAGTTTCTCTAGCTGCACCATGTGATATTTCACTACTGCTGTTTTCTGCTCTTGCAGCAAAACCTACTATTTCATCGTAAACAAATAGTGTTAACACTTGTGATGCTTAATGTTTTGTCAGTTTGCTCAGCAAGTGTGAAGAAAATGCAAACACTTTCAAGCCTTTTTTTTCATGCTGTCAGACTGCACTAAGTTGAGATTTCCCAAATGGATGCTATTGGAAGCTGCATTTAGATTGTTTGCTGAAAAATTAGGAGTTGACACTCGTGTGATTCCTAAAACAGGCAGCACCTGGTTATTAACCCCTTTTTTGTCTACTGGAACAAACATATTTCTTCATGAAAAGCTGTGGACATATTTTTTATGGCTTGCTTCCCAGACTGGCTTGCCTTACTTTCACTTCTGTGAATGGCCTCCCAGATATTCCTATGCATAATTTCTGTGCACATGCTTTATATTAGATTTTGATGTGCAAATCTGTGCATGATCTGCCCAATTGGATATGCTTTTCAACACCTCAATTTTTCATAAATATTTATGTCTTTCGTCACTTCATGTAATTAGTCCTTTATCATGGGGGGAATCAAAAACTGCTTTGCAAAAGATGGGTTTTCTTCTTTTTTCTTCCATTGGTGCTATTCATTCATCAACCTTAAAGCAAGGAAAAACTGGTTGTGTCCCATAAATCATTAACATATATATATATTTATATAAAACATAATTTAATGTAATTATACATTATCCAGTTGCAATAACTTATACCACCTTTAACAAACGAGGGTTTAAAAGCAAACACAATTTGTGCTAGGACACAATTTTAGGGCTTAGCCTTTTACTGTCCCCGTGGTTTCAAAAGATGCTGATATACACAAAAATTTGTATCTAACAGATATTCAATGCACATGGCCTGTGATATTCAGGCTGCTAAGTTTACTGTCCCCGTGGTTTCAAAATGACACAGCTACAAACCTGGAGTTTACTGTCCCCGTGGTTTCAAAAGATGCTTGAGCTACATGAAAACATTGAAAACACAAAATTCAATGTATCTAACAGATATTCAATGCTTTTTGACATGGCCTGTGATATTCAGGCTGCTAATCTAGAATTTAATGAAATGTTTCCACAGCTCATAATCTCCAAACCCCATGCATCTGTCTCAGGTACTCCACTGCACCTCAAATGGCAAGAGATGCTTCTAATGAAGCAACTGAATAAAGCCAGTAATAATTAATTTAAAGCTGTAAATGAGATGCAAAGTACCACGTTGCTCTATTTGGTATGAGAGAAAACAGAAATTCTCATTCTTGGGGCTGTCTCCTGTGAAGGGCTGAGTGTAGTGTTTGGGCCTTGATGGATGTGTGTGGTGCTGTTTGTTTGTTGTTTTTTAAAAGTCTGGGGTTTTTTTGGGCATTTTGTAATTTAGAGGCTTGGTTTCCATAGCCTTCCTCCCTTCCTATACTTTTATACTGTTGAGTGAAGGATGTCACTAAAAAGGTTTTACAAGAGAAACAACCAAAAAAATGAATGCATTAGTAAACTTAATTTCTTAACTCATACTGGACTTCTGGTTTGTTTGGGGTTTTTTTTTTCTGCTTCAAGATGATTTTTAAACAGACTTGAACAACCCTTTACATAACATTGTCAGTTTGAACCAGATTTATTTGTCCAATGAAGTGTGTTTTATCAGAACATTCATTACCCTTTTTGAACATGGTGGAGTCAAGGATCAGAAAGCAATTTTCCTTCTTTCCTGTTCTCAAAACCATGATTTTTTTTTTAGCGAGGTTAAGCAGTGCTTTTTCAAATTCCCTGTGCTTGATGTGTCATCTATCGATGAGTCAAGCCTGTTATGCTGGAACTCTGAATACAAGAATTGTCCCTCACTTTGAAAACTTTTGAAAGGAATGCTTTATTTTTTCCATAGGTAAATTTGAAATAAGTTTTTCTTTTTATTTGTAGATGTCATGGCCATACCCAGTGATACAAAGTGTTTGTATACAGGCTCTTCAAATATTCATGTTTGCACCATGACTGCATTGCCAAACCATCTCTTTTTTTAAAAATACTAAAGCTACTACATCAAAATGAACAGACTGGAATTTCTTTGCATTTTTAGAAACATCTGCTCTACATATCACTGTGTAATATATCTATATATTTACTGTAAAAGAAATTAAGCTGTCACTTTGCTGCCAAAAATGTAAGCATGTGCAGGACAGCACTATTTTTGACACACTGCAGATGGAGCGCTTTAAAAAGGACAGTTCAGCCTTTGCAACCACATATAATGGATGTAAACCCATCCTCCAGATAAAAACAGCTCTGTGGAGTCAATGTTTAGTCTACCTTTCTGCTTTACACTGAATTTTATTTGCAACAGCTGCTTTCTAGTTCACATGAAAGCACTATTGATAATACATAATTGCATGTAAAATGTGAATCATGTGTTTCTTTCTGACTAGTTTGGCCCCTTCTGTGAAATAAGGGAGTTTGAATTCACAGGTCTAAATTCCCAGGCTAATTCCCTCCTGAAACAATGTCAGGCTGAATGGGGTATCCTTTGATGCTCTTGCTGTGAAACTTCCCCAGTATGTAGAGCAAAATATCATATTCACAGGGAGAGACACATCAGCAGGGCTGAGACCCTCCTCAGGAGTTCCAACACTCAGCTGCAGCATTTGTCACTTCAAAAAGCTCTTACATCCCTCACCCTGCTCGGAGAATTAAAGCACAGGGAATGCTGGAAGGCTTGTGGGAGATATTCAAGGATTGGCATGCAGCAGGATGGAACAGAAGAGCAGGAGGGGAAGATTTGTCAGTCTCCCAAGACACCCATTCTATCTCTACAGAAGACACAGTGGTCAAAACGATGTATTTTTGGTTTTGCCTGATCCATCTCTTAATTTTTCCAACTCTCCCTCTTCTCAGTGAATGCTCTTTGCTGGACAGGTTTGGTTTTGGTGTGGTCCAGTTGCCAAAGGAGCTAATGATCCTATTTAAATTTATGTTATGACTTTAAATCAGGCTGTTAAATAAATTGTCAATTAAAAGAACACATCTGTTTTGCATCATATAAAAAGTTGAATTCATTCAGCATATGGTCAAAAATATCTAAAAAATAGATAATAGAATCAAAGTTGCAGAGTATGCGCATAGCCATCACTGTAAAGTAGATATACCCATTTTTAAATTTTATTTCCATCCATGTGGATCCATGGATAAAATATCACCAAGACAACTGGAAGCAATGCTCTCATTTTTTATGTTAAACTCTTTTTCTTATATACAATGGTGGTTTGGACAACAACATGAGAGCACATTTCAGCAGATGTGTGCAAGTGCCCAGTTTTACAAGAGGGAAATTGAGATATTAAACCTACATCACAAATTTAGAAGTACATTACAGTAAGTAGTTAAATATCTCAATGACTGTTGTTCGGAGAGGATTTTGTGAGAAGGAAAGGGTGATATCCCAGCATGGATATTCTTCTCAAAGCTGCATGCAAGAGCCGAGATCAACTTACATAGCAAAAAATTCTTCTCCTAAAATCTCTTTCTGCTCTGTCCAGGTTCACACCTTGTGTCCCACACAGAGAAAATAAGAGTGCAGCTCTGTGAGTGTCTCCGGCCAGGCTGGAACAGCCCTTCTGAGGAGCCCCTGCCCAGCCCCTTTTGCTGTGCTCTGGCTCACACCAAGGGCTGAACTGGGCTTGCTAAAAATGGATTTATTTTGGCTGCAGGGCAAAAATGGATTTTGTCCGGTCCCGCTCAGCTGCAGAGGGGTGTCACTGTCACGTTTTCTGGAAAAATCCCTTTGCCAGGATTTCTTCTCCTGGAAAGCAGAGAAGCCTCAGAGAAAAAATGAAAACAATAATTATCTCATTTGCTTCTCCTTTGTTTTGCTGCTTTGGAATGTGGTTTGGAGACTGTTTATCCAACGGGTGAATTGTTTTAACTTTGTGACCAATCACAGCCAGCTGTGTCAGGACTCTGGAGAGTCACAAGTTTTTCGTTAGTATCTTGTTAAACCTTCTGTAAGTATCCTTTCTCTTTTCTTTAGTATAGCATAATTAGAACAGAATAGAACAGAATAGAATAGAATAGAATAGAATAGAATAGAATAGAATAGAATAGAATAGAATAGAATAGAATAGAATAGAATAGAATAGAATAGAAGCCTTCTAAAAACATAGAGTCACAATCTCAATTCCCCCTTCGTCCTGGGGAACCCAACAAATCCCCCAGAGGGGCAGGCAGCAGGACTAAACTGGAGCTGCTGGTGATGCTCAATGACAAAAGCCATGCCATGCCCATGGATGGGTCTGCCAGCTCCTCAGGAGCAGGAATTCAGGAATTCCACTCTGCAGAGCCCCTCCTGTGCAGTGTGAGCACCATGAGCAGTATGTCCTGCTATGCTCCCTCCCCATGCCTCTCTCACACAGCCAGGCACAGGGCTTGCTGCTCAACAGCACAAGACATTCTCATGCCTTGGTGCCTGGGCAATCTGTCCCTGTGGTCTTCCCAGCCTTTATGAGCCCAGGGATGGGCTCATTTTTTTCATTATTTGGAAAATAAAATAAAGAAAACCAAACTGAACCCGACTGAATCCTATTGTACAGAGTAAAGCAGAGATGGCTCTGCTGGCCCTCACCATCCAGAGCACTGTGCTTATGCCACCAATAATGCAGAAAAATAAATGCTTCTCACAACTGACAAGTTTTTACTTTCATTTTTCTTCCAATAAATGATATTGAGTTTGTGTAGATGCTTTTTAAGATGAAGAAAAATGAAGGAAAATTAAGTGGTATTGAACATCAAAACATCACTTCAGCTAAGCAGCAGGATGTTTGGATATTTTTGCTGAAAGCCTGTCTGAACTACTGGAAGATCCTTGACTCTGCAAAATCATGCAAAACATTTAAAAGCAGGTCAAATATCAGGCACATCAGCTGCCAGGAATTTCCCATCAGGAAAAAGGGGAGGAAAGAAGCTCTTCCATCATTCCAGAATGTAGGAAAGGCCAGTGCTACAGTCAGGTGACAAGCTGGGGCTATTGGGTATTGTTTTATCTAAATTACCCTCCTAACAATTTAATTACATATCATTACTTTTTAATATAAATAGATTTTGTTCTTTTTAAGCAAGACCTGTGTCTAGATTCTAAAGTATTCTGCAAATGTAGTGCCATGCATGCTTCTGAAAATCCTTATGGACAATTATGCGCATAGAATATTTAATTGCATGTGCACATATGGATCATTTCTACCACTTGCATGGACACATCCCTGAGTGTTTGCACAAACAATCATAATATTTAGACATAATTTATTAGCTGGACAATTATACAAATTATATATTTGTATTTTAAATGAGTCCCATATTTTTATTACATTCTGTGTAATATCTGATCAACTCATTAAGAAACATGAGGATTAAAATTCAGAAGTGTCTGGATGCATGCCTGTTACACTTAATTAATGATTGCAGGGAAAAGGATCTGAGAATTATCATACTGCATAATGACAAAGATCTACACAGCAATAAAAATATTCTGCACAGTAATTTAATAAGATTCACTGCCTTTGGTAAGCTTAAACAGGTGAAGCAAAATCCAGCATTTTGCATCATGTCAGGGTTTAATTTCAGAGTTTTATTTATAAAGGTTGCAAGTCATTTAAAGGAAGAAGTAATTGTCATAGTAGGAAGGTGTAATATTTCAGATTTCTTACAGCCATGTTTTAATGGCTTCAGTGCATATTAAATATTTAAACACATATAACATACATTAAAGAATTGACAGAGCAGCAGAAGATAAAAACACTGCACTTTTGGTATAAAGATTTCAGCTCCCAACACAGAGCACAAAAGCAGAGTAACTGAGTAAAGTGTGAATCATCCTGCTCAGATGCTGAGAGAAGAATGCTCAAAGGGTTAAGGACGGCAAATCACATTTTGTTGCTATGTGCAGCAAGGATAAAGATCTGCTGGAACCCCCTTTAATAGGTGAAAGGTGGTCTGAGCCAGCACGCACACACTGACGTCCAACCCTTCCCCAGAGGATCAATGATGTTTTTGTGTGTGTGATCAATGTAATATTCCACAGCTAAATTTAGGGACTCTGCATCCTATGAAAATTGCACCTCTCTATGTCTAATTAACAATAAAAAATTGTGGTTATCTGCAGGTTTAATTATTTAATCTACAAGGTTTTGATTAACGTGATCTTTTTAGTAAGAACAAAAGAGTATCGGGGGGGGTGGGGGGGGGGGAGGAAGAAAAAGCATTTCTAATGTTGTTTACTCAGAAGGAATCCTGTAATTTTCCCTAGTCAGCTTGTAAGGATGCACCATCTTTGCTGTTAACTCCCCTAACCCAAGCAGCACACAGTGTGAGACAGACTGCTAGTACAGCTCTCACTGTCTCAGTGCATTGCTGGGGGAAACCACAGACTATGTCTGCAAAGCCTCTCCTTTTCACTCTGGGATTTTTACACACTTTTAGCAATAGATCATAGGATTCAGTGCTTGATTTGGACGTGCTAAAAATTGAAAACCAGATGCCTTTGGCCACAGTAACTGGTTTGAGGCATATTTTACTAAGCAAATGACCCTTTGCACCAATGTTAACTCCCTTTTCAGCACTGCTACTGCACTCTGTGCATTTACAAACCATGGGGGGATACATGTTCTTCCACCAAAGCCAGAGGGAGGTTTGTCTGACACCAGTGGGGGCCAGATTTCACTTTTAATAATTCATTTATGATGACACACGTGCTGGAGTGTCTGCAGTGGGTGGGCATTGTGCAAAGGGTGAGCCAGGAAAGAGAACCACTCTCATCACAGGAACTCTTCCAGGACCCCTCACCAGCTCTCTTCTCAAAGCACTCTGAAGATGCTTCTTTATGTGCTATTGCCCTGCCTCAAAGTGTGTAACAACATTAAAGCATTAAAATGAAGATTTAAAGGAAATAAGAGTTCAGTTCTGAGTTCTGATATAGGGTGCTCTAAAATCACAAACAAACTCATATGGCTTAATTCAGAAACATTAATAAAAGCAATTAGCACACAACGAGATTTCTGAGAATCTTGCAATTCATACTGAACTAGAAAAAAAAAACCACCATAAAAATCTACTTTTGGAAATATATTCTTTATTCTTCCAGGTATTTTTCCCCTTAGCCTTATTCCCCATGTGTGAAAGGAAAAAAATGAAGATATACCAGTATCTCAAATGTAATTGTGCATGCCAGTATTTTAAGGGTGGCTGTCAAGAGCAGGGGCTCAGGCCTGCATGATCTCCACAAGTCCCTTCCAGCCGCAGCCATTCTGTGGCTCCCTCATCTGTTGCTGTGGAAATCACCTTATCAAGTAGAAGTTCATTAGGGATAAATGCCATTTGATTAGAGATTATTTTGAGGTAGTTTTTATGGTAAGCTTCCATTCAAATGCATTTTTGTAGGAAGAAGCCTATGCTGGCAAATAGAACAAATTTTCAAGAACCAATTAATAAGCCTATATGTAGGAAATTAAAAAAAAAATAGTTTGTCCAAACCCTGCAGATTTGTATGATTCCAGGGTGCCCTTGTGACTCAGGGAGAGAAGTCAGGACTTCCTCTCCAAACAGAGAAGTTTGGAGTGTGATCATTAAACCAACAAGAAAAATATATTGGCCAGTAAATATATAATATATTGGTAAATAAATATATTGGTCAATAAAAGTGATGCTTCCATTTTCACTCTTTGGCAAGCAAGCAACACATGGGCAGCTCAGCTAGAAAGTTATTTCATCATTTCAGTTACTTGCTCCAAAGAAATGCAAAATTTTGACCCACGATTAGAGCAGCCTACACACAGATTCACAGACACAGGAAGTATTGCATCTCTTCAGGGATATTTTAGATTTCCAGTGTTAGAAACGCTTTCTGATTTATCTGGATTATAAACCAAGCTGTGATGCCATCATCCCTCGGCACAGGAGACGCAATACAGACTTCTTCAGCTGTTCCCTGCTCTCCTTTTCCCCTATGCTTTCTACTAAAGGCAGAGCTTTTGTAAATATTTATATTGCCACAATAACATGGTTCTTATTGATAGTATGAGGTAACTGTAAATAGAGAATAAAAGAATAGAGTATAAAAATAATAAAAATCCAAATAGAATAAAAAAAAATTGAAAACATTCTTCCTATTGCGGTGGACACATGAACAAATCAAATGTCTTCTTAAACCACTCCTCTCTGCTTGTCTAAAGAAGGCAAGAGGTGACAGAGGCTGATTGCAATCCTGCCCAGTGTGTGCTGATAAATGTGAGGACTCATTGTCACTAGCATTCTCCACCATCTCCTCCCAAAGACAGGCTCCAGAATCAACATTTCTCTATAAATGAAGTTTTGGGGAAATTTAAAACCACATGGCCTTCTGGTGGATAAAAAAATATCATTCACATATCCCCCCTCATACAATGAGATTTAAAAAAGGAATTCTGGTCTGTTCCATGGATAAAGAATATTCCCAGAACACAGTTCATCCTTCCTGTCTGCAGAGTCTTTTCTATTAAATATTAAAACAAACGGTAGTGGCTGCAAGGCAAAGGAGCCCCGCTGTTTAGAAGGAATAAGCACTGTTATTGCCATTACTTCCAAGGGGTTGCTGATCACTATGATGAAATCTTGATTAATCACACAGTAAAACAAAGAAGACATTCAGATGAACATGGTGGGGTTATTTGAGTCCTGTAACTCATCTGTGCACAGAATAGGATGCAGCTGAATTTTAGCAGTGCTCAGGTATTTAGGAAGGCCAGCCGCTACAATTTTATTTATTTAAGTCATGTGTCCTATCAATGATAGGCAAAAAAACCCCTAAGAGACTTACCCAAACTCAACTCTCCAAAACCACTGAAAATATACTAAAAATCTTGTTATAATCCAAGATCGCAAGCTAGGGAATTCAGACAGCTCTCTACATCTGACAGAGTTAATATGATGGAAAGAATGAAGACTATGAAGGACAAATTGAAAACTAACTTGGGAGAAATTCAAACATCTGAGGGATGTAGGGCCTCAGCTCCATCCCAAGAAAAGAAGAAGGGGGTGTGTGGCAGACTCACCAGAACCCCTGAAAAACAGTGGGAGACAGCACCTTCACTGGATAACCTGCTGGAAGTTTCTAGCTGGCAGTATCTGGACTGCATTTAGCCTGCTCCTAACTGTGCCTCTTGCTCTGCACTATGATGAAGGCTGACCTAATGAAAGCAAAATTAAGTAAAGCACAAATCCTGTGTGCAATGGGGTTTTTTTTCAGGTGTTTACTCATCCCGTGCCCCCGCAAGCCCAAATGCTAGCTCATTATTCCCAGCAGTGCTCCATTTCAAATCAGTGACACAGACACACTGAAAGGTTACTTGAACTATCCAGAACCTGCTTTGGAGGCAGATTATCCCTCCATATGTTCAACATCTTTGGGAGAAAACAGTACAGGCAGGCCTGTGTGTTTGTGTTTAACATTTCTGAAGCAGTTTTGAATGCCACTGACACGACAGGTAGCTGCATTAAAAGGAGAAAAAACCCAAACACTCCAGCAGGATCACAGGGAATTTTCCAGATGAGCCTGTCATGCATGTTTCTGACAGAGACTGGGCAGCTCTCAGGATGTGCATTATGTCTGTACAGCGAACAAGGCTGTTGTCCATTGAGATGATGCTTTATCTGAAGCAAATAAGAGTATGTGGCATGAAAACAGAAGTGGTTGAAAAGTGAAGAACTGAAGGGCAGAAGAGGCAGGTGACTGCCAAGGTTTCATGCATCAAGTTTCTGCTGCAGGCTGAGGACTCTTTCAACCACTAACCCACAGGCAGTAAGGAAAATACCTGTCCATATAGGATAAGGAAATGTTTGTTTGCCCTTAAAGGTCATTTTTTGGTCTGTGCAGTGCTGTGGGCTCACTGCCCTGCCCTGCTCATGGTAAAAATCAGTTCTGAAAATAGGCCAGCTGTTGGAACAAGCCCAATAACACTTCCACCCTTTTCACAGGTGATACAATCCACTCTTCCTTTCCTTAGATTAGTTCTGCTAAATGCATTCCTTCCCCCTTTAATAGATGAAATAGAAACCCACATGAGTCTTGTATAAACACTGCTTTCAAACAGTCACAGAGACATGTCACTTTTACTTTTCCCCCCTCAAGACAAATTCCTTCCCTGGCATGCATAAAGTTTCTAGAAAATGGACTTCAGACTTGCTTTTAGGATCTCAGAAGACATCAGTGCAGAGACACCTCTGCACGTCAGAGAGGCTTAGTCACCTGATTAAAAGTGTCCAGGAAAATCTCATTATTTGAGCTGTTTCCTGCCCAAGAGCTGGAATTAATGTGCCCATGGAAGCAACCTCAGTTATAGCAGCTATCACACAGCACCTGTGAGAGTGCATGATGCAGATTTCCTCCAATATTCCGAGAATTCCCTTCCTCCCCCTCCCCAGCAGCGCCTTCTCTTGAAGCCTGAGTGGCAGGAGGAGTTCTGGAGAGCATTTTTGGCCCTGGGGTCACAGAGAGTTTGGCCCTGTACCTGCGTCACGCCGCTGACACAAAAAACCCCTGGTAGGGACCAAAATGTCATTTGTGGCTTGCAGTGCAGAAGTGCAATTCTGTGTTAACAGTCCATGATTGCTTGTTCCTGGCTTCATTATCTGTTGATGCTGACAAAATATGGATTCACCAGCATATATGGCACTTCTGCCCTCTGTATCTATGGCTTTCCTGTAAATAAATTAAATTAAATGCAAATACAAACCCCCCCCAAGCCTAACCCAGCTTGTTCTTGTTTGTACTTTTGTCACTGCAGGCAACCAGAGTGTGAAGCAGGTAAGAAGTCAAGCAAGCTCTTGACGTCAGTTATTCCTCATTTGGAACAATTTTAAACAATCTTTGACTTATGTTCATATGCTGATCATTGATTAAGCCCCAGGGATGTTTCCTCCAGTGTTTCTTCACCTTTATTACTATAAACAATGTAGTACTTTTCCAAACCACTTAGCCTCAGACTCTGTGCACGGTCTATTAATAAATGCACCCTTATCTATTTTGTTTCTCATTAATACCAAGATGACAGCTGATATTCTGACAATCTCTGGGTCTCTGAAACACTCATCATTATCAGCAATAAGTCATGTTTATTTCTTAGTTGCACTCAAACATTAGAATTTATGCACAAAGAATAAATCATTCCTCTAACAGAATGATCAGTTTTTGCATTTCTCTATCTAGTTACACATTACTCACTTGGCATTTTCAGTCAAATGAATGTGCTCACTTAAAATAAATAGTAAGGGAAAAACAATAGCAGAAAGAGAGGGTTGACAGTCACGTAGCATGCACAAAACCATCACTAAGGGACTCCTTGTGTCATGAGAACCCACTGCTGCCTGCTTTCCTGCACACAGCACACACACAGTGCTTTTAGTCAGGCTTCATTTCTCTCAGCATCTTTTATTAAAAACAAAGGAAGGATCACAAATTAATGAGCTGTGACTTAGCATTTCAGCTGTTTTCAGTAAATATTTCATGTGTGTACCTGGATTTCATGTTTCTCCATAGCAGGGAACCCAGCAGAGTGCAGACTGCTCGAGCTTTGCTTTCAGCTCCAAACCACCTGCAAAAGCCACGGTGGTGCCTTGCTCCTGCCCCTTGGAAGCCTCAGCTTGCCTAAAGACAAAGGTTTGAGTCACTGAAATAAGGCTCATCTCAACAAAACAAGTCTCATCTCAAGAGACGAAGCCTGAGAGCTTTCCCAGAGGAGCTGTGGGTGCTGCAATGGCTGAGCACCCAGCCTGGTGGGCACATCAGAGGGGCTGCACCCTGTGCTGGGGCTCAGCTGGGAGCTGTCCCTTTGGCAAAGGTGGAAAACCAATGCAGTCACCCACTGATGCCTCAAGGAGCTGGGACAGAGGCTAGAAGGATTTCGGAGGAATAAAGTGGATATTTATGGAAGTGCCTTCAAAGGCCACACCCTGACAGTGTCCAGATGGCTCCAAGAGGGAAGCAAAAGAGGGCTTGGTCACGAGATCTCACATTTTTGTAAGTTTTAGTCCATTTGCACACAGGAGCCAACTGTTCAATTAATGGCTTCAAATGATGAAGTTTCATCCTCCTTGCTTGCTTGCCCACCCTCCTCTTCTTACACTGTTTAAGCTTTGGGCCTGAAGTTTGAAGAGGTTGTCCTTGAGTCGCCAGCTGGAATAGGATTGTTTTGTCTTCACCCCCCTGTGAAAAGATCTTAGTAATAATTTAATATAAACTAAACCAGAAACGAACTTAATATAAAGCTAAAAGCTGCACACCAAACCAGAGCAGAAAACCCTAAAACCTAAGGTATCGCCACCACCACACCAAGAGAAGCTGCTAACAGGAACACGACTGCTCTCCTTCTCCTCTCTGGGTATGGTCAGGAATGCTTCTTCCAAGCTAGCACTGCTCTGGAGGGTGCTGGAGCAGAGATTCTGAGGGAAGGGGGAGAAGATGAGCATTCACCTACTCATCATTCACAAAAGATGAGCATTCACCAAGTTGGAGGTGGACAAAAAGAAGCAGGAAACAGGAGGTTTGCAAAAGAACAGGTGAGTTTGGTACAGGTGAGTTGGTTTAAATCCTCTGTTTGCAAGCTGCTGGACTATCATCTTCATTCTTCTGATTTTCCACTGTTACCATTCTGCACAGAAAACATGGCAGGTTGGGTTGGGGTTTTTTTCCTACCTGATTATAAATTTGGTGCATCCTCAACTGAAAATGGCCCAGCAGAACAGACTAAAAACAGAAATTGGTTTGGTATTGGAGGCCCTTGAAAAGAGATGTATTGTATAAGTGGCCCTTGAGTCCATGTAAAATATATCTGTATTGTATTTGAATATCTTTGCCCCGGCAGGTCCCAGTTATTCTTGATGGGTTGCAGCTGCGATGTCCTTCATTGGGCTGCAGCTGTGGCCAGTCAAGGTAACTGGGATAAAAGGGGGTGGGCTGGCCAGTCAGGGAGAGCCTTGGGGGAACCCCTGACTGTGGAGGACCCAGAGTCTGTGCTGTGAAGATCTGCTGCCCATGAGACAACAACAGAAAGGTACAGGACTCTTGAAACATGCTAAATACATCTGGTGACCCTGATGTGATAGTGAAGATAGGACAGCCGAGAGCTGTGGTGGCCTTTGAGCCAGTACAGAGGACCTGGAAGAATAGGACAGCTGAGAGCTGTGGATGGCCTTTGAGCCAAAAACTGAGGTACAGGACTCTTGAAATATACTAAATACAACAGTTTGGCTAGGTCAAATGCCTGTTTCTGCCATTTCCATCCACAGGGGAAAAAAACCCCAAGATGAGCATGTTTGTGCATCCACCATGAGGATGTTTTCTTTTATGATTATGTGAAAATTATTCCCTTTTTTTTTAATTCAGCAATTTATTCATGGGCTGCCAGAAGCACCAATGGAGGGCAGTGCAATGCAGAGCCCTGCACATTGGGTACTTCTGTGGTCAGGTCAGACAGTTCCATGACCCATCTTGTACCAGCCAGACCTGAACCTTCCAGCAGGAATAAACCATGTTTGTATTCATCCATTTCCTGCTATTGTTTCATGCCTTTCTCAGACATGTTCTAAGCTGTGACAACAAGGGAAAGCCTTTAAGTTTCCTCACACATCTTTTTCTGCCTAAAAGGTGTTGAAGCATTAAGTAACTACTGCTAGGATAGTTCTGGACAAGCATTTTTATGTACATGGTGATAACTGTTGTTGCTGATTCTGAATATTGAATTCACAGAACAATGGACCATTAATTTTTTCCCCTTTTCCATCGGGTATTTGGAAATACTTGGAAAACAAAAATTATCATTGCATTGGGTTTGTATGGCAAGCTTGTGGTGGCAGAGGGTCTGCAGGGGTGGCTTCTCTGGGAAGTTGGCAAATTCCTTCCCATGTCCAGTGGGAATTTTATGGTAATAAATCAAATTCATCCTCTCCAATCAAGTAAGTCTATTTTACCTATGAAGGTAAAATAGATTGGCAATAATGTGCTGAGTGATTTCTCTCTCTTTGCCTTGACCCACAAGCCTTCTGTGATATCTCCTGCTCCTGGTTTTGCTGAAAAGGGGAGCACTGTGGCTCTGTGGGGCATGTGGCAGGTAGCCAATGTGAATCCACCATGCCATTCACCCACCAAGGTGCCACCAACTGCAGAATCACAGCTTTGGAGTAAATTCAACTCCCTTTGAGACAGGCAACACCAGTCCAAACACTTTACCCCAAGATATGAAGTGCATGCTGCTCACTTGCCAATGGTAGCTGCTATGAAGCTGAAAACATGAATATATTCAGAGTATGCTGAGTGGTACAATAAGCCCCAAAAAGCTTTCCTCATGAATGCCATCCACCAATGCTGCCACATTTTGAAGGTGGAACAAACTTCACAGAAACCATAGGAAATGCCTGGAAGAACTGGGAGAATTAAAACATGACCAAAAAAAAAAAAAAAAAAAAAGAAAAACTAACATTTTGAATAATTTCTTTGAGGAAGGAAGCTTCTCTCAATTCTTATTGCACTGTTCCTTACAGTTCTTCCACTTGGCCTTGTTCAAATCATCATTCTTCCTGCAGGAAGGAGAGCAAAATTATTGCTGTAAATTCAAAGGCCATGGACAAGGAATGGAAACAGAATTTATCTCCAGGAGCTTCCTCCCTGTAGAAGAAGCTCGCTCTACGGACAGCAGCAAGATGCCTTCCTTCTTTGCTTGCTCCCTGTTTCTCACCTCCTGATACTTTTTCAAAATATTCTTCTCTGAGTGTTCTGAGTTTTATCCTGTGATTGTTTTGTCAGGTGTGTAAAATCCAGCCGACCAAAGAAGCACAGGATCAGTGTCTGAATTGACTTACTGGAGTTCAACACTTCTGGGGAGGTTCTTCTGATGTATTTTTTACTTTATTTCTTGATTCAATGCACCTACAAAGGGTGGAGGGCTGTCAGTTCCTGTTCTAACAAGCACAGCAGAGTAACAACAGATGATCCTCAGCAAAGTTGAGAGAGGTCTGCAGTCCCCTTTGCTGGAATCTGAAATGCAGGGAACTCTCAGGACTTTGGGTTTGTAAGCCAAAGCTTAGAATTAAACCCAGGATTTGATCTGAGACCTTGGAAAAGGCTCCCAAACTCAGGTGCTGGAAGGGAGAATGTGGATTTATCATTTAAAGCAGAGACACATCAAGCTAAGTAAAGCTCAGAGTTTAAGATACAGAAAATGTAAAAGTATTACAAGGTAAACAAGGAGTTTAGAATGCAACCCTGTAGGTTTGTGTGTCATAACATGATTGGCTTAGAAAGCTCACACTGTAACATGGGCCTAGAAGATGACATATTTAAGGACTGGGTCAAAACCATAAATATCCTTGTTGGCAGGGTTTCATTGGTCAATAAATCCTTAAAAGATCTTGTAACTGAGGGTCTTGTGGCCTTCTGAGCCATGCAGTGAAGATGTGAGCTGAACTCACCCTTCCTGCCTATGTAGAAGATAAGAAAAATAAACCCCATCATCAAAAACAACTCAGAGGTCCCATCTCTAAGTCATTCGAAATTCCCTTCAGCACCATGTGGACTCAAATTTGTAACAGCTTTGTGATGGGTCTGTAGGGACCTGCAGGCCCTTCTCTCCCCTATCCCATTGCCCAATGAAATTTCCAGAATTCCTTGTGTGTGTGCAGGTAATGAAACACTCAGGTTAAACCCACTGAAAGCAGCAGCAGAGGTTAGAAGAGAAATACTATTAATATGCAGTGCTACTCCTACACCAACAGCTGATAAGCCCTCAGCAAAACATAAATAAACTAATTAGGGAAAGAAAAACCTTCAGTGTAATGATGCCCAATCTGCACCATCCTCTCTGATAAGCCAGGGGAAAAGGAAATGAACACATTTGCACTTTCAGGCATGTGACCCAGTCACCTTGGTCTGGGTTACCTTTATCTATACGTGTGAGATGATGTACACAAGCATGTTTGGACAGCCAATTAATTACAAACAAATTCTATCCACTCATAGGCACCTTTTTTAATTCATGAGAGCTGCACAACAGTCTAAAAATTCCCGAAGGAATGTGTGGGAATGCTTGTCACCTGTGAAATAACACTGAAACAGTGAAGCTTTCAATGCCTATAGCAGAACACTGAAGGCAAGTCGTTGTACAAAGCAAGAGCATCTAGTGCAATTTAATTACAGCATTTCTACTGCTGATTTCCAAAATTTGCAATGCTTTTGTTTCCTGGCTTCTATGTAAGACTACTAACCAGCTTTTAGCTGAAAGGGTACAAATTCTTATTTAATTGAATGCAGCAGACAGGGGAGAGACAGGTGAAAAGGGGGAAAGAAGAACTCTGCAAGGTCTAAGAGATGACTATGGCAAGATGAAGCATGCCTATGGATGTATGAACATGTGTCTGCCTCTTTCTGGTCTGTAGATTTAATGACCAGATTTAGATTTAATTCTCTTCAGATGGAGGTTTGCTTTGTTCACCTCAGTTTCTTCCTTTTCCATTTCAATAGTCCTGTCACAACTCAGGCATGGGCCAAGGCTGGGTGATCCAACTCATAAGTGCACACATGAATTGCACACTCCTATTAACAGAATCCTCGATTTTCAGAAAAAAAATGCAATACCAAGGCATTCAATAGTCACAGTGAAAGCAGAATCACAACATAAATGCTGCAGATCAGATCTGCTGCTGCTTTTATACAGAGATGCAGAATAGCTTTAATCATCTTATTAGTGGTGGATTTAGTTTAGGTCAGGATGTGCTCTGGCACACATCTTAATGACATATTAGAGGTAGCAAATATGATAGATGATAGATAGATAGACAGATGGATGGATGAATAGATAGAGAGAAGCAAATTTTGTAGAAGTGAAGAATGTGAAAATCTAAATCAGAAAAGCAATTTCATTGCTGAAGAAATAGCCAAGATATTCTCCCAGCTATAAGTACACCTAATCTCAGAGATCTGCAAAATCATAATTGTATTTTCCTAAGAAATATCATATATATTCTTAGTGATGTGCAAAAACGTCTTATTAATCACCTGCAACTTTCCCATTGACTGTGGAACCATAGTGACAGAACCTCCCCCAAGTGTTTTGCAAAGTCACTTAGTGCCCAATGGAATGAAAACCAATGGAAGATTTTGAATTTCATTAAACCTCATCCATGCATGATTTCAAAACAAAGAAAATTCTGTGGAATTCTTTGTAATTCAGGGGAATTTCTGTGTTCCTTGGTGGAACACAGAAAAGAATATTCCAGGCAGGGACTCCTTTCTGTATTCCCCAATAATGATTACACAACTGTGGAGGGAAAAGAAGAATGTCAGCACTAATAATCCACCTCCCATCAAATGTAAAAATCAGCATAAACCTCCCTACAGCAGAGGAAGAGCACTGATTAAATATCAATATTAATACCAAATATTGGACCATTCATCCCCCACTCAAGACAGGAGGTTAGGGAATGTGTTCTAGCAGACACTGGCAGCAGTTGGAACATTCCCTTCAGCTCAAAAAAGATCTCAGGCACCCACTACTGCAATCTTTACATTTATAGTAACTTGCCAGTTTCTACTTTTATTTAAAGTAAGTCCTAATTGTACATGGGATTTTAGGTCTCAGTTTAAATTTGAAATGTGAAACAGTATTCTCCTACAGATTTTTCAAGGAAAGCTGAGAAGACACTATTTTTTAAGAATACAAGTAAAAGAGATGAGAAATGGAAAATCCTTTTTTTTTTCCTCTCAGTGCTGGGAGAACAATTATTTAAAATAGACATGATCATGAGTAGTGCTTAAAAAAAGACAATTTCATTCATAAGCTTGCAATTGTATTTTATCAGCCAGAATTTAAAAAATTGTCCCATGAATTGCATTATTTATTTTTGATCATTCAATATGATAAATATAAAAGATTTCCACTGATTTCTTACAAAAGAAGCTCTTTGGTCCCCTTGGGTTCTCCATTCTAAGCAGAGAAATATGCTGCTAAGATTTGGGTGAGCTCCAGAAGAGGAAGCAGAAGAAAATCTGGATGGGAAAGGAGTACAGACAATGGGATCCACAAATGCACAGCCCTTACCTCAGAAAAGCTCTTGCAATACTTGCATTTTTACTGTCACTCCAATGCACAAGTTCTGCTCTTCACCTTTCTAGATCTTCCTTTACTGCATCATTGTGCAGAGAAAATGTTAATTGCAGCAACTCCTGACAGAAGGATTTATCCACTCTGCTTGCACTGCTGCTCAGTGGTTTAGCTGACACTAAACTTGTGGAATTAACATGCTGTTAATGGATTTCATCTCTGACAAACGAGAACATCAGATGTTTGCTTCTTTCCAACAGGTCCAACTTGTCCTGCTGGCTCCTGGGAGAACCTTGCTAGCAAAATATATTGCACTACCAGTAGCTTATATCTATAGAGATCCCATGCAAAAAAAAAAAAAAAAAAAACCAATCAAAGCAAGCAAAATAATGGGACTGAAAAATAAATCCAGATTTTGACATGGCTAAAATATCCCAGTTTGAGGTAAATGGTTATCTGTCCTCTTTTTCACTCTTTAACAAAAAATAATTGATTGATTTTCATTGCATGGTATTTTTACTATTTATTTGGATATAGAGCAGATGATCTGCAAACTGGAGCCCAACTCATAGGCAGGACACATCTAATAGCCCAGGAACTGGAGTTCCCTTTAAACAAAGGTAATTTAAAAAATTACAAGAAGACCAGCTGTTTGAGGAGAGGGAGCTCCACAAGCTGGACACAAAGTCCCTACCGTGTCCCCCAATGTTCTTTGTGGCTCATGGAAATACAAGTTCTGCCCCTCTCTCTTTCACCTGATGAGAGCAGAGGTAGAAGCTACATATTTCCTTATGCCATGAGGTTCTCAACCATCGTTGTAATTTTCCAGGTGTAGGTAATATATTTGATTGTGATCATCTGGCCAGAATGTATATGAAGGCAAAAGTAGGAAAAAAAATTCAGTCATTAAGTTTGGAGTTTATTGCCTCAGAACTTAACACCACAGTCTACAAAATACACAAACCCAATAATATAAATGCTATATTGCATTAAGTGCCCAAGCTGCTTAACAAGGAAATAAACACTTCCCATGTAGCTTATTGTGTGGCTTACATTCATACTTGGCTCCAAATTTGCTGAAGATGTTTAAACACCATATAGGATTTATGAGTTTCTATACATTGTCCAGCAAGATGCATTATCTTTAAAATATTGCCAAGTCTTTATGCCCATATTACTAAACAATTTTTTCTACACTTACTTTCAGCATCACGGAATTTATTAAAAAACCCACGATGTAGTAGCCAAAACTGAAGAGGCTAAATCTCATTTTAAAGACCAAAAATGACATGAAAGAAAGATTGGGTAAAGTTTAAGCCAATGAAAGTATGAGTCATTATTATATAACAAGCAAGTTGGATATATTTTAAGCTGAAAAAAAAGATAGGTTGAGAGGGGAAGAGAGCACAGAAGTGGGAGTCAACAGGGGAACTGAGGTAAAGCAAGTGGGTATGTAAAAGTTTATGAGCACCATTAAGAACTTGCATGTTCTCTTAATTCTTGTTTGCTTCCATTCTTTCAAGTCTCAGGTAGGACTGTTACAAAATGTGAACAATTTTCACCCCAAGGGAGGGAATTCACCCATTCCAACCACAGCCACAGTTATTAATTGCCACTGGGCAGCAATCAGGCAACTTCTAGGTAACTTTGACAAACTTCTTCTGTTCATAGAAGACACAGCTGGGTAGAAATTAGTCTCTAAAAATACTTTCACACAACCTGCTTGTTTTCTAGTCACTGTCTTCTTCTGTTATGCTCATTCCATCTGTCAATAGATATGAGTCACACATTCGACCTTTCAGTTTCACTTGCGCACATAAATTTCTTCCAATTTCCTGTGAAACAAACACTTTTAACTCTTCCTGGACCAGCCCTTCACACAGACAGCAGGCTGGAGTGTGCAGAAGCAAACTCTCCTGCTGGTACTCCTCTCTCTCCAGCCTGCACTACCTTTGGAGGGTAGATTGTTCTCTGCGTTTCCCTGACTGCCCTCCTGCCCACACTGCCACGACTTGCACTGAAAAACCAGCAAATAGCATGGAACTCCAGTTCAAAAAACACAGTCTAACTGTGTTCTCAAAGAATACTAAACAGCAGAGGAGCAGATACAAGTCACTCCTGACAACGCCAGCCATGATCAGCAGACTCACTGGAGTAAAACTAATTTTACCAGAGTAAACCTATAATTTTACCATTTTTAAACCTGAAGCAGTCAACATGTTGTTCAAAGCTAAATTAAAAATAAAGACTCATGCTTGTCCAAATGCTACCCACTGACATAAATCGTGATGCCTTTACCAAATGATCTACTTTGTTCCTTCCCAAACACTATGAACACCTCCAGCATGAACAAAGAATGAACACAGCCACAAAAAAAAACAGAGTAAAAAATGTGAAAGTCAGAGCAGTGTTTTGGGATTTCAGGGTTCATTATTTTCTTTTAGGTGTGGCGCACAATTAACTCAATCTTTCAGGAAGCTTTTAAAGACAAAGGGAAAAAAATTAATCGTAGTAAGAATCACAAGGCTGGACTATGGAGAGACCAAATTCTGCACAGTGGCCTGGTAAAGAGTGATGGAGACTTGATGGGTACAATTTGTTAGCAGACCTCATTTGCAGGCTCATTTAACTCATGACTGCAGGAACAGCAGCTCTGCAGCTTTCACAGAACAGAAGACTCACAGTCTGTCTCAATTAAGCCCTACAATAGCAGACAAGGGTTTGGCATTATGGACCCTTCCAAAACACACCAGGCTTGGACCAACTGGAATATTATCCCATCAAAACACCCAAGCAAAGTTGCTTTTCTACCGTGGCTGAGATTTCCCTGCTGTACACGGGAATTTCCCTACTGTAAACTGTAATTTCCCTATTGTAAACCTGCAATTACCCTATGGTAAACTGCAATTACCCTATTGTAAACTGCAATTGGAGGCCAGTTTTAATGGAGAAAATAAGAGTACAGAGCCCAGAAGCACGAAGCCAAGGCTGCTGGCAGGGATGAGGGGATGGGATGGGGATGGGGTGGCTCAGGCTCTGCTCCAGTGTCACACCTGAGGGGGCCACTGATGTTTCAGCACTGAGAAGCAATTTAGGAAAAACTCTAAAAGGTGGAAGAACCCAGAAAAAACTTTTATTCACTTGTGGAGGAAGACTTTTTGACCTTGGGATGCTGGCACATGAGCCCTGAAATAATAACCCAGTTTGTGCTGCTATAACAGATGTGCCCACAGTCACTCATTTAAGTGCAGACTAACCAAGTTAATCCAAGATGACACCATAGATGTGCATTTTTGGCCTTTGTATTAAAAATCTTCTGTCTCCTCACAGAAAAAAAATCCACTTAGAGGATTGATTTTACTTCTGGTGACTTTTACTGCACACTTTAACAAATAACTAAAGAAGGATTTTCAAGTAGCACTGAAGTCAGCAGTAAACAGGAACTTTGTACATTGTTTCCTTAACTGAAGAAAAGGAAAAAAATACGTATATATGGACAACCAGAGCTGAAATTAGCAATAAGCAATATTAGTCACCTTTTTGTTGTTGTTGTTGTTGTTGTTGTTGTTAAGTGGGGGTAGTTCAGATAAACAGTTGTTATGGGTTTTTATTGTGTCAAGAACCATTCAATCAGAATTTGTACCCTGATATTTTGGTCATCATGTGCTGGTAGGCTAAATTAAAATTAGCATTCTTTAGGTTTTTTATATTTATTAGTTCAGATAAACAGTTGCCATTGGCACACAGTTAGCTGACAGCAACACCTACAGTGTTAAAAAAAAAAAAAAAACACAAGAAAAAAACAGGAAAAAATCTGTTAAGTGACTGCTCTGTTTTAACAGGCAGCTTTTTTGTGTCAAACTTCATGTTTCAAAAATATTTATAATATTTTTGAAATTTACAGGTCCATTTACAGACGTACCTGCAACCTACTATAGCTTTCTTAAGGCTTCAAAGCTCTTGGTATTTTTATTCAACTTCCAGAAGAATCAATGTGCATTATTGCTTAAATTTCATTTCACTGAATTTAATGTAGAAGTTGAAATGCTAATACGAAAATTTCAAATAATTTTTTTCCCAGGAAACCATTATTTGTTTATAATGTCCAAATTTATTGTTGATGTGAGACTATGACCTGCTACAGACTGTAATTTAAGGCTAATTTAAAATAAAAATAAGTACCATTTATGTTTTAATTAGTTGAAGTCGGTGGGATTTAGATTAAAATAATTTAAGAGTAAATATGTTTTTTTAATTGCCTGGTTTAATAACTTTTTTTAGCTACTGGTAAAATCCAAGACAATCAGAATGAATAGAAGTAGAATGAAGGAAAAAATTAAACCTAGTCCGAACTTAGTTTTTCTTAAAGGGTTCTTCCCAAATGCCCAAACAAGTGCTCCATATATTGATAAAAGTAACATTAAGAATATTAATGTTACTGTTATTGATATTAGTTAATATAATACATGTTTGTAAATTCTTTATCAGACATTCATTTCCATTACTTGACTCATCCCTTACTACAAATTTTGCAGCAAACCTGCAGAGATCCAGTGACTGTTGTCATTTATTTGTGTCAGAGAACTCCTGTCCAGGGAAGGTAAAATTCAAGAGCAGTTTTTTGGTTTGAAACTCTTATCTGAGGCAGCCAACACCACACCAGCCTTTAATTCCATAACCCAGGAATTGGAAAACTATTCTACTATTAAAAGTATGATAGCAAATATAGTAAAATTTACCATAGTAAATATTTACCATAGTAAATATAGTAAATTTACCATAGTAAATATGTATGGAATTGCAATTCTCATGACATTTCTAAAAATATCAAAATTTAAAAACAAAAGGAAAAAGTGGATTACTGTGTGTGTTCCTTCTTTCTTGACAGTTGCTTAACAGGTAGAACTGGTCCAAATCAGCCAAAAATGGCCAAGGGCTGTTTCCAGCAATATTTTCCAACCACACCTATCAGAATTATTAGCTTATTATTATTTATTATTATTTGCAAACATATAAGGAAAAACTTCACCTAAGTTTTCAAAGAGCAACAAATTCCACGCATCATTCCATTTCTGCAGGCTGATCTGGAGCCCAAAATTTCAACAAATGATGCAGAGTGTGAATAGACTGCTTATGATTGAGCATCTTGATATGGCCAGGCTCCTTCATCTGTATGCTGCAGAGTTTACAGCTGCAAGCTGCATTAAAATTGATGTCACTCCTGCTGGATGATTCTGTGCATCTTTGAGTTGACAAAACAATGCAGCATTTCTAATTTCTGTTCACAAGGAAACCTCCCAAATATTTTGCTGGTTTTGTTTAATGAAATAACATTTTCCCCAAGTAACTTGATTTCCTGCTTTGATGCTGATTCACTATTTCCACTCTTAGCTCATTGCATACTCCAACTGAGGACTGCAGATTAAGCCACTGTTGTTAATAGCAGGTTAATGGCAAAAATTAATTTGCTAACATTAAAGGATATGGGAGACAGGTAAAATCCTTCAAGTCAGATGTTGTAAAAGCCCTAGAATGAAGGACGGTTTAGAAAAACCCTGCACTAAAATGAATAAAGTACATTTAGTGATTAGTTATTACAAGTAGAAGACAAAGTTAGGCCTGTGTGTTTGGCAGATGTGTACTGCAGGGGAGGAGGTGACATGCATGGGGTAGCAAAGAGGTTTTGTTTTGGGATGGGAGGGCTGCAACTGCTCTGCATGCCTTCATTACACTGCAAAGGCAGTTGTGCTCTCAGAACTAATTAAACCTTGGGGAACAATTTGTTGAGGTAGCTGGAGAAAATTCGGATGAGAGCAAGAGAAGAATTTTAATGTTTTAATCCCAAGCAAGAAGCAGGAACATTCAATTTCTAATATTCTGGGGTTCCAACAGATGAGCTCCCTGACTGATGCTGCAGAGAGGCAGAACTGGATTTACCAATGTCTGCAGCATTTTGCAGGATTGAGTCCTTTTAATGCAGGTACATTACTACATGAAAAAGAAATTTATAACTGCATCCTTTTACATAGTTGTGTTGTCACAGAACACTCTTCAGTCTGTCAGGGTGGAATTGGAGAGTTTATGGTTGAATTCTGGAAGTACTCCAGGTGGTGGCTTTGAACCACTAAATATTTTCATGTTAATTTTTCAAATTCTAGTGAACAAATGAAGGAATCACCACTCTTCCAGCAAAGAAGTTCCTATTGTGTTTGAAGGTTTTTTTGTCAGGAGCAGGATGGGATTGCTGGGGTACAATCCTTGAGATCCATTGCAGCATCAGCCTCATCACAAGGCTGAGACAACAGAAAGATGGCAAAGCTCACATACAGCCAGCAGCAGCCAAAGATCTCTCTGTTACAGAGCATTTTAAAAACTTTCTAGCCAGTTGCACATTGCTAAAGCTTACAGACAGTTGTTCTAGCCAGTCTAACAGCACAGGTACACCTGCTGCACACAGCGCTGGCTTGTCTGCCTTCTATTAACTATGCAATATACCATTATTATTACCATTACCATTAATCTATTATTCTTACCATTATTATATTATTATTACCATTATTATATCATTATAATTATACACAATACTCCATTATTAAGCCTAAAACCCACTATCTTGCTAAGCACATTTTCCTGCAGTCTTAAGGTCTGTCTAAGCCAAGCCTAAAACTTAAGCTGTTGTTCCATGTCCTTGCTTGCTGTGCCATTGTAACTTTTTCTGCTTTCAGACTTTGCATCTAGCTCTCTGTTCTTTCTGTCTCTAAGGCCTGCTTTCCCAGCTTTCTAAAAATCTTCCTACCTTTACTATTTCCCACACCTGTAACTTGATCGCCGGCTGGGGTCTGTGTACGGGAACAGTACAGGACTGCTGTGGAACGTGCCTTGAGCTGGTTTATTTTCCAGCATCAGTCTCATTCCATGGTTATGACAATGGGAAGATGCCATCAGCTCACATCCCAGGCAGCAGACCAAGAACTTAATGTTAAAACTCCCTTTATACGTTTTTTGAACAATCACACAAAGTAAAAGCACATTGACAGTAGTTCCATCCAACCACTATAAGCACATGTGCCCAAAACAAAACTACAAAACTATGCCTGCTTATTTCGAATACAATACCTGCTTGTAAGCCTTAAAACACAATGCACAGACCTCCATTATTAAGCCTAGAACTTCCTAATATCTCACTAGATAAACTTTTCTGCAGCTTAGGGAGTTATTCTAGACCAGTGTTTATACACAGACCATTGTTCTATTTGTCCTTGCTTTTCTACATTTTACATCATTTTTCTGCTGACCTATCTTACTGCTACTGCTTAGCTCTAATCAGAGTTCTTCTGTCCCTGAGGCCTGTCTTTTGCAGCTTTCCCGAACCCTCTGATTTTATGGATTCCCACATAACTTCTGTGGCTGCACTCCCGGGCTCTCAGGTGAGTTTGGATCAAGGATGGGCTGCTAGCACAGGTCATGCCTGATCCTTCACCTAAATGGGAATCTAAGTGATGACTGTTTCCTCTTGTGGGTCATAGCTTAGGAAAGTGAGAATAGATAAAAGCCAAACAGGATAAAAGAGATTCCTTGTTTCTTTGGCTGACAGAAAAAGTGGCAAACTGGGAGGGTGTCTAGGGATCAAATAAAATAAAAATAAAAAATCAACTAGCAAGAGTTCCCTGACAAGGGAGGTGAGGAGGGATAAGAAGGGAGGAGAAGGTGTTTTCTAGATTGGCTAGCTGAGTTAGAGCAAGCAGCTGTGAGAGATAAAAACTACAACTTTGTCACAGATTTTTAAGGGGTAAAAGCACAGGAGCAGAGTGAATCATCTGAGGCCAGGAAGAGAGAAACAAGTGTACACAGATTTGTGTATTTGGGGACAACTTTTTGCTCAGGTAATATTTTAGAACACTGGAGATTAAAGCATTCAATTTTTTTAGACTTGCAAGAGCCTCAACACTTTATAATCCAGATAAAGACATACATCAGAAAAAATAATAATGTTGAATTCTTTGCTGGGAAACATCATGGAAAAACAACAATACAAAAAGCCAAACAAACCCAGCAAAAATCTTCCTTTTACAAACACAGATGTCCATCCCCATTTGGACTTTTTAGATACTTTTAGCTGCTAAAGAACAGTTGAAACACTGCTGTTTACCAAATCCCACTGCTCTGCTAAAGCAACCCCTTCTGGCGTTCCATGAGTTTTCCATTGTTATATACAATATGTCCTAGAAATCTTTGTTTGTCCTCACTACTTGCTTCCCTACATTCCCCATCTTCCTTCACCCCTTTCTACCCAACTTCTATTTCCCCCAACAAATCCACCATTCCACAACCTTGGTCACAGTTCCCGGTGTTCTTTCCTCTCCAATAGCATTTCCACACCCACCCCCTGGGCATTAACCTTCTCCCCCCTAAGCTTCCTCCTGCCATTTTAGACTGCAACCATCCTTCCTTGAACAGCATTCCTCCTGTTCCTAAAGAGAAAAAGGCAGGAAAATGAAAATATAGTATAAGGACCACCTAAGCTTCTGTTCTCACAGGATGAAGGGCCATACCAATAATTTTTAACAGCATGTAGGAAAAGGTAGTCTCTAAGTTGGCTCTTGAAGTGAGACTTTTCTCTAAGCTTGCTCTTTTAAGTGAGATTTTTTTTTTGTTCTAAGCTACATTTAATATTAAGAAGCACATACATTTGATATTAAGAAGAATTTTAAAAATTATTGGCATACATGTCTAACTAGTACATACAATATATTTCATATGTTTCGAGGAGGGAAAATGAACCACCAAAAGACTCCACCAAAATCCCAAACACACACATAAATAATCAAACCCAACCTTAAATAAGTGATGCTCAACACTGATATCCTCAGCAATATACTGGATACTTAGCAACTGAATCAAAAAATACTTTTTTCTTCATGCAGAATGAAACCACCTAGCCCTAAATATTTCTCCAATAGCTACATATATCTAGAGTTTTAGCAAAAACTGGAACCACCCTCCCTTCAGAAAACCCTCTCCTCAGTCCCTCAGGATCCTAAGAGGTTGTTCATTAAAATGCCCTGCCAAATAATTTCTGCTCATAACCAATAATCCAAGGACTTGTTATTAAATTAAAAATTTTAAACAAAGATCATGCTCTGAGTTGGGAAAGCATAATGCCTGTTATGCAGAAAATGAGCTGAATCCTTTTTGTCAGAGGAAGTGAAGGATGCACCCCTGACCAAAAAGTTGTCTTCTGGAGTTGCCAGATGCAAGATGCCTTTTAGTTGTCATCTTCCATAGAGCCCATGCTCAGAAAACCCAAAGGCAAAATGCTAATGAAATAAATTATCAGCTGCCTCAGAAAGCAAGGAAGAGCCAGTTTAGAACTTTAGAATTATGAGACTGTCAATGTCATTCCTCTCAGCAGAAAAAGTACAGCCAACAGAAAAAAAAATCTGGTTGGTCTGTTTCTCTACAAAATAATTTATTACCATGCCAAAGTACTGCATATAACTTTCCTGACATATAAACCCTCCTTTGAAGGTTCAAATGATCCATAATTATAGCCCTTTCCATAAAGAGAAAGAGTAAATCTGAGTGATAAAGTCTTTTGAACCAATGTTTAAGACCTCCCCTCATGGATATCATTTGTCTGTTTCAAGAAATCAAGGGTAACAAAAGAATATGGAACAAATTAAAAGCCCAAGAAATAACTGAAAAAAATATCAGTAAAGCTGGATAGGCTATGGAAATTTACCCACCAAAAGTAGTTTGGTTGAAATTTTCAGAATCCAGGACATTCCTCTGGCTGCCCTGGAGGACTTGGGACCCTGGCAGAGGGCTCAGAGACCTTGGCACAGAGTCACAAACACCTGTGCCTTTGATTTTAGCCCATGGAAACAATTACCAACTTTTTATGAAGATATACAAGCCACAAGGGTTTGAATAGAATGATAGTGAATTAATCACAGGGTGGAAAATTAGAATTTTGGGGTTTTAGAATGGGGGTTCAAGAGGCAAGATGGAGGAATCTGGGCATGTCCTGTCCTCCTTCTCCTTCTTCTTGTCCTCCATCTTCTGCTGTGATGGTGGCACTTTGGATTGGTTTAGAGACAGACTGTCTAACATAGGGGATAGGTATTGGAAAATTATTGTAAATAAAGTCCACGTAGTTCTTAGTATAAATTACACC
This sequence comes from Emberiza elegans, assembly GCA_024865655.1. NCBI lineage: Eukaryota > Metazoa > Chordata > Aves > Passeriformes > Fringillidae > Emberiza > Emberiza elegans. Next base: position 1,084,048 of record JALJVW010000011.1, read on the forward strand.
ACTTCCCTGAAGGCAGTCAGTGTGCCACAAACTGACCTGCTGGATGGACCTCAGCAGGTTAGGAAAAGAATATCGTAGATAACAGAAGATAAACAACCTTGAGAACCGCAACAGAAGAATCCTGACTCCTTCTTTGGTTCCCAGGCTGGGAAAAGAGACCCTGACACATCTTGGGGTCAGCCAGGACCACAGAGACCCCCGAGAGAAATGCCCAGAGTTAGAATTCAAAAGTTTGAGCTCATTTCAAACCCAGCACTTTGCCATTAAGCATGTTTTCTGGGTGCAATTAAAGGGTTCAAGGCAGCAGACATTTGGGGATGAGCTGAGGATGTGCCAGGACCCAGAAGATCTGCAGAGAGGGACAGGAGAAGCAGAGCACAGCTGCATCTCCACCAGCAGCTGCATTAACCTTGTCACCCTCAACTCAGAGGCCTCAGAGAGAAAGGGCTGGTCCCAGCAGAAGTTAAAGCTGGACTAGGATCAGAGGGAGGGCTGTGTTTACAGCAAGGCTTTCTGCACCACCGCCAAGGCCATGCGTGTTGAATTTGCAGGGTCCCCAGGACAAAGGAGGAACTGAGTGAATCTGACTCCATGTTCTTGGAAGGCTAATTTATTACTTTATGTTCTCTAATATTTTATTAAAGAATGCCATACTAAAACTATACTAAAGAATGGAGAAAGGATACAGACAGAAAGCTACAAAGAATGATAATGAAAACCCGTGACTCTCTCTTCCAGAGTCCCAAAACACTTGACTGCGGTTGGTCATTAAGTCAAAATAATTCACATGTTGAAAAAAGCATCTCCAACCACATTCCAAAGCAGCAAAATACAGGAGAAGCAAATGAGATAATATTGCTTTCCTCTTTCTCTGAGGCTTCTCAGCTTCCCAGGAGAAGAAATCCTGGCAAAGGGGATTTTTCCAGAAAATATGACAGTGACACCATGTGCTTTAATACCAGTGATTTAATACATAGACAAGTGGTTTAATAGAGACAAGAAAAGAAATAGGTGTAAGATTTGATGTTTGTGAGAGCCCAGGCTGAGAGGGTAACTGAGCTGTTTGGAGGCTCTGGGCAGCTTAGAAATAGAAAACAGTTCATGGTAGAGCCTGGCATTGGGAGGTGTTAAAACCAGATTCACTCATATATACTAAATCTGAATTTAACAGATATATTTAACAGTATAAATCCAGTCATGTGTACTTTATACTCTAAGTCAATTAGACTTAGAGTATAAAGCATAAAGCATAAAGTAAAAATCATGAAGCATAAAGCATAAAGTAGAATTAGACTTAAAGCATAAAGCAGAATTAGACTTAGAGTAGAAAGCATCTTGGTGCCCCAAACTGAAGTAATCTCTTCTTCCTACAGGGATCTCAAAGCAGATTGAACACTTGAACTGATGCAGATTTTTAAGGTAAGGCCTAGGGGTCTGTAAGGTTAAAATGAACAAAAATCAACATGCATTGACAAGAGCAGTGTTTATTACTCAATCCCACAGGTTAAGACAGGGCACTAAGGATGTATTTATGGCTGCAGATAAATTTTGGAAGTGCCAATGGATTAGGATGAAGGCTGTGAATCACTTGGGAATTGGAGTATGTCCTGTGTGGGCAGAAGTTCTTAGGTTGCACGGTTTAGGGTGGGAACAGAGATAATGTTGTGAAATTCAGTGATTTAGAGCTAGATTTATATCACAGTGCTGATGTGGCCCCAGGTCTAGGACAAGACTTAATGCTGACAGAGGCTGGGATTAAGGTTGAGAAGGGCAGAAATCCCCAAGCTTGGCTAAGAAAAAAACTGTGAGCTTTCTTAAAAGATTTAAGGCACATAAAAGGTTGTAAATTGGTAAAATAAGAGTTTAACGGAGATTTGAAAGTTCCAGAAGGACCAAATATTTTGGTGGAAGGCGTAACAGCATGATACATCTCATTAGCCAGAGAAAAAGATCATTAAAAATTCAAGCAAATTACTTGAGCACCTAAAAGAATGGAAGCAAACCCAGGGTTACTAAGCTCCCTTGAACAGCATTTATTCTGCAGATGGCCCATTTCCCCAAGACAACTCTTTGTAGGTGGAGGATAAATACAGAAGTCATAACAGCACTGTACAAGTTATGACCCTGGGCTCAGTGGGACTGTTGTAATAAAATCCCAGGTCCTGATTTCTGCATTCTCATGTCCCAGGCAGAGACTAAAGGCACCAAGTCATGCAAAGGAGTCTTCTCAACTTTTCACAAAATATTTATATTAAAATAAATATAAAAAAGTATATATAAGTGTAAATGTATAAATATAAATATAAATGCAGCTTAAAGCAAGGAGACCATATTCTCTCTCTGTCTAGATTAGGAGAATGGGGACAATACCAGGAAAATTGGAAAAAGGAAGCATTGCAGGCAAAGTGAGCTGTTTATTTTAAGGTTTGTTTTACTTTGACTTCATTCAGAGGAGTAAAAACAACATGCATCATAGAAAAGTGCTCTTGAAAGAAGTTTTGGGCTCTTCCCACTACCTTTATGCACTGTTTCTGTGTTTCATAAATCAGTTTCAGGTGAGGATAAAATTTCATTTTATAAACTCTCTTCAAACTAAAACACAAACTTGGCTTTTTATTTAAGTCAACCTGAACTAAAAGGAAGCAGGCAGAATTGGTTCCCAGTTAAAAAAATAAAGTTAATTTTGTTCAAATGCCTTAACATGCAGAAAAGATTTCATTAGTGTTCCAAATGCTCATGTTCTCTGTATCATTTAGAATTTGTTTATTGAGGAATGTTACTGTTTAGGACTTTTAAAAGCACAGTTCCTGATCTGACAAGCTTGAGAATAAGCACCAAAGAAAAGACTCACACTGTCTGAAGCCTAGCAAGCCTGTATAATCAGCAAGATGAATTATTTTAAAGAAAGGAGGAATTAAAATAACATGAAGTTTCCCACAAGCAGGGTAGGATATTTTTTTCCATTTAAAGACCCAGTCCAAAAGCAAAGCATCTCAAATTAGTCATGGATCAGTAGGCAGGTCCTGGGTGTTTACCTCAGCCGTGTGACAGTATAAACAGCTGCATGTTCTACTTCTCCTGCGAGCCCCTCTGCTTTCCCCATGCCTCAGGAATGCCTGTTACATCAGCTGTGTACAGCAATCACACCAGAGCCCAGCTCTGAGCCAGGCTGGGCTCTGATGGATTGTTTTTGTCCAAGAAATGCACTGCCTTACAGCCTTGCACCCCACACCACTCTTTCTCCACCTACAGAGCATTTAGTCAACTGGTGAATCACCAGATCTCATCATCAGCGGGGTTTGGCAGCATCTCCCAGGCACAGCACAGCTGCAGAAGGCTGCTCAGGCCACATGGTGTGTGAGAGAGAGCCCAGAAACTTCCTATCATGCCTTTGGGGCCAGGTTAGGAGCCTTTGGGGCCAGCTCAGGCCCATCAAAAACTCTGCAAGTGAGTGTGAAGCTATAACCACAGCAGCAGCAGACACAGAACATCCCAGACAGCACTTTTAGGAATAAACAGTCAAGTGGCCTCTCTTTCCTCCAGGCATCCTCTTAGGAAAGTGTCGGAAAACCCAACAAAGCTGAAGGTAATACTTCCCCTCAAATACTCCCATAATGAAAGAGGCAGCTGGGCTGGAGGAAGGAGTAAGGGAAGGAAATGCAGAGAAAATACCATCTCGTATAGTTGGTGGGAAGAAAGAATCAAAACCAAAAAGAGATAAAATGATCAAGCTGACATTTCAGCCTTCTTAAACGTAGGTAGAAAGGCCATGGTCCTTCAGCCAAGCAGTTTCCTGGGTAAGGCAGGCTTGGTTTGCTGTGCCCATGACAGAGCCCGGGCAGGTGTGGCATTGCTCCATCAGCATCTGTCTGAGGGACAGTCTGTGCAGGGCAAGGCAAGCTCCCTGCCAAGGCTCCCTGACATTCACTGCCTGCAGCTGGTACAGGACATCACTCCTGGTCCAAAGTCAGCTCATGGAAGATTACTGATTTCTCCTCTTTTTCTCCTTTCTGTCAACTGCAGTCTTATGCAAGCAGCAGTTCAGAGGAGCATTGGATGAAACATGGTAATCTGCAGCTCCTCAACAAACTCTAGATACCCCAAAAACTTTGGAACAACCTGCCACTTATAAGCTGTGTAAGTGATGCTAGAAGTTTTAGTTTTTATATTTTTCACATTCTGTGCTGCTTTGGTAGTTCTGGGCTTCACATTCAGGGATGGTGAGCTCTGTGCACAGAGCAGGGAGACAAAACAATTCCTGCTCCAGCTGGGCACCAAGGACAAATGATCCCAATCTCAGCCCAGGAGCACAAACACCGTGGGCTGGAGAGAGAAAAACAAGCAGGGTGGGACTGCAGGGGCTAAAGCTGGAATGGGACAATGAACTGCAAGGTGCAAATGGAGCAGAACTGATCCAAGGGAGAGACCCCGGGAGCGCTCGTGCATTTTGGGGCCATTTTGGTTCATCTTGGGTGCAGCCCTGGCTGGGCTCTTGTGCTGCCCAAGGAGGATCCATGGAGGAGATGCTTTGAATCAATCCCTGCTTTATTCTTTAGCTCTGCCCAGCCTCTGCTCTAGGTCAGCCTTCCCTAGAAATAAACATTTGAGCTTTGGTGCTTTAAGAAAGGGACCTGTGTGTCTGTGGTGAGACATTGCTGCTGCCAGAGCTGATTGCAACGAAACAAACAAGGTGTGAGGAGTCAATAACTAAGCAAGTTCTCCAAGACTGACTCATTTACACAGAGGGGATTTTTGCTATGCTGCAGTCAGTACAGAAAGCTAAGGAGTAGTTATGACTGTACACTACGCACACAGCAGCATGAAAAAATTATTCTTTATTTGCCATTTTTTACCTTCTTCACAAATGCAACCACAGGACAGTTTGGATAGCAAGTGTAGGGTGTGGGTTTGTGACAGTCAGGCTCAAGCTATCTTGGCAACTAATTTGCTTCAGATTTCTGGATGCTTTAATTCAAAGGTAGACTTTTATGTCTTAAAATTTTGGCTTTTGACAAAGATAGATCCAACTGACATGATTGAGTCCAAAACCCTGGTTCACTAGCAAGTCCATGAAACACCCAAATTGCCAAATTCTTTCTAAGTACAGGGACTAATTTCTGCATTGGCCTGAATTTCATTCCAGCTGACCATAAGAAACAGCTGTTTAATCCCTGTCTAACATCTCAGGTAGGACCTGGAACATCTCCAGAACAGTCCTTCAAGTAACAAATAGTTTGGTTGTTTACATTCCATGCTTTTATCTTCATTTTCTAAGTGGGAGCCCCAAACTTACAGGTCCTACTAGCCAAGTAAAGTCTCATTGCTACAACTCCAACGTTTATAAGGTGCAATTATCCTCTTACCTTGAAACAACAGCAAGGTCATGTGTTGGCCTTGGAGCACAGAAAACATATTAAATCTGAAAAGACAGTGTAAGCCATGTGACCTTTTCTCTAGCAGTGCCAAACATCTCTCCTGTTACTCTGCCTCTGAAGGAAGCTTTGCTGGAGAAGCCACTTCATACCTGCAGAAATATCTTCCCTGAATGATGGGGTGGTTAAAAGCATAAAATATTTTTATTGCTCAAGTTTCCTCACAGAACCAGCGTCTGGCTGCAGGGCACTTCCACCTACAGCCCGACATAAAAAAGATCCTGCTGTATATAAGCTGTCCTCCCCCACTGGGCAGGGGCAATGGGAGAAGGGAATTCTTTAGTTACTACTCTGCCTTGCTGGAAGACAGACATTCCCGTAAAACTGTGTGTGGGAGCCTTTCACACTGAAACCAAAACAGTGGTGGAAATAATTCAGCGAGCTGCTTCTCATGCAGTGCAGCTGCTCTGTGGAGGGAGGAGGATATTTTATTGTACACACACCAAGTGCCAGACAGCAGCCCCACTGCAGTGCCAGAGACATGGCTCTCCCTGCCTCTGCCCAAGGGATGCTGTTGTTAAGGCTCTTGGACCTTCACATGTCAGTCCCAGCCTGTCCCTTAGCACCCCGAGGAGCTGGGAGCAATGGGTTGTTTCTGACTGCAGCTGTTTTAATCCAATTAAATCCATGTTTGGGGACTACATAAATCAGCAGAGTGAATTGATGTGGCGCTCTTGACTTTGTAATTGCACCAGATTGATGCTGCTAGGAGAAGGAACATGGGTCAGCCATGAACTCCTGTGACAAATCTGTTTCATGGGAAAAACTCGTTGCACCTCATTGCTTTGTGCAGCACCACTCCAAGGACATAGTGATGACCAAAACAGGTCTTACTTCAGCCATAAGGCACCACATTTTAAAAAAATATCCTGTTGAGATGGTTAGGTACCTGAGCGAGACACAGTTTTGTTTTGCAGGTTTTAACCTCAATATGGGAGAATAGGAAAGGTTCATTCTCTGTCTTAGACCAAATTGACAACATTGAAATACTTTATGTTTAATAGAATTGATTTTACACCCACCAAGATAATAGTTAAACACTAAAAATCAATGCCAATCTCTAAAGTCCTATTTTTTTGATCACATTTGACTGGTCTGTAACAAAGTATATTGAAAAGTGTGACACAAAGAGAAAAAGGCAGCCAAGGGTATAACATAGTCAGGACCATCACACCTTTCATAATAAACGGAGTATCAAAATATTAATGGCAATATAATTCTGCCTGGCAATGAAACAACATTGGCAGTTTAGGAGACTGGTATCCTAGAGCTGGCCTGTATTCCTGCTTCATATCAAAGGGAAAAAACTTAGAACATGGCAATTCTGTGAACAGCAGTGGAGTACAAGTATGGTTTCATACTTGGCCTGAGCAAGTCCAACTACTGTTTATCTGTAATTTCTGGAATTGCGAGCCCAGAAAAACCTACTCTTCCATTAACCACCAAGGCAACTTCCTGTCTCAAACATTTGCAGCTTAGATTTCTCTGTCCTTCAAGGCATAAAGATGATTATCATTTGCAAAAAATATTTAAAAGAAATGTTGACTTTTTAAACTCTAGTAGCATTACCAAACTATATTCCTAGGGCAATTTAAGAGAATGACAACAATTAGGTATTATTTATAAGGGATGCCTTATAATAAATATATGCATAATAATAAATATATGCATTTTTGGAAGGCAACTGCAAAAGTTACATGCTGTTAAAAATTTAAACATAATAAAGAAGCAATAAATAGATATTAGGTGTTATCATGATCCTTTACTAATATTAGTTCACCCATAACATAATGAGCTTTGTATAAGAAAATTCTACACACTCTGTGTCCATGCCACTGTTTCATCCAGACAAACCAAGAGAAGCTTCATCTTCTACTATTTTACATCTCTGCATCGTTATTTCTGCATGGAAATCCAAATATTGTTTTCATAAAGAATGCTAAAGCCGCCCTCACACTCTGGACACTTTAACCAAGTACTATGCCTAGAGCAGCACAACCACTCAGGAAAAGTCAGGCTGCCTCATTATTATCAGCATTGGATAAAGATACTTTTAATTTGCATCAGGTGTTTGAGAATTCTTTATTAATTAATAAATGGGCATGTTAGTTGAGCTACTGATTGCTCTTTGTTGACCTGTCACATTCACATTCTCTGAAAAATCCCTTCTCCCAGGGTTTTTCTCCTGGGAAGCTGAGAAGTCTCAGAGAAAAGGGAAAACAATAATTCTCTGATTTGCTTCTCCTGTGTTGTGCTCATGTGGAATGAGTTTGGAGATTGTTTACCCACAGGTGATTGTTTCATTGGTTTCATGTGAATTGTTTTGACTCTTTGGCCAATCAGTGCCAAGCTGTGTCAGGGCTCTGGAAAGAGTCAGGAGTTTTCATTATTATCTTTTTAGCCTTCTGTAAGTATCCTTTCTGTATTCTTTAGTATAGTTTAGTATTCTTGAATATAATATAGTATCAGAAAATAATAAATTAGCCTTCTGAGAACGTGGAATCAGATTAATCATTCCTCCCTTCATCATGGCACCCCACAAATACCATATTGACCTGTGTATAACTGACCCTAAGGAGCAGAAAACAACCCAAATTCTGGATTGACGTGGGGATAAGGAAGACCTGCAGGGCTGTAGATACCCTGCACTTGTACACAATTTAAAGAGATGATGCCATAATGGACCTTGTGCCACCAGCTCCAGCCCTGGCACATCTGTCTGCAAGGCCTGCCCACTGGGAGCAGGATGGTCAGAGCTGTCAGTGCCCATGCCAAGCCCACCAAAGCCAAACCTCCCCACTGTGCCAGTGGAAACAACAAACAAAGGCACTCTGTGAGCCCGAGAGCAGAACTCCCATTGATCTTTACAGGGAACTGGGTCAGAGAAGCCCCAAGGCCTCTCAGAGCTGCAGAAGCCTACAAAGGGATATTTCTGCAGCTGAGGGTGCCTTGTGCCAGAGAACAGCCAATTAAGGGTCTTTTCCAGGCACACCCATGCATGGGCGAGCAGGAGAAAGGCAATGCCCCAGCCCCTCCTCGGTCCCAAAAACATCCTGTGGGCTTGCTGGGGGCAGGGAATTCTCTGCAAATAAATCCCAGTGGATGCCAGAGAGCCTCAGGCTACCCCGTGGCACCAGCAGTAGCCAAGGATTTTACCCACCGGGGACTGAGAGGACACCAAACAACCTGAGAGCTGTTACAGCCTCATTGCAGTGTGGCTGCAGTGCACTACGTGGAATTTTTACCAGCAGCTTGCAGTCGAAAGGTTCCCTGACCGCTGTCCAAGTCACGGGACAGCCAGTAATCTCGGTGTTTTCTTACAGCAAGTTATGACACGCTAGGATTTTTTTTTTTCAGACAGTTTAACAGGGAGATAGAGGACAGCATTTATTTTAGGCATGACATAGAATGCACTTGCTGGAATACTGGCGCGATCTGTCCCTAGTAAATGGATTACACGGTGATTTTAAGGTGCAAAATAACCACCACAGGCACAGAGGATTCGCAGTATTCAAAATCCACCACTTTTGTTTTATTGAATCACAACAGAAAGGGCGTTGGTGTTGGGGGATCCGGGGAAAGAAGGAGAAGACAAGGAAAGAAGGGAGGAGAAGGGGAAATGGGAGGAGGGTTGTAGCTACCGAAACGCGGTGTTGCTCAATTCTCCGAGGGTCCAGCCGTCGAAGCTCACCAGGCCACGACGGGGGAGATCTCACAGGCATGGCTGAACTGGTCTCCAGTTATACTCTTTTTTCACTGGGGGAAGGGGATGAGTTCCTCAGCCGAAACAAAAGGCTTGATGGGAGGAGTAAAGAAATGGGGGATACACAAACTCAAGCCAGGCAACAGGTACCATTGTTTTCATGGCTCAATGCTTGCACCTGTGCTTGCTCTGGACAGCCTTCCCCCCCTACCCTCACTGCACGCCTCCCCCGAGTTTGGGGGGGGTTTCAATCCCAGTCTCTAGGAACAGGGTGCGAGGGGCGTCCTTTGCACAGGATTGTCTTGTCCTAGTTCCTTGATGAAGGGACTTGCATTTCTGCTTGTCTGTCACGATGGTGGGAGGCAGGCGAGAGGGGTCTTCTTCTAGAGGAGGGACCACCTCTAGAGCTCAAGCCAAACAGGCCAGGAGGTGGGGAGAAAGTCCAAGTCCATTGTTCAGAGAAGGGCAGGACGCCCCCTCCGAGTTCAGCGTGGCGTGCTATGCAAAGAACACCTGTGGAAACAGTGAACTGAGAAGCACACGATTTTCCTCCCCCACTGGCTCAACGGCCTCCAATCTTTCGGTGGTCTTCTCTCCATGGCAATCGTGAGACAGAAATGGAGGGAAAATTCAGACAGACTCTCACAAATACCATTAATGGTGAGAGTGCAAATATACAGCAGAACAACTAAGAAGGAACATGAAATACGGCTTGGCACAAAGGAAGAAACAATTCCCTTAGACTTCAGCATCTTGCATTGCTCCAGCCTAAACAAATGCTGTAAGGAAACAGGACTGCAAATTGGCTATCAGGCCACCTGTATGGTATGGCACAGAGGGGCTCTAATATTAACATGGTACCTGAATATATTCTCTGGGAACACTGCCCCCTACACACCAGTAACTTGTATCAATGGACAAACCTTCCTAAGCCTTAACTTTTTTTCCTCAATTAGCCCCATGAAGCACACCTTTCCCACACTCACAAACACAAAACTCCCATAAGGATCTCTCACTGTGCTGGAAAACCCAAAGTTGCCAATCACAGGTGAAGAGTAGCAATGACAAAGCCTGTGGCAGGCGAGCATCCAGATCCACCCAGCCTTTCTTTCTCAGCACACAACTGTGTGTGAAACAATTCCCATCCTTCTGCTGCTGCTTCCCAGGAGTTTTAGGCAGCACAAGTGCTCTCTGTTCTCCCCCTGAGCATCCCTGATGGCTCTCTTCAAAAACACCCAGGAGAAGTTTGAGAAGTGATTTTTTCCCCCACCTATTTCTGCTTGCCAATGCTGAAAAAACAAGAGGGCAGCAATCTGAACTCAAAGAGGTGCAGGCCCCCCCTGTTCTTTCTCATGTTGTTAACATTCAAATTCTGGATCATTTTGGAGTCCAGGCATAGAAGGAAATCAGGCAGTAGAAACAATCACAAATAAAGTACCCTGAACATTCTGAAATCTTCACTTTTTTAAAATTAATTTCAGCTATATTTTGAATGTGTATGAAACAGCCAGCCTGCCATCCTCAGTCTTCCTTCCCTCCAGTTTAATATATTCCTTTTTTCCATAATATTTCTCTTTCCCTCTAGTTTAATGTATCCCCTTTTTTCCCCATAATATTATCTATTTATTTTCCATAATATTTGTCTTTTGGAACACTTTCCCCTCAGTGTCCCTGATGTGGCATTATCCTAATTTGCAACAGTCTTACTTTCTTACCTACCTTTTACAAAGGCAGCTGTATCTGAATTCTTTTTTTTTTCTCCCACGTTAAAGAAGACTTTTTTCCTGTTCTTCATGTGAATGGGGGGTAGCAGAGGAGACTCTAGTCTTGGATTATCTCTCTGCTCTACTAAACAGCAGATTTTAACTGAGTTGAACTGGATGAGGGGAGAGCAGGGATTAGTTTGGTTTTTTTTCATTTTCATTTTTTCTAACCAGGCAGCACAAGCAAAAAAATTCTGATGATACCCTCAAGGGTATCCTCACTGGAGATATTTGAGAACATTTTGGCACAACCCTATGCAGTGTGCTCTGGAATGACCCTGCCTGAGCAGGGAGGTTGGACAAAACCTGCCGTGGTTCCTTCCAACCTGACCTATTCTATGATTAATCTGTGGAATTAATGGGAAAACTTCCTGCTGGAATAATAGCTCAGTATAGTGAAATGTGGGACAGCAACGTCATTAAATACTCCTGGCCCGGCCACGCAGAAATGGTGGGAAAGAGAGATTTTTTTTTAATTATTTTTAATACAAGAGGTGGGGTGAGGGAACAGAAGAAAAAGACATTTATGAAGTTTTGAGGGGCAATTTCCAGCAGTATTGTTTGTAGGCTACCTACGGAGGGGAAAGTGAGATGTTCCAAAAGAAGAACATGACAGAGGTAAGTAAGGGTAAAACAAAATGAACATTTAATCAAATTTATAGGAATTACAGGGTCAGAAAACTCTCCAGACACTGAAGACATCAGGACTTCTCCCATTAGTAGCAGTCATATGCAGACATAGGAATGAGGTACCACAGCACTTCTGGGGGGTTATTTTTAGATATCACTTTAGTCTTAACTCCAAACACATGGGAATGTAGCATGCCACTGTAAGTTCCTATATAAAATATATAAAGCTCCTATATGAAAAATGTAATATAAAAATATAATAAATAAATAATAAACAATAAATACAATAAAATATATAAAGCTCCTATACTTCTATATAAAGTATAAATAACGACAGCAAGGACTTACATCCTATTATAGATAGCAGCAGGTAAAAGATTACAAGAAGATTCATTAACCATGGTAGCCATACAGGAAGCCAGGAAGGATTAGCATTGTACAATATTCTGCAACCTGAGAAACACAAACTCCAGCTCTGCTAAACAAACAGCAAAGGATTACTCACCCTGGCATTTCAGCTACTCCAGTTCCCACCTCTTAAACTTCATTATCTGCAGGTCCATGCCACGCAGGTCTCCAGACATCCAGAAGTCCCAAGTTTTTCAAGAGCCAAAGCTGCACAAGTGAAACAGCACTGCTGCAATTCCTCATTTATCAACAGCAGGGAAAAAGACAAGGAAAAACACATCTGTTAAGACTGAACTCAGAGTTGCAAAAGCCAAGGAAAATGAAAGAAGTGCTGTTTGTGCTCACAGGCTCTGTAATCTGATTGGGGTCCAGATTGGTTACAGGTGTAAGCAATTGGTTACAGGTGCCACTCTCAAATTGGCTACAGGTGTCATTCATCTTGGACCTGCCCCAAAGGAGCATGATGGCCCTCATGGATACCTCTTATTCTGGCATTTGGGCTGACCTGAGTATCGCTTTAATCTTTTTGCAGTTGAAAGCACACAGTTCAGCTATTGATGTTTTCTTATCTGAAACTGATGTGAAAAAAAAAGGAAAGAAGGAAGTTTAAAATTATGTGTACTAGACTTTTAAGTTACATTGCACAGACAATTAAAAAAAAAAACAAGCATGTGCTTAAGATATGTCAAAGCTCAGAAAAAGAAGTGGTTTCGGTGGGGTTGTACCTAGAGGTTTGGGTTTTTCAATTTTTCTTTCTTTTTAATGTTATATTGTATAAATAGTTATTTATTTGTTGTTTTTATGACATGATATTCTTACACTTTAGCATTATTAGCTTTAATCTGTGACTACTGACAAAATTCAGTGGAACTCTCTGATTCCACCACTCAGAGCCCCCCCACATATTCAAACTCTCTTGATTCAGCTTACAATTAGATGAAGAGCTTGACAAATTCAATGGATTATGTTCCTGGTATAATCCTTCTGAAGAAATGCCTAACTTTTTTTGCAGCTGGTGTCTCAATAGTCTGTCTGTTTAAACTCTCTGTGCTTTTACCAGAGATGAAACACCCAGCATCCAGCTGCCTCAAACCTCCAGTTCTGCACTTGAAAAGCCCATGCCAGGGAGTGGCAATTACCCTTCAATGACTTTATTGACTAGAAATGATTAAGGCAAGCACGACTGACAAAGCTGAAGTGACCACTTTTATTTTTAACCCAGCACCATTCTGTACCCATCCAGAATTAGCTCTGTGTGGTTCCTGCATGAAGCAATGCCTCACCACTCCTTATGTCTCTGGAGCTTGGACAATAAGAAGAGCTATCCTTTCATAACTGCTCATAATGGCTTTTGGAAACTTCTCATGGCTTTTTGGGGGGAGCTCAACAGAACTCTGTTGTTGTAAAGCTATAATTTTTTTATTATTTTCTTCCTTTGGATTAACTTATACTGCCATCATGTGGGCAGAAATCACACAGGGAAGTATTCAGTGAAAACTCCCAACTTGAAATCCTTACTTTGCTTTAAAACATTCTTCCTACTACCTATACGAGCACTTACTCAAGGTTATTGAAACAGGGGGCAGACAAACCCCTGATTATTGGTTTGTTTTTGTTGTGACCCCACAGAAAACGTGCCAGTGGAAGGAGCTGTGCTGGAGCTGGGCAGTAACTGGGGAGCACAAGGGGTAAAGATGCTCTCCTTGATGCCTTGTGCAGGCTGCCCTAGAGCAGAGGCAGGATAGAGCCAAAGAATAAAGCAGGGATTGATTCAAAGCATCTCCTCCATGGATCCACCTTGGGCAGCACCAGAGCCCAGCCAGGGCTGCACCCAAGATGAACCAAAATGGCCCCAAAATGCACGAGCGCTCCCGGGGTCTCTCCCTTGGATCAGTTCTGCTCCATTTGCACCTTGCAGTTCATTGTCCCATTCCAGCTTTAGCCCCTGCAGTCCCACCCTGCTTGTTTTTCTCTCTCCAGCCCACGGTGTTTGTGCTCCTGGGCTGAGATTGGGATCATTTGTCCTTGGTGCCCAGCTGGAGCAGGAATTGTTTTGTCTCCCTGCTCTGTGCACAGAGCTCACCATCCCTGAATGTGAAGCCCAGACCCACAAACTAAAGAAGCACATAATCTAGTACTGCATCTTTATCCTAGAATCTAGGCTAATGCATGAAAAGACAAAGAATGAGCCAAAAGTAGAAATCTTCTCTCTTTTCTTTTTTACAAACATACTTTGAAAGAAAATTGCCACAGAATTTTAATTTTTTTATACATTCCTCATTATTTTGAAGAACTTAATCATTTTGAAAAAACAAAAAACTTCAGTTGTCAAATAACCCATTATGACCAGTTAATTATTTTTATGGACTAAAGTTACTTTAAAAAATTGTAGAAACTGTACAGTTAAAAAAATAATTTAAACACACTATAGTGCCAAGAACCCCAGAACACAGACTGAAATAAGAATCTGGTAGAATTCCAGAAATTATTCTTGAAAGACCAGCAGTTTTCAAGTTTAACTACAGGATAAAAAACCAGGACTTGAATGTTTGCATCCATATATATCTATTGATAGATTATCTCTCAAATTTAGCTTACCAAAAACCTGTTACAGTCTTCGGAGAAGTAATAAAATGTCCAAGTAAAGGCTGATTTTGCCAGCTTCATGCTCTCTTTCTGCCCATCCCCTTATAAGCTGTTTTTCATGGCCCCAGTAAGTGGCAGCAGCCTCACAATGAGCAGCACTGTGTTCCTCAGGGTCCCACTGCTCACCCTGGGCTCAGCAGAACATAAATAACATATTGATTTCCCTGGCAGAGAACCTTTTGAAGAGGGATGCCTCAAAATCCATGGAATATTCTTATTCAGGAATCTAACCTATGGCAGAAAATAACACTTCACAGAAGAAAATCACATGCAAACTGTACAGAACCACAACTGATTATATGCCATAATCAGTTTATAAACAAACTTACATAGTCTAATGTAAGGAATGTACACAAAAGCATCCACATACTGCCACACAAGTGCTACTTGAGAAATCAGTATTATTATACAATAAACACTGAAAGAATATTTCCTCTACATTTAGGTAGTGTGGTCACCATAGCTTTTTTTTTTCTTTACAACAACTATTAATAACTGTTTTGTTAGGAAATGTCAATTATAAAATCTTGGTCAGTTTAACAGCTCCATGATTGAGCTTTTTAACTGTTTAATATGCAGGTGTAGCTTCATTCATTCATTTTCTGGGTGCCATTTTCCCCTTGTGTCAAGATCAGATATATTCCCCCAGCTGTTTTGGGGCCTTCAGGACTTGTCATGTCACATCTTGCTGTTATACATGTTACAGCTAGAGATGAGAGATAATTGAATTTATACCAGGTGTATTTATTATTGGAATATTGTAGGTAACAGGTAATTATGGTTACTTAATGTAACACTAATTCTTTCATTTTCATAGCATTAATTTATATTAAGATCAGGTTAGTTCTCTCATTCTTTAAAAATGAAAAGCACCGTTCTTTCATTTGCTTTTAGACACAAGCTTGACAAACCAGACTAAAGGAAAAAATATATTAGGAATAATAGATTAGATAGATTAGAATTTTAACATAAAATGGTACAGTTGCAAAACCAGAGGAAAATTAAGAAAGGGAGGAGTGCAAACTCTATACCAAGAATTCCATCAAACAAACTGACAAATTAGTTATCTCCAGTACATACCAAATTTTTCTGTCATAAGGCTGAGGTTCAAGCTTGACAGAAAACACAGGACTCCTCCTAACCCATGGATCAAGCCTATGTACAATAAAATAAACAGAAAAAAAGGGAAAAGAAAGCAGGCAGCCCTTATTTAATCTATCCACTTCAAGTTCACTCAGTCCTAGTACTTTACATTAACAAGTTCACACTCCTCAAAGGAAACACCTTGATAAAAAAGCCTTGTGAGCAGTGGTGCTGGAGGGCATCCAACATGTGCTGCTCATTTCCCACTGAAATGCTCACCAGCCTCAGCTGCAGCCCCTCATCTGTCCCACCCATTCCCTTGGAAGCAGAAATCATTCTCAAGAAACAGTGTAGGGAGCTCAAGGGAAGCAAATAGCAGCGCAAATGTATCCCCATCCCTCTGCTCACACACTTTTTGTGCTACAGAATGTTGAGAAACTCCTCTGGCTTGGCCTGGAGGGAGCTCCATGGATAAACACGCTGCATTTTCACATGGAGTATGTTTTTAGCCAGCTTGAGAAGGATTTCTCTAAACACAGGGCAGAAAGAGTGTTTATGGCTTCTTTTAAGAGAGAAGAAAGAAACATTATTTTAAATTTCTTCTTTTAAATTTCTTTGTTCAAATTTCTTTAAAAGATTTAAACTTGCTGTCTGGAGTTCTGGGTTTGCAGCTGAAAGATGACAGAAGTAATTTTGAAGCCTCAGTGAGAATCATTTTCTTCAGTTACATCCAAGAAGAGTCTTAGAGCACTAAAAAGAGCATATCTTGTTAGTTACCCACCAATTCCATCAGAAAAGCTGACAGAATATCTGAACTCTGGTAGTTCCACACTGAAATGCAGCCCCTCCAGCAAAGAGGGACCAGACAAAACACACCGCACCCTCAACAGAAAAGAACAGATTTACCAACACACAGAGAAGCAGCAAGTGCTCAATATTCCTAAGCAAACTTCAGTCTGGATAACACATACAACAAAGAAAAATAGCTCTTCATCCCTTTTTCTACATTTGATTGTAAAGCAGCAATTTCTAAAGGCTCAAAGAGGCTTGGGTCAGTATCTTCTCACCTTGCCTTAACTTGGAACAGTCATTTAAAGGGCTTTTTCTTCAGTCCGACTACAACATGCAACAGTGGTGACATAAACAAATTATTTTGGCTAATCAAACCTAAAAAAAGTATTTCTCCTTCTTTCCATGAGGAAACAAACATATCTCCATTCTTCTTCCCCATATCTCCTAGAAGTGAGCCCATATTTCATGCAGTGTTTCCTGGCGCTGTCTGGCCATTTCCATTTAATGCTCAGAGCTGGTTGAAAAACAGGCAAGGGCTCCCCAAATGGGAGGGGATTCACTGCAAAATGGGGGTCCTCAAATCTGGGGGGATTCACTGCCAAATGGCCTCCCCAAATCTGAGGGGATTCACTGCAAAATGGGAGGGGATTCACTGCAAAATGGGGCTCCCTAAATGGGGGTGATTCACTGCAAAATGGGGCTCCCCAAATCTGAGGTGATTCACTGCCAAATGGCCTCCCCAAATCTGATGGGAATCACTGCAAAATGGCGCTCCCCAAATGGGAGGACACTCATTACAGCTCTGGGAAGAAGAGAACATTTGAGCACAAGCACCAGCCAGAGGGGCTGCTCAAAGTGGGCTGTGGCCACCCACACTCTGTGTCCTGCAGCTGAACTCCTCAGCAGGGCATTTCCCCAGAGTTACAGGGCAGAAAGGAGTTAATATTTTACAATCTTTGCATTCCTCAGTGGTGACCCTCAGAGTCTGGCTGTTTGCCAGCTGACCACTCACACCAACCTGAGAGAGCTCCAGGCACTGGTGCTCCCAACTTCAGCATTTCTGGGAAGGAGAGTTCAGAGCAAACTGGCAAAATCCAAGCTTGACAAGCTCAGAATCAGCTTTCTGATGAAGACAGGTGAGGTTTGATAAGCTAGCTGTTCACAAGGCTCAGAATTAGGCACTGCTGTCTCACTGTACATTTCAGGGATAGGAAGCTCTATCCAGATCTGAAACTTTCTGCAGCAAAACCAATCTTCTGAAACCATGGTTAGACAAACAAATCCTGGCACGGATTGGGTGTGTTCATGCAAATACATGAAAGCACCAGCAAAAGTAGAGAAAGTGTGTCTTTAATAAAACCCCCTCAGTTCTCTTTCTTTCTTCTGAATGCTGTACTCCTCTGTCTCAAACAGCTTGGGTCTAAGAGATTAATCTGTTTCCTGGGGTGATGGAAAAGAATCCCAGGTGCTTATGTTATAATCAGTTAAGAACTGAGTTGTATATACAAGACTAAAACTGAAAAGACTGATGAATAAAACTTTTTTTCTTTCAATGTTTCTGAAATTCCTACCTGAGGGATAAAGATGATCCTGTCATAATTTCTCTTTATTTAAATAATATTTATCTAATTGAATCCCATAATTAACTTTAAAAAGCTGTCATTTACTTCTTATTTTTCTTATAAATTTCCTAGAGGTCCAGACCTTAGGACAATTAACAAAAAATGAGCCAAAACTGATCGTCTGTGCTTGAATACATAGAATATAAGCACTCCATATATATATGTATATATAGTGCTAACATAAGCACCTGTTAATAGTGCTATACCTGTTATAGTGCTATACAAGCACTACTATGAGCACCTGTGTAAAAACCTGAGAGCTGAACAAAGCCTTGGAATCTGGTGTTGTGCCACCAGAGAGTGCCCAAGGCTTTGCCATGGTAACCACTCTGTCCTTACACACAAAGATTTCTCCTTGCAAGTGTCCAAGCAGACTTGTAAGCACCAGTTATTCCAGTTTCAAAGGCTTGAAGCACGGACTCCAGAGGAATTCCATTGCTCATGTGAGTAGGGGCAGTGCTAGCTCAGAATAAGGCACAAAATTTGCCTTTCTGATCTGAATATAAAGCTCTTCCAATGTGCTATAAGTGTTGGCAGCAGCCACAGTTTTGGGGCAGGTCTGCCTTTATACAATTTCTCCACATCCAGTGAAGAAGCCATCCTTAGCAAAGCCTTTTAATCTAGAGTAAAAGCAATAAGCTCAGTTCTGCTCTTGGTAATTTGGCCCCTTTGGACGGAACAACACAGCCACGAGCACATTTCTGCAAAGGGCTTTAAAAAGAAATCCATTTGCTCACTCTGAAGGCTGAAATGAAAACTGACTTGGTCTGCAAGGTTCTCCCAATGGCCCCTGCCTTCTTCTGGGCTCTGCACACTGCAGCCCAAAGCTTTATAAGGCAAGTGCAGGGAAAGAGTTTCTGCACTATACTACTACTACTGTTATTATTATTATTATTATTAATTTTTAATGTGACTGGGATGGTTTGCACAAGTCAGAGTAGTCCAGCTGTACCAAAAGCTTTGATGTGGGACTTCCCTTATGTACTCTTTCTGCGTTTGCATCATGTCCTGCTGGGTTTATCCTGCTCTGGAACTTCCCTTCTGCCCTTTCTCTGGGTTTACCCTGCTCTAGAACTTCCCTTCTGTCTCTTCTCTGGGTTTGTATTACCTGTTGCTGGGTTTATCCTGCTCTGGGACTTTCTTTCTGTCCTTTGTATGGGTTTATCCTGCTCTGGAACTTCCCTTCTGTCCTTCCTATGGGTTTTCATTACATCCTGCTGGCTTTATCCTGCTCTGAGACCTCCCTTCTGTCCTTTCTCTGGGTTTATCCTGCTCTGGGACCTCCCTTCTGTCCTTTCTCTGGCTTTGCATCACGTCCTGCTGGGTTTATCCTGCTCTAGAACTTCCCTTCTGTCCTTTCTCTGGGTTTGCATCATGTCCTGCTGGGTTTATTCTGCTCTAGAACTTCCCTTCTGTCCTTTCTCTGGGTTTGCATCACATCCTGGTGGGTTATCCTGCTCTCATGCACAGGTTGTGACGGAACATGACCTTGCCCCAGTGAAAGTAGAGATGAAATTGTGGCTCTGCCAATACCTTTCATGACCCTGGAAAAGTTCTATCTACTTTTCTGACCTAGATAGAATATCCAATCACACTGTTTGGTAAGTGGTGGCCCAATGAAAATCAAAAAACCCATCAGAACTGAGAGTGTCTAGGCTGAGCTTTGGGCTCAGAACCACATGTTCTGAGTGCTGGCTTATCTAGAATTAAGGCTAGATAAAGCAGGGGACATCAGGCTGCCATAGACCCCACAGAGAACAGGAGAGACACACTGGCAGCCAAACTGGGAACGGGTTTGGAGGGTGTTGCCTTCTCCATTTGGGGATTACCAGAAGAAGAGACACACTATGGCAGATGAAAAATAAATTAGCAGTTTATAAATGGACAAATAATGGTTTCTATTTGTTATCTTACAACATTGTGGATTGCATTTGCAAAACATAACCACCCAAGGTTTAAAAGCCATTAAATTGTCCAACAGGCAACAATGTTTTCTTAGGGTAGACAAGAGAATAGAGATGATGCAAAATAAAACAAACCCACCCTTACTGTTCCAGAAGTTGTTAAGGGAATTCCCAAATGAAGATTTCATATGAGCCACTACATTTAGCAGTCTTCTGAAAGAGAGCTGTTCTGTCCCCTTTTTTGTCCTTTATACTTTGGCCTGGCTACCTCCCTTCCTACTGCTGTTTTTAAACAATATTTTATATATAGCCTCTTCTTCAAGAACCCTTTCCAGGACTCTCTTTTTTCTCTTTCTCTGTTATTTTTACTGGTATTAGGAGTGAGGAAGTTACTGGTGACCATACTCAGGAAATGCTTCCACCAGACTGCTTTTTTGAGGTTTCTTTTGCAGTAAAATCTGGGAGAAAGCCACCCATCCTTTTAAGGGACTGAGGTGCACTTGGCTTAGAAGTGCTCCTTTACATCTGAGAAGGATGGGAGGCAATGCAACAAGTGCACATCAGCTCGTGGAGCATGAGATTCTAAAGTAAAACACATGAGATTCTAAAGCAAAACACACTGTTCCTTTCAGATTTTAAGCAGCAATATTTCCTATCACACACAAGGACCTCCAGAGAGGCTCATGCCTAAATGCTTCTCCCAGAGAAACAGGCATATCAGATTTTATGCATGTTGAGGGACATTATCTGATACACTGCAAATAGAAAGAACAAACTGGTTGCCATTAGGCAATTTTTTACTTTATCAGGACGATTTAAGCTGATGGGCAAATTTTTATTTTCTTCATGATACACACATGAAGCAACCCTGCTGAAGGCTGGAGATGCCAAAATGAAATCTGATGAGGTATGAGTCAATAGTGCTCACTAAGAGCAGAAGTTTCTGTAAAAATCCCCCATAACCAGGTACAAGGTAAAATCTGGCCTTTTGAAGGCACACTGAGCTAATGATTCATTAGTGTAACTAATTGAAACACTTAAAACAACATGATGAATTGAGGGCTCAAAAGACTTGTCAGGTAAATGAAGGCAATTATTTTGGTTTGGTTGAGAATGCAGACTAGGCAGTGACAGGTCAGCACAAACCCAATAATGTGGGAGATCTTGTGACAAATCCTCAGGGAGGCAGAAGCATTAAATTTAGATGATGGACAAAAGAATGAGTTACATGAGAGTAATTGAGATCAATTGGAACACCATGTCCTTTCTGCAGTCATGGTTTTGTAGTCTTGCAGAACAATTACTGTTTTATCAGTACAGGGATTAAGATAAGAGCTGCTTAATTGAGGTGATATACAGCTTGTACAAGAAGGTTTCTTCACAGAAAAAAACCCTGAGTTTCCTGATGCATCACCTCAACTGGTCATGAAAGAAAATACTTGTTTAAAAACTCTGTTCCTAAGCATATAAAATGAGAGCAGGCAGGCTAAAGTTTCATTAAGAATATAAATAATTGAAATCTTGGCCTTATATCATGATGCTTTCCCTGCCCACAATCCCTATAAAGTATTCTTAGCCCTGCAGCCTAAATAAAATATTTTCAGATTTACTTAATTGCGTGTTTTTTTGATATCTGCGATCTTCCCTATGGAATTGGGCAGAGTAGAAATTCACAAAAACTAATTTCCAAGGAAAAAAAGCTTTTGGTCAATCTTTCTCAAAAAAAAAAAAAAAAAAAAGGAAGAAGAAGGGAGACATTTTGAAACTGTTGAGCAAATTCACTCTGTTGAATAGTAGGGAGCTTATTCCCCAGGAAATAAGTGGTTTCTGTAACAAAAAAAACCCAAAAACACACACACACACAAAACCCAACCAAAAAAAAAATAACCAAAGTCAAAATCAAAATCAAAAAACCCCAAACCTAACCACAACCTATGTCATTTATTTGAGCTAAACCATGGTTTTGTGGGTTATATTTATTTCTTATATGAGAAAACAAAGTTTTCTTCCCTCTGTTTCTCAGCATGCATCTACTGGAAGCACAAACAATCTCATCCATAGGAAAATTTTTTCATCTGCCTATTACAAGAACTAATTTTTAAGGTCTTTTGCTTTGTCTGAACCATTAGTGTAGCCCCTAGAACATGAGATTTGTTTGCATCTCTCACTGCTTTGCAGGCACCAGTGATTAGAATAATCATCAGCAGAGGAAAAGTTGAGAAACGTGAAAAAAGAGCTCCAGCAGCTCCAGCTATTGGTGACCACACTCAGGAAATGCTTCCACCAGACTGCTTTTTTGAGGTTTCTTTTGCAGTAAAATCTGGGAGAAAGCCACCCATCCTTTTAAGTGACTGAGGTGCACTTGGCTTAGAAGTGCTCCTTTACATCTGAGAAGGATGGGAGGCAATGCAACAAGTGCACATCAGCTCGTGGAGCATGAAATTCTCAGAGCAAAACACTCCATCCTTTCAGGTTTTAGGAGGTAATATTTGCTATCCTAGTTTGTGTGCTTAACACTGCACACAGTTACCCCTTAGGCAGAGAGAAAGAGATAAAAACGTGACAGAATGGCACCAGGAGCTGCAGAAAGGCATCCTCATGCCTAAATGCTGCTCCCGAGAAACAGGAATATCAGATTTTATGCATGTTGAGGGACATTATCTGATACATTATCTGCAAATAGAAAGAAAAACTGGTTGCTGGGAGAGGCTGAGCTAAATGAGGAGGACAGGGAGAAGTTCAGTGGGGTAGGAGAGAGTCTGGTTGGAGAGAACTGCCAAAACCCGCAGGTGAGCCGTGTTGAGAGGTGCGTGAAATTGGAGTTTTCTGTTTGTGCGTGACACAGAGCTGAGGAGCAGAAGCAGCTGGAGCTGGTGGAGCAAAAGGAGAGTATGCAGCCTTGTTCACATTTCCTGGAATAGGAACAGCTGCCAATGCCAGGTAAAAGCTGGAACAAGGACTGGGTTACTGGTGACAGGTGACGAGAGGATTTCTCCTTGCCTGTCTTCTTTGGGTGACCTGCTGTAAAAGCAATCCTTCAGAAACCCGATGCTGCTTTGGTGCTATTATCAATGCCTTAATGAAGGGATGGGACTACTAAAAATGGGCTAAAAACCATTTATTGCCCAGATAAACATCAGCCTCAGAGGCTGTGAGATTTTAGAGGAGCAAGAACTCAGCTGTGGCAGTGTTTGAGAGTCCCCAAGACAAGGGAAGAGATGAGGATCTTGACTCCATGTTTCAGAAGGCTAATATCATATCATATCATATCATATCATATCATATCATATCATATCAATCATATCAATCATATCAATCATATCATATCATATCATATCATATCATATCATATCATATCATATCATATCATATATCATAATATATTATATTATATTTGCTATACTAAAACTAGACTAAAAGAATAGAAGAAAGGATGTCATCAGAAGGCTAGAAAGGAATGAATAGTGAAAACTCATGACTGCTCAGAGCCTTGACAGAGCTGGACTGTGATTGGTCATCAAGTAAAAACAACTCCCACGGACCAATCAAAGATGCACCTGCCACATTCCACAGCACCAGATAATTATTGTTGACATTTCTTTTCTGAGGCTTCTCAGCTTCCCAGGAGAAAAAATCCTGGCAAGGGGATTTTCATAAAATATCCCAGTGACACTCAGCCATAGCTCAGAGTAGTCACAAGTTTTTTCATTATAAGGCAATATAGAACTTTCTGATTCAATGGAAAGTTGCCACAAAGTTTATTTTGTTTTTCTAACCTATCACCTTTACTTCATTCTGTTGCAGTGTGGATACTTTTTTCCAGTGGGCTGCTATCACATGTACACACACATGTGCTTCTATTATAATTTATAAACTCTGGGCTTACTCCATGCTATTACACTACTGCATTATAAATCCTTCACCATCTTATCAATGCAATAAATTATCAATTGTTAAGGCATATTCTTACTTACAACTATAGAAACATAAGTTTATGGTTTTTCTGCATTATGTCTGTGTACTTTTATTTTTACGTCAACTCAAGACTGCAAATCAAACCCTCCAGTATGTGTGGAAGTTTCTGCCTTTCCATTTCCTACAGGTAGGAGACAAACAAAAAAACCCAGACACCTTTATCTGCCCTTGCCTGTTGCTCCTCGTTCATTGTGTTACTGTCATATTTTATGAAAAATCATTTTGCCAGGATTTCTTCTCCTGGGAAGCTGGGAAGGTTCAGCTTCTCCCTGTTTTACTCCTCTAAAATGTGATTTGGAGAAGTGTTTACCCAACATGTGAATTGTTTTAATTTAATGTCCAATCACAGCCAGCTGTGTCAGACTCTGAGTCTTGCATGGGTTTTTATTGCCATTCTGGTCCAGCCTTCTGATGTCTCCTTTCTTTTTCTTTAGTATAATTTTAGTGTATAATTTTCTTTTAATATAATAAATATCATAAAATAATAAATCAACCTTCTGAAAACTTGGAGTCAATTCTCATCTCTCACCTCATCCTGGGGACCCTCAACAACACCACCACAACTAATAACCACATCGCTGAAATTCAGTGTCTGTGCCTGGATTGAAACAAATAGAACAGACCTGGACAAGCAAAAGCTGGTGGAGAAAGATGAAGTTCATACAAGAGAAGCAAATATGTGAGAAGGAAAAAAAAAAAAAGCATGCACTTTACCAAATCAGGTAAAATAAGGAAATCTCAGGTGTAAATTTTATATGATCTTAATTTGACTTTCCCACATACAGAATAAAGTTGCTTTTAAGCTTAGTTTAGCTGAAACCTTCATGACTGAAATTAGAGTTCAAACCCTTCTTTGCTATCATTTTATAATTAATTAAATACATATTAACAAGGCGTCAGTGAACAATGTTTAAAAACTTGCTATTTTGAAGTGACTGAAGCATTAATATGATTTTGTTGCCTCTAGACTAGTGAATGATAAATAGTTCCCAATCAATGAGGCTCATTTGAATGTGTAGTAAATATTTACATCTGAATGATGAATATCTGAAAAGCAGATTTCTCATTATAGGCTGTTAATTGCAGCACTATTCAAGTTGTCACAGAAGTAACTAAAATTACACATTTCAAAATGAGAAGACAGGCATTTTTGATCCTTCTTTTAGATTCATTTACTGTAAACATTATAGCTTCTTACAGCAAAACAACATGGAAGAGGAAATCTGATGGTTGTCATTAATTACCATAAAATTATCACTGGACAGTGTCTCATCACAAGTAGTGGAAGTCTTTTCTTGCTGATGAGATGAAGTTAAACATTAATAAACAAATCTATTTCCTTACTGCTAGGATGGACATGGATATGAAAATGAAAAAGTGTAACTGCAGATTGCTCAGTGCCTCAGAAGAAAAATATTCAAGTCCCCTCATTTTCCAATAGTTTTCTTTAGCCAAGCAGAAACCTGATGAGATCTTTATTTATTGTAAATATTTTTTTCCTTTTTTCTAGAAAAAACACTAGTTTTGGTGCATTTGTTAGTATTAATGTAGCTTTGAAGCATCTCATGCTATGCTCTCAATTTTGCCTATTAACTGTTTTTATTCTCACTGGTTTTTTTCCACCTGCTCTTGGTGGTTAAAGGCCACTTTTCATTAATATATGACACATCATTTTAAACTCTAGAACTTTCATCCCAAATGCAGGTTTTATTTTTTTTAAAAAGTGTCACTTTAAAAGTAACATAAACCAGAAAAAAAATGATGCTACTTCTTAAGTGGGAAAAAGGAACTATATTACACCTAGAATTCAACTTAGTCACAAATTCCTACAGTGAAAAATCTGCACTTTTGAAGTTAAAAACTCATATGAATTCTGGAAAAAAAATTAGAAACACATTCAATATTTTTTTCCCTATTTTCTGACAGATTATAAAAAGCCTGTATCTAATGAATACCATAATTATGTTACACATCTAGTTTGAATATTTCCTGAGTTGAAATCAACATCATCTGAGAAAGAACAGAATCTCAAAGTCTCCAGAAACTTGTACAGAGCAGAAATATATATATATATATATGTGTGTGTATATATATATATATATATGTCGCTATAAATATAAATATAAATATAGCTCTATATAGCTATAAAATATATTTTTCTGGGAAAGTACTTCTCATCTGTTTGAAAGAAATGTTCTGGCAAGGGAAGGCATTGGAGCAGTATTAATGTTCCTAATGAAAAGATTAATCTTTAAGTGAGGTCACTCGCTGCCACTTGGGAAGGCAAGATGAACACACATGAGAAGCCACTAAAAGAGTGGATTTTTGTGTTTTCCTGCTGTACTGACCCTGGTTGGCTTCTCCTGAACTTGTCATGGATTAGAATCCACAGTTCAGCAGTTACTTCCCAATGCTGCTTGCCCTTTGTGTGAATAGGTGAATAAAAAATCCTGTCTAAATGAGCGAATAAAAATGTTCATTTTTCATTTTTCTCATTGAGAACCATTTCATGCTGATAACTCCACAAAGTCACGCACTTCTAACAGATGCTACAAGAGTGAGGAGTGAGTGAAATGCTCTCAGGCTAGCAGATAAGCTGCTGGTTTATCTTGGCTACCTGGGAGCACAAGCTCCAGCTGATGTCCTTTCTCTTGCATTTCCACTGATAGGAAATCATGTTAATCAGGCTGGTAACAAACGAGATAAAGAGACAAAATCCTTCTCACTTTTAAGTCACACAAAGTACCCAGGCATTGTCTCAATAATGACCACAGATTCCCCTTTTATGTTTCTGGTTGTAGCTGAAAAGCATGGCAAAAAGCCCCAAAACTGCTCATATTCTGTGCAAGCCAGAATTATCAAAATAAAAAAAAATTAAAAAATTACATATGGTAATTATAATAAGAATTATAATAAGAAGAACAATAATATACTCTGTGCAAGCCAGAATTATCAGGAGTATAATAATAAAAATAAAATAAAATAAAATAAAATAAAATAATAATAATAATAATAATAATAATAATAATAATAATAATAATAATAATACAACTCTGTGCAAGCCAGAATTGTCACAATAATAATAAATTAATAATAAATAAATAAATTATGATAATATAGTCTATGCAAGCCAGAATCGTCATGATAATAATAAATAAATAGTAATAAATAAATAAATAAATAAATAAATACAATTAATACTCCAGCTGGAGAGAAGGGGGCGTTATTTCTGCTCAGACTGATGCCCAGCTGAGCTTTGCAGGCTGCAGGGTCCCCAGGCAGCACAGTGCTGTCTCTTCCCCTGTCTGGCATGGGACAGCAGAACATCAACTCTCCTGTGGCATTCCAGAGCTGCAGCAGGACTGGGACATCCCCCTGTGACATTGTGGGGCTGCAGCAGGACTGGGACATCCCCCTGTGACATTCCAGAGCTGCAGCAGGACTGGGACATCCCCCTGTGACATTGTGGGGCTGCAGCAGGACTGGGACATCCCCCTGTCACATTGTGGGGCTGCAGCAGGACTGGGACATCCCCCTGTCACATTGTGGGGCTGCAGCAGGACTGGGACATCCCCCTGTCACATTTTGGAGCCCAAACTCGGGTTCCAAGAGGCTGGCTGACACTCCCTGGTGCTGATGTCCCAAAGTCCCACCAGGCAGTGCTTTCCTCTCTGCTCCTAACAAGTGTGCCAGTGGCAAAATTATGATTAAGGACTCTGAGGTGACTCCTCAGATCCCTGATTTCAAACAGCAAAACTGAAAGCAGCCAAGAGGTTGAACTTTTCCCAGGCTGCTGTGCCACCTGTATGTTCCATTCCAGGTGTCACACCAAGCAGAGCAATATTCCTCTGAGCTCTGAATGCTAGATGTGCAAAAATACAGCCCAGCCTTCAGCAAAATCTTCCTAATTCTCATGTTCTGTCCTGCAATTTTACACATTTGAGAAGAACAGGCCATTGGAGGAGAGGAACGAAGGGGGCTCAGATGATTTCATCAGTTTCATCAAGTTGCTGCTTAACTTATGGCACAAAAAGTTACTGATAATATTTAAAATTATTCCTTTTGAGTAATTTGTCCAGTCACTTTTTCCTTCTTTTAATTTCATGTATATATGAATATATATATATTAATATATATAATAATGAAACTGTATAATAATTAAATTTATATTTATAATTTCATATATATATGCATATGAGATTTTATATATATATATACACACACATCACACAAAATGTAAATGAGAATATAAGAAGTAGGTAAACATTAGTTAAGAATTATATCTAAAAATGAAATTAGGACCATGTTATTTTTGCCTAATGTAAAAAATGCTCTACTTTTGGCTGTTGGGAGTTTTTGTTAGAAAAAATAAATATGGTTGGGGTATAAAAATAAATAAATGTAGGTACAAGAAAAATGTAAGTGATGATTTTGTCCTTTCCCCTTTGAAAGCAAAGGATGAAACTCACTACTATGAAAGAAAAGAAAAGAAGTTCAAACCATGTTTGGAAAATGAAAAATGAGAGTGAAAATTATATGCCAGGAGAGAAAGAATTAGCAGTTCTAAGGTCTCACATTGCAAATTTTTCTTTTGTACATAGTCTAGTAAATCACAGTGGGAGCCTTGTGACGAGACAGAGATGTCAGATCAAGCCCACTGTGTTTCCTGAGCTACGTATCACTTTCCTAGAAGGGCCACCTTTTTTATTTTCCAGGCTGAAAAGATATCCCCTAGTGGCTTTTTCCTGAGCACAGCAGTTTGATTCATGCCAAGAATCACGAAATGGCAAATACAAGAATGTTGTTTGTGGCTGATGCTGTGTGCCACTGTGCTGCTGTTTGAGCTCATGTTCTGCCCTCACTGCTATGCCAAAGAGTGCCAGAGGAAGGCAGAAGATGAACATGTTTTCTACATCAAATTGTAATAAAAGCATTCATGACTGCTCCACAAACAAGTTCTGAATAATCCGCAGATTGTATAGAGTCCCTTAAAACTAAGAACTATAGACAAATTATAAATTTCAGCCTTGAAAAGAAGATAATCTGCAAAATGATCAAGACTAAGAGAGAAAAGTTAATTGCAACAGGAAAACAAAATTACTTCGCGACGCAATGCATTTTAAACTTCAGATATGTGTCTGCACAGAGCAGAATCACTTTGCCATATGTAAAATTGTACATCAGCTTAAAAATGACAGTGTTGCACGGGTTGAGGCCTCATTATGGGGAAAAACAACTGGTCCCTATGCTGACTGTACTTTAATTTTATTATATTGACTGGACACGAGAAGTAAAAAAGCTTTTGCACTTCTGGAACTGATTTAAAACTGACAATAACACACTTGTCTTCTGTTACAGAATTTCTATGTCAGAATTTCTATTTCTATGTCATAATTTCTACTGCTCTGTGAAAAGTGTACACCGTTCATAATTTTACAAAAAACTTTAGGAGCCTGTTGCTACAGTGGAAGAACAAAGATGAGCGAGTAACTGCAAAGAGGAGAAAAAAATTGAAAGCAACCCATCAAAAAATATTTTTTAAAATAATTTTTTAAAAATTATACAAATTCCCACACTTGATGTGTGCACACAGCTAGTTGTGGCTGCTACACAAAAATTCTTACTCTACATTATCCTCCATAACCACCCTTAAACAGCATTTTTTGCCACTCCAAGTGACACATTTCCACTTTCCAGGATCAAACATTTAAAATACCTTTCAGCATGTGGAAGATGGAGGGGACATGAAGTCTTTTATCTGTATTTTTGAAAATGGAATCAGGTGTGGTGCAATAAGCTGAATGCAGTGCACTGCAGTGATTCTCTGCTGTGGTTCTGGACACAGACATGGAAAACCCTGAGAGGGGAACAAGGCATTCTTTCAGTGCTGCTGGCTGAGCTCTCTCAATATCATGGCACTATTATAATGTTATAAAATACAACATATTATTATATAAAATATAATATAATATAATATTACATATAATATTACATATAATATTACATATAATATGCAATATAGCATGCGATATAATATCTAATATAATGTAATTAATATAAATTATAATATAAAATAGAATATAATAGAATGTAATTAATATAATGTAATAAATATAACATATAATAGCTATAATAGCTATCATATCATATATATCATATCATATATATTATAATATAATATATATTATATGAGGCAGATTTCTGGGTGAGCAGTGATGTGGATGGAAAATGGGATGAAAATTCAGGCCCAGGGTCACTTAGAGACCACCAGTGTACCACAGGGCCCGGTCCTATTTAAAACAGAATCACAGAATCATTTAGGTTTGGAAGGACCCTGGAGATCATTGATTCCAGCTCAGCACTGCCAAGTCCACCACTAAACCATGTCCCCAAGTGCCACCCCATGGTTTTAAACTATCTACAGGCATCATGACTGCACCAGTTCCCTGTTTCAGCCCATGGAAATCCTTTCAGTGAATTATTTTGTTCCTAATATCCTACCTAAACTCCTCTGGGTCAGCTTGAGGCCGTTTCTCACAGTTTGGATGATGGGGCAGAGTGGTCCCCCAGCAGGTTTGTGGTGGGACCTGGGAGAGTGGCTGCTACGCCAGAAGGTCGTGCAGGACATGGATCACCTGGAGGAATGGCCTGGCAGGAACACCCCCAAGCTGAGCCAAGTGTCAAGTGCTGCAGCTGGAGAGCCAGGCACCAGCAGGGAATTGGGACTGGTCGGTCCCACAGCTTGGTGGGACAGGAGCTGGGGGACTCCATGCTCAACATGAGCCCCCATTGTGCCTTTGCAGCACAGCAGGTTAATAATCAATGTCCTGGCTGCAGCAGGGGGATTGCTGCCAGCAGGAGCAGCCACAGCGACAGAAATGAGGGGATCCTCTGCTCTCCTCAGCGCTCCAGAGGCCAGGGGACTGCTGTGTCCAGGGCTGGCCTCCCCAGCCATCAGAGAGATGTGGAGATCCATCAGAGAGACGTGGAGATCCAGAGAAAACCCAACCAAGGCCTGGAGTCACTCTCCTGAAGAAAGGCTTTTTGTATTTGTGTTGCTCCCAGATGAAGGCAGGAATGATGAATGTGACTCCATGTTCTCAGAAGGCTAATTTATTATTTTATGGTACTATATTATATTCAAGAATGCTAAACTATACTAAAGAATACAGAAAGGATACTTACAGAAGGCTAAAAAGATAACAATGACAACTTGTGACTCTTTCCAGAGCCCCAACACAGCTTGGCACTGATTGCCCAGAGAGTCAAAACAATTTACATGAAACCAATGAAACAACCACCTGTTGGTAAACAATCTCCAAACTCATTCCACATGAGCACAACACAGGAGAAGCAAATGAGATAATTATTGTTTTCCTTTTTCTCGGAGGCTTCCCAGGGAGAACAATCCTGGGCAAAGGGATTTCCAGAAAATATGAATGTGAGATAGGCTGACAGCTGGAACTGTTTAGCTACACTAAAATTACAGAAAACTACATTTTACAGTGCTAGGTTACATGTCCTTTGCTCGTCTCTCTCTTTGCAGTTTCTAGAACATCCTGTGCACCTAAACCCAGTGGACAGATCTCACAGGACTGTTTCTGGCTAAGAGAAATACAGCATGCTGCTAAAGGCCTACTCATAGTGCTTGAGCTTTTCTGGTTTTTTCTTAGCTGAAAAATGATGTATTATGTGTATATATTCTCCCAACTTCATACTCATATCAGCTCTGTATTAATATTCCACATAAAGTCAAGTTAAAAGTTTTCAAGTGTACTGCAGGAGTAGAGCAATTGAGTTTTTTTTTTCAACTCCATGTTAACTGAAAGATCAGAGATAATATTTTTTTATTATCACTAATAATTTTGAAACTTTAAAACTACAGTTTCTTTTACAACATAATTTAATAAACCTAGGAGGACAGATTCCTGGATACAACTTGCAGGTACAAAAGCTCAGATTACCTGGTACTTCTACCACTGACCATTACCAAGCCCTTAAATTGCTCCACATGTGAGTTCAGCCTCATGGCACTGAGCTGCTTAAATTCTAGTTGTAGCACCTCAAAGTCCTGTACACATTTTCAAGGTAAGGCTCTAAATAAAACAAAACTAAAAAAGACCCTCTAGGCTACAATATTACACCAAAGGCTCACTGTCGGTCACAAACCTCCCTGGTTCTGTTGTCCTTGGGAACCACTGTATTACCTGCAAGGATTTTAAAACCACTTGAATTTCCACCCCCATGTTGTCATTTTCATGGTTTGTACATTTCTCTTCTCTTTGAAGATGCCTCGTTATTTTCTAGTTGGATTAGTCACTCCTGTTGGAGTGACTAAAAACAATGACTAAGAGCATAGATTATTCTAAAAATAAGAAAATACAACACTAATTACCAGGCAAGAAATTAATGTTTACAGATTTTTCACTCTTCTTTTAAACACGCTTAACACTTTCCCAGCTTCAACAAATCTAAATGTACCCAGCCAGTTCTAGAACATTTACTTCAAAGAAAAAATGGATGGACAAGTGCGAGAATAATCATTGTAAAAACTGTCAATGTTCTCTTAAAGGCAAATGGAAATACAATAATCAGAAGACGTAGAAATCTGCAATTTTGCAGTAAGCACATTTATTTACTTTGAGTTTTGCTTTATGTCATGTAGGGTAACGTTCAACAGAACATACCACACATTTCCTGGAAATAAATCAATGTCTATATTTATATTGAGAAGGCT
The DNA here is from genome assembly GCA_024865655.1 of Emberiza elegans. Lineage (NCBI taxonomy): Eukaryota > Metazoa > Chordata > Aves > Passeriformes > Fringillidae > Emberiza > Emberiza elegans. Next base: position 1,116,743 of record JALJVW010000011.1, read on the forward strand.
AATATTCTCAAGTTTTTTTTAGGCCTACAGACACATCCCACAAATTTGATACCTTGCCTAACAGGAAGGTACACCACAATAGTGCAAAGGATTACAACAACAGTGCAGTTCAGGCTGCTGTTTTTCAGCTAGAATGATGGTGTTCTGCATTAGTGGTTCAGGCAGCTTAAAGAACCACCATGGTGGTGCTCTTTAAATTTATATCCAACCTCCAGCTGCCACCAAATGGAGCCACCAGAAAAGGTACTGGCAAGTGGAGCTTGGATATAAATTGGTGAAAGCTCAAACTAACAGAGTTCGATGGAAACGTTTACTCTGCTATTTACTGTAAAGGCCACAAAAGAAAACTGATTACACAATCAATGTAAAATAACTCACATGGAGACCAGAAAAATAAAAGTGCAAAGGGTAAGGGAGACCCTTTGAGCCATGGGGTTCACACTGGGTCCCCTTGCCAAACTTGCCTCAGACTTGATCAGGAGATTATGTTTAAAGCACTTAGCACCACTTAATCATTGATAATAATAATAATTTAACACTTACCAGTGAGTTCTGGGCAGCAGAGGGGCACAGGGATGTCTAAGGATGTCCAGACCTCTGCTTATGAGGCTGCAAGTTCAGTCACCATGTTCATTCATTTAGAGACTAATTATATTAGTGTGTAGTAGGCTAAGCCCAGGCAGAAGACAGGTAGAAGAATTATTAAAGAAAGGCTTTTTCAAGTCAGGCCTGGCTTTGCTAAATTGCCAAAGCTGCCCTGTCACCTCCTCCACGAGTAGCTACCAAGCAGTTTGCACATTCCTGTGTGAAGCTATTTTGAGGATGAGAACTTGGTTAACACAACAACCTGCTCTAAAAGTGAAAAAGCAAATCCACCTGAAGCAACAAGGGGTTTGTCCCATGAGAACCAGTAGAAAAAATATGTAAGCAATCCAAGAATAGAGAGATCTGATAGACAAGTAAAATGCCATTTACTAACCAATGAATTAGGTGGCAAGAAAACTATTAACCAAGGGGAGCCAAACATGAGGTCTGAGTTACGTGAATAAAGAACCAGCTTTCCTGCATGAAGAAAATGGAGTCTTGGCAGATTATTCCATTAATTCAGGCAGTAATGTGATGTCCCAGGGGCATTGGGGGTCACCAAACACCCCTTGTGCTGCTCCTTGCTCAGAATGGACAGGGCTGACCCTGACTCAGCTGTGCTGGAAGTTCAGGAAAGGTCCAGGGAACAGCAAAACTCCTAAATCAAAGGACCCCTGGATTCCTGGACCACTAGGATTTTGGGTCTGGATTCCTGGGATTTTAGGGTGGTCAAGAAGAAAGAGGGGGGAGGGAGGGGGCCAGGGGAGGGCAGTGCACCAGCAGTGGTTAGTGTATGTTCTTGTAAGATTACTTTTCTACTTAACTTTACTTACTTTTCTACTTTCACTTCAGTGTAAGATTACTTTTCTACTTAATGTTAGGTCATTCAGGGCTGGATACAAGCTAAGTGGCAAGATTAGGCAAAGATTTGGTGCAGTCAGAGCTGAGCCTGTAACAGCAGAGAGTTCATCAGTACATCCTGACTGAAGGAAAAAACTCAGAGTGGACAGTTGTTTGAATAGTGGATGGGTTTCACTGCTGTTCCGTTACTATTTTTTCTTAGAAAAATACAGATAATTATATTAAGAATAAATTCATCAAAAAGTATCAATTATTTAATCCAATTAATGGTATATGTTGTATAATAAAAAAATTATTAATATGCTTTTCCTCTTATGTTTATTCCCCCAAAGCAAAGCTAAATTAATATTGTAATACTGCTTCTGGCATCACTTAGATCACTTAAAAATTAGAACTCTGCAGCATCATTTGCTGTATAAAAGCAGGAATGGTGCTGGTCTTAGAGTAGATAGAGACAACACGATGAAAATGAGCAGCAAGACTAAATAGTGAGAAAAAGATGGCAATCTAACATGCAGTACACCAAACACTTCCTGTACCTGATCCTTACAATTCCATCTATCAGTCACAGGAAAAATACGAGGGCAAGAAAAATCAACTGGTTTGACTGAATAGTACCCAGAACTTGTTCCCAGCTGGGAGAATTTGAGGTCAAATTTGAGATCTTTGTCAGAGACCAAGAAATCTGTCAGTACAGTGTATGTTACTGCATTTAGAATATTTAGAATATATAAATTTAGAATATTTAGAATAAGTACCTTACACAAATGTTTTGGTAGCAAGATCCAACTTCATCTTATGCAAATGGTTAGGCAGAAATTATAGCAGAGGAAACTATTACTGTTGAATCCCATCTAATAAAGCTAAAACATAACATTATCATATTCTACTATTTCTACTCTGAGTGAAGAACTAAGAAGTCATAATAAATTCATCCTATGAATCTGATTTTTACCCTTGTTGCTTGCAGATCAGGTAAGCACAGCTGGAAAAGTATGAACATGTATTGATATTGCAATATCAATATCGATATGTTTGCCCTACCAGTTTGATGCAGTTACCTCCTTATTCAAACACTTCATAAAATTACATGGCAACAAAGCCAATTCAAGTTTTATTACCTATTGGCAGCTATTCCACATGTCATGTTTCCATTTTAACTAGGGTCCACTCACATTTTTCCTTTTGGGAGACTTTATTAATACTGTTGCTGTTACTGTTCATTTTTTTTACCTCATCTCTGCTTCCTGTAAATTGTTCTTATCTCAACATGTGATTTTTTTTCCCCTTTGGGAATTTTCCTCTTCGGCCACATTTGGGTGGAAGGGGAGGAGGGAAAGGGAAGCTCATGATTCTGGAGTCTCTGTGAGGGTGTTACCAAAAATCAGTAAAAGAAAAAACTCCTTAACCCTAATTTAGGGTGTGATTGTTATACTGTACATTGGGAATTAGATCCAACATTTGGGACACCTTTTTATTTTTGCCATTCCAGTTTTTAGGTTCAATACCACATTTTTAGTGGAGTAGGCATGAAATCCTGGAGAGCAATGTTGTTGACTGGGAATTATTTGGATTGTGACACAACAATTTTAACTTTTTTTGTCCAGTTTCATGTGCACCCCTAGAGGGATGAAAAGGCAAAGGAAAGCACAAGAAATAAATCAGTGTTGACACTTAATGCCATGGCAACCAATTATGTTTTCATTGCTATGAACTGGATTTTGGGAAGTAAAACAAGATATCAAATTGCAAAATGTTGAAGTGCTAATCCCACACACTGCTTTGTGCTCTTCCAGTACAGATGGAAAACTTCTGCATCTAGCAAATTCAAACAACAAATAAAAGCTAAACTTTCCCAACCCCTCTAGGAATCATGCAGAGAAGAAACAGTTTTATTTTAGCTGAAGGAACATAATGAATAGTCATTTTTATAGCCTTGTTGCCTGTAACTCATCTGCAACTTCAAGACTTTTCTGTGCTCATTGGCAAGCAGGAGTATGTTCAGATAAACTCACAGGAGGTAAAGAAATGAATGAAAATTTTATTTGAAGTGGGATATTTTTCCTGAACTCTTTAAATCCTACTTTAATTTTACCTGAGACTTTCTGGAAGTAAATCTGATTTTCAGCTGAGAAATTGAAATCTCATTAAAGGCTATTAAAATAACATTGCCTACATTATCTCATCAGTGTAAAGGACACACATATTATATAAATAATATAATGTTCAAATTCAAAATCAACATAATTGATATTAGTCCTCTTCATCATCAGTTTTATTCCACCTGATATTTCAGAAACATTAAGTTCATCTGAAATTTCATTCATGATATTCTCTATTGTTTGAACATCTTAGTATTTAAATTCTTTCATCTGAACTACTCTGGCTCTGTCTGGTTCAATTGAAAAGTGAAATATGATCATACAGACAAAAAATATTCAGTGATTATTGTTACAGCACCATTTTTTCAGCTGCTGGGAAAATAGATTAAATGGCAAGGTCAGGAAGGAATTGCATACCTAGAAACAAAGACATTCATGAAAGGATTTGGAATGCTAGCCAGCTCCTTCTGCAACGATTCATGCTTAATTCCTTCAGCAGATAATGACACACAGCAATATTAATATTGCCATTTTACAGCCAGCTCTAGGGAAAAATTGACTTTCTTAGCTCTGCTATTTGAAAACAAATTCAGATTTCGTTTTAGGGTGGGTAGGTGAGAAATACTATAGAGTCCTTCCAAGTTCTGAAGAGTCCCATTCTGTTGTGTTTAGACAATTCAAATGTAATTTCCATACAGACTTGCATTGATTCAAATGACTGCTTTTGTAGATGAAAGCAGCAAACTCAGCAGAAAACACCATAATCTTTCCTCGCATTCTGCTCCCCTTAAAAAAAATAAAGCAATTCAATAGACTTACAGCAGCATTGCTGAGAACATAATCCTTTGGGCTCTTCGCCAACTGCATTTCAAGCCAAATACCAAAGGTTAGTCATTCAGAAATACCTGAAACAAACATGGGAAAATATCTTCAGTAAAGAGCAGATAGTTTCATTTTCATATTTTCACATGCCTGATTTTCATTCAGCATCACGATAGTGTTTTTCTGCATCTGTGGATCATATCTGTGATTAGTATACAAACACTATTGTCAAATTTATTTTAAAACTTATATAAATCTGTATTTCATTATATACTTATACCTATTTTACATGACTTATAATACATTGCTGTACATTTTTTATAGATTGCCATCAATTATTATACCAATATATTGATATAATTGATGGCAATATAAAAATATATAATCTCTAATATATATATAATATATACTGTATATATGTCTAATATATAAAAATTATATATACACATTATATAATATATTTTATTATATATACATTATATATTATTATAATTCATATATCTCTAAAATACATAAATTTATATTATATTATATTATATTATATTATATTATATTATATTATATTATATTATATTATATTATATTATATTATATTATATTATATTATATTATATTATATTATATTATATTATATTATTATATATTATATGATAATAGTATATAATTTTAATATATAAAACTATTTTTGTATAATTAAAATATATAAAAATATATATTATGACAAATAAATATATAAACAAATACAATATCAGCATATAAATTTATTATTTAGATAATTCTTTTATCCAAAAAATTACACTTCTACCTCAGCTTTCTACCCATGGGAATTCACAGCATGCTCTCATTGAGGGATTTTAGTTCCTGCAGGGTAATTCACAGATACATGCATTCACTGGCAACCCAAATGTTCCATTGATCTTCCATAAATGTGGAAGGAGCTATATATAGCTCATGCTATTGTGGGCATATGTTGTGCCTCCAGGAGAATGTGATTAGATGAGATACTTGGAATAATTCCATGAAACAACAAATTGAGATAATGAGTGCACTGAATAACCAAAGCCTTGCAGACATTTATGGACATGCTTTACTTCATGCACACTACTAATCCCATTTAAATCAAAATGTGCCTTTGCAGGGACACCACGGAGCTGGATGCTAAACTGGATATTTTTAGTGTGTATCAGGAGAATATCTCTGCACTCCTCAGTCCTACAACACTCTGAGATAGAAATGCACTCACTTTAAACAGAATACACTGTATTAAAATCTGGGATGGACCACATAATGAACTCAAATGTCACAAAACCCATTGAGGTACTCTATATTTTAGATTTTCCTTGCTAAATTAGACCTCCCAATGTATTCTAAAGTCATAAACAAAAGGAGGTCTAATTTGTAGATTTGTCAGATTTTGCTAAAACATTCCCAATCACAGAATTGTAGGAGACATATTCATAATGTACTGAATTTCATCTCTTCAAATTCACAATAAATTTTTTTAATTTACTTTTTTCACACTATTAACTATTATCTAATTAGCAGATTAAGGTCTCTATGTTTTACGAATCCTTCAGACACCAGGAGCCAAGAGGGGCATCCTGAAGGAGCTACTTTTCATTTTCCATAGAAATAAAAAGCAAAACAATTTCAGTTGCAACCTCAAGACACGTCCTTTTCCCACGCATGCACAGTCATTTAGTGACTGGAAGGCTCAATCTGTTTAGAGAATCAGAAGTGTTGCAGGCTATGCACAAAACTGAAATTAAGAATACTCTTTTACTTCCCTGGGATTCTTACTTTGAGGAAATCAGCCCTAAGATCTGTAGAGTGAGGAAAAGATTGACATTCCTTTTTCTGTTTCTTCATCATCACACGGAATGACAGCTTTTAAGGATGAAATTCTTACCATCCTATAACCATAGAATTTTAGTATAACACTCTTTAATACTATATAGTATCATAAAATAATAAATTAGCCTTCTGAGAACATGGAGTCAGATTCATCATTCCTTCCTGCCACGGGGCACCCCAAAAATACAATAAAGCCATGCCTCAAATCTTTCAATAATTGTATAAAGTATATAACATTTCTATAAAGTATGCATCCAAGATAAAGCCATACCATGTATCTTTTAATAATTGTATAAAGTATGTATATATCTGTATAAAGTATATAACATTTGAATAAAGTATGCATCCAGGATAAAGTCATACCTTGAATCTTTCAATAACTTTATAAAGTATATATATAATATTTGTATAAAGTATATAATATTTTTGTAAAGTATGTATCCAAAATAAAGCCATACCTTGAGTCTTTCAATAGTTGTTTGAAGTATATCTATAATTATATACATATAATTTAAAGTATGAAGTATATATTATATATAAAGCATATATGTATAAAGTATATAATATTTGTATAAAGTATATATATATATATAGTTGTATAAAGTATATAACATTTGTATAAAGTATGTAGTATCCAGGATAAAGCCATGCCTCAAATTTTTCAATAACTGTATAAAGTATATATATAATTGTATGAAGTTTATAATATCTGTATAAAGTATGTCTCCAGGATAAAGCCATGCCTTGAATCTTTCAATGATTGTATAAAGTATATATTATATATAAAGTATATAATATTTTTATAAAGTATGTATTTGTGTAAAGTATGTATCCAGGAAAAAGCCATACCTTGAATCTTTCAATAACTGTATGAAGTATATATATAATCATATACATATAATTATAAAGTATAAAGCATGTATTATATATAAAGTATATCTGTATAAAGCATATAATATTTGTATAAAGTATACATTATTTGTGTAATGTATATAATATTTGTATAAAGTATGTATCCAGGATAAAACCATGCCCTGAATCTTTCAATAATTGTATAAAGTATATATTATATATAAAGTATATCTTATTATATATTAATATGTATTATATATAAAGTATAAATTATATATAAAGTATATCTGTATAAACCACATAATATTTGTATAAAGTACATGATATTTTTGTAAAGTATTTTGTAAAGTATTCAGGATAAAGCCATACCTTGAGCCTTCAATAATTACTCTGTCAGCTCTTTACAAACTGCAAGAAGCTGCTCCCTCATCCCCTCTCTCAGAGGGGTCCTGTCTGAAAAAAGCACAGATCAGTGGCACAAATGGGCAGGAGAATGTTTTTACAGACATCACTAAGTGAAGGCTGGTTTTTTTTTCCTATAAATGATAAAGTACAGTTACAGACGAATGACCTTTGGCAACTAAAATTGTATCAATAGTATCTACATCATTTCAGTCTTAACTAAACCTCTGCGTCAATATCTTCTATGTCAAGACATTATAATTTCTGAAAGCAATTTAAAACAAAAGCTCTCATTGTTAATGTCAAGCATTATATTTTTTCAAGACAACTTTCAGAGGAGAAATAAATAATCATATTACATCAATGGAAACTTAGCTACTGTGACTAGAAGGAATTTTCTGACTAAAGGAATAATTTTTTCTAAACGTGTACCCATTAATTATCTGCTATGTTTTCAGAGAATACCAATAAAAATGATCAAAGGAATCATATAATAAACAGATCTAGATAAATGTGTAGAGAAAGCAAAATTGGGGTCTGAGGGTTTTTTAAGAACACAACAAAAAGAAAAGCTAGAAGACTTGAAAATGACTGATTTTGTTTTGCAGAGGTCAATAATTTGATAAAAATCAAGCTGAAACTGTGCATTTGTGTAAATATCCATGGATTTGATAACAACATTGCTGTAAATCAGCAAGATTCACATTTTAAGATTTAGACTCAATGTAATTTTAATCCATTGGAGATTCAGTGTGACCCAATGTAAACCACATTATCCATCTGCCTGCAGAAGTAACCTTACAGCTTCTAGTTCTAGATACCACCAAGAAGCAGAAAACTGTTGGGAAATATTTTCTTGATATAATCTATTAAATATTTTCAATTTTTTTTTTAATTCCACAGGACATAAAAATTTGCTAGAACTGTGTTTTTGCATAAGAATTAAAAATATATTCATTATATAAATAATAATATAAATAATATTCTAACTGATAATATATCAACTAATATTCTAATATTTGTTGAAATATACAGTTTGAAGTTGAAAAGAAATAACTGGAGTAGATAGCAAAGACACTTAAACAGAAGAGTTTAGTTAATGCAGAAAAATTAATTCTCTTGCAAGGGAATGGCATCATCATATAAGGTGACATGGAAAATAGCAGTGTTTCATCATGTACTGCCATTTCTTCAGCAGGTTGTAAAAGGCTATACATGAATAAATTCATATTACTAGATCTTTCTCTTTAGATTTCAGAATAGGAAAATATGTGATATGTAACGAATGGTACAGTTCAAAATCTATTTCTCAATATATTTCTCTCTTCTGTGATTTGGTGTTCCATATGTCTTTCTCAAAGCTCTAAACGTATTTTAAAGATGGACAAAAAAAATGAGTCAGGCTGTGATCAACTGAACTGGAAGAAAAAGCAGTGACAGCTGCCTTGGGTTAACCAGCTGAAGTGATGTACATTCAACAACAGCTCTAAAAAGAGTCATCTGAAATGTTTACCTCAAAAGCTTGATGAACCATTCCTTAGAAACAGCAATAAGAGTTTGTTATAAACCTCTCCTTGATTTATTCCACTAAGCACCAGAACAAGAAATCTTTGAGTACATAACCTTCCTAAAGACTTTTTTTAAAATAATGCCATTTAATGCAGCTGATGATTTTCATTAACCACCTTATTCAAACATCTTAGGTTTACCATTGTGAACACAATGATTAAATGTGCAATAAATCAGCATCTGCAGAGAGCCCCTCATTATGAACAATGGTGCAGGCTTTAGTTATGAGGGTCTATTTATTTTAATCACTATCTGCCACAGGCCTGTGGCTTTGTCAAAGTGTGACAGTTTCTTCAGGCTCTGCAACAGAAATCTAATGGAAAACACAAGGGCAGTTCAATGACTGAATCACAATTCAGCTTCATTGCACAAAACCATCAAATAATTTTAGAAATATCACCTTCACCACTGAAATACACTGAATTTAGTAGCAGGCTGCAAAGTGCTGTTGACCTTGAAGAAAACCTGTTGTGGCACACAGAACTGCTTAGTTTAGAGAGGAGCTGGGAACCTCCATGTCTTTCAAAAAAAGCTCAAAGAGGGTCAATGTTCATAGAAGAACCTTCAAACGTTCATAAGGAAGAAGCTTTAAAGGTTCATAGAAGAACCTGCAAAAGAAGGTTCATAAATCTGAGCAGCTAAACACATCCAACATTTTGATTCAAGTAACTCAACTGTTTTACCCAAACTCCAGAGCCGCTTCTAACAGCAAGGTATCTTCACCTGGAATAATTGGCTAAAAATTCACTTTAGTGAGCTGAAACCAAGTTGTGGCAATGTTAACCTCTGTAGAGCACTGCTGAGAAAGCACTCTCTGAAACTGGAATTTTCTCCACAGCCACAGGAGCCTAAATGAAATTGCAGTAATTTCAAAATGGCACCAATTATATATACGGGTACTGAGGTAGTGCCACAGGATTTACACGTGGCTTATGTCACGGCATTCATCACAGAGCTTGAATTGTATCCACCCTCATTTTGTCTTTTCACTCTAAGCCACAAATTTGGCAGGTGGCAGGAAAATTTTCTAATGTAGGAATTCTAGGAATTTTTCTAGTATACTTTATAGGTTACAAAATAATACCTTTGTTCAACAGAACCCTTTTCTTGAAGAGATTTGTATTGCATTAGGGAGGGTTTCAAAAGAGTCTCTGTAGCCAGCATTTTTATGCTTGCTTTAACCTCTTACACATGAGAAGGTGGCAGACTTGAGGATAGCAATTACAGCTGAACAAATATAACCAATTAAATACTAAACAAAGTTCCTGTCCAACTAGAAAATTTCAGTCTAATATTTGGATACTTGAACAAACTAAAGGTCAGTGACTATTCAACAACAACCTAACCTTTCACATCATGTTACCACTCCTCTGGTTGTACAAACCAATTGCTCTTTACTCTTCCAGAAGGTATTTCTTAACTTACTAGGTCTTGAAATAATCAATCTTATTCCACACTGCCGTTGATTAAAAAGCAGCTTGAATTTTCCCCTGCAGTATTGTGAAAAATGCATATTTTTTGATTGGCTTTTTGGAAATAGTAAAATGACTATTTTATGTGTTATGTTAGAATGTTATGCTGTATTGATTTTCTTAAGTATTGTGTTAAATATAGTTTTAGGTTATAACATAATGTTAAAATAGAAACTGTGCTATGTGAGTTACTTTTTCTAAAGAGAAGACTCGCACTGAGATAGCAGCCACAGAACACCTAAATCTTTTTGAGAAAAAGAATTTATTGCTCCATTTTCAGGAGAAATTAACTTCTTCCTGCCTTGCTCAGCCCTGAAGAGCTGTCAGGATTAAGACGAAAAAGTTGACACTGACCAGACAGAATCCTGTGTTTGAATGGAATTTATGCATCATGTATGAGCTGTATGAATATGCAACAGGCTGTTGTTTTTAAGGGTTAATCCTCTGTTAACGTGGGTCCTTTTTCAGGCTTATTTTGCCCAGAAAAAGGTATCCAGACTGTCCATAACTCCTTGTTTCTATTGTCTTGTGTTGTCCTAATCCAAATTGTCCAGATTATTATTACTCTAATTATATTGCCATTTTTATAACCATTTTATTACTATTAAACTTTTAAAATTTTAAAAACAAGTGATTGGTGTTTTTCACAGGTATGTTTGTAGAATAAGGACTTTCCTCAATAATAAAGGATGTTAATTCCAAAGAATTATTTTTGTGGAACAAGGATTTTTCACAATAATGAATGATGTTATTTCCAAAGTGGCGTGCAACCACTTTAATATTAGTTATGGAAAAATGTAACTCAGAATTTTACACAGGAATGGGTCCTGTGATTTCTTGAAAAATTTCCATTGTTTGGTATCTGGAAAATCTTAGAAAACTCTGCTAAATACAATTTTTTGCGGTGGATTTTTTTTTTTTGTTTTGATTTGTTTAGGGTTTTGGGGTTTTTGGTTTGTTTGTAATGCTGACTGATTTTTTTTTTCCTTCCAAAAAAGCCAGTAGTAGTAGCAGTCTGATCCTACCTTAGTGACACTACTACTGTAATCAAGATCAGAAGGGGTTCCTATTTAAGTTTTGCTTCTTATTTGCCTTTCACAGCGCTGCAGATATTTTCCAATAACATACTTTTTTTTCCAGCTCAATGTTTTCTAAAGTAAATATGCTATATGTAGCATCGTGGCTCTTGGCCTGATAAATTTTCTCCTGGTTGTCTTCATTTTTCAGATTGTTACAAGGCCAGAAAACAGATATTTTTCAGATATTTTATTCAGATATTTTTCTCTTCTTCCATAAGAATATCCAGTCTGGATTTTTTTTTAAAAAACATTCAAGAAACTTGAAAGATGTCAAAATTAATTGAAAAGAAATATATTTTATTGATTCCAAAGTGCTTTTCTAACAGATTTGTTTAGATTTTCTGTTTCAAAAATTGAGAAACATAGGAAATAAATTGAAAATTAAATTTTAAAAAACTCTGTGCTTACCATTGTTGATAATTAGCTCTGTTCAAACAAACATTCTCTAGGAGAGCTGATAAAAGAGAAGTTGGAAAGAGAAGGCATTTGAATGCACTTAAGGTGATCTCCCTTTCGACTTTGAACTACAGATGGATAAAATTAAGTCTAAATCTCATCTCAAAATGAACTTGAAATAAAAATGTATTTGCAACTTGGATACAATAAAATACTAAAATACTTTGTCATCGCCAATTTAATATCACAGCTCGATAGACTGCCCTGCCCTATACACAGATAATGAATTATCCCTGCTGGAGAGGGCTGGAAATTTGCCAGCACCCCAATAAATATGTCAGGAGAAAAGGTAGGAGGAGACAGAGCAGTGGTTGCACAATCCTTGGTGGTTTAAATAGTGATAATGGGAAAAGACACATCAGTGGGGAAGAGAAAGGCCTGGGTCCTTCCTTTGGGGTGTATCTTAAACTGTTAGCAATCTTCTCTGCTTCAGAACTAAATTGTCATGCTCTAATTGACAGTGAAGTTAATAGAATTGTACAGATCTCTTCAGATTGTTTCTCTGAAAAGTCTCATCAAGATTTTCACCTCAAAATCGATATCATATTCAATTTGCATCTATTTCACCAGTGCAAAATGTACTTAAGGTTTGTGCAGTGATTAATTTATTTCAACTGTTACATGTTTCTTTTATTAGTTGTCCTTTGGTATCTAAACCATGTAATTCTTTAGGGGCTGAAGCTGTTCTAGCCTGCCAGAGAATTTCCACTGATATTAATGAGAGACAGATCTGTGAATTTCTGACAGAACAGACTTAGCATGAAGATTGCTCATTTGGGATTAGGTTGGCCTTATATTTCAGTATTCTTGGCCTGCAGAAGCAGCTTTTTATTACTCAGTAATGCCAGCCCATTTAAGTGTTAGTATTTACCATGGCAGGAAGGTTGCCAACTGAAATTATTCTATGGCTATAGGACTGTAAGAGTTTCACCCCTAAAAGCTGAATAAGTTGTCTGTCACTGTCATATTTTCTGGAAAAATCCCCTTGCCCAGGATTCTTCTCCTGGGAAGCTGAAAAGCCTCAGAGTAAAAGGAAAACAATATTATCTCATTTGCTTCTCCTGTGTTTTGCTCCTTTGGAATGTGGTTTGGAGATTTTTTTTATCCAACATGTGAATTGTTTTTACTTAATGACCAATCACAGCCAGCTGTGTTGGGACTCTGGAGAGTCACAAGTATTTCATTAGTATCTTGTTAAACCTTCTGTAAGTATCCTTTCTGTATTCATTAGTATAGTATTCTTTAATATAATATGAAATAATAAATTAGCCTCTAAGAACATGGAGTCAGATTCATCATTTCCTTCCTATGATGTGGGACCCCAAAAATATCACAGTTGTCATTTCATGTGTGATGATGGAGAAACAGAAAAAGAAATATCAGTCTTTTCCTCACTCCACAGACCTTAGGGCTGATTTCCTCCAGGTAACAATCCCATAGAAGGAAAAGACTATTCTCCTTATTTTCAGTTTTGTACATAGATTGCAATACTTCTGATTCTCTAAACAGAATAAACCTTCCAGTCACTAATTGACTGTGTATGCGTGGAAAAGAAGCATGTCTTGGGGTTTGGAACGCAAATCCTATTATATTTCTGCAGAAATATATTCAAAATGTATTGTATATTTTATATATATATATATATATATATATATATATATATATATATATATATATAATATATTTAATTATAATTATAATAATTATAATAATTATAGAATTATTTTTAATTATATAAATATAAATATAAATTAATACATAGAAAAATATAATAGTTATAATATTGTTATAATATTTATATAATTATTCTTAATTATATAAACATAAATTGAAATAAAGTATCGATATATAGAAAAAATTTTCTATGGAAAATTAAAATTAGTTCCCCCAAATAGCAGGCTGCCCCTCTCAGCTCTACATAAAACACAGAGAGCTTAATTTGCTAATTAGTGAAATTAGACCTTAATTTGCTAATATTTAGGGTAAAAAGTAAACTTAAACAAAATATAAAATATTCTGGACTTGAAGGGGATGGAATTCAGGATGTTAGGATTACATCTTGGGTAGAAACTACAGGGTTGAAGATGAAAATGGAAGCAAGGGTTAGAACTCAGCTATCTCCTTTTATCAGGCATTTTTACCTGATATTAGACATTTCTCATCACCACTCTCAGTAGTTCCACTTGCTGTCCAACCTCAGTTCTGGTGTAATGAATTTGAGGCTCCTTTTAGCTTCTGGGAGGTAACATTCATAAAACAGTGAATAAAATTTTAACAAAATTTCCCTTATTACTTCTTATGTTTACTGTAATCCTCAAAAGCTACAGAAATAGCTGATTTCCCTCTTTTGTCTGACTCCTAATGGGAAAAGAGGTTTCACCAGGTTTTGTGCAAAAACACAAACCTAGAGGCACAGAGTAAATGAAGAAGAAAACTCCTCACTTTATCAGTGGCACATCCCTGATTCTCCAAGATTCCACAGCAAACCTACAGATGAAAGAACCAGAAGAAAATCAGGATGGTAGAGAGGAGTGTTGATAGCTCAGCTCACCATTTCCCCTCATATTCTGCTCCTCCACAGAAAGGATGAAGACTTTTTCTTAACTTAGAAAAAAAAATCAGAGTAGATACATTTATACATGTGTATATATATATATATATATATATTAAATGAATCACTTGGATGTATGTGTATATAATTCTTTATCTCTCCCCATATTTATTTATTTATATATATATGCTTGGACATGCAGGCACAAACATGGGCACACTTCAGGGGAGTTAACACTTTGATTTGGCAGCTGATGTTTTCTGAGCAGCAATAAAGCTGCACAGGTGGCTCCCAAATCCTTCTTTACCAGTCAATATTATTCAACCTGTTCTTATGTTTCAGAAGTTTTCAAAAAATTATGGCCATGTTAAACAGCCAAAGCATTGTCTTGGCTTCTAATATTTTCCTCCATTTTCAGCTGAGGGGAAAAAAAAACCAAGTTGAGAATTATGTAATTCTGAATCAGTCCTGCCCTTTAATTTGCGAAGATTTTAGGGTCATTCTCAAACAATTTGGTTCTCTGGTCATCTACTGAATTCTGAGCTTTTTGGTCAAATACCACTACAATATATGCCTGTTTAAAACCACCAATTAAGACCAATTAGTATAACAATGCCACAGGTCCTAGTTATTTCATTACAACAGCTTAATGAAAAATTCCTCTTCAAGGAGTGCAAATCATTACTTTTCACTGCAGAAATCAGAAAACATGATTTAGGATGTGAATACATTATTTTGCCAGATGGCTTTTCCTGGTATTACTTTTTAACTTAAAATGAATTCCGATCTTACTATTCTTTCAATAACCTGGTTTTAAATATTGGGAACCTTTCCATTGCTTTTAAAAACCAGATAGGCGCATTGAAAATGTTCTCCCCTCTCAAAAAGCTGAGTAGTTACTTCCATCAGCGAACAAAAATCTCCTCATACCTTGTGCCTCTGCTGGGCACAGAATCTCTCCCCTGGCCAGACCACCCAGACCTCTCAGCACCTCTTTTATTGTGCCACCCAAATGTCACTCCCAGCTATTTTAATCCTGGGCCACATGAAATATTTGTGACTATTTTAGATAGTAAGTAGGGCAGGTTATTTTCTGCAGAAGTAGTATTTACTGTGCATGTGGGTGGTTGTTTTTGTTCCTTGATTTATTCCACGGATCAGGTCTTCCAGCCTGGGGAATGTGGCACAGGAATTTCCACATCCTCACAAGGGACAGCACACTGATCCCCAGCTGGCAGTGGTCATTCAAGAGTTAAAGATCAATAAAAGATCATTAAAAAGATCAGTTGAAGATCAATAAAAGGGTCTAAAACATCAATCTGGAAACAGTTTTATGGAGTGAAGCTTGTTAGAGGACGTGACATCCCATTGTGCAAAATTGAAAGCTGATGGGTGATACTCAAAACAATTCCCTAGCAGAAAAATGCAGAAATTTAAGGTAGGAACAGCAGCAATCTGGTATCTAAAGCTAAGGGAAAGCTGTTTTCATACAAGCTGCAATTTTAAATTAGTCAGATTTGATAGATTGTTACCAGCACAAACTGAAGGGAAAAAACCAAAACCAAACCAAACCAAACCAACAAAAAAAAACCGCAACAAAAACCAAAAAAACAAACAAAAACACAAAAACAAACAAAAAAAACCCCACCAAAAAAACAAAACCACAAAAACAAACAAACAAAAAAAACCCCACCAAAAAAACAAGAACAAAAAACCACTGAAACCTTACCAAAACAAGACCAGTTGTTTCAGATATTTTTCTCAGTATTTCTGCATATTCACCAGATTGACTGGCCAAGCATAATCACCCTGAGGGATTCAGTTATGCTTGACAAATCAGAGATGGTATGGCTCTGCTTATATACTCTTGAAGCATGAGCTCACTCTCATATTTACATTCTTGTTTGCTGGATTTCATTTTTTAAATTTATTTAAATTTTTATTACATTTATTTATTTCAATTTTTTATTTATTATTTATCATTCTCAAATGTGGAATAATGTTAATGTTTATTGAACCTGAAAATGCCCCTATAATCAACATTTTCATTATCCCTAAAAATTATAGCAGACTTTTGGAAAGGGAATTGGAACAAATACCAAGAGACTTTTAAAGCAAAACATGTTCTGACTGACTAGATCAGTGTAAAAAACACCAGGGAAATTACTTCCCTTCAGTTTACAGTCTTGGCCTACTACTCTACAAGCCCAATAAAAACAAATTAACATCCCAATTGCACTTCAAGGAATGGATATCCATTTACATGGATAATGCAAAACATCTGGCAATGAATTCGGAAGCAGTCTATGCACACTCCTGAGTCTACTGAAATATGGTAAAAAATACTTGCTTTCAATATAAGAAGGCTTCTTATGCTGAAAAATATTCTTACTATTTCAGCTTTTTGCAAAGAACCTAAAAACTGCTCAAAATTACTATATATATCATGTTAATTATATATTATATAGATTTTGTATGTTGTATAAAATTAATATAAACATAATTATATATTTATAATTAATATCATATATTAGTATAATATATTATATAATTTTTGTTGGCATGGAGGTCAGAGAATTGTTGATTAAAAGGACTAAACTACTTCCTGTGATGAGCAGTAATGTACTAGGTTATAAGTACCTAGCTAATGCTGCAGCTCCAAAGTAAAAAAATAAAAATATATATATAAAGTGAAACATACAGACATTGTCAGATCTCAGCCCTTCTCAGCAGGGAGACTTTAAGGAAGCTCAATTTGCCTCTGAATCTTTTGCTCCCAAAAGTCCCTGAACAAAGTTAAATTTACTATTAGTAGCCATATTTTCCACAGCTTTCACTTCTCTTTCCTGCACCCTTTGTAATGCTTTGCTTTAATTTTTGGTGTCTGGAGCTAGAGGTGGAATTCCAATAACATTCTTGTCACTGCAGGGATAATACAGATTATTTTACATTTTCTCCCCACTTCCAAAGGATATTTCTCTAATAATTTAAGGATTAAAGCTGTTGGTTTTAATATAACTGCAGAACATATTGACAACTCCTGACAGTTTCATTCTGAGTTTTGTTTCCATGAATGCAGGATATCCAAAACCAAATTATGCATCATAAAAAATACATTAGGAATGGTTTTTTTCCTGATTTACAGACACAAGGCTTTGGATTCCAATGCATTCACTCCCTTAATGAGTTTCCCTTGTGCATAACAGCAAAATAAATAATTCTTTGCTGCTTATGGCTCGTGGAAAAAAGGCAAATGGAACAGATTCAAGGCCATAAAGCCTGATCCCAGAAAGGACTAATGCAAGTCATACATCCTGAGCGGCCTCTCCATCTCCATAATGAATAAACCAAAGAATTCTCAAGAACCAATTTGGCCTTGACAATGTCAAGTGAACAAGTCCAGTCTTTGTGACAAGTTCAGCCATCAGTCACTCTTCACCAGTGTCACTGCCTGAAAATATGTCCCACACCAAGCCCTGACTGCATTTTTCTCATCTGCTACTTACAGCATCAGAAATAACCCTCAAGTTCCCCCTTCCCATTATGATTATTCATGCACCACAACAAACACGCATGGCAAATCTCTGTAGCAGCAAATTTCCTCTGGAAAATGCCCTACAGGTTTGGTCTGAGCTCTGGAGATCGGTGAGTTTGCCCAGGGTGAAGGGCAAAAAGCCTTCAAACCAAGCACGGGTTCTTTCATGAATCCATCCCTTCAGAAAACCTATTCAGCATCAATCTGTATCAAGCTGGGTTTAGGAAATGTGGTGTTTGTGGGTCCCCAGGATGAGGGAAGAGATGAGAATCTTGACTCCATGTTTCAGAAGGCTAATTTATTATTTTATGATATTTATTATATTGAAAGAAAATTATATACTAAAACTATACTAAAGAATAAAAGAAAGGATTTCATCAGAAAGCTAGCAAAGAAAGGAATGGAATGAATAATAAAATCTTGTAATTTGCCAGAGTCCCAACACAGGTGGACCTGTGATTGGTCATCAAGTAAAAACAACCACATGAGACCGATCAAAGATGTGCCTGTTTATAAACCATCTCCAGACCACATTCCACAGCAGCAGATAATCATTGTTGACATTGCATTTCTGAGGCCTCTCAGCTTCTCAGGAGAAAAAAATCCTGGCAAAAGGATTTTTCAGAAAATATGTCTGTGACGAGGAAACATCCTAGAGACACCAAGATTATATGGAAAATTCACTTGGTGAATTCCTACACAAATTATTCTTGCCTTGCAGGCTTCCCAAACCAGCAAAAACCTCAACATGCTCTAAGCAGAGGCATCTTGGAGACCCATCCCCAGTTTTTCATAGTGTTTAAAAGGAGATAACAATGGCACTGGCTTCCTACATTTTTACTATAAAACCAGGAAGCCCAAACCCTTGGATTTTCAATTAGAATCGCAGCTTTGGGATTTCAGACAGCCAACAGCAACAATAAGGCTAATAGCTTCAATTTCTTCCCTCTGTTCCAGAGGCCTTGATAGAATATTTATTTAAGAAATAACATATATTTGGTTTCCATAACAACATTTTTCGGCATGCCAATAAGTATAAAAACAAATTAACGCTGCCATTCCTGGTGTTCTCTAGCAGCCAGTTCTGTCCTCAGCCAGCATGCTTAATTAGCATTTAAAGAATAAGCTGATTTTTCATGCGTCACACATTGGGGTTTGGGGGGCTTTTTTAATCCTCAGAGTGTGGCTTTTCTGGATTTATTCTTTATTTTTTTCTTTTTTTCCCATAGAGATCTGACTAGCAAGTTCAATACATCTTTCTTATCTACATCCTGCTGGGTATTCCAAAATATCTTCCCACACATCACAAGCAACTAGTTGCATTTCTTTTATTACTTGTATACTACCTGAAGGGTCATATACTGTTTAAATATGCCTTCAAATTATCAACAATTACTTACTCTACAATATACTTCATTCCAGTGTTACATTTAGGAAGGTCTGGCACAGCATCCAGGCTGTCAAATGGTTCTGATGAGATCCTAAGCTCATTTTTAGAGTATTAAATGTACTGCATTTTCTGCAAGCACCAGACAGAATTCCTGGTTCAGATATTTCTTACTAAAATAGAACTGGGTTAACAGAAGGTGGTGTGCAGTTGGTGTCAAAAGAATGACGTGCTCAGAAAAAAAGAAAAAAAAAAAGGAGAAAAAGTAATGACTTTTCCTATTCTAGGCTTGCTTTAAAGAGAGACAAAGTGTTTCTTTCTTTGATATCCTATATATATATATATATATATATATATATATATACACCTTATATATCCTGTATAAATCTATATTTCTCCTGTATAAATCTGTATATATATCTTCCATATCCTGTATATAACATTATAACAGCTAAGGCTTGGGGTCTGCTCTTGGAAAAGTTCCATACACAGTCGTGGCAAGGACACTGATTTATACTTTTTGAAGGTATTTTATAACCACAATGGGCTCCACCCAGCAGCCTCCTGCAATAGGGTCCTGTCTCTTTTTACCCACTGACTTCCAAATCTTTTCCAGTAGGGAAAGATGGATGGCAAAATTCATCATTACTGTGATGCTAGGCTGGTTTTTGTAGAGGAAAGTAAGCAAAAAAGCCATAAAACCATTTTTACTTTACATTTTCTAGTCAAGAAAGACTCACAGAATCTGACTATAATAAAAAAGCAGTTCCTTAGTTTAGTTTCTTAGAAATAGCACATGGTTTTAAGGTGGTTGTTGCGGATGTTCACCTTGAATTTGTGTTTTGAATGTCTGCTTTTATAGAATATGTTCAGCTACAGCATGAGTGTGCCTCCCACGAGTGGAGCACTTTAAGATCCTGCCACCTGTGGATTCTGTTCTCATTTGTGAAAGTGCTGTTGCATGAGAACAGTTTGCACATGTAAAGGGAGAATAAAAAAAAAAATTAAATTCACGATCACTGAAATCAAAATCTTCCATAAACCTACGCCCAAGAAAGGCTGCTAGCATCTACTCATGAAGGGGTCAAATGCATCAAGTGTACATTAAAAAAACATTCTCTCTCAAGGAGAAATGAGATTCAGATTCTGGTTTTAATGGCTGCCCCTTCATAAAGTGAGCATTTACCTTGTCAGTCAGGAATGGCACTAAATTGCATAAAAATTGTAATTTCACCAATGAGTGATTTCTAAAGGCTGCAGAGACTGAATAGGGGATAAACCAGAGAAGCTCCAAAGCTGTCGATTGTGCCATATTAAACCAGTTAACAACGCAATTCACTGCTGAAAACACCTCAACTCCAGATCTTTGCAATTCTGAACAGAAAACATTCCCTTTGTTCAAGTCAATATTTCCATTAACTTTCCTGGGGTCCTCCCTAGCATTTGATTTTCCTACTGCTTCAGTATCTATTTATGTCCTATTTAATACTTATAATGGAAATTTCACTGTTCACAAGTACTATGAATGCAGTTGCAGTAGCTGAGATAGGCATTAAATATATATACAATTCACATTTTAAAATAAATTATATATCTGTAAATGTGTGTATATATATATATATATACACACACATTTTTAAAAAGTGGTTTTACACATGGTTTTAATGGAAAAAC
Organism: Emberiza elegans; assembly: GCA_024865655.1. Taxonomy (NCBI): domain Eukaryota; kingdom Metazoa; phylum Chordata; class Aves; order Passeriformes; family Fringillidae; genus Emberiza; species Emberiza elegans. The sequence goes on from JALJVW010000011.1 coordinate 1,137,944, forward strand.
TGCTAAATTCTGCTAAATCTGATAAATTCTGCTAAATCTAAATCTGCTGCTGCTGTAAACCAGAAGGGACAAAAATACAAAGCAGTTCCCTAAAGCGACCAGTGAATGCTATTATCCACAAAGGGCGGTGAAGCAATAATAGCAAAAAGAAAAAAAAATCAAGTAGAAAAAATACAGCTTTTGTACTTTAGAAAGTGTAAAAGCACATGTTGCTCAGCCCCAGCTCCCCAGAGCACACCTGCCACTTTTCTATCCTATTTCTAGCAATAGTTCAGATCCACTTGAATAGAAAAAAATTAAGGGAGTATGTTACATATAAAGCATTCATATTTTTGTAATTTTTACTTCAGCATGCACACCTACCTGTGCACAAAACACAAATAACCAAAGATATTTCTTCAGGTGGCAGGGAGAACAACCTCAAGGTAAAACCTCTTTACTAGGGTACAGCTGTTGACACGAAGAAGTAGGTTTCAAGATTTGCCTTTGTGAAATGTACTGCCATTTGTAAAAAATCTGAATTATCTGTAAAAACAATCCCCTCTATTGTATGTGCATGGGAATTTTTTTTCAGTCAAAATCATTGCAAATAATTGAAATTATCTGTAGAAACAATCCCCTATATGGTGGGTGCATGAAGATTGTTTTCAGTCAAAACCATTGTAAATAATTGGAATTATCTACAGAAACAATCCCCTATATGGTATGTACATGGGGATTGTTTTCAGTCCAAATCATTGTAAATAATTGAAATTATTTAGAAACAATCCCCTCTATGGTATGTGCGTGGGGATTGTTTTAAGGGAAAATCATTGTAAATAATTGAAATTATCTGTAGAAAGAATCCTCTATATGGTGTGTGTTCATGGGGATTATTTTCAGTCAAAATCACTGTAAATTACTGGAATCATCTACAGAAACAATCCCCTTTATGGTATGTGCATGGGCATTGTTTTCAGTCAAAATCATTGTAAACAACTGAAATCATGTGTAGAAACAATCCCCTCTATGGTATGTGCATGAGGATTGTTTCCAGTCAAAATCATTGTAAATAATTGGAATGATCTGTAGAAACAAACCCCTTTATAGTATGTGCATGGGGATTGTTTTCAGTCAAAATCATTGCAAATAATTGAAAGGATCTGTAAAAAAAATCCCCTATATGGTATGTGCATGGGGATTGTTTTCATTCAAAATCATTGTAAATAATTGCAATGGTAAGTGCATGGGCATTATTTTCAGTCAAAATCATTGCAAATAACTGGAATGATCTGTATAAACAATTCCCTCTATGGTATGTGCATGGGGATTGTTTTCAGTGAAAATCATTGTAAATAATTGAAACTATCTGTAGAAACAATCCCCTCTATGGTATGTGCATGGGGATTGTTTTCAGTGAAAATCATTGTAAATAATTGAAACTATCTGTAGAAACAATCCCTTCTATGGTATGTGCATGGGGATTGTTTTCAGTGAAAATCATTGTAAATAATTGAAACTATCTGTAGAAACAATCCCCTCTATGGTATGTGCATGGGGATTGTTTTCAGTGAAAATCATTGTAAATAATTGAAACTATCTGTAGAAACAATCCCCTCTATGGTATGTGCATGGGGGTTGTTTTCAGTGGAAATCATTGTATGATTTCCTGGAGTGCTAAAAATAAGGCAGATTTCACAGCGCACAGCTTTCCCCTTTGCCTTTTCCTTTTAAAACATCTGTTCACCACATAACCTAGGAGCTGCTAACACTTTGAAGGCACTCAAAGACAAATCCACCCTTCGGTGCCTCTGCAGACAAACTGCAATAAGCCCTTCCTCTCATAACAATAATCCATCAGGCATAAGTGCCTCCATGCATGCAGAGGGATGAAGCATCACCTGAAGTTGTCCTACACAGCATTCATTGTACCATTCCAATCAGGAATAGGAATCAAAACAAGTCATTTTTCCGGGAAACACCTGATGTAGATTTTTGTCTAGGCCGGGACAAACACCATGAATTAATTTCTGCATTTTGTCATTCTTCATTATATAAAGGGCCACAACACCTTAATGGGAAGCCATACATTTTTTTCCCTACTACCTCCTTCTCTTCCAAAACAGGTTGTGTAACACCAAGGGAGCAGAGGAAAGGGAGCAGATGGTGAGAGATGCACCCTTTAGCACAGCAGCCCAAAAGTCTCAATTCAAACCCTCCAGAGAAGGGCAGGTGCTGCAGCAGCTGCTGCTGATCACAGGAGCTTGGCCAGGCAGGCTGAAAGAACCCAAGGATCCCAACACAAAAGGTTTCTGCTCTACCTGCAGCGCAGCAGGACTGACAGGTGTTTAAAGCCTTTTTCCCCACCCTTAACACTCTGTTAATAATGCTGCCTAACTGAATTCAAATAAAAACTCCTTGCAGTACCTGTAAATACAGGTACTCTGCGCAAGATGCAACAGAAAATTCTTATTTTAGGAGAATGCATGCACATTTAAATACCTTAATCACATTTAAGGCAATGTGCTGCCCTTCCCATACAGAATTTTCCAGATTTCTCTGCAATTCTTTCCAGTCTCAGGGTTTCAAGGACTCCTGTTCATAGAGAAAAATTTAGAGCATTTCCATTCAAATAAAGCTCAGCATTAGCATATGCGGTCCTCAGCCTGAAAATGAGGTTGCCAGGGGATTACAGCGTGCTGTTCCAAGAGGAAAATAAAACAGTAAATCCACATGCTAGAAGTTGCTAACTAGAATCAGCTGTAACCATAAAGATCTAGTCATAAAAATGCCTTTTCTTAATGAGAAAATAAGAAAAATAAGAAATTTTCTTATGTTTTAACAGCAGGTATTACTACCTCAAGAACACAGGTATCACTTTTAAAAGGCAGGAAGCATATTACTTTTTTATAAAAAATCCTGTTGACAAGTTCCCCATGCAACGTATTTTTTGATCCTGGGTGCACCAGTGCCTTTCCCAGTCACACTTTTCTGCTCATGTTATTTTCTATTCTTGCAGCTGGATGTGCACCGGACCTCCAGAACCACCAGGAATCCCAAAGGAGGAATTTCTGTGAATGAATGCTTCTCCCATTGCAGTACTGCAAGAGTACTGCATCCATTCATCAATGAAAAGCCGAGACTTTCGATACAGAAGAAAAAATATAATGTCCTCCATCCCTCCACTGGATTAACACCAGTCTTAAAAAAAAAATGGAACAGAAAGATTGAAAACAACTGCCATATGTTGGAATGAAGGGATTATTATATTTACAGTCGTGAAAATTTTTCCTTTTTTTAAAAATTAGTCTCTTAACAAGGGACATGACCATTTTTCCTCAATATGTCTGGGAGTCATTCTTAAAGTATCCTAGCAAGAAGAACATACAAAAAGAGAGGGGGAAACCTCAGTGAATGCTAAATTAATCTAATTTTTAGCAGATATTCCCTCAGTTTAATTACAGAATGAGTCACATTTAACTATCCTTCTAGGTTACAAATGGAGAGTTCCTCAAATTTGATTCTGTGTATAGAAATAACATATGTGAACATTTAAAACTCTTACAAATATTTTTTTTTCAATATAAAGCTGCTGATAACACACATAGTCCCAAAATGAGAACAAAGTGTGTTTGGATTTCTGAGACAAAGGAGATATGTTATTACTATGTGATGTGTTTTGCTTTTCAGAATAGAAACACAAATCAGATTATTTCAGATAATGCTACAAGAAAAACTTGTCTCAGTGCATTAAAATGTGGAATAAAATAATCTTGAAGAAACATTTGAAACTATTGATATGAAGAAACTGTAGTTAGTGGATTTCAATTTGCAACCTTTCTTTCCAGGGGTCTATGGACTATTTAAAGAAGGGATCCACAAAATATTAGTTATGAAAAACAGTGTAGTGTAAGGACAAAGTATTTGGGTTCATTGGCATTAAGATCTGGCAAAGGAAGAAACACTTAAACATGTTGCCTTCCCTCATATAAAGCAGCACTTTTTCACAAATGGGCTTAAGATATTACTAAAAAAAAAGAAATAAAAAATTAAAATGCAGTTTCCTTCCTCTCTAAAGAAAACCGAGGGTTTACATGCAGGAGATTATGAATTGTATGGAGACCGATAGTGGGAGGCAGAACCCTTAATTTCTTTAAGCTGTGTTCTAGAAAATCAAACCCCGGCCTTTTTTGCACTGCTTGAAGGTGATGCTTTCCTGCTATGAAACAGGGAAGTCACTAAAATAAAATGATTGTCAAGTTCCAACCCAATGGTCTAGGCAGAGAAAAGGGAGGAAAAATGCTGCCTATATTTGTGAATTGAGCTATAAATTGTCTACCTGTGATATTTTAAACTTTGATACTTGTAGATATTATAAGTAAACGAATTTACTCCCTCAATTTACACTAATCAGATACTCATACGTATTGTTTAGACACAAAAGTGAAATGTATCATTTATGAGGTTTAGAGTCATAGGCTGAGCTAAACTTACAGCTCCAGTCTCCTCACACAAGTGATGTCTCAGGTTTTGGCTTTTCTATTTTTCACATTCTGTGCTGCTTTAGTGTGTGGGTCTGGGCTTCACATTCAGGGATGGTGAGCTCTGTGCACAGAGCAGGGAGACAAAACAATTCCTGCTCCAGCTGGGCACCAAGGACAAATGATCCCAATCTCAGCCCAGGAGCACAAACACCGTGGGCTGGAGAGAGAAAAACAAGCAGGGGGGGACTGCATGGGCTAAAGCTGGAATGGGACAATGAACTGCAAGGTGCAAATGGAGCAGAACTGATCCAAGGGAGAGACCCCGGGAGCGCTCGTGCATTTTGGGGCCATTTTGGTTCATCTTGGGTGCAGCCCTGGCTGGGCTCTTGTGCTGCCCAAGGTGGATCCATGGAGGAGATGCTTTGAATCAATCCCTGCTTTATTCTTTGGCTCTGCCCAGCCTCTGCTCTAGGGCAGCCTGCAAAGGCATCACAAATACAAATATTCTGATAGGAAAAGTAGTGCTAGATGGGCTGGTTCTCATCCTGCAGCAGAGTGCAGGTGACCACCTACTGCCCATTCTTCTGCTTCCTTCTCCCTAAACAACCCCACATTTCCTGCACCCAGCACAACTTTGAGTTACAGTAGCTGTTTACCTGAATGGGTCCATGGGAAATATAATAAAATAACCAGAGCATGTTTCCTGGCAGAGTCAAGATTAATGAGTTACAATTTTAGAAGCAGTACTACTCATTTGGGCCTCTTGGCTTTCATTTTTTTAATGAGGTAACCTTCTATCTTTGCACTTTCATTTCCATCCTATGAATTAATCATAAAGTGTTATCCATACAAAGGCTCTCAGTGTTTTCCTTGTTTAGATACAATTTCAAGGCTCATTATTACATTCAGTCACCAAGAAATCACTTCTGCATCACAGCTGTATTCCACCTACAAAAGTGAGCAAGAGTTCTGTTGAAGACAACTGCAGAAGTGCGGGTATTTCATGGCAAGAAACATTATGAATTGTGTTGATCTGTTCATAAGGTAAAAAAGTATGAGAGGCTGAGCATTTTAATAACCTGCTAATGTCACCAACTGGGTAAATTTTGACAGGAAATGCATCTTGATCTTGTGTTACTGGCACTAGGCTGCATTTTCCCTGCAGTATTCAAGTAACTCACTGCACTTTGTGCAGTATTCTGGTAACATGCTGTTCCTACAGGTGCTGAGTGGGAAGATTGCAGTGGGGGATGTGATGGATCACTCTCTGGGGAAGCACAGAGATCTGTGTGTCTGTCTGAGAGCCCTGGAGTCTCGTGATCACCTCCTGAAGCAACTGTGCCCTTCACTCTTGGTGCTGCTGTTTATTCAAGGCACAAGTGGCTACCAAGATTTCCATGGCTATCTCAGTGACTGACCCTCAGCAGCTCTTCCAAATGCAGCAAACACTGTTTTCCAGCAGTTTTTTGTTAAAATAGCACCTGTGTTCACAGGAAGTCCTTTTATTCTGGAGTTAGTAAATGTCCTTCAGAAAACTGTAGGAAAATTACAACCAGGCACATTCCTGTTTCACAGTTGGATGCCTAACACAAACTGAAAGGAAACTCTGAAAACAAATTAAATGAGAAAGGATTTTTAAGGATTATAATTTTTTGCCTAGATGGTTATTCAAATCAGGCTCCTTTGCCTAATGATTACATTTTCATTTTCATTCTGAGGCTCTCACATGGACATACGATGAGTAGAAAACCCACCACGACAATTTATTGCCTGCAGTTTCAAATGATTTGTCAGAAAAGATGAGTGTCAAACTCAATGCACTGGCTTGTTCCTGCTCTGTTCTCTTGTACAACCAAGATAAAACATGCTCCGTGAACCTTTTCAAGCACCAAGAAGTAAGCACACTATTCATCAACTCACCTACAACCACATTTTAGAGGGTTTTAGGGTGATAAAGGGAGGTTTTAGGATGATAAATGCCCTAATGAGGGGATGTTTTTTGAAATGACAGATCGATTTCTGAACACACCAAAGTTTCCAGCAGCCATAAGGGCCATGCTGTCTTGTCTGTGACACACCTGAGAGAGGCAGCGATGGTGTGAGCACAGGTGAGCTGCCACAGGGACAGGGAGAAGTACAAGCCCCCAGGGGGGGGGTTTACACCACAGTATCAGGGAGTGGCCTGAAGCAACATCTAATTATAACATCTCATGATCATGCCATTCAATCATGGAGAACCATTTACTATTTTCTTCCTGCCAATAACATTTATGTTTAATGAGGCAGGAGAGAGCAGCTTCTGCACAACCCAAACTTTACTCATGTTATCTACTTCTTAACTGAGCAGCTTGGAAAACAAGACAGGAAAAATGTGGTTTAATAAGAAAAAACTGATGCAGAATGATAGATATCGTTATCTGCATTTGGCACTGAACCTGGAGAATAAGTTGAAATTTTTTAATATTCTTTATATTTTTTATTCTTTATATTTATATTATTTATACTATTTTATACTCTTATTTCCTTTTTTAAATTTTTTATTTATCTTCACATTTTATATTATTCTTAATATTTTATATATCTGCATTTGGCACTGAACCTGGAGAAAAAGTTGAAATTTTTTAATATTCTTTATGTCTTTATATTCTTTATATTTTATATTCTTTATATTATTTTTATATTATTTATTTTCATATTTTTATTTTTATTTATCTTCATATTTTTATATTATTCTTTATATTTTATATATCTGCATTTGGCACTGAACCTAGAGAAGAAGTTGAATTTTTTAATATTCTTTATGTTTTTATATTTTTATATTTATTTGATATTATTTTTATATTATTTATTTTCATATTTTTATTTATATTTTTATATTATTTTTATATTATTTTTTATATTTTTTTTTATATTCTGGTTTGGCTTTCTCTTGTACAGCAATGCTCAATTCCCATGTTTGCAGATCAGTATAAGGCATTTGGAAGTCTGTGGATGAAGGACTTCATATAAATGTTATTTAATAGCTCTTGAATTGTTGCTTACTTAGTATTCACAAGTCATAAAATAGAGACTTAGCTGCTGTCAGTTCCACTTAATCTGATAGGAAAAAAAAAAGTCCATATAAGGAGAAAAAAAAACTCAGGAAAAGCATTAAGAAAAATACTGATTTCTAAAACTGAGCATTGCATCTTTCATTGTAAAACTTATGGATGGAAATACTATCTGACTTTAATAACTGATAATTACTGAAGACAGATCATTTGTGAAAGACTCCTCTGGAGTAATTTCTATTATCCTAAAAAGTACTGTTATTATTCCTACTGACTTTTCAGAAGTATCTGCAAAGACATCAAAGAGTGATCTGGTAGTGGAAGCAAATTGGCTACAGCCAATATTTGGAATCTTTTCTGTTTTAGGAAAGATTGATAAGAAAAATCAATGCACTCTGTGTGAATGGACCAAAAAGCACTGTCCATCTAACACAACTGATCAAAAAATTACAGTCAGAAACAAAGACCTAAAGATGAGATTAAGATGAGATTAATGATTTGTGTATCAGCATTGTAGAGATGTGGCATCATACAGACTTAGGCATCAGAAATATTCCTTGTCTTGGTACTGATTACCTTGGTCAGCACTCTCATAGACAGAGGAGGATTTCACATTCTGGTTTTTCTTTTAGCACAGAATGAACACATGTACATAGAACTCACACATGAGGGTAGAGGAAAATGGAAATATTTCAATCTTAAAGTAGTTTCTCTTACCACACTGTCTTTTTCCTGTTGAAGGTAGCAAAGCTAACACACCATGAGGCTCAGAGAGACAGACTTCTGCTTTACACGCAAAAATTCTTCTTAAGCAATGGCAAGCAGCACAAATTAATATAATTTAGTGTTCATTAACACAGGGTAATAGGATATGTTGTACACAAATTATGATCGAAAAACTAAATGAGCATTGAGAGGTTTGGCATCTCTATGTCAGAAAGATTTCTGCCTAGCATCTTGCATTCTGAGGTTTGAAAGATAAACCCCAATACTCTGTGGGCTCTTATTGCAGAATGGAGTGGTGAAGCATTCTGAGTCAGCATCATATTTGCCCCTTTGGCTTTTGTGGGTTCTTTGGGTTTTTTTCTACTTCTATTAGGGTTGGGATTGAAGGAATTTGAGATGATAGTTCATGTTTAGATTTCAGAATGTATTGTTTTGATTAATATTATAGCTTTACTGCTGTGAGTTTTGTAGTCTTTCATTAACAAGACACAAAATGGCTATCTCTTGTTAGAAGGTCTTTAAAGGCTAAGCTATCCAATTAAGAAATGATACTTAAATTATTTTCTCTTTTAGCTCAATATCTGATCACTCCAAGTCCACAATGTGGACTTCTCTGTTTAATTACAAAATACCACCCAAACCCATGAAGAAGAAAGAAGAAGACAGTAAAGAAGAACAACCTACCTCTGCCCTAAAACCTCCATCTCGCTTCACATTTATTACTATATACTAAAACCCCAAACTCCAGGTTTTCCACCCTGTGATATTACACACTTCTAACCAACTCCACACCTGTAATCCCAGAGCTATTAATCCATTTCGGAAGCCAGTTTCACAACCTCAGGCTAAATGCAGTATTTTCTTAAGAGTTAGTGCTTATTAGCACAGAAAGTCTAAAATTCTCAGCATCCACGGTGCCAAGAGTTTTCACTCTTCCTCAGTGCCTGTGGTGATATCTAAAAGGCATCCACTACAGCACCAGAGCCTGCAAGTCACATTCCAAGCCATGGAAAGAAAAGATAAATTACTTATCAAAACTGCTTTTCAACCTGATTTCTGCTGCCCATGAAAGAAAGAAACCCAAGTAACAGACCAGAAAGACCAAAATGATGGGGGGAGCTCAGACTGCAGGCAAACCACAGAGTTTGTGTGGCGCCTGAGGGATGCTGAGGGCACAAACAACAACCTTGGAAGCACCACTTAACTATTACCCACACACCTCACTTGGGTCCCCTTTGCTAGAACAACTGTGAACTTCTCATTGAGTGAGCATCCCCCTAAATGAAATGGGAGTTAGAGCAGGAGGGTTGTGCTCCAGTCATTTCTGGAATTCACAGAAATTCTGGAGTTCCCTGCTCTGCCCCTGGGGCCGACCCAGCAAGGGCACCCAGTGAGGAGCATTGGCTGAGTGCTGTGAATGCAGAGGGGCTCAGGAAAGGGGGCAGAGGAGCATCCATCCCCTCTCCCTGCCCACCTCAGGCTGCAGGGAGGAGCGAGTGGTTTTGTGGCTTTTCCCTGGTCATGCTCTGCAGTTATCACTACATAAGGCAATGCAGTGGCTCCGGGCATTCATTTCCCTGAACTCCAACTCAACTGCTCACTCTGACTTCTGCCTCCACCTGATGAATTACTTGTCTGCAGTGCCTGACCTATAAATAAACACAGCATCTGTTGGAATGCTAGGTCTGAGAGCCTGGCTCAATAAATCACTCTCCAGAAATTCCCAAAGCTACACTCTTTCCACTGCTTCTGTCCTTTCCCCTCCTCTGCTCTCCCATCCAGGGGGAAAAATTTCTGTGTTCTTCCTTTCTCTTTTTCTGCCCATTCTCTGCCATCCACATATCCCTCTTCTCTCCCATCCAGAGGGGATAATTTCTATGTTCTTGCTCTCCCTTTTTCAATTTCTCAAAGGCATACCTTCAAGAATAAATAGGAAGACAATAGCCAGGGCAGCTGCTATATTTTATATGAGGTGAGAGTCTTCTAATGCAGTGGGAGGCAGAGCTGGGCTCTCTCTAATACATGGCAGCTGCCCATTTCCTCAAGGACAGTACTGAAGCCAGCATTAATGGGAAATGCCCCTTCACCTGTAGCAAAACACATTATTTTGTTTGGCTGAGGTGGTTAAAAGTAACAAATTTGGAGTTGGTATTTTACCTCTGCAAGATGATGCAACTGCTATTAATACAGACATATTCTTTCTTGTTAAGTTTGTAAAATTACCAAATGTAAAAAAAAAAAAAACCAAAAAAACCCAAACAGCTCAGTACAGAAAAATGAGAGAGGAACAAAATTATTACTTCCAAAAATATCTGTAGATAAAAGCAGTATTACATACCTTCAAGAATAAATAGGAACACCCTCACAATTCAGGAAGGAAATTGTTGGGTTTCCACAGGGGTTGAAGAAGGTCTCTTACAAGTTCATTTTCTCCTCAGTAAGATATGAGACTTAATGAGAATAAATGTCTGTGTTTATAGAGGAAAGAGTTGAAATCAGAATGAGCTTGAGCTCAGATGTTCACTTTCACCAGGCACTGCAGCATCATCTTTTGACAGAAATACTTCTGGTTTAAGATCATCATTCAAATGACAGGTCTACCATAAACAGCAAAAGAAGTTTTATGAAATAAGATTGTTTTATATTGAAAAAAAAAAAAAATGACCACCCCTAAAGTTAGCATCAGGATCAGGTATGGTTTTGGTGTTAAGCTGAAATTTCATGGGGACACCACCCATGCAGATGCAAATATCAAATGGGAGTTTTTACAATCTATCACAAATCAGAGCAGAGGCTTTGGTAAGAAATTACTTCAGTTAAAGACTCAGGGGTAAAGGAAGTCCAGCAGCTGCCCAAGACTTCTGGCCTTGGTGCTGTGTTGGACAAGGGCAGCCTAGCTACTCAGGCAGCATAAATTCATTCCTTCTCTCTCCTTCTGAAAAAACAGAAAATATGACACTGAAAATATTTTGGGTAATAACTGCTGCAATTCAACATCCTTTTGTACACACCAAACCTTTTGCTTTCGAAAGCTCATTTAAAAATACTTTTCCCCAATAAATTTTTTCTCTTAGTTTCAATAATATGTTCAGAATGTTGATTAAAATACTAAAAAATGTTTTAAAATTATAATATTATCCAGGTTTCAAAGTGTAATTCAAGAACTCCTTGCCTCATTAGGAATTTTCAATTGCATGTGCATTTTTCACTCTTTACTGAAGAACTTCATATGCAACTTTGAAATATATTCCACAAACCCATTACAACTATTAAACCTTTGAAATACATTCCATAGACCCATTCCAACCCTAAAACTTTAGAATAGCTAATGAGGGAAGAATTATTTCTAGCTTAGCCTTTGGCAGAAGGAATTCTAAACAATTTCTGAATCAAGCTCTATAACTTCAGAAGGAAAAATAAAAAAAAAAAAAGAAAGAAACCTCTGAAGCCAAAAGGATAAAAGAGGAAAGTGAGGTACTTTTTTCTATGAAAGTATTGGCATTTATGCTCCTATTGGGTTTGTAATTTTAACAGCAGCTCTGGTACTTTACACTGAAGGCCTTTGATGCACTTTGCCAACCATAATGAATACATCTTAATATTTCTCTAAAGCAGCAAGGTGGTGTCCTCAAACTTAGCATGAGAAAATGACACAAATACACAGAAAGGATTTCAGACCCATTTTGGAATGCATTGAGCCACTGAATCAGACAGTGCGCAAATTTTAGATCAGCTAAAAGCAAGTAGTCAGGCCAGCTCAGGGAGCACAATGAGAACACAGAGAAAGAGCTCCCCAGGAAGCTGAGAAGCTTTCTATTCTAGTAAGCACTGCCAAAATGAAAGGAGCTACTGCCCCATTTAGGAACACAATTCCACATCTCTGCCTTCTTGAAAAATACCTTCTAGGCAGATATGTATTTTATATATCTATATATAAAATATTATCATTCTACCTACTGCGAATTAATGACTTCCATGGAAAATTGAGGAGAAAGAAAAAATAATGTTATTCTCGTGATGCTCATATAGCAGAATATAGGACTATGAGGTAGGAAATAGACTGCAAAAGATACAAAGCTATTTTTGCATTTATTTCCCTTTATTGAATGCTTTATAGTCATTATTTGTCACACCACTGTGTGGTGTGACAAAGAGGTGCACAGGAAAGCACATCTGGCTAAACTCTTCTTCCTTTCCACCAGCTGAATGACAAAAATGTTCTGCCCCCAGTACTTTAAGAATTGGAGAGATGCTGTTAATTAACCTGTTCCAGGCACTGGAAATTTTCTGTGCCATGAGAGTTAGTGTTTTTTTTCCTTGCTGCTAATGATTTAATTGAGAGATGAACGGGAATTAAATACGGTAAAATTCAGTTTCTGACTGAATTTTCAGTCAATATTAAGTCAGTTTCTCCCTTGTGTTGCAAAAAGACAGTGTGTTTATCACTGTGAAGATTACAACAGGTTAGGGAGTAATCCCTGCTGGACAGCCTGGGTCTAAAATAGCAAAGCATCTTTTTATTTCATGCTACTTATGCTGGACTGATTTAGCCCATTCATAGCTTAAGCACTAAATTTAATCCTCAGAACTTTCAAAACAAACAGCCCATAATACTCACATGAAATGCTGATTTTTTTTCAAGTGCAACTGAAGAGATTATTCCAACCCTCACCCAAGCCCCAGAATGCACTGCCCAAGTCAGACAATATCTTCTGACACTAAAAAGATCAGACTCTGGAAAAATCAAGGTGATCAAAATCTGTCCCAGGTTATGAGAGGAAATGGACCTTCAGTTTGTTTCTGGGGTTCTGATCAGGACTAAAGGACTTTCTGTTAATTAAAAAAAAAAAAAAAACTTAGAACATATTAGGCTTTATTTAAACACCTCTGAGGCACTGCCTCTATCTCCCCCCTTTTCTTTTTATCCAAGAGGGATTTCAGGGTGAGGTGTTCTCTCAATGATCCCTTGACTTGTGGGAGAGGATGGAATGCCAAAGGTGTGATGAACACCCCAATCCATTAAAAATGCTTTTTCTCCTGTGCAGGCTGGACTACTGTACTTGTGGGGTGTCCCAGTGAAGGAAGGAAGGAATGATGAATCTGACTCCATGTTCTCAGAAGGCTAATTTATTATTTTATGATACTATAGTATATTATAGAATATTAAATTAAACTATGCTAAAGAATACAGAAAGATACAGACAGAAGGCTAAAAAGATAATAATGACAACTCGTGACTCTTTCCAGAGCCCAGACACAGCTTGGCACTGATTGACCAAAGAGACAAAACAATTCACAAGAAACCAATGAAACAATCACCTGTTGGATAAACAATCTCCAAACTCATTCCACATGTGAACACAACACAGGAGAAGCAAATGAGAGAATTATTGTTTTCCTTTTTCTCTGAGGCTTCTCAGCTTCCCAGGAGAAAATCCTGGGTGAAGGGATTTTCCAGAGAATGTGAAATTTACACTGGACCATAGTCTGTTTTTATTCCTTGAGGCACACCCAGTGAAGCAAATGCTTGCAAAAGGTGATGGCAAACATGCCTGGATCTTTGTCTGAAAACATCAAGGTGTAATTCCAAGAGGACCACCATGCACATTCTTTCAAGGAAAGATACAAGGAAAGAAATGACAGTATCAAAAGGGACAAATCCATGTAAAACTGAAAATCTGGAGCCAGCTCCCTGAACCACGGATATTTCTGTGCAGGGGGACCCAACACGGAGCAGCCAGTGGGTGTGCAGGGGAAGCACTACTGAATGACCACCCTGTCTGGACAAAATTAGGAATTGCAGAGAATTGAGGATGAGAGATGAACGGAAATTAAATACTCCAAACATTCAAAATCTGACTGAATTTTCAGTCAATATTAAGTCAGTTTCTCCCTTGTGTTGCAAAAAGACAGTGTGTTTATCACTGTGAAGATTACAACAGGTTAGGGAGTAATCCCTGCTGGACAGCCTGGGTCTAAAATAGCAAAGCATCTTTTTTATTCATGCTACTTATGCTGGACTGATTTAGCCCATTCATAGCTTAAGCACTAAATTTAATCCTCAGAACTTTCAAAACAAACAGCCCATAATACTCACATGAAATGCTGATTTTTTTTCAAGTGCAACTGAAGAGATTATTCCAACCCTCACCCAAGCCCCAGAATGCACTGCCCAAGTCAGACAATATCTTCTGACACTAAAAAGATCAGACTCTGGAAAAATCAAGGTGATCAAAATCTGTCCCAGGTTATGAGAGGAAATGGACCTTCAGTTTGTTTCTGGGGTTCTGATCAGGACTAAAGGACTTTCTGTCAATTAAAAAAAAAAAAACTTAGAACATATTAGGCTTTATTTAAACACCTCTGAGGCACTGCCTCTATCTCCCCCAACACAGCTTTTTTTATCCAAGAGGGATTTCAGGGTGAGGTGTTCTCTCAATGATCCCTTGACTTGTGGGAAGGATGGAATGCCAAAGGTGTGATGAACACCCCAATCCATTAAAAAATGCTTTTTCTCCTGTGCAGGCTGGACTACTGTACTTGTGGGGTGTCCCAGTGAAGGAAGGAAGGAATGATGAATCTGACTCCATGTTCTCAGAAGGCTAATTTATTATTTTATGATACTATAGTATATTATAGAATATTAAATTAAACTATGCTAAAGAATACAGAAAGATACAGACAGAAGGCTAAAAGATAATAATGACAACTCGTGACTCTTTCCAGAGCCCAGACACAGCTTAGCACTGATTGACCAAAGAGACAAAACAATTCACAAGAAACCAATGAAACAATCACCTGTTGGATAAACAATCTCCAAACTCATTCCACATATGAACACAACACAGGAGAAGAAGCAAATGAGAGAATTATTGTTTTCCTTTTTCTCTGAGGCTTCTCAGCTTCCCAGGAGAAAATCCTGGGTGAAGGATTTTCCAGAGAATGTGAAATTTACACTGGACCATAGTCTGTTTTATTCCTTGAGGCACACCCAGTGAAGCAAATGCTTGCAAAAGGTGATGGCAAACATGCCTGGATCTTTGTCTGAAAACATCAAGGTGTAATTCCAAGAGGACCACCATGCACATTCTTTCAAGGAAAGATACAAGGAAAGAAATGACAGTATCAAAAGGGACAAATCCATGTAAAACTGAAAATCTGGAGCCAGCTCCCTGAACCACGGATATTTCTGTGCAGGGGGACCCAACACGGAGCAGCCAGTGGGTGTGCAGGGGAAGCACTACTGAATGACCACCCTGTCTGGACAAAATTAGGAATTGCAGAGAATTGAGGGATGATTTCATGCCAGTGGAACCCATTTACTCCACACATTCAAAATCTGGAGCTCAATTTATGCCTCATAGGCAGCAATTCATTCCACAATTTCAGCAATGGAGAGCATTTGATGTAAGCACATGAAGTTGGCTTCAGCTGGCAGCCACATCAGCCACTTGGCAAACAAGGATTTAGGGAAGTAGCTGCCATTTTCTTCCTAGAAATCTGTCCATATTCCATCAAACCTTGGCTGCACGACAGCCAGACATAATGAACCAGCTGGTGAGCACCCAGAACTGCTTGTTCTGGGATTCAAAACCTATCTGGGATGCTGGGAAAAATATTGAGAGTCACATTGTTATAAAGATATTTAGAGTCACATTCTTATAACCAGCACTGCACAGAGAGTTATATCAGCACTCCCTTGGGCATCAAACTCTACAGGTCTAGTTCCCACCTCTGACCTGCACAACACAGCTATAACCCAAAAGGAATGGTTATTAGAAGGTGAGCAAGATTTCCAGGGTTTCAGCTGTAAAGTCAAGCTCAGGGTTGGTGATGTGTGGTATCAAAACATCTGAAAAGCCCTTCAGGGTACAACTTTACTCACAAGAATCAGAATTAAGGAAAAAATAGCTCATCAATCACACTAAAATATTCAGTCCCAACTGACTTTTTTTTTTTTTCTATTTATGACCTTCCATTACATCTTACAGCTTATTTGCATTGGACAAACTTTCTTTGTTGGACAGCAGCGCTAATGGTGGCTGCACATCAGGATCAAAGATCTAAACAGTCCTGCTGAAAGGAAAAGTGAAAAATTACTAAGGTATATATTGAAATATTTACCTTCTTTCATGTGATTTGTTTCTGGTGTTAATACTCCTGCACTGTGTCCTGGCTCAATGCTTGGGCCACAAGCCCCACCATTAGTGCAAATATTTTCTATTAGTACAAATTCACTGGAAAACCTGAAAGCTGCATGGATTTTCCACCCTTACAGACAGAATTATATTACTAATAAAGTTCATTTCTTAATCATAATGTCTCAGCACTCATATACCAAACAGAGATTCTTTATATTCTTATCAATTTTCTCTCCAAATTCATTTGCCCTCTTTACGTTCATATATCTACATTCCTTAATTTATAATACTGGAAAAAGCAGTGACCAAATTCACCATCAGAACTTATTTCCTTCATGAACTTTCATTTGTCTACCTATTTGAGCTCAAGCTCAGGGGAACATATTTTCAAAGAATATATGCTGAATTTACAGAAAAGTCAAAAAGTCCTTCAATTAATTAAGAGACTTAATTTTTCCTTGAAGTTGTTCCAAGCCCTACCTAACCAACTTCTAACCACATTATTACAGCCTGCAAGACTCCTCATTTTTTGTTGTTTAAGGTTGACTCCTGCTCTCAGACAGGGATGGAGCTGGAGTATAAACCAACCTCTCCCACTCAGCCTCTGTGGCACTGCTGCAGGCACAGCTGGACCACTTCAAGCTACATTCAGTGTCTGCCAGCCAGTGAGCAATCAGAAACTGGGCATGAGCATCAGTTAAAGCACTGTCCCAAGCAGGCACTACTGAGCTCTGTAATCAGTACAATTTTCTTCAAGAGACAGACATGTCTTCTGGACAAATCTCCCACTAAATATCCACTAAAATATTGAGCCTTAAAATTCAGCAAAAGTGATGTCTTTGCAGTTGTGAGATCCCTCTATTACCCCTTCCTATCCCTCTAGGAGCAACAATTTTCTCTTTCACAGAAAAGGTCACTTTGAACTTGCAAAACAAGCTTTAATCTCAGGCTGGTTTATACTCCAGCTCCATCCCTGTCTGAAAGGAGTCAACCTTAAACAACATAAAATGAGGGGTCTTACAGGCTGTAATAATGTGGTTAGAAGTTGCTTAGGTGGGGCTTGGAACCAGCCTAAACTTCAAGGAAAAGATAAGTCTCTTAATTAATTGAAGGATTTTCGCTTTTCTGTAAGTTCTACATGCATTCTTTGAAAATAAGTTCAAATCATCACAGTTCTGTGTTTTGTTACACCTATTCCAGACTACTTTTATCCCATTCTTTGGCTCTAAACTAAATGTGGGTAATGCTCATCAGGTGTTTGGGTTTCACTTCCATTGTGACTTCTCTCTTATTGCTACTTCCTTAGTGCAAGTGCCAGCAGCAAACTGTGCTAGCATCAAGAAAAGTGAGAGATGTGCTTTGCCCATTTAAACAGCGATTACAGCACAGAGTATTCACAGCAGAATTTAATCTCCAGCTCAAGAAATCAGCATTTGCTTGATGCAAGCCCAAAGAATGGTTTGTAGTTAATATTCTGAATTTTCCTCCACCAGCAGGTGGTCAGTGGTGATTTCTCAGGGTTTCCAAGTCACAGAGCATTCCTCTGCTGGAGGACTCTCAGAGTTACAACTCAGCCTCAGCACCTCCTCCCTCCATAAACCCTCTCAAATTTCCAGTGCTATAACAATTATAGCAACAATAACAACTCCACCTGCATGATCACAGCTCCCCCTGAGCCTCTGGTATCAAATACACCTTTTGTAACCTGGCTGATAATGCACAATTTAACAGCCTTGCATTACAAAACACCTCCCATCACCTGCACTGCCTGGAAACTCGAGTTTCCAATTCCTTTCCTTACAGGATTACAAGTGCGGAACAAAGGAGAACTAGAGGTGAGTTCACACTCGAGGACGGCCAGCACAGAGCAATAGATTAACTTACTGCTGACACCAGCTTGTTTACTCATCATGTGTTCCCAGATTTAAAGACTCTTTATGCTTTATATCACCAGCACATATGGAAGAAGCAAAGTCAAATCTCGTCATCCAGTTACCACTATATATATCTGTATAGTTCCTTATGGTTTAAGTGGACATCCTCAAATATTAAAATTTAAGTCATTTTCTATCTGTCCTTAATGCAAGGGCCAGTACTAAACTGTGATAACATCACTAAAAGTGAGAGATGTGCTTTGCCCATTTGTACAGTGATTAAAACACAGAGTATTAATGTCAAAATCTAATCTCTAGTTCAGAAAATCAGCATTTACTTGATGCAAGCCCAAAGAATGGTTTGTAGTTAATATGCTGAGAAAGAAACTTGTCAGTGTCCCAGATTACAAAAAAAAAAAACAACCAACATTTGGATCTGTATTTCAGCTACCTAAATACAGCAACAAAAAATAAGGGATATCAGGCCATTGCAAATATGTTATCAATGAGAGAGGAAAAACCTCCATTTATATCTGTGGGATCCATCCACCAGGCACACCAAAACCAGAATTTTCTTAGCAAAAGCTTCAGTCGATTACTGAATTAAGTTTTTCATGACTGACATATTGGAGTTCTTCCAAATCATTGCAGCACACAAAGTGCAGCCAACATGGTCCATGGCACTTGACTGTCCACAAAGCTTTCAGGAAAATCCTCCATCAGAAGTGGTGAGGTGATGAAAGCAGCCAGAGAGGTTAAGCAAACAAAGTTAAGAGAAGGAAAGCAGTTCATGAAACAGGAGATGCCAAGGATTAATTTGGAAAATTCCTCTGCAATACCCAGAAAAATAATTTTGCTGTCTCTGTGAAATGGGAAGCAGAGGGGAACAAATGGTGGCATTTTTTTCAGAGTCTGCACATAATTTTGATAATGCACATTTATGTCACTCTACTGATGTCACCAGAGAGCACCTCGGGGTCTGAGCTGTGTGTCTCTGTTACTCAGCCAAGCACAAGGAGGTGCTTCACTCACATTTTGCTTTTCAGCTTGTAGATGTCACACAGTTCCCAAACACTCTAATCCATGAACTCTGTTACTACTGAAACTGAGGATGTTGACAGCCCCTGAGCCAGTGGGCTCAGTCTGGACTCCAGATGGGTGATTCAGAATCAAAATGCCTCTTTAAACTCTTAATAAACACACATAAAGCCTGGCTTTAGTGCTGGGTCCTGAGAGAGCATCAGTGAAAAGAGCAACTGCAAACCACAGGAGAATCTAAAGCAGCAAGTGTGCCTAAAAGGAAGGTAAGTAATTGATTGTACATAAAGGGATGGGGCATGAATAATGTTTTTTTTTTATTTTAAAACAAACCTAAATGTATTTTTAATTTAACTAATGCTCGTTCTAAAAGTTTATTTTCGTAACTACTTGTGTCAATGTGGAAAAATGCACAGCCTGCACAATCTCTGGAACTGAAACAGTTTGTCTCCTGAAAATAATAAAAACGGGACAAAAGCCTCACCTAAAACCAGCACATAGCAGCCACTAGTTGACAGCACAACTGTAGGAGGCTATCCAATGCATGAAATTTCTCTGAAAAATCCACTTCCTTTAAATATCTTGTTTTAAACAAGTAATTAAGCACAGTTTAGGCCCTTATGAGACAAATATTTTTAGTCACAGTAAGAGAGGCAGAAAGAAAACATACCACAGCAAAGTGGCACAGATTTGATATCTGATTTTTCTTCTCCCACTTCAATATTTAGGAAGTACTGTAGCAATGTACTAAGGCCACAGATTTTTAGCTTCTACTGTCAAACAAGTTTCTTAAGCAGGGTCTAAATGCACTAGTACATAAAAATAAATTGAACTTGTTTAAATATGACCTCAGGAAAGTGTTTCTACAGCAATGCAACTTGCAGCAGTGACTAGTGACCTGCTTTCCTGAGATCGTAACAGAGGTGTCAACTTCATCCTAGCCACTTTAAAATCATTTATCCAGAACAAATCCAATTTTTTCTTTCTGCATAACCCCTCCAAGCTCAGCCGTTCTTCTTGGCTCATATTGCTGAAGTTGAAACCCAGATCACCACATTTCATACGTGCAACCCCTTAGTCTCTCATTGTGACAAATCCTGCACATTTTCAATGAAGTTACTCTCATAGAACTAAACTAATCTTTTTGGCTTCACCACCAAATGATTGCTCTCTTTTCCAGCCTGTCACAAATGCCTGATCCAAAGTGTTTTGCACTATTTAGTTTATAGCACAGGATAGCTCCTGGTCTGAACAGCTCCTGAATCATTTCCATCTCTCTTTAAGGCAGCTGTCACCATCTATTTACCCAGCTTTCCTGCAAATTGTCTCTCACTTTCCGCTGCCTTCTACATGTGGGATGGATTCACTGCAACTCCTTGTCAAATCAATCTTTTGGTGGCATCTTTCCACTGCTGCCCATCAAGCTTGGGAATTGCCAGCTTTGGATGGGTCCCTGGGAGCCAGGCTTTGTGCTCCACCTGAATCCACCCAGTTTCACTCTGGAGGGTGAATGCATTTTCACTGTCTTACACCACTCATATCAAATGTCAACTTTCAAACCTCAATTTCAAATATCAAAATCTCAACTTTCCAAGCTCAACTTTCCAATCTCAGTTTTCTGGAGGGTGAATGCATTTTCATTGTCTTACACCACTCATTTCCAATGTCAACTTTCAAATCTCAATTTCAAATTTCAAAAGCTCACCTTCCCCAGCTCAACTTCCAACTTTCCAAGCTCAACTTCCAACTTTCCAAGCGCAACTTCCAACTTTCCAAGCGCAACTTTCAACGCTCAACTTTCCAATCTCAATTTTCAACTTCAAAATCTCAGCTTTCAACTTTCACAGCTCAACTTTCAAAATCTCAACTTTCAAACCACTGATTTCCCACAGTAGGTTGCAAAGCACCAAAAGGAAGAATCTCAAGGTTTTCTTGTGCTGTGCGGTATTATTAATGCATAATCATGTAATTTATTTCTCATTTTCTTACTATAATAGGTAATCACATCACGCTTCTCAAATTTCCTTAAATACACTGATTTGGATGTGGAAGTTAGAAACTTTGCTTTACAAATTGATATTTAGTCATTTGAATTAAAGTGAGCAAATAAATAAATAAATAAATAAATAAATATTAATGTATGCTAGCACTCGCTACACTTTACAGTCATTTCAAAATATCAGGAAAAGGTTCTGGGCTTCATGCCAGCTGAAACTACTGACATAAAACCCCATAAAGTGATGTGCACACCTTCAGCTTTTGAAGCATTTATTCGCTGCTGACAGTGGAACTGCAAAGAAACCAAACCCCAAACAAAAAGTACTCAATTTCCCCCCTGTTTCACATAATCACACAAGCAATTTTGGAAGTTTGCTTTATGATCACCTTTCAGGTGGAAATTATTCCTGAGTTGGGCCACTTGACAGGCAGAACTTTATTTATCTGTCAAATGCTTCACCAGACAAAGAAAATAACCATTCTGAGCACAGAGTAAATGGCTTCAGCTAGGTGAAGGAAAAAGCCCTGCTGTTCTAGGATGGAGCAAAAATCATCAAAGATTTACTGGTGATTTTTAACACAAGTAGGTGGGTGTTGTTAAGCTGAGTTATATCTGCACACTTAGCAAGATTTCCCCACGTGTCTCCATTATTTTCTTTTTTTCTGGAGCGGGCAGCTGTGTGATCCTGAGGTGGGAGGTAAAGGGCACAGAGCATCTCCAGGGCACAGAAGGCACTGAGGAGCATTTACAGGCTGCAGGGTATCCCCCATGCTGCTGGATTTATCACTTACTCTGCTGCAACAAGGCTGTGCTATGAGTAAAGTTTTCAGCTGCTTCTGATGGCCACTGTCTGGACTGAATGCCACGAGTGTTTGAGGAGCACAGTGAGATGAACAAAACCAACCCTTTCTTAACAAAAATAATTGAAAATAAATGAAAATGAATACAAATAAATGAAAATAAATGTAAAAAAAAAAAAAGGAAAAAACAAAAATAAAGAAAAACATGAAAAAATGAAAATTGAAAAATTTGAAAATAATTGAATATAAATGAACATAAATGCAAAAAAAGAAAAACAACGAACCAATGAGAAAAATAAAAAAATGAAAAAATGAAAAAAATTGAAAGTAGATAAAAAAAGAAATAAATGAAAATAAACATAAAAAGGGAAAAATTTAAAAAAATGAGAATGAAAATAAAAAAAGAAAAAATGAAAATAATAAGTGAAAAAAGGTGAAGATAAATAGAAAGGTGAGAAAAGGTGAAGAAAAAAGGTGAAGAAAAAAGGTGAAGAAAAAGGTGAAGAAAAAGGGTGAAGAAAAAAGGTGAAGAAAAAAGGTGAAGAAAAAAGGTGAAGAAAAAAGGTGAAGAAAAAGGTGAAGAAAAAAGGTGAAGAAAAAAGGTGAAGAAAAAGTAAAAAAGGATAAAAAAGGTAAAAAAGGTGAAGAAAGAAGAGTGAAAAAGAGAAGAGTGAAAAAGAGAAGAGTGAAAAAGAGAAGAGTGAAAAAAGAAGAGTGAAAAGAGAAGAGTGAAAAAGAGAAGAGTGAAAAAGAGAAGAGTGAAAAAAAGGGTGAAAAAAAAGGTGAAAAAAAAAGGTGAAAAAAAAAGGTGAAAAAAAAAGGTGAAAAAAAAAGGTGAAAAAAAAAGGTGAAAAAAAAAAGGTGAAAAAAAAAAGGTGAAAAAAAATAGCTGCTTCCAAGGCAGATGACTAGGAACCAGCTTTATCACAAAACCTGCAACGTTTTGCCGCAAAACTTTGGGAAAGTACATGCAGACCAAAAACTCTGCTTTGAATTCCAGTCATGCAAACCTTGTAAGAACAGACAGATTCTTCCTTTGGCATGGGGCTGAATTTCATTTCACAAACATTCAAGGATATGTGGTTTAACTCTGCCTCACTGTGACTTTGCCTAATGCTGACCTGCAGCTATCTCATTTGTGGATGATTACTATGAACACAAAACCCAACATTTTCTTGGCTTGAACATAAGAAATCCATTTCCCAGAAGCAACCTGAAATGAAGATATGTATCAGCTACGTCTCTCCAGGTTATCTGCAATCCCCACGGCTTCTTACCCTCGCCTGTCAAACTCTAGAAATGTAAAGTCCAGCACCTCTCCTCCTGGCTTGGGTAGGAACACAGCTTTTCACCAAAATCTCTCTTAGAGGTGAAAGATAGACCTATACACTATAGGTAAATACTATATATTTCATAGTATTTTAAATCCCTTTTAAAAGTATTTTAAATTCTGTGAAGTATGGGGTGAAATATTGGGTTAGGGTTAAAAATTGCTAATCAGGACTGAAAGGAGGAACACACTCTATTTGTTCTCTTCCACCACACACACAAAAAAGACAAGATAGTTGTCTAAGTTATTAGCAACTAAGTTATTAGAATCAGTACACAAAAGAAATAGAATGGCTGATGGATGGCATGTATCATCAGTCTTTTAAAATTATTTTCAATTTTCTTACACCATTTGACGCTAATAAATTATGCAGTTTTACTTCTAGCCACCATCAACAGTTTCTGTGCTGTCTTGTGTGATTTATTAATTCTTACTTCAATAAATATAATGCCCATAATTCTAGAATTCCTACATGCCATCTTCCCCAATTTTTTAACCTTTTTTCATAAAATATTCCATCTCTTTTTAGTCAACAAACTTTAATCCCCAACATATTTGTTCATTTAATATTTTTCCTTTCCTATTAGCATCGCTTACCCTACTTTAAAATATTTTAATTAAATTCTATCCCCATCTGTAAAGTTGCATGTAATACAACAAAGTTCTGCCCTGAGGACATAAATTAAGTGAATAACAGGGAGTCAAAGGAAAGGTTTTGCTCGTGGTTGTCTGAAGATCTGGGCCCAAGCCTTGAGGTAATTTCAGTGAGAGATGAGCACCTTGTTTGCTGCTTATGGGGGAGATGCTGCCTGGTGCCACTTCCCCACCATGACAGAGCATCTCCAGTGCCTTCAGTCTTGGCTGAAACGTGAGAGGAAATCTCCTGCTGCCACCTCAGCTTTGACCCAGTGGCCTCATTCAGAATTCCTGACTCTGACGTTTACATTCTGTTCTGGAAAAGGGGTGCTGATAATAAATGCAAACTGCCTGAACCCCTGAGACTTCCACAATGCAAAGCATTCCACTCTGGAGACCTGTGGGTATCACCAGCTGGTTCAGAGGGATTATTGGCACACACAGGGCTGTCTGCAAGCTTAGTGCCAGTGCCTGACTAATTCACACTAATTAAAATGTGACACAGATCCACAGAATCTGGGTTAAATAATTGCTCTCGGAAGGCTCTCCATCGACAGGCACGAGCCTGCAGTGTCATGCTGATGCCTTGTGCAGGCTGCCCTAGAACAGAGGCTGGGCAGAGCTCAAGAATAAAGCAGGGATCGATTCAAAGCATCTCCTCCATGGATCCACCTTGGGCAGCACAAGAGCCCAGCCAGGGCTGCACCCAAGATGAACCAAAATGGCCCCAAAATGCACGAGCGCTCCCGGGGTCTCTCCCTTGGATCAGTTCTGCTCCATTTGCACCTTGCAGTTCATTGTCCCATTCCAGCTTTAGCCCCTGCAGTCCCACCCTGCTTGTTTTTCTCTCTCCAGCCCACGGTGTTTGTGCTCCTGGGCTGAGATTGGGATCATTTGTCCTTGGTGCCCAGCTGGAGCAGGAATTGTTTTGTCTCCCTGCTCTGTGCACAGAGCTCACCATCCCTGAATGTGAAGCCCAGACCCACACTCTAAAGCAGCACAGAATGTGAAAAATAGAAAAGCCAAAACCTGAGGCATCAATGGTTTGTGGTATGGGTGCCCCTGGCAGGAGCAGAAGCCACAGAGGGGTCTGGTCTGAGCTTTGGACAGAACTTTTGGCCAGGCCTGGCACGACAGGTACATCCATGATTAAAGCCTGGAGCTGGAAACAAAGATCCTGCTGGGGAATCACTGCCTACCCCAGAGATCAAAAACTGATCAAAGGCATCTTCTGGCAGCCCTTGCTCACTGCTCCTACTGAGCTCTAAATTCAGCAAAAGCTTTGCTGTTTCTCAGAAACAAAATCCTCCCACTATGACAAAATGATAAGTCATCTAGGTACTGAGATATTTTAAGAATATCTCTTTTAGCTAGCACAACAACAAATAGGCCTGCCCTTATTAATTTTGATTTGAATTCCTAAAGGTCACTTATCTTCACTGATAAGCTATGTACTATATAAATATCTATGATCCTAGAAATATCCAGGGAAAAATCAACATCATTCTCTCACCTAAATTTCATGATCACAAAATTGACAAAGTTCCTGTTCACAAATAGGTATTTCAGGTAAAATTAATTATATCCATAGGTAAAATGGATTATAAACAAAAAGTTGAACAAGACACCTTGTTAATACCATGATGTATTTTCTGTAAAAAACCACTTTGAAATTAAATATCCTTATTTCCTTGAAACTTTCTTCTCTAAAAGGTATAGAGAAAAATTCTAGTCATTAGGGTTGCATCCCTTGGTCCAGCTCTGTCCTGTCAGGACACATTCATGCTGGGCCATTTCACTTGGATTCAAAAGGCTGAGAACTCTGTGAGTGCACCCTGAGAAATGCACTCCCCTACATCCTTAGGAGAGGCTTTACTTTGTTAACTCAACTGATTCAACACAAATATAGCTATAAACACTTTCTAAGGACTTCCTGGTCTCAAAAAAGTGTTTCATTTTATTAACTGGACTGTTGGTCTTAAAAAAATATATTGTAAAGTGTCCAGGCAGCAAAAAGTTAGGGAATTCTGAATAAAAAAGTTTTGAGAATTGGTTAACTGCTTGTGTGTCCTTGTGTCCTAGAGCTGACCTTGGGCTGGTTCATTAAGAAATACACCTCACCTGTTGGAGTTTGCATCAATTCTGCAACATTTCTGTCCAATTTATAGCTATTTATCCTGCAATCAAATTCTAACAATTATGGACACGTGGGAAAAGGCACACATCATTTACAAACACAAAAGAAATTGTACTTCCATTTTTTCATTCATGACTAAATTTCTTCTATTCTGCATTTTTGTATATGCTTTTCTTACTGCTACAGAGCTTGCTGAATTTTTAAAGGAGCATTGTGCTGAATATTTAAATTACATTATAATGAATTTGTAAATTATACAGAATTTTAACATAAGCATTGTGGTTTAACCTCATCCAGCAACAAAGTACCATGCAGCCATTTGCACACAGCTGCTCTTCCCTTCAGTGGGATGGGGAGAGGAATCACCAGTTATGGGGAATTTTGAAGGA
Organism: Emberiza elegans; assembly: GCA_024865655.1. Lineage (NCBI taxonomy): Eukaryota > Metazoa > Chordata > Aves > Passeriformes > Fringillidae > Emberiza > Emberiza elegans. Next base: position 1,164,527 of record JALJVW010000011.1, read on the forward strand.
ATTTTGATGAGTTAGAGATAGGATTTCTGAGTTGTTTTGGATTATGTGATTTATTGTTTTTATTTTTTACGTATATAGGAAGGGTGAGACTGGTTTCTATTTTTATTGTATGGTTTAAAAGGTTATAAGACTTCTAGTTCCAAGACCTTTTGAAGATTTATTGATTACTAAAACACTGTTAATAAGGATATTTATGGCTTGGATTCAATCTTTAAATATTTTGTTTTATGGATTTATGCTACACTGTAAGTTTTCTTAGTCCATCATGTGATGACAGATAAACTTACAGTACTGTATTCTAAACTTGTTTACCTTTGTAATTTTATTTTCATATCTAAAATGCTAAAACTCTAAACATTCTTCTATTTAATGTGTTTCTGTTTTAAATGATAAACTCACTTTGTTAAGTTTGCAAGTTTTTTGTAAGGTATCAAATCAAATCCTGTGTTTAATTCTAAGCTTCGGCTTACAAGCCCAAAATCCTGAGAGTTCCCTGCATTTCGGATTCCAACAGAAGGGAATCAGAAGAAAAACTCTTCAGTTGAGATGAGGACCATCTATCAAATGACAAAAAATAATGTATAATAGGATTATTACTGCCATGATTATACTTGTTATTATTGATGTAACTAAAAGTGAGAGAGAAAGGGGTAAAATGTACCTTTTAGGTATAAAGAAAGGAGGAAAAGGGACAAAATGCAAGAGGAATAAGTGATGAACAATGCCATTGACCACTGCCCAGCCTGTCCCCAAACAGTGACTTTGCCCTTGGCCAAATTCCCCCTCTTTCCATACTGGATGTGACCTTCCATGGGTAGAAATCCCTTTGGCCACCTTGGGTCACCTGTCCCAGCCCTGCTCCCTCCCATCCCCTTGTGCACCTGCCCCTGGCAGGGCTTGGGACCCTGAAAAGTCCTGGATTTAGGGTGAGCCCTGCTTAGCAACAACCAAACATCAGTGTGGAATCAACGTGCCATCAGTTATTCCCATAATGAATCCAAAACACAGCTCTGTGCCAGCTACTGGGGAGAAAATTAGCTTTATACCAACCAAACCCAGGAAAATAAGGTGAATATATTCTAAAAAGCTAAAAAGACCTCTGTAACACATAAGAAAAAAAAATGAATGTGCTGTTTTGCAATTGTCATCACTTACCTTTACACGACTATCAGAACAAGCCCCCCTCCCCAGGTCATCTGTACAAAAAAAAGATTTCTGAGGAGGATGGACAAAATCTGAAGCTGGGCAAAAATCTGTCATCTCTGTCTCATTGCTCTTTTCCCCAATAAGAATCCTTAAATACTTAGATTTCCCCAGGATGCTTTCCATTTTGATATTTAAAGCCATGAAAAGGGACCACTTCCTCGTGGAAAATGAATTTTTGGAATTAATTTTTCATCTGTCCATGCTGAACACCATATGTCTAAAGAATAAAATACTGCACATTGGAAGGGTTTTTGCTGTTAATATTTATGATCACTCCAGCCTTGTTTCTCCATTTATCAATGATTTGTTTTCTCCATAATCAATGATTTGTTAGAGGATCACAATTTCTCCAGATATATACATTATTAAAGATCACAAGGGATCCAAAATTGATTTCAAGGAGCTCCCTGAGTATTTTGCCACTGTTGGGATGTCATTCATCATCAAAATTGCATGAAATTGTGCTGTTCCATGGGATGACAACAATTTAAATTAGAAAAAAATGAAAATTAATAGCAGAGCGATTTCTGATAGACATTCATGTTTGGATTAATAATTCCTAATAAAAAATGTATGAAACTTCATTATCTGCCAAGAAGCCGAAGTTAATTGCAGACTCTGTCACTGGTTCCCATTTTGTGCTGACAGTTACTCCCCATGGGCCTCATCCTTAGGGATTTTGGTCAGGATCTTCATATTGTATCACCAGCTTATCTGTAAATATCAGCTTGGGAATCAGCACTCTTAATCCTTCCAATTTGGGATAACTTTAATTGCACTATTCTCTTTTTGTTATAATAATTTCTGGCAATTAACACAGCTTTATGTATATATATATAACAAAAATAAAATACATATAAATATATATATTACATAAGTATACAATGTATATATTATATTTTATATATTATATAAAATACACATATTGTATATAAGTATATATATTATATAAAAATGTATCTATATTATATAAAAATGTGTACATATATTATATAAAAATGTATATATATACAATCATTTTTACCCCTTGACTGCAAGTGCTGTAGAAAAGGGAATAGCATTCACACAGAAGTGTATGCAACGCACAGACATCTACTTGAAATATTCAACAAGTCCCACAGCTTTATGCAATTAACCAAGAAACAGAATTAACATTGCTTTCACTCTCACATGATTAAAAAGTCAATCTTTAGATACTCACCGGAAAAATAAAATGAGAAACATTTTATCTGGAAGACTTGGTTTTTGGTCTGTCTTATAATGGAACAATGATTTTGCATTTGTCTCATTTCTTTTCAGAATGACTTCAGAAAACTGCTGTTCTCTTTAAAGTGACTTTCACCTGTGCTAACAATATTTGTGGGCATACTTAGGGCTGAACACCGTGTGTCAGGTCTAAAATATCCAACTACTTGGAAATTAAAATGTTAATACTGTAAAATCACTTGGCAACTATTTGAACCATGCATTTGTTGTATTTGCCTTCCAGGTTTTGTTGGCCAAAATTCAGATGGCTGTTGACACTTGCTGGAACACAAAAGGATTTATACTCTAATTATTCTATATATTTATAGCTCTTTCAGAGAAGCAGATCACTGCCATGGGAGCCAAATCATGTGTACTCTTCCACTGTCTCATTAATGACACTTCACTAATTGACTCATGATTTCTGAGCACTCACGTTGGGAGTGAGAAATGTCTACAAATCAAGGCACATACTCTCACTTGATTTTGACTCGTGATTTTGACTCATTTTCAGCCCATTTTACAGAAACTCCCACACCCCATTTTAGCTATCAAGATGTCACTTTTTCCTTTATATTTCAAGTCATTCCAAGTCTACTTCTGTATCAATAATTGTTTTTCAAAAGTGATAATCTTTACTCAAGAATAAGAATTTTATTTTTTAATTATAAAAAGCAGAAAGTTTTATGGAAAAGAGAATGCAAGTTTCAGTGACAGAGGTCCTCTAAACCATCTCCTACAGGTGCATTCTTCTTCAAGTAATTTAGACATTAAACAACACTGAAAAAATTCAAGTCCCTGAAAGATCTGGGCCCTCCTGAAAATGCTCACAGATCCCATTCACTGAGTCCTTCCGTAACGCAGAAAACACTTGCAGTGGTTCTGAAATTTAAACTTAAGGTGTTCAAAGTATAAACTACCTCAAGTTCTTTGCTATTTTTGTGGGAGCCCCTTATTGCAGTAGAACTCTTGAACACATGGAAGAAAATAGTGTGTGCTAACCGGCAGCTTGGAAAACGGGAAAATTCATTGCATTTAATAAAATACAAGATTATCATGTTAAAAAAATATGAATAAGGAAACCAAGTATTAAAATAGCTCTTTAAGCCGGTCCCTGCATGGTCAGAGCTTTGAATGAATTATTTGTCAAAATTCCTGGTGATGAACCAATTTCCACTTGCTCTTCACAGGAGATTTGTGGTTCTGCCCACAACCATAAACCACAGGAACCATGAAGGAGCTGATGTAAAGAGACAGGCCACCTCAATCCCTCCAGTGCCAAGAAATGCATTCAAGTGCCAGATTTTGCACAAATATAATTTAAAATATTTTTAAATTAACTACAATTTAAAAATTATAATATAAATAAAATCACAAATAATAAAAATATGCATATAAATAAAATAAAAGCATAAATATAAATAAAATTAATACATAAAATAAAAAAGGGAAATAATATATACAATAAAGGCAAAAGGGAAATAATATATACAATAAAGGCAAAAGGGAAATATAATAAAAAATAAATATACAAATAAATAATATATACAATAAAGGCAAAAGGGAAATAATATATACAATAAAGGCAAAAGGGAAATAATATATACAATAAAGGCAAAAGGGAAATAATATATACAATAAAGGCAAAAGGGAAATAATATATACAATAAAGGCAAAAGGGAAATAATATATACAATAAAGGCAAAAGGGAAATAATATATACAATAAAGGCAAAAGGGAAAAATATATATAATAAAGGCAAAAAGGGAAATAAATATACAATAAAAAGGGAAAAGGGAATATATATACAATAAAGGCAAAAGGGAAATAATATATACAATAAAGGCAAAAGGGAAATAATATATACAATAAAGGCAAAAGGGAAATAATATATACAATAAAGGCAAAAGGGAAATAATATTAATAAATTTAATTTTGAGGAAATACACTAAATGGGATTGAACAATGTATGTAAAACTGCACAGGGGTGAAAGCTATTCCAGGAGTGGCATGGTTAAAAGGACACACTGCCATGTCTAAACCCCTAAACCCTGGGGAAAACAAGCCCAATTTTGATGGATGCAAACCTCATTCTACATACCTAAGTCATGATAACTACAACACAATAGACTTTTACCAGCAAACAAGACAATGCTCTTCTCCCCCAGTGTGCTGCCCCTGGTCTCACAGGAATGTTCTCCTGACAGGAGGAAACCCCTTTTGAGGCAGAACTCCTGCCCAGTCCCCACTCCATCCAGCTGACCTTTAGGTAGAAATATAATATCAAAAATAAGTAATGAGAACCTTTGCCTTTAAACAATTCATCTTTAAAACACTACCCCATAATTTAACATAGCCCATAAACACAACCCAGGTAAGAAATAGTTTTCTCATGGCTCTATAAGAAGAGCTTGTAGAAAATGGCAGGGATTTCACAATTACAGATTTCCCCAGGCAGCTGCTTCTTGTAGAGAGAACCATGAGAAAACTGTTTGTTATAGGGATGTCTCCATAACATTAACAAAAGGGACTTTTCTCCCTAAATAAACTGAAAAAAGACTATTTTAAAAGTAGCAAACCGAAAATTTTAAGCTGTGATTCTTTACGTTATCAATGAGAAAGTAAAAGTTATAAGGAGAAGAGACATGTCCTAAAAGTTTTGTTCTAATTCTCATTACTCTTTTGTTTTAGTTGCTACTAATAATTTTTTTCATTATATCTTTTTAAAGTTTTGAGGCTACTTTACCTTTCTCCTTATCCCATATCAGAACAGAAAATAAGTAAGTGTCACAGCACAGGTCACAGTCAAGACAGCCACAACATCCAGAGCGTCACCAAACAGTTCCAGAAGGCTTCAGCCCACACAGAGTAACACCTCACCTCTTCAGGAGGCTGCAAGCTCTGCTTTTTTTTGTCCCCCAGCCCAGCCTTTTATGGCTTCCTGTTGATGCCCTGCCCGTGTGTGCCCTCTGCTCCCTGTGTGATTGCCCAGCACCCCTGGGCACTCCATGGCTCCTCACCTTCAATAGCATTCACCTGTCCTGCACAGCTGCAGCCACTGGGGATCAGCCACATCACCCCTGCTCTCAGCTGAATTCATGTATCTACCTCTTGTGGGTTTCCCTGGGTCTGGATTGAAGGCACCTGAGACAGTAGTTCATGTTCAGACTCAGGTGTTAATTATTTCTTATCAGTAAAACAGTCTCACTACTGTGAGTTCTGCAGCTTTTTCATTAGAAGTCACAGAATGGCCAACAATCTCTTGTTACAAGGTCTTTTAAAACTACACTATCCAATTAAGGGCTGACATCCGGATTATTTTCCCTGTTAACCCAATAACTGATCCCACAGAGCCCACAATGGGGACTTTTCTGCCCAATTACAGAATGCCACCCAAACCCATGGAGAAGAAGGAAGAGGAAGCATGAAGAAGAAACCCAGGACAACACCCTGTGCCCTCCATCTTGCTTCCATCCACAACATACTAAAAATCCAAAAACCTCAATTTCTCACCAAGAGATACACCTGCACTGCTCTCTATAATCTATTTCCCACTTTTGTGGATTCCAGTCTATCTTGAAGTCTAAGAAACTTTCTCCATGGATGAGGGTCAAAGTCAGCACTCCACTGGGGGTCAGGGCACCCCAGACCAGACAGAGAAATATTCCCACTGCCCTGGGTTTCCACACTGTACAGATCTGCAATCTATTAAAGCGTTAAAATAAAAGAAATGTAAATAATTAAAATACTTAAAATACTTTCTTTTTATATACTTAATTTAAATACTTTCTTTTTATAGTTTTATCCTTAGATAGCCTTGCCAGAAGACTTGAGTAATGTTTGCATGAATTGCCATGGAATTGCCACTCATTCTTTCATTCATTCATTCCGATGGAGTCTCTCCCCAGACTGGTCTGTACCAGTAAAATAGCACAAGAAATTCAGCAGAGATCTGCCTTGATGATGGTCACTTTATTCCACTCAATGCCAGTTTTCACTCTTGGGGACACATTTCTATATGTATGTCACAGCCAAAAGTCCTGGCTGCTCGTTGCACAAAAATCAGACAGCTCCTGTAGCTTCCATCACTTCTTCGTCTTTGTTTATTTAACATGTTCTGCTCAGGTATTTCAGGTCATTAAAAGATCTGGGAAACAAAGTGCCCCACAAAAGCCTTCAGGGAAAGCACTTCTCTTTGCTATAATCTCTAGAGATACCTGGGCAGAGAGAGCCAGAGAACCAAAAGGATATTTTGAGAGCAGACTTTTTTCTTTTGCATTTGGCACAGTGTAAAACCAGCAGCTTTAAGGCCCTGAGGAAAGCCAGGGGAATTGAGCACCAAGACAACTGACAAGAATATCTATAGTGAGGCTGGATATCTTTAGAGAGAGGCACAAAAACACTCCTAAAGGAAGTTTGATTAATCTTTGCTTTTATCCTCTGTTTGTTCTAGCAAAATATTATACATAACTTTGTTTGTTTGGGTTTTACCCTTACATCTTGCTCCCAGCTATTGACTGCCCCACTTGCTCATTTTATCTTCTTTTTAAGATCGTTGCAGGGAATTGGAATCAGAATCATGCCTATTTGAGTATTTGTACAGAATTTACCAGAAGCGGTACTGTTGCCATGCTAGGATTTTTCACTAATGTACTTTAGATGCAACACACTTTCTGCAAAATACATGCTTAAGTTCAAAAAATAAAATACACAATACTGGATGCACAGAGGGAGGGTGGAGAGCTGAAAGAAATCTCTTTCCTGACAAGATTTGAAGGACACCTGGTTCAGCACAGATGAAATTTAAATGCAATTCTAAAAGAGCTATGGTTCCATAAAACAATTCTGAAAGAAAATGGGCTCTGTTTCTGTCAAAACTATTTCAAACATATCTAATCTATGCATTAGATTTCACTTTCATCCCTTTTCACTATTTATTGCTCCCCTTTGCAGCGTGTTATTAATTTATAAATGTGTGGGATACAAATGTTTGTATCTAACAATGCAATTTAAAAATTCATGAGGTTAAATGCTTTCTATTTAAGCACTACAGACATAAAGCCATCAAAGTCAATATCTACACACTTTCTAAAGCTTGGTCTCTTAACCCAAGACATGCAGAAAGAGGAAGGTCAAATTCAGATCTGTCAATGAGCCCCATGAGGTTATAGACAGAGTTTATGAGCTAGCATACTGATTTTACACCTTGCTTCTAGCAAGGATATAAAGTTTGTAGGCATACCAATTTCTGACATTTGTATTATTTAGAACAACTAACATTACTCTTCTTTCTTTGCTGAGAGTCAACTTGTGGAGTTTTAGCTTCTTTTTGGTAGGGCTGGGATTAAATGTGTGAGATGGTATTTCGTGTTTGGAGTCAGATGTTTATTGGTTTTTATCTGTATTACAGTGTTACAAACTGTGAGCTCTAGAGCACGTCACTATAACAAACTAAAAATGGAGCTGCATCTCTAGAAACCTTTTTAAGGATAAACTGTCTAATTAAGAACTGACACCTAAATTATTTTTATTTTTAACTCAACAACCAGCTACCCGTAACTCACAATGTAAACTTTATCTAATTATAAAACACCACCCAAACCCATAAAGAAGCCAACAAGGAAGACCAGCTTCTGCCCTAAAATGTCTCTTTTGTTTTATAAATATTGCTATATTGTACAACTCTAAGTTTCCCACCATGTGGTATTACACACTTCTGTTCAAAATTTCTATTCAAACTACACACTCATTCTATTTTGGAAGCTCTCTCCAGGGCCTTAGGTCAAATCCAGGGTTCTCTTGGGGGTCAGGGCCTGCCAGACCCAAAAAAATCTAAAATTCCCAGGAACCAGGGCTCCAACATGAGCTAAATCTCAGCAGGACTGATCACCTCAGGTTATATCTCATACTCAGATTTATTTGGCAGTGTTCAGCAGGTCAAAGAAGCTGGCTGCAGAGAGGGAGCCCTGAGTGTCCCTGCCAAAATAAGCACCTATATTTGCCTGTGCTTCTGTGAAATACCTGAGGCAACCCAAGATTTCCTTTTTGCTTTGCTCCATTTATTTCTATGCAGCTTTGAAACACCTCATACACTTCTTGCTTCCCAGAATAGCTGGGATTTCATCAAATGTCAATAAAATCAGGTGCTTTTTCATTACTTCTTTCTGCTTTACATTTGTACTTCTACAAATATAAACATATGTGTGTCTGTGTAAACATACATACACTTAGTTTTTCCCTTTGTAATGCTGGAAAGACACACATTTAGAAATTCATATATTCCTAAAGAACATCAGACCTACTTTAACAAGCCTTTTGTTCTCTGTTTTTCAGCTGCCAGCTCTTTCTGTTCAAAATATCTAACATTTGCTGTTATTTATATGGAAGAACTGAGATTTTTAAATAACACAGAGCTCACCTTCAAACAGCTTTAAAATGGACTGGAGTCTGCAGAACCAGACTTATCCTAATTGTATTGCTCTTACAAATGTTAAAATATATTTCTGTCTTGCAAATATGCACAGATATGTTAAATATTTGTCCTCACAGAGGTTTTTTGGTTCCTAATCTTCAGATGAGCAGGTGTGCTAGCTGTGTCAAATACTGTGCCCTGTGTCCACTCAGTAAAAAAAAAAAAACACTTTTGGGAGCCTGTGCAGGTAGAAATTGGCCATTCTGTAATTAAAAATGCAGTTAGCAAAGGTGGGTAGAGAAGTTCTTTGTGCTGCAGAGAACTGCTAGTTTCTGACTCATTAAAGATATAACATCTAAATGCATTTTTACCACTATCTACACTAGTTAAGATTCCATTCATCTCTTGAGTTGACTTGAAAATCATATTGAAGCTCAGTATTAGGTATCATATAAAATAGTGTTATAAAATGTTTCAATTACTATTAAAATTATTCTTATTTTTAAAATATTAATATAAATAAAAATAAAATAAAAAATGATTAAAATTTTTAAATGTCTTATTATATGTTTATATATTCTGTTCATAGGATATTTCTAAAGGCCTTGTGGAAATGAGAACTTCCACCTCAGTCTTTTGAATTATGGGGGAAAATTTGGAGTGCCTTAAATGCAAACAAAGTAGGGCCAGATTTCTGACTTCAACAGATAAAAAGCCTATCAAAAGATACAACTACTGATGTATGTCATGGGAAAAGATTCTTGTGTCATTTCTAAAAGCCCATTATTTACTGAACTAATTATGACTTAATTGTCACTATTAATTAGGGCATTTATTGAATTAATAATGATTTAATTGTTTAAATACATAGCTAGGCAACTATTTTAATGTGTCACTTTTTAAAACTGTCAGTGGCATGTGGATGTGTACAACACCTATTCGTTCATCACCAATAACCTACATGGAAACAGGAGAAGTCCTGGAAGGCTTGGAGCAGAGAAGTGAGGAAGCCTGTACCTTGGTACATGGAATTCTCAGTGAATTTGAGAGAATTTCAGTGAATTTGCTGCTGAGTGCAGGCTGTGCAGGGGATGTCCTGCGGGGCAGGAAGGCTCTCAGGCTCCTTGCACTGCAGCTGTCTGATTTATCAGGAGGATGCAGCAGATGGAGCGAGCCCTGCACACAGTGAGGGGTTCAAGCGAGGCACCACGAGCCTGCACGTGACCCCCTGGCAGGCCTGGAGCCATCCCTGTGCTCCAGGAAAAGCTGAATTGCACTGCACAGCCACGCTGTGACCCACTGAAACAGCTGCTAAAAGCACCTTGAAAGCACTCCTGACCATCTGGAGCTGTCTCCCACATTTGTACCTGGCCAGGGCGCTGAAGATGGGTTCAAAGTCTGAGGCAGAGGGCACAGCCAAAGCCCACCCTCCCCACATGAGAGCACCTTTCCAACAGCAGAGCCTTTCCAGACAGGGTGGATGTGAGAGAATTTTGAAAGAATTTTAGACAGGACCTCTGAGTTTCTTTAGATGATGCAATTTATATTTATCTTCGACACAGGCAGGCAGGGTGAGTTCAGCTCACAGCTTCACTGCATGGCTCAGAAGGTCACAAGACCCTCAGTTACAAGACCTTTTATGGATTTATTAACTAATAAAACAGTACTAACAAAGAGATTTATGCTTTCAACCCAATCTTTAAATATTTTGTCTTATAGACAAAATGCTACAGTGTAAGCTTTTATAACTAATTACATCATGGCACACAAACCTGCAGTGCTGTACTTACCTAAAACTCTGAACTTGCCTTTTACTTAGCTTAATGTGTCTCTGCTTCAAACTATAAATCCACATTCTCCTTCCAGCACCTGAGTTTGGGAGCCTTTTCCAAGGTCTCAGAACAAATCCTGGGTTTAATTCTAAGCTTTGGCTTACAAACCCAAAGTCCTGGGAGTTCCCTGCATTTCAGATTCCAACAGTGGATGGCTCAGGGTTGAAGTGTCTGCCCTCAGCTCCCCATTTCTCTGACACCCTAAGGGCTGCTGAGGTACAGCAAAGTGGCAAAACTTCCCTAAAACCTCCCAAAGTAACAGCAAAACACATGGAAAAAAAATTCAATGAGAGGAAGAGTGAAGGCAAACCTCTACAATCACCCCAACCTAAGCTCTACGTTTGTAAAAAGAAAAAATAAATTATTTAAATTAATTGTCAATGTTTCATAAAGGAAAATAAATCTAAAAGACATTTTTAGCTATCTTTGTTCTGCTCAGATACAATTTTGTTTCCCACTGAATCAAAAACTGAAAGTTTCCCTCCACAGCAGCAGATCTAGGGAATCATGTGGAAAGCTCCCTCTTCTGGTTCACCTTCCATCCCACCCTGTCTTGCCCTTCCAGGGTTTCACAAACCCACAGGTGGAAAATCTGCTTCCCCTCCTGGGGCTTTCCTTTCAGCTCATCCCACCTTCAGTCAAAGAAATTCCCATCCAGCAGGTGGGATGTCACATCTCTGTCATTGTCACTGCCACTGTGCCACCCCAAAAAGCCAACTTTGTCCCCTGCAGTGTTTTTTTCTACATCTGCATCCCAATACTTCTGTGTATTGCAGACTCTACACATGTTCTAAAAAGTTTTGGAGACCTTCTGGCAGATGTTTGTAGGCAAGCAAGCAGCACAATTTGGCTTTGAAGTGAGCTAAGTGTGACTTCCCAAGCCCAGGGAAAAACTGGGAAAACAAGCAAAATGTCTCAGCAGGGCAGCAGAGGGAAACAGAGACACAGGTTTAAGGGCAGACAGCAATAACGTTAAAATTAAATGTTAAAATAAATAATGTTAAGATGAAAATGTTAAAATAAATAATGTTAAAATTAAGGGGTGAACTGAAGAGAAAACACCAACCCCTTCAAAAGTCTCTAGTTTTTAACTACAGCATCCATAAATGGTACTGACAAGGAGATTTGGTGGGCCATAACTTCCACCTCAGTCTTTTGAATTATGGGGAAAAATTTGGAGTGCCTTAAATGCAAACAAAGTAGGGCCAGATTTCTGACTTCAACAGATAAAAAAAGTTATCAAAAGATACAACTACTGATGTATGTCATGGGAAAAGATTCTTGTGTCATTTCTAAAAGCCCATTATTTACTGAACTAATTATGACTTAATTGTCACTATTAATTAGGGCATTTATTGAATTAATAATGATTTAATTGTTTAAATACATAGCTAGGCAACTATTTTAATGTGTCACTTTTTAAAACTGTCAGTGGCATGTGGATGTGTACAACACCTATTCGTTCATCACCAATAACCTACATGGAAACAGGAGAAGTCCTGGAAGGCTTGGAGCAGAGAAGTGGAAGCCTGTACCTTGGTACATGGAATTCTCAGTGAATTTGAGAGAATTTCAGTGAATTTGCTGCTGAGTGCAGGCTGTGCAGGGGATGTCCTGCGGGGCAGGAAGGCTCTCAGGCTCCTTGCACTGCAGCTGTCTGATTTATCAGGGAGGATGCAGCAGATGGAGCGAGCCCTGCACACAGTGAGGGTTCAAGCGAGGGCACCACGAGCCTGCACGTGACCCCCTGGCAGCCCTGGAGCCATCCCTGTGCTCCAGGAAAAGCTGAATTGCACTGCACAGCCACGCTGTGACCCACTGAAACAGCTGCTAAAAGCACCTTGAAAGCACTCCCTGACCATCTGGAGCTGTCTCCCACATTTGTACCTGGCCAGGGCGCTGAAGATGGGTTCAAAGTCTGAGGCAGAGGGCACAGCCAAAAGCCCACCCTCCCCACATGAGAGCACCTTTCCAACAGCAGAGCCTTTCCAGACAGGGTGGATGTGAGGAATTTTGAAAGAATTTTAGACAGGACCTCTGAGTTTCTTTAGATGATGCAATTTATATTTATCTTCGACACAGGCAGGCAGGGTGAGTTCAGCTCACAGCTTCACTGCATGTCTCAGAAGGTCACAAGACCCTCAGTTACAAGACCTTTTATGGATTTATTAACTAATAAAACAGTACTAACAAAGAGATTTATGCTTTCAACCCAATCTTTAAATATTTTGTCTTATAGACAAAATGCTACAGTGTAAGCTTTTATAACTAATTACATCATGGCACACAAACCTGCAGTGCTGTACTTACCTAAAACTCTGAACTTGCCTTTACTTAGCTTAATGTGTCTCTGCTTCAAACTATAAATCCACATTCTCCCTTCCAGCACCTGAGTTTGGGAGCCTTTTCCAAGGTCTCAGAACAAATCCTGGGTTTAATTCTAAGCTTTGGCTTACAAACCCAAAGTCCTGGGAGTTCCCTGCATTTCAGATTCCAACAGTGGATGGCTCAGGGTTGAAGTGTCTGCCCTCAGCTCCCCATTTCTCTGACACCCTAAGGGCTGCTGAGGTACAGCAAAGTGGCAAAACTTCCCTAAAACCTCCCAAAGTAACAGCAAAACACATGGAAAAAAAATTCAATGAGAGGAAGAGTGAAGGCAAACCTCTACAATCACCCCAACCTAAGCTCTACGTTTGTAAAAAGAAAAAATAAATTATTTAAATTAATTGTCAATGTTTCATAAAGGAAAATAAATCTAAAAGACATTTTTAGCTATCTTTGTTCTGCTCAGATACAATTTTGTTTCCCACTGAATCAAAACCTGAAAGTTTCCCTCCACAGCAGCAGATCTAGGGAATCATGTGGAAAGCTCCCTCTTCTGGTTCACCTTCCATCCCACCCTGTATTGCCCTTTCAGGGTTTCACAAACCCACAGGTGGAAAATCTGCTTCCCCTCCTGGGGCTTTCCTTTCAGCTCATCCCACCTTCAGTCAAAGAAATTCCCATCCAGCAGGTGGGATGTCACATCTCTGTCATTGTCACTGCCACTGTGCCACCCCAAAAAGCCAACTTTGTCCCCTGCAGTGTTTTTTTCTACATCTGCATCCCAATACTTCTGTGTATTGCAGACTCTACACATGTTCTAAAAGTTTTGGAGACCTTCTGGCAGATGTTTGTAGGCAAGCAAGCAGCACAATTTGGCTTTGAAGTGAGCTAAGTGTGACTTCCCAAGCCCAGGGAAAAACTGGGAAAACAAGCAAAATGTCTCAGCAGGGCAGCAGAGGGAAACAGAGACACAGGTTTAAGGGCAGACAGCAATAACGTTAAAATTAAATGTTAAAATAAATAATGTTAAGATGAAAATGTTAAAATAAATAATGTTAAAATTAAGGGGGTGAACTGAAGAGAAAACACCAACCCCTTCAAAAGTCTCTAGTTTTTAACTACAGCATCCATAAAATGGTACTGACAAGGAGATTTGGTGGGCCATATGAACTGATAAGTTCAAATTCATCATATTTAGACTACAAACAGTGGAAAGGTTTAGCAAGGAGACTGACAGGCAGCAAGGGAGTCATGCACATGAGAAATGTCATTTATTAAAGAAACCACCAGGTCACAGGCATGCCTCTGTATGATTCTTCTTCATGACTCAACATCACTATTCTGAGAATCTGAATGCACACTATTAGATATTCAAAGTGTGGAAAAAGTTGTCTTCTACAATACTTGGCTTTCTGGAGCTTGTACACTTTTAAAAACAAATTTCAAAGCCACGTGGTTCACTTAAGCTCTGAAAGTAGACAAAACACAGAAAATATTTCCTAAAATTTCCTAAATTATTTTCTAAAATTTTCCAGAGCAAGTTAGCTGAAGGTTATTTTTATTCCATTTTCCCCCTAAACATCTGTCCCAAGGCAGTACTACCCATCTTACGGCCACATATGTGAGAGTCAGTTGAGAACACACAGCAGGGCAAGAGGTCTTCTGTAATAAAGCTCTCTAGGACAAGAAGAGTAACTTTGGACCTTGAAACCTGAAAGATGCTTTTCCCCACTACAATTTTCTACTGATTTTAATCTGCTCATTTAATAAAATGTAGGGATTACATAATCCCTAAATTTTAATTTAATTAATTCGCAATTTCTTTTTTCCTAAAAATTTTTAGGAAATGCCTTGTTTTTTGTTTTGTGATTTTTTGGGGGTTTTTTGTATCAGAGAAGATAAATGCCATTTTCATTTCTATAACAAATGTGTTTTCCAAGCCATGCTCATGTCCAAGTCTTTTATTAAGACAACTTGACATTTTTACAACAGACATGAAGGGTTCTTCAGGTCCTGGGTGTGATATAACAAGGTAATGAAAAATTCTCTCCTGAAGAATATGAAGGTCTGTAGTGTATCTGGATATACCTCAATATACATACATTTATGTGTGTGTGCCCCTGGGCATAGAAGATTATATATTTACACTATTAACTATATATATTATATATTTATACTAGAAGATTATATATTTACACCTGTAAAAGATAATGCATATTCTTCACAATAAAGGGAGGGTGCTGGCAAGCCTAAACAAAATTATAACAATCCATTGGTGTGAAAGAAAATGAGAAATTATTTCCAGATAACTGTTCTGAACTAGATATAGTTCAGATATAGATATATGGTAACAGATATAGATATATATATATATATATATAGATAGATAGATAGATAAATAGATATAGATATATGGTAATTATTTGGTAATTATTTCTGCTGGGTTTATGAAATTTTAGAGCCCCTGTTGTAAATTAAAAGAAACTTTATTATCAGTGAAGATTATACAGGTCTCAGGCTTTTCTCAGCTAATTTATAAGGTTTTCTGCTTGGAGATCTTACTGGGCAGAACATTTCACTCAACAGTCCTTGATAATTTCTCACTCCACTGTCAGTTCAGTGTGGATTTCAGCACTGATCCCATTCCCAGTTCAGGGGATTCTCCTGGATTCTGCTCTGTCCTATTCCAGTGACTGAGAACACACTGACTGATGCCATAGAAGCGTCCTAACCAAAAATTCAGGACACTTGTATTCCATGCCCTTTAAATCAATACTCAATTAACTAAATCCATCCTAAACAGCACAGAGTGCCCATTCTTTTTGAAGGTTAAGTGCTCTGTGTGCGCGTTTATGCATGCAACATTCCAGTCAGAATCCATCTTAGTAAAACCTGCTAGGATGGAGAATGATGAACCATCTCCATTTCAAATGTTATCCACAGAAATTCATACATGCCATGTGAATGGCAAATATTCTTTTGCTGTATTTGAAATATTTCTCTAGACTTCATGACCTAAAACTGTCTTTCTAAATTTAGTTGAAAGAACTGCACAAATAAATGATAATGTATGTGTCATAAAACACAGGCATCCTTTTAAGTGCAAATTTTTGGGAGGTGTGCATTCAAACAATGAAAAAAAATGCAAATAAATAATCATTCTCGTACAGATTCTACCTTCCTATCAGAACAGGGTATGACATTTCTCTGTAGAGTACAAGTCCTGTCTGCAATGAGAGGAGACTGACTGGTACAGGGCAGTGGCAAGCAGAACTGACAGTTCATGCTGACCTCTAGGAATTGCTCTGCTGTTGAACAGCCATGCAGGAGCAGTTTCTAACATGCTCTGGAGAGCTGCAAATCATTTACTTCCCCTTGTAAAATCTGGCTTTGTGGTGAAAGCCAAGCTTCTTACCCTGAATTAATTCATATTTTTGCAAAGGTACCTTAAATCCACCATTCAGATTCTAAAAAGGCGCCTCTTGAAAGCCACCTTAAGGGAATTTTCTGCAGTGTGTAAGTCATGCCGTAGCACTGGAAATAAGATATAGCCCCAAAAAGGGAGTCTCAGAGGATACAACCTCTGCAGGGTCCCTGTCCTGTGGGGGTCACTCACATGTGTCTATGGAGAAAAGTAGGCAGGAATTGAATGTATTCTGGCACTTATGTTCCTCATCTAAATCTCATCAAGCCAGCAAAGAACTCAGATTCTGACTAAGGAGTTACAATCTCTTTTGAAAACATAGGTTATTTGCAGGTTCTTCTATTTTTTTTTTCCAAAATTTCAAATAGATAACTAAACCCCATATGAAAAGTGCCTGGAACTTATTTTGGACAGAAAAAAGTAGATTTTTTAGATACCAAATGCTGATGTCTTAGAATGTGACCAAGAACCAAAGTTTCAATCTGAAACATGCCAGAGGTACAGATGCAGATTCTAGAGATGCAGAATCATCCAGCACCTGGCAGCAAAACCCTCCCGGGAGTATTATGCTCTCCCAAAACATCGGTAAAAATTCATATTGTTCTCTAATCCCTGGGGAGGGAATAACCTTCTCATGTGGAAATAACCACATGAGAAGACAGAGCTACTCACTCAAATCAGATCATCAGAACTCCAAACTGAGACATTTAGAAAAACTGAATCATCAGCAGAAGAATTTATTTTTTTGTTTTATCAACCTTCATCAGCAGTTCTTTGTGTGTTCAGACCTGAAAACTGGCCCCAAATGCTCCGAGTGCTAAGAATGCAACCAGGGTGCCTAATCCTTGTCAGATTAAACTGATGCTCTTCTGAAAAAGAAGACATAATTTTGGATCATCATGGGAGGTAAAGACTGGCAAAACATCGTAACTGGAACGGTTTGCATGTGGTTAGGAGTTGTGCAGAATTTGAACTGTTTATCTCTCAAGAGCCCAGCTGAACTGAAGCACAGTGGGAAATTGTAAACTGCCGGCAGGATGTGGCTTTGGGCAGAAAAGCCAAAGACATTGGTACAGCCGAGAGACATGTTTATATCAGACTTTGAACTCCAGAAGAACTTGAATTTAAATCCCTCTTGACGATGTAAGGCATCCCAGGTTCAAACTGTGAATTCTAAAGGCTCCATGTCAAGCTGAACCTTGAATTTCAAGCAAGTTTTCAAATATTTGAATACTTGATTTGGACCAATCTCGAGCTAGAAACATCAGAACTAACTCCCTAGAAATCTCTGTTTTTGGTTATGGAGCATTAGCTATGCTCCCAGCTTGGTACAGAGGACATGGACACTTCCCCCTGTGAAAATCAACTTTGGGATTCACAAAACAAGCTTTCATTTACCTGTCTCCCCTGCAAGGCTCTTCACAACAGACGTTCTCAGAGTTTGTCTGTGGAATCAGGCTCCACAGAAGGAAAGAAAACAAAATCCAGCTGCACTCACACACCTTTTTATGGCAGAGCGTGAGTTGCCAGAATATTCACTGGGAAAAATGCCTAAAAATAAAACCTTGGATACTAACATAACTGGTCATGGAAACCCACACCTGGAATGCACTGAATTTAACCAAATAGAAGTGTGCCAACCCCTAAAATGCAATTTCACCAAAAATCCTATTGTTTATGCTCCTTGCTCTACAGGCAGACAAGACAATATATATTAAGCCACACATACAGTTGGAAAAACACAAAAATATTTTTAATTTTGCTTTCGTTTCCCCTTCTATCTCCAAGCAAAACTTGCCAATGTTGTGTTCCACTTACTTATATTCATAATTATTTCTGTGAGCAGCCTGACCACTTTTGTGTTGATTGTAGAACAAGTGATGCTGCCCCAAAGCACCCAAATAAAGCAAGCTGAACTGGCACTGCTTACACAAGAGGGTCTGTCCCTTCTCATCTCAGCCCTCTGCAGTGAGCCTAATGCTGACACGAACATGCCAATTCATCTGTAATGCAAGCCTCTGCAGAGAGAAACAAGTACTTCAAAATGAGGATATCTCCATCTTTTTGGGGACAGTGGCTAGGGCTGGATGCCTTGGAGGAACAGGCTGGGTGTCCTGGCAGTGCAAAGTAACTGTGCTGCCAGGGACAGGCTTTCAAACCTCTTGCTTTCATTCTCTGTAAACATATAAAGAACCCAGACTACTTAATTCAGGTACATTTTCACTATATTTAATTTTTCCATTATATTTTTTACATTTAATTTTTCTTTGTCCCAGGAAAAATGGCATCTCTCACACATGCATACACACACACAAAAAAAGACAAATAATGGTTTCAAAAAGGTTATGGCTGCTTCATCTTCTGCTTGGAACACAGTTGGAAGTAAATTCATGGCTTTAACCTCTTTATCAGTTCCTAAACATCTTCCTTATCTAAAATATCTTGTAACTGAATCTGGGTAATGAATGTGAACACTACAGCCATGAGCAACCACTAAGTATCAAATGACAAACAGTCTGGTCTGAAACACTGCATGGTCTTCACAAAAACAGTACAGCTGTTTTCAGTGAAAATATTGACTGAATTCTGCTGGATAATGTCATCTATTTGAAGTAGGTGGTAAGAGAAGTGAGCTTACAGTAAACTGAAAGCATTCAGCAAGTTACTTCTTTCAGCTATGCCCTGTGTCCCTTTCCTCAAAATTACCCTTTAGGTAAACTTTAAAAATTTACCCATTAGGAAAACTTTAATTTTTTTAGCAAAGGACAAATCCATTCTGTGACATGGCATTCAGAAAACAATGAAAAGAGAGAAGTTTTAAGTATTCTTAAACAGCACATTGCCCAAAGAGAGTTTAATAAAGAAGAGAGCAAACTTGGGTGATGAAGACTACCCTGAATAAAAGAAGTCAACAAAAAAGAAAGGGCCTTAAACTTGGCTGAGATCAATTTGAGATCTGTTCTGCATCAATTGCAGACAAAACTACTCACTAGGACCGCACAGAAAATCTCTCTTGTATCAGTGCTCTTGTCCCAGCAAGGATTGGGACTGGCTCTCCAAACCTTTGCAGTGCAAGTGGGCTGCAACCAAACTGAGATTCAAACGAAATGTTAAAATTAAGAGGGTGAACTGAAGGAAAAAAAACACCAATCCCTTTAGAAGTCTCAAGTTTTTAACTACACCATCCATAAAATGGCAGAATTCCATAAATGAAATGTTTGTCCAGCCATGGTGAAGTCATGATGATGTCTAACCACGATGATGCAGACAAAATGTAAGTTGATTTTGGATCATTTTAATTTTGGCTCATTTTGATGTTTTGATTTTGGATAATTTTGATTTTTGATTTTGGATCTTTTTGATTTTGGATCGCTTTGATTTTTGGTAATTTTATATTTTGGATCATTTTGATTTTTGATCATTTTGACTTTTGGATCATTTTGATTTTGGATAACTTTGATTTTTGATTTTGGATCATTTTGATTTTGGATCATTTTGATTTTGGATCATTTTGATAATTGGTCTTTTAAATTTTGGATCATTTTGATTTTGGATCACTTTGATTTTTGATTTTGGATCATTTTGATTTTTTGGTCATTTTGATCATTCGTCATATCGATTTTTGGTTGTTTTGATTTTTGGTCGTTTTGATTATTGGTTGTTTTGTTTTTTGATTTGGGATGATTTTATTTTGATAATTATTTTAATTTCCAAATAGCCTGGCACACTTCTCACAGCTTTCAAAGGTGAGTGGCGTGAAGGTTTCACAGTTTACCCAGGTCTGGATTTCAGAAGAAAAATGAGATATATTTCAATTTTAAAAGTCTTTAAAAGTTGTCCTGAGAAGGAGACATAGCAAGTGAAGCAGCCCATGGAATAGCTTGGTAAAAAGTTAAAGTCACAGGAAATTCCCTTGTAGTAAGAAATGTACTTTGTGGAAATAAGAAATAAATAATTGTTAAAAAAAAAAAAAAAAAAAAAAAAAAAGAAGAATCATGTCAGCAGCTTGAAACTGGGCCAGCTGGAGCTGATGGCTGCTGGAGGCTCACAAACATGATAATGATAAAAGCACACCTCCAGAGGGAATGGGAGCTGCCCCAGGTAACCATGCCTCTGCTAAACCAGGATCATTTAGACCTCTAAAGTAAATAGGCCACAGCTATTACAAGCTGAGGAAATGAGGATAAGGCAAGGTAACAGCAGAATGATAACTGCCTTAACAATTTGCAAATGAAGAGCAATGCTTGCACTCCTGTGAAGATTCTCAAGGACACAGAAAGAAATTTGCAACCTGTAACAAAATTCTGCTTCTGTTTGTGTTGTAGCTGGTACCATATTGCAGGACTGCCAGCAACCTGCTATTTCTCCTTCCTTTGACATAAAAAAAATACAACCATGCAACCATCAGCTTTTTTTTTTCTTTCTTTTTTGTTTTGTCCCCTAGAATTAGGGCTCCATTAAGCAGTCTCTTACTGCAAACACTGAAAATAATCTTAGGGATTCTTGAGGATGGCAAACAAGCAGAAGAGATATTCCAGTTACAGCAAGGCAGGTGGGTAACCTATTTCTCTACAGGCTAGCACATTTTGTCAGCTTCTCCTCTCAAAAATCTCACCCCAGGTGTCACCTGCTACTCACTAATTTCTCTTGCTTAGTCCCATGTGTTGCCCTTCTCAAAGTCTGAGTTTACTGCTTCCCTTTTTTGCTATTTTGGCATAGCCTGTGTTCTGAGTGAGCAGGGTACTTCTGTGCACTGCAAGATGGCAGGATTCAGGCAAGGAATTGGGGAAAAAAAAATCCAGCAGGAAAAATAGTGAGGCACTGATATAAAAGCAAGGAAAAAACAGGGTCTACTTAAAGCACGAGGGGTTTTGTTCTCCTGGTAAGATGTAATAAACTTCAATTGGAAATCAAGCATCATTTCATTGACCTCTGCTAGTTCAGAAATATTCTATATTCACAAGGAAAATTCTAGACTAAGTTGGATGAGGTGTTATTTTAATATTCAGTATTCAGTAAATAATATTCAATATTATTCAATATACCAGGAGAATACTGCCGTAGCCAAAACTGCTCCAGCCATCAGCAGTAAGGGCAAAGCTGCCTCTCTTTTATTCATCTCCAGCCCAGGTAATTGATGGGACTGAATTTTCCCCCAGGACACACTCTGGGGTCCCAGAGCAAGGAGCACAAACACCTGACACACCAGCAGCTCTGAGACTGAAAGGAAGCAGTTTCAGGGAGGGAAATAACCCAGAAAAGCCTCCAGATCTCCTGCGCAATATTCTCATCTATTTTAAGCTATAAACAGCAGGAGATGCAAGGAAGGGGAGGGCGGAGGGGGGGGACAGTGTTCCTGGGAAGCAAGAAATATATTCTGAATATTACTGATAGTAATGCCTCTTAAAGAGAAAATATGTGTGTGCTGTGATCATAACAACTTTGGGGGAGAAACCCCTTTATTTGCTTCACAAATAGAATAAAACCTCAGTTCATAGATTCGCTGTTCCAGATGTATGCTTGTGTATCTCCTTTGATTTATGTGCATTTTTCTATCAACAGATTACCGGTCAGCTTATTCCCAGCCAACACAGGCAAACACAGCAGATTATTTATGCTTTAACCTAGTTACAGAAGAGCCTTGTTTGGGAGCAAGTGCTTACTTAGAGGTCCAGAGCTATTTAAGCCTTGCTGAGTGCCAGACTAAGCAGGCAATTTATTTTTCCTTAAACCATCAGATATTGGGTTTGATATTTATCAGCATGGAGCACGTTTGAACTGATAGCACAACCTTTTAGGAGAAGCATGGATCTGTTCCACAAAACAGGATGGCAACATAAATAAAGAAAATGAGTGTTTGACGCTTTTTGATACTAGAATAAAACTAAAATGTTTCCAGATATTGGAATTGTGTCAGCAGAACTTAGTGCATCATCTGAGGGCAGACAATTCCAGTGCAGTTGTTGCCCTGCTGAATGGGAAGAAAGACCATGAACATGGATTTATTACATCCCAAGCATGCACTGATATTACTGACAGCAGGGCCTCAATTCTTGAGTTCAAAAAATTTATGTGAACAAGTTCCCCAGCAGCCTAAAAGAATACTGTGTGTTCTTTCAGCCACACAGGCTTCTTCCAATTTTTTCAGGTTCTTCTCCTAATTAATTTTATACATACTTTTTTTTTCCAACCAAGTCACTCTGGATGTTCTGTCCCGTTCATTTTTGGCATATGTGACATGTCCAGACCTTCAACTGACCCAAATAAACCTCAGAATGCAATTGGTAACAAGACAAGCTGACGACAGCAAAACTTCTCTATTTTGAAGACCCTAGAAACAGGAAGAATAAAAGTTTGTTCTTGGAAAAGGCTTTTCATGTAGAACAATATGGGCAAAGCAAGATTAATAACAGTCTCCCAAATGCATAAACAAGGTAATCCTCATTTACTGCCACCATTAGAAATGAGAAACAAAGTTAATAAAAGTTAAATGAAAAAAGGAAACAGCCAAAATGCCTGTTGCCAAACATCTGTGCGCAGCAATTAAACTAGCCAACATGCCTTTCCTTACAAAACCTTGGAGAAGTAGAATGCATTCAGAAATAGTGCTTAAATCGGAGTTTCTAACTTCATGGGCATGGATATTAACAGAATTGTTGTTTGCCTACCCTCTCTGCCTACAAATCTCTCCAAGTGCTCAGTGCAGTTACTGGGATGGAGGCTGGTGCAATTAAGGGAGCTGCTTCCCTCTGATGCCTTGGGAAGACTGAGCTAGGACAGAGCCAAAGAATAAAGCAGGGATTGATTCAAAGCATCTCCTCCATGGATCCACCTTGGGCAGCACCAGAGCCCAGCCAGGGCTGCACCCAAGATGAACCAAAATGGCCCCAAAATGCACGAGCGCTCCCGGGGTCTCTCCCTTGGATCAGTTCTGCTCCATTTGCACCTTGCAGTTCATTGTCCCATTCCAGCTTTAGCCCATGCAGTCCCACCCTGCTTGTTTTTCTCTCTCCAGCCCACGGTGTTTGTGCTCCTGGGCTGAGATTGGGATCATTTGTCCTTGGTGCCCAGCTGGAGCAGGAATTGTTTTGTCTCCCTGCTCTGTGCACAGAGCTCACCATCCCTGAATGTGAAGCTCAGACCCACACACTAAAGCAGCACAGAATGTGAAAAATAAAAAATATAAAAGCCAAAACCTGAGGCATGCCTTACTGTCCAGGGAGAGTTCTGTCCTGCACTGCACCACTGCTCACTGTGGATGCACATCTGATTATTACATGGAGATCATATTCCATTCAACCTTGAGGTCTCTTTGCAACTGTAACACTGACTTCTAAATCTATGTCTTAATATCCCTTCTTTAAGGTTTTTATTTCATATTGCTTTTGGGCTTTGGTGGGTTTCTATTTTTTTGGGGGGGGTTGTTTTTGTTTTTTTAGCAGTGGAGGGGGGATATTTCTGCATCCTAGTAGTAGACTGCTAATCACATGATCTTTTAAACACCCAGATTCTGGTGTTCAGACTGAACTGCTAGACAATGCCAAAGAATGCAAAGGGTAATATTAAATATCACTTACAGAAAATGGCTGTGCCTTGAATAGAGCAAAGGAGACCTAAACAAAGGTGGTTTCCTCCATACAGTGGTTGGGGTGCTTTTCATTGTGCTCATGGTTTTATTTGAAGCTCATGCCTCAGGTTTTAGCTTTTATATTTTTTATTATTTTCACATTCTTTGCTGCTTTAGTATGTGGGTCTGAGCTTCACATTCAGGGATGGTGAGCTCTGTGCACAGAGCAGGGAGACAAAACAATTCCTGCTCCAGCTGGGCACCAAGGACAAATGATCCAAATCTCAGCCCAGGAGCACAAACACCGTGGGCTGGAGAGAGAAAAACAAGCAGAGCAGGGTGGGACTGCATGGGCTAAAGCTGGAATGGGACAAGGAGATGCCCCTGACACCTGCTGCTACAGAATAAACGTAAGCAAAGGCAGAAGCTTGAAAATCTCAGATAAACTTCTCAGCTGGTTAAATTAGACAAGGTCACTACAGTGTGCAGGACTGAAGTAATTCTGATACTACACATAATTCCACTTTCTGCTGCATTGCAATAAAATACTTGCCACATCTGAAAAATCAGAATAACAGGGTGACTGGCATGCCTGACTTCAGACACACTTTCTAACTCCTCATCAGCCATATAATTATCATTATCAGTGCCCTGTTGCACAGGACATCTGTTATAACTGAAAATGAGTATACACTGTTGTGTTTGCATTCTGGCTACGTTAGTAGCTACCTGAAATTTGGTGCACACAGCAGAAAAGAAATAGGAATGTCTGGGAACAGAAGCTATTTGCACAGAAGGCCTGAGCTCCAAAGTGTGCTGCCTCACTTCTTGCATTCTGCTGTGTGGTTTCAATTTCCTCATACAGAATTTTATATCAAAAGTAAACACAAGAGGCTGTGGAATAATGCTAGAGGAAAAACAAGGTGAGCCAAAGGGGAATTCAGGCTCCTCAGGCTGACCTTTACAGCACTTCTTTTAATATCTCAGTGAAAAAAATAGTGGAGGCTACTAGGGATTCAGCTGTGCTCCAACACAAACTCAACTCTGTCACATAATACAGAGAGAAAAAGGAGAGGCAGAAAATAAAAACCCAAGAAATATTATTTTTCTCCTTTTGCTTCTGTAAAAATATTTAAGAAATTAAGGTTTCCATTACAGCTGTATACTAATTTTGATGTGTGCACAAGGGACAAGCAATAGTAAAATCTTAATTCTGATTTCATTTTATTACAATTTTGCAGGAGTATGGCAGGAGCCTCTTTCTCCTATTTGTTCCTCAACATCTACTTAGGACTTTTCTACCCATGCAAAGGAAGCAAGAGCTTCTGATCATGCACAGAAACATCAGAAGCTGCATGGAACTGCCCAGTTAGAGTTTCTTTGTGTATTCTGGCACTATTTCCAGCAGCAGTTCCCTGCAGCAGTCTGGCTACACCTCATTCATTAATCAAGCATTAATGTTGGGGTTTGCAAGCAGGCAAAGTCTAAGCCTGAGTCAGATCGGAGGAAAAAAAAATCTCCTGATGGAGATTGAAGTGATCTAAAATGTTCCTTCTGGGTTTTGATCAAGCATATGCTGTTCAATATTTTGACATCTAGGCAGAAAGGCAGCCTTTCATATCAGGGAGAAGATGATATTTTTCTCAGTCAAGTTTCTTATTGCTATGTAAGAGCAAAACACAATTTTCCAAAGAAATTTCATTTAGCATTATTTCACTCTAGCATCTAGAACATCTATCCTATTATTCTATTGCTCCTGCTGTAATTGGTTGTATGCTGTTTTCTTTTAACACTAAGGTTTGTCTCTTACTCAGGCATTTCAAAATTGATTCATCTCCATTAACATGTTTTAGTTGCCTCTAACTTTACTTACCCCAGAGGTCTCACTTATACTGAAAATTGTCACTCCAGGAAAACATCTATCATCATGTCTTTGCTTCACCAGCTACCAAGGATGCAGCTTTAAATCACAGAAATTCTGTCCTTAGCTACAGACTCCAGAAAAATACTCCAAAACAACTTGATTTTTTTTATATAAAACTGTGTTTTATAGAGATAGAGGAGCTACCTACTTACATTTCAAATTGATTAGATCTCAATCACTTAAACACACTTGAGGAATGCATTGCTGTAGAACACAGGTATTTTTAAGCAGTGAAAGGATGCCTTATTTATTACTTATTTATGCCTTATTACTCAGCAGATAGGGATTATTTCTAAGAGCAGAGTGCACAGTGGACATGAAACAGGGAACACATTCCTTCATCTGGAGCACAAGTTTCAGATGCCAACATGTAGCCATGCCTCAAAATCTCCCAAATGTCTTTTAAATGAAATATCAATATGCTTACCATGACCCAGCTGGGAAACCATGTCTCACCTAGAGGATGCTGCTCCTTATATTTAAAGAGTGAATTTCTGCAGAGCAATTGCTGAGGGTGGCAGGGATGCACACAACAGTTTCCTGTTGCCTAGACTTTTGTTGGATTTTCACCTTCTCATTACCCAGGTTAACACCTCTCAGATTTGGTCTCTCTTTTTGGGGAAGTTTAAAAGGAAAGTTCAGGGAGAACTGTTCCATCTCTTACAAGAATGATGTTAGGGAAAAATAGGCAGCTGCCAATTACCAAGAATATTCTGGGCAGGAACTGGAAGTGGTCTCAGACTTGGGGTGGTGAAAGAAACCAGAACAACCTACCAGTACAAAAACCCAAACCAACCCTAACAGCTGCCAAGTTAAATTGCACAAAAAATTTCATCTCCAAATGCACCAAAACTGCATCAAAACTGAGCTCCCCAGAATCAGCAGCAAATCTGACAACATGACACACATACTGCCCCTTACTCAGTTTGTGTATATTATTCACTAACTATGCTTCACAAAGCTGATAAGCTGACTGACTTTCATTAGAAATTTTTTTTTAGAAAAGTTACTGTCAGAACCTAAAGGGGACAGGGTCACCAGTTCAAGTATACAGTCAAGAGACTGACTGACTGATAGATGCAAGAAAAGACCAAACTGACGCCCACTGCTCCCAGCATCAGTGAGAAATCAGCATCCAAATGGCCGCTCAGCAAATGAAAATTAAAAAAAAGCCTACTACAAAACCATGGCCATTAATTCTGTGAACCATGGCCATTAATTCTGTGCTGTCCCATTAATTCTGACTGCCAGAGGGGAAATCCTCCAAGAGGTTTAGTAGGGTGGGCACAGTGTGAGAACAGATAAAGTCAATCCTCCTCTAGAGCAGGCAGCAGCCCCTGTGCTCCAGCAACCAGGGAGTTGTGCTGCTCAGGAATCTCACCCTGGTGCTGAGACCCATCTACAACAGAAGGGAATTTCACAGTCTGGAATTTCACAATTGCTCAGCTGGAGGAGTGGACTGCAGTTTCTTGTGGGAAGGGTGAAATTGGGAAGCGGGACATCTCTGGTCTAGAGTTAAATGGGCTTGGTGTTTCCATTACAGCTGTATACTAATTTTGATGTGTGCACAAGGGACAAGCAATAGTAAAATCTTAATTCTGATTTCATTTTATTACAATTTTGCAGGAGTATGGCAGGAGCCTCTTTCTCCTATTTGTTCCTCAACATCTACTTAGGACTTTTCTACCTATGCAAAGGAAGCAAGAGCTTCTGATCATGCACAGAAACATCAGAAGCTGCATGGAACTGCCCAGTTAGAGTTTCTTTGTGTATTCTGGCACTATTTCCAGCAGCAGTTCCCTGCAGCAGTCTGGCTACACCTCATTCATTAATCAAGCATTAATGTTGGGGTTTGCAAGCAGGCAAGGTCTAAGCCTGAGTCAGATAGGAGGAAAAAAAATCTCCTGATGGAGATTGAAGTGATCTAAAATGTTCCTTCTGGGTTTTGATCAAGCATATGCTGTTCAATATTTTGACATCTAGGCAGAAAGGCAGCCTTTCATATCAGGGAGAAGATGATATTTTTCTCAGTCAAGTTTCTTATTGCTATGTAAGAGCAAAACACAATTTTCCAAAGAAATTTCATTTAGCATTATTTCACTCTAGCATCTAGAACATCTATCCTATTATTCTATTGCTCCTGCTGTAATTGGTTGTATGTTTTTTCTTTTAACACTAAGGTTTGTCTCTTACTCAGGCATTTCAAAATTGATTCATCTCCATTAACATGTTTTAGTTGCCTCTAACTTTACTTACCCCAGAGGTCTCACTTATACTGAAAATTGTCACTCCAGGAAAACATCTATCATCATGTCTTTGCTTCACCAGCTACCAAGGATGCAGCTTTAAATCACAGAAATTCTGTCCTTAGCTACAGACTCCAGAAAAATACTCCAAAACAACTTGATTTTTTTTATATAAAACTGTGTTTTATAGAGATAGAGGAGCTACCTACTTACATTTCAAATTGATTAGATCTCAATCACTTAAACACACTTGAGGAATGCATTGCTGTAGAACACAGGTATTTTTAAGCAGTGAAAGGATGCCTTATTTATTACTTATTTATGCCTTATTACTCAGCAGATAGGGATTATTTCTAAGAGCAGAGTGCACAGTGGACATGAAACAGGGAACACATTCCTTCATCTGGAGCACAAGTTTCAGATGCCAACATGTAGCCATGCCTCAAAATCTCCCAAATGTCTTTTAAATGAAATATCAATATGCTTACCATGACCCAGCTGGGAAACCATGTCTCACCTAGAGGATGCTGCTCCTTATATTTAAAGAGTGAATTTCTGCAGAGCAATTGCTGAGGGTGGCAGGGATGCACACAACAGTTTCCTGTTGCCTAGACTTTTGTTGGATTTTCACCTTCTCATTACCCAGGTTAACACCTCTCAGATTTGGTCTCTCTTTTTGGGGAAGTTTAAAAGGAAAGTTCAGGGAGAACTGTTCCATCTCTTACAAGAATGATGTTAGGGAAAAATAGGCAGCTGCCAATTACCAAGAATATTCTGGGCAGGAACTGGAAGTGGTCTCAGACTTGGGGTGGTGAAAGAAACCAGAACAACCTACCAGTACAAAAACCCAAACCAACCCTAACAGCTGCCAAGTTAAATTGCACAAAAATTTCATCTCCAAATGCACCAAAACTGCATCAAAACTGAGCTCCCCAGAATCAGCAGCAAATCTGACAACATGACACACATACTGCCCCTTTACTCAGTTTGTGTATATTATTCACTAACTATGCTTCACAAAGCTGATAAGCTGACTGACTTTCATTAGAAATTTTTTTTAGAAAAGTTACTGTCAGAACCTAAAGGGGACAGGGTCACCAGTTCAAGTATACAGTCAAGAGACTGACTGACTGATAGATGCAAGAAAAGACCAAACTGACGCCCACTGCTCCCAGCATCAGTGAGAAATCAGCATCCAAATGGCCGCTCAGCAAATGAAAATTAAAAAAAAAAGCCTATTACAAAAACCATGGCCATTAATTCTGTGAACCATGGCCATTAATTCTGTGCTGTCCCATTAATTCTGACTGCCAGAGGGGAAATCCTCCAAGAGGTTTAGTAGGGTGGGCACAGTGTGAGAACAGATAAAGTCAATCCTCCTCTAGAGCAGGCAGCAGCCCCTGTGCTCCAGCAACCAGGGAGTTGTGCTGCTCAGGAATCTCACCCTGGTGCTGAGACCCATCTACAACAGAAGGGAATTTCACAGTCTGGAATTTCACAATTGCTCAGCTGGAGGAGTGGACTGCAGTTTCTTGTGGGAAGGGTGAAATTGGGAAGCGGGACATCTCTGGTCTAGAGTTAAATGGGCTTGGTTTTCATGCCTTTTTTAAACAAGGCTAAGGAGGTGAGAAATTGGACAGACACATTTGACAGGACCAGGTGCAGAAGTCAGACTTCAAAGACTGCACCCGTATTTGTGCAATCCCTTTGACACAGTCAGGTGTCACACCTGAACTCCAGACTGAGAACTGGGATACACACAAGTGCAGCACCTTCCAACTCGACTTCTGTCACAGACATATTTTATGAAAAATCCTTTTGCCAGGATTTTTTTCTCCTGGGAAGCTGAGAGGCCTCAGAAGCAAAATGTAAACAATGATTATCTGCTGCTGTGGAATGCAACAGGTGCATCTTTGATGTGATTGTTTTTACTTAATGGCCAATCACAGTGCAGCTGTGTCAGGACTCTGGTCAGTCACAAGATTTTATTATCATTCCATTATTTTCCTTGCTAGCCTTCTGATGAAATTCTTTCTTTCTCTTTCTTTATTATAGTTTGCATATAGCATTTTCTTTTAATATAATATATACCATAAAATAATAAATCAGCCTTCTGAACCATGGAGTCAAGATTCTCATCTCTCACCTTGTCCTGGGACCACTGAGAACACCCACACAGTGCAAAATGCAGCATACAACCTTTCAGGAGCCACGTGATAAAAACCAGCTTCAAGTGCTCTGCACGGTTTGAAATTAAAGAGAATATTCTCTTTGCAGAGGCCAACAGAAATCCCAAGTAGCTCTGTACACTTCTTTTGCTTTGATGGAATTCAGGACCTAAGGTTTCCATTACAGCTGTTACACTAATTTTGATGTGTCCACGATGGGCAAGTAATGGCAAAATTAATTCTGATTGTGTTTTTTTATTTGATTTTTTAATTCTAGCCCGAGATGCTGTGACAGTGAGAGTGCAAAGTGAGTGACAATGTGGTCTGGAGTACACAAAAATAAAAAAGGGAAAACAGAAGGCTCCCAGGGGAGCCTGCAGTTTGGTGCTGGGGGCTGAACTATTGAGACCTTCATGCTGTGACTGGCAGGGCAGGACTGTGAACTTATTAAAACTGGCAAAGCTTGGTAGAGCTGCATTGGCCCGCTCTGCATGTGTGAAAGTCATAAAAAATATCATTAAAAATGAATTGCTTCACATCCCAAGAAGCTCTTCCAATACAGTAATATCTGATTGACTGATGCAGCAGAAAAAGCACACAGACAGCCTGAGGAGATCAGGCTGGCAATGGCATCTGCATGATTACACCATCCATTTCTCCCATTTAGTTCTCCTCTGTGTTTATTGCAGTTGTTTCTCATTGCTAAATAAATGGAAATATATTCCATCATTTTAAATTAAATTTGGTGAATTTTAGGAGTCGTGAATCTCGAAGACAAATTGCAGCAGCTGGAGCTACAGACTAAGAAAAATTATGTTAATGGTCTTAAATTATCCTGTAAAAGAACCTCAGAGATGTCTCGCTCTGAGAATAGCTCCTCTGGAAACCATTAAAAGAAAAAAGGGAGGAATAAAGAAACACTGTCACAAGTGCTGTTATTTGGAGGAACTGAAATCAAGTCTTAGTGGTCCTTCCCCGGTGCAAAAGTGTGAATTTAAACTTTGGTCACTGCCTTGATCTGAGCTCTAAACAACACAACATGTCCTTATGGCTGCAATGCCCTTGTGTGCATTTCTAACCATTTCTGTGGAGAGCACAGGTAACAGGGTTAGCTTTGATTTCAAATAAAAAAGGAATTACTCTGAACATACGAGAGCCAGTTTTAGCAAATTTAATTTTCTCATTTCTTCTACTGGTGTGGAGACCCAGTAGAACTTTTCCTTTCCATAACAGGTAAAGATAAGCAAGGTTTTTCTTTCTCAATAAAGTACTAAAATATCTGATAATGTAATTTTTAAAAATTAGTTAAAATAATGGCTATATTTCTTTTGGAAATCCAGAGTAGCAGCAACCTCAACAAACAAATACTAGAAGCTAAAGAAAATTTGGGGTTTTTTTCCTATTTGGTCAGTAAAGCAAAATAAACATCTTAGCTAATGAAATCTAAACTTCACCTAGACATAAACACTGTAGAGATGAGAAACTTCTCTGTAGGAAGGTGTCTTTTTTTGCCATCTGAAACGTCTAGAATGTTTCACAGCTTCTCTAAAACCTGCTTCTGGCCAAGATGTTCCAGATGCTGCTGGTTTGGCAGGCAGACAAAATCCACTCCCGAGAAGCAGCAAGCAGAAGGCCAGGTCTGGAGAGAGAGCCCCAGCAGGCTACAGGACATGGGCATTCCAACTTCCAGACCCTGCAGGCTTTGAGGGAGTCAAAGCCCTTCCTGGCACCCTTTTTTCCATAGCAATCAATAATTTATATAATTTAATATATAATAGAATATATAATATTAGATATATAATATTATTTCTTTTTATATATCAGTCTGTATTATACATAAAATTAAAAATATAAGATATATAAGGCATAAGAAAATATAAGGTATAAGAAGATGATAAATAAGAGGATATAACATAGAGGATATAACATAAGATATAGGATGATAAAAGATATAAGATGATAAAAGATATAAGATGATAAAATAAAGATATAAGATGATATAAGAAGATATGATGCTATCAAATGATATAAGATGATATAAGATATAAGACAATATTTAAACCATATAATAGGCTTTTTCATAAAATTTAATCTATATAATCTATAATCTTATCATCTCTAATATAAACATCCTGCACTTTTTCTTTTTGTGGAAAAACATCAAATGAACCTGGGTCTTAATAGCTGTTGAGCCTGAATCATGCTAAGACTTTCCTCAGTGGCCTTGCTGCCTGCTGCATGTCCCAGATCTGCTCAGCACCTCCTCAAGCCATGCTGTACAAATCATCCTTGGCACACCAAGCCTCACATCTGCCCCCAGGTTAAAGGGCTCTCTAAAATGGAGATTGGTTTGCATGTGCCCAAATAGCCCCTCTCTTGAGAATAAATTAGGAAATAGTAAACAACTGGAAGCAACAGAAAACTTGGGGTTGTATTACTGCTGCTTGCACAAAATGTGCAGTGATAAAATGAAATAGAGTTCAAATACTACAGAAAATTGAGATAGAGTTTTAGAATCTTTCCAAACTCTGATTTGTTATGATGCCTCAGGTTTCAGCTTTTCTATTTTCACATTCTGTGCTGCTTTAGTGTGTGGGTCTGAGCTTCACATTCAGGGATGGTGAGCTCTGTGCACAGAGCAGGGAGACAAAACAATTCCTGCTCCAGCTGGGCACCAAGGACAAATGATCCCAATCTCAGCCCAGGAGCACAAACACCGTGGGCTGGAGAGAGAAAAACAAGCAGGGTGGGACTGCAGGGGCTAAAGCTGGAATGGGACAATGAACTGCAAGGTGCAAATGGAGCAGAACTGATCCAAGGGAGAGACCCCGGGAGCGCTCGTGCATTTTGGGGCCATTTTGGTTCATCTTGGGTGCAGCCCTGGCTGGGCTCTGGTGCTGCCCAAGGAGGATCCATGGAGGAGATGCTTTGAATCAATCCCTGCTTTATTCTTTAGCTCTGCCCAGCCTCTGCTCTAGGGCAGCCTGCACAAGGTGTCAGTTTGATGAGCAATATAAATTTTTTAGATGTTCATAGAATCACTTTTGTTTTTCTGGTAGAAAATGTGGTAGAAGGCTTAAATGGAGCTCCATGTTCAGTGATGATATGTAAAAAATAATCAGAACATATCTACTGGCAAGTAAAAAAAGAATGTTTACATAAAAATGTAGATTATAAACAAATCATGTATTAAAATTTTGAATATCAATAAATGTGTTTCATCAGTTCTCATAGCTCTGAGGTGTGACAGAACAATTTTCAGTACAGACTCAGCAGTTGCTGTTACTGCTGTTTTCCTTCCCTTGCTGCTGCCAAAGACATAGTTCTCTAGGTGCATTTGCCATTCCCTTGGACTGCAGCTGCATAGATCTACTAAATTCACACCTTCCTGTTATCAAATTCACACTTTTCTGTCCAACTTCTTCACCATTTTTTCTGAATACGCAAACATTCATGTTTATGATACTACATTTCAATTTTATTTAATCTAAAGCAGCCAACTCACCATGCAGACAGACATCATGAAAGCATAAGGAAACAAAATAAGTTTCTTTCTCTGCAACAGGGGAGAAAATAGATATAATTTAACAGAAACAAAATCAGATGCTTTGCCTAGCAAGATAATTTTAAATGCCAATTTTTCACTGGGTGCTTCATTATTTTTATTTTTTTATATACCGTAGTTTTTGGGGATTTTTTTATTTCCTTAGAACTGAGCATAAATTTTCAGGGTTAATTTTTTTTTTAAACTTAAGAATTATGCATTCTTATGTCTTTCCTACTGTTTAGAATGCAATAGCCCATAGTGAAGAAATCCTTCCTCCTCCAAACAAACTGAGTTCATTATTTATACTCTCAAGCCCCAGTCATTAATTCTCTGAGTGAATAAAGCAGGGTTTAGGGCAACAAATAGTCAGCATATGTTTTGTACCATTTTTTTTCCCTAAAAAGAGATAGACTTACATTTGTGTAATTTCTTATCTGCTCTTGGGTGGTTCAGCACTACCATCTGGGGGGAAGCAAGCTGTTTTATCAACAAACACTGAGCTATATTATCAGGGAGATTAAAAAAAAAAAAAAAAAGAACAAATTTCAGTGAAGGGTTTTATGGATAGGCTGTTTGAATTAACCATTATACAAGCATGTCCTTTTTCCTGGAAAAACACATGAAAACAATGCTTGTTTATCATTCTAAACAATGTTTTAGCTCTCGCTCTCTCACCAAAAGTTTGATCCTGAAAGATAAGAAACAAATGTTTATTGCCATATTTAATAAGGCTTGTTTATTCTACAATATCAGTTCTAGGTTTTACATATCATACTGAAATAAATTATTTGATGGAGGAATTAATTCTTGAAGGATTGGTTGCTTTTTGAAATGCTCATTGGGTTTTTTCTGTTAGCTTTTAATGAAAGATTTTTGTTTATAAAAATAATGATTTTAGGACTTAGTTCTATGTATCTGAAAAATTTGATCCATGACATTTGCATTAAGGGAAAAAAATAAATCAACATACTATGGCCCAAAAAAAAAAAATTCCTAAAACCTTCTCCAAAAAAATGAGTACATATTTTCATTTGAAATTGAGAGTGAAAATTTCAGCACTGAAGAAGAAGACTGAGAGAGTTCTGATTAAAAAATTAGACAAATCAAAAACCTTTCTGGCACTCTAAATAGGATGGGAAAAAAAATAAAAAGGAGCTAGAAAGAGTTTGCCAGTTGCAAAAGTAAGTTGTGGAAAATGAGAGTTGGTTACTGTGGGGAGGAGTAATTATGGTTACAAATGGCACAGGACACAGTGAGTTAGTTATCTCCGGATGAAAATTGAGAGTTACTAATCTTCAGATGAAAACTGAGAGTTAGCAATCTCCAGATGAAAACTGAGCCTCCAGACAGATGTGCACATTTTGCAAAGGAGGACAGCTGACAGTGAAGGAGCAGCAGATCAGAAACTCCATTTGAAATCCACAGGGCTGGATGAGATTCACACGAGGGTGATGCAATGAAAAAGGAAAAAGAGGGATGAAAAATCACTCTGGGTTTAGCAGGGGTCACATTCCAATCAGACATGGCCTCAGGGAATAGAAACCTGCTAGAAACTCAAAAAGGCATGGACAGAAATGAACCTGAGGTGGAGATTCCCAGCCTGCCCTTCAGAGATGATGACAAAAGATGGGTTCAGAATGTGAGCAAATAGATCTGTTCTCAAGTGAACAGCAGGGCAGGCTGGAAATGGGAGAGCATCCCAGCAGAGATGGGCAGATCACACCCAATGCAGCAGGTGACCCATTCCTTTGGGCTGTGACATGAATGGCAATTCATTCTGGAACGCCCACCGGCTAAAAGTGTCAGGTTTTGTGTGACTCCCCAGGAATAGATAGCATTTAGGGACATTTCTCTCTGATTTTTTTGGCCTTAAGGCAGAGAATGTTACTTTAATTTTGGATGGGGTGAGCAATAAAGACCATTGCTGGAAGAAATAACCATGAAATCAGTGCTGAAGGCTGGGAACTCAGTGCATCACTTCCCATCCAGTAATTCTGGACTCCACATAAAGACCATCCATCCATCTCACTGAGCCTTTCTTTAAAAATTATTTTAGTAGAACACATGACATACACATCAGTTGAAAACCAATGCAATTTCTTTTAAACATAATAACTTGGTTTTTGTAGGTGAGATTTTACAGGGTTGATTTTTAACAGGTGAGATTGATAGGAGCTCCCTGCTGGTGAGCAGTCACCATCACCTGACTCTATTCTAGTGTGCAGTGCATTACACCTTGGTACAGAGCATCTTCTGCTAAACAAACACTTACAAACCATGCAATTGATGGTTTTTAAGCATTTTTCCTCCTAAAAACACACTGTGACGCTAAATGCAGCCACGTGAACACATGAGCTAGTGCTGCCAGCCAGATCCAGCTGCCTGCAGGGAACCCTGCATCTGGATCCTTCATGGAGCGCAGCAACTGACCAAGAGCTCACCAGCCCAAAAATAGAGCACCTTCTGTTCTGCTCCAGGAGCTGCCATCACACACTGAACACTTTGGGGGTGTCACACAGCCCTGACAAGCACAGCCTTGTCACAGACATATTTTATGAAAAATCCTTTTGCCAGGATCTTTTCTCCTGAGAAGCTGAGAGGCCTCAGAAAGGAAAAGAAAAACAATAATTATCTGGTGCTGTGGAATGCTACAGGTACATCTTTGATCGGTCTCATGTGGTTGTTTTTAATTAATGACCAATCACAGGTCCAGCAGTGTCAGGACTCTGGTCAGTCACAAAATTTTATTACTCATTCTTTTCCTTTCTAGCTTTTGGACATCTCCTTTCTCTTTCTTTAGTATAGTTTTAGTATATCATTTTCTTTTAGTATAATATATATCATAAAATAATAAATCAGCCTTCTGAAACATGGAGTCAAGATCCTCATCTCTTCCCTCATCCTGGGGACCTGCAAACACCACCACACAGCCTGAGCTCCCCCCTCAAGGTGCAGAGAGAACAGGAGCTGCACTTGCAATGGATTGCCCTAAAGAGCCAGCACAGATGGGAAAGGTTCACTGACACACAGGGGCTCAGCTTTGCTCTGGGAAAAACAAATTGTCTACTTGAGTATCTGCAAGTAAGGGCTAAGGCAAATTAAAGAGCTTAGTGACTCCAGCTCCACCAAGATAATTGAGAATTTCAGCATCACCCAGGCAAGAAGCTGGGGGAATCACTAAACAAACGATTCAGATTCTGGAAATAGTTTCACCCTTTTCTTTTTTTGTTTTCCCAGCTTTTACAGAGACAGGGCAGGCATTTTTTTTTTAATGCTGAAAGGCATTTAAAAGATTTTACTCCATTATCAGTCTCAATGAAGGGTGACACAAGACATGTAAAACTCAACACCCAAAACTCCACCAGAAGCCAACCTATTTCCTGGTTACAACACCCTGTAAATGTTTTTCAGCCTATCAGCTTTTGCCACACCATGCTGCGAATCCTTCTAACACCAATCACTATTATGTTACCCCACCTGGTCCTGCTACAATGCATCTTTCACAGTTCTAATTCTCCAAATTATCTGATCTTTTTGCAGTGCCATATTCTGGAACTTGTTGTAACTTGTTTCAGGTTCAATCTCTCTCTCAGCAATGCCATCTCTGCTCCATGGCCTCCCTAGGGCAGCACACCTTACCTCAGAGTTTGCACACAAAAGTACAAGGCTGTGTGAGCTTTCTGTCAGGTTCTGAGAATCCTTTACAAACCCATTTCTTGTAGGATCGGCGGGAGAAAAGCGGCACTCCAATATGGGTGATCAGCAGATCTCATTTATTGATCAGTGGTCACATACATTTATATTAGATTTAATGAAGTTCATACATATTGCAAAGCTGAGCTCAGGATTGGTTGGCTTACTTATCATCCAGTTACCTCTACTTCTACATTCTTTTAAGTTTTTCATTGCAACTATTGAAACTATTCTTCCTATTCTGGCAAAGCTCTGCCCTCCTACATCCTCATGTTGCAGCAAGGTTATAATGGCCTAGTTTTGTCATTGGACACTGACTGCTGACTCTTAGGCCTGTGTCCTTCTCAGTTTGTTAATGGTACTGTGTCTACATGCCCTCTCTCAGCTAGCCAAATGTCTACAAAGTTCTCTACATCTCCTCTGTTTTTCTGTTGAACAAGCATGGTCTGATTAAACGCAGCAGACACCATCCTTTGCACCATATTCTGCAAGCATATGCAAAAACATGGCAAGATGAATATTATTAACAAGGCTACAATGCTTACTACAATGGCAACCTTAACAATAGAGCGTATCCATGATCCCAGGCCAAAAGATTTGAGCCACCCATCGATACCAAGGCCCGATTCTATTTGCAATTTCCCAGCTAACCTTCGTAATTCAGAGAGCTGAGCGTGTACAGACCTTGCATGGTCAGAAAGGTTCATACAGCACATTCCCTCAAACTCCTCACAGCTATGGCCTTGTGCAAGCAACAGAAAATCAGTTGCAGCCCTATTTTGAAGTGTGGCATGACGAATAGAATCAACATCTACCAGAAGGCCAGAAATTGCCAAAGAGGTGATATTGGCTTGTTTAGCAAGCCAACATGCCATTCTCTTTAAGGTGACATGAGCATTTGCTGCTGATACACCTGGGGCCAAGACTGATGCTGCAATTATGGCTCCAGGGGACCAGAATTTTGCATCATCTCTGCAGTCAGTAGAAACTGCATGGATCATTTGTTTACTCCAATGATGGCGGTGGGTCATGTTAAATATCATGGATGTATTGGGTGTAAGGAGAGGTAACCGCCCAATTGTACATGGCCCCCCTCTCAGCATTGATGGGATTCCGCACCAAGCACGGTCCCCACGTATCAAGAAATAACCTTGTGGCAGTTGAATAGGGTTATTTGATGAGATTGACACAGTCTTTGTGGTACAATTGCTGTTGCATTACGGTAGACAGCCATGCTAGAAGTTACAATAGTGGAATGGTTCTTGGCTGACAGCCGGCTTTTATAGAAAAAATTAAGACATGCATCTGCCATAACTGAACCTAACAGTTCCAATTCTTGGGGTTCCTGTGGTGCTATGGGAAAATGAGAAACCCACTGGTCCCAATGATCTACACTTGCCCTAGCATCGTTAGTCTTGCAGGTGGGTACATGTGAAGGGCATGGCCAGGGATCTGCAGGTAATCCGACTAAACAAGTTGAAAATGGATTACCGGGAGAAGATAATGACAGACAAATAGCTTCCTGATTAGTTAAGTTTGCCAAAGTAACCCAAATGTTAGTCTTAGGCTGAGCTATGGCCATGCGGGGAATTCTTGCCCCTTTTCCTCCTGTTGCGCCTTCTACGTGGCTCATTGTCTCTACTAGGAGGAGGAAGAATGCTAAAACAATGGCATAGCTCTTCTATCTGTGCTGGCTGAACCATCCACTGCCCTGGCAGATTGACATGTTTGCTACAACTTTCCTGCACGGCTCCTGTCTTGACTTGGCTCTTAATCCTCTTAGCTTGCCACTGTATTTTCCACCTTGCTCCAGCAATCTCCCTTCCCTGTCGGCTGTTGGATCCGGGGTGGCCCAGATTTAGCCTCTCTAGGATTGTTAGACAATCGTCCCACACTTTGTTAGGGTCTTGATCTCCTGAAATTGGACCTATCACATCGAACCGTGACAGGGGAATACCCCAACTGCACTTAGATTGTAAAATACAAGATAGAGATTGCCCTAAAACACGTTCCACTATATGCTGAGTTTCCCACCTAAACCATGCAATGATTTTGTGTTCTGGAGATTCATATAACTCTAATCCTTGAAAACCAGGTAAACCTGTAGAGCACTTAAGTTCTCTTTGCCTGGAGGCGAATCGCCAATAAAATGCACAGCGCTCACACCACAACTCAGGTAATTTGGCCTGATGTACCCACTTCCTGCATCAGACACTTCCTGCAATAGAATAATATCCATGCAGCACAACGACTATCTTGACACTTAATACAAGCTAAATCTCTAGGCCCTTTAGCTTTAAATGCAAAAAGCAATGAATGTAAGCTTAATATGTTGTTTACAGATTTGCACTGATCAACTGCTCGGTCAATAGCATAACTACACTGTCCCTTTAGCTTAAGAAATATCGGTCGAAGGGTGATCAACAGCTTTGTCTCCACTCGTTGACGATCTTCTCTGCTCAGTCGATTGAGTTGTTCCATCCAACACAGCTGCTCGGGTCCATTTAGCAGGCACCCACAGAGATCCTGTAGGGGTAGAAACACAAAGATATCCGCGGCCCCAATACAACACTTTAGCAGGCCCTTGCCATTGCCCTGTCTTAGGATTTCTGTAGTTGACCCACACATCTTTCTTCTCATTATCTTTTTCCCGTACATAATGACGAACTACAGGAGGAACCTTGCTTTCCCCAAAAACACACAAATGATTTAAAACAAACAAACACTTTAACAATCTTTCTTGCGGCTCTCTAATATCTGAGTATTTACCCAGATATCTTTTCAAGGTACCATTAGCACTCTCCACAACTGCTTGCCCTGTTGGGGAATTAGGGATGCCTGTCATGTGTTCTATTCCCCAACTTTGCATGAATTCCTTTATTCTCCTGCTGCAATAGGCAGACCCATTATCAGTTTTGATGCGCTGTGGCACTCCCATCACTGCACAACAGCTACTGAGATGCCTTTCTACCTGCTTTGCTCTCTCACCAGTCTGTGCTGTAGCCCATATAAAATGACTGTAAGTGTCAATAGTAACATGCACATACTTCATCCTTCCAAATTCAGCAACATGTGTCACATCCATTTGCCAGGTATCATTTGTTTTCAGTCCTCTTGGATTAACTCCCAAACCTAACCCACAACCCCCATTATGGTGACTACATATAGGACAGGCTTTAACTATTGCCCGTGCCTCTTCCATTGATATCTGAAATTCTATATGGAGGCCTTTTACATTTTGATGAAACATAGAATGTGCCTCTCTGGCTATAGTCTGCTTGGGGATTGGGGTTACCTGTGTAACTGAGACCAACTTATCAGCTCGTGCGTTACCCTCTCCTAAACCAATATCCCACTTGTGACTTCTGATATGAATAACAGAGAAAGGATGCTCCCTCAGCTTAATCGCCTTTTGCAACTGTATGAACAACTCATGTAACCTCCTGTTCTGAACTTCCTTTATAGAGGCATCCTCGATTTGCTCACATACTCCTGCAACATACAAAGCATCTGTTACTATGTTAAGGGGCTCAGAAAAGTACATCATGGCCCATACAACAGCCAACAATTCCATAGTTTGTAAGGTATCCATTTCAGAAGCCCTGATAATTTGATAATGCCATTGTCCCTCTTTCTGCCAGGTCACTGCAGCAGTTCTGGATTTTCTCCCCGCATCCGTGTAGGCTGTTGTAGCATCCGACAGAGGCATCTGTGATCTTTTCAGGCATTGAATCCAACCCCACTGTCCAATCCAATTCAGTGGTATATTGGGGATATTATCAGTAGCAACCATGTTCCCAGCAGTGCTTCTTCCAATTCCGTACTGCTTTCCAAGTACCAAGTCAGTGTATCTTTTTTCTTTGGTATCCATATCTGATCAGGTTCTTTTCCTGTAACCTGTAACGCCCATTCACGACCCTTCTGAAGCAAAGCAGCCAAAATTTTGATTTTTTGAAGAAGAGTTTTGTGCTGCTGAAGTGGAGGAGATATCCATTCCAGGGCCCATATCTCCCCCGATTTTTCTGTCTTGCTGAGTAAGTGCCCCCAGCAAGTATTTTTCTCCAGCCCAAACTGTTAACTGTATGGGGAGGTTGAGATCACGTCTGTGAACACTGCCCCGTGTAACACAGTCCAATATCTGCTGGAGTGTCTTAGGCCTGTTCAGAAGTTATACAGACAGGCTGTGTTGGATCAGTTCCTTTTAATAAAGGTCGGAGTTCATCTAATAACTCATTTGGGATACCAACAATAGGACGCAGCCATTGCAAATCTCCAAGTAACTTGAGCATCATGCAATGTTTGTATTTTAGTACTCAATTGCAATTTCTGGGGGTTAACAATTTGATTAGTAAGTGTCCATCCCAGATATTTCCAGGGTGCAGATAGTTGAATTTTTTCCAGGAGCTACAATCAATCCATGTAATTTTAAATTGGTTGTAATTGGTTTTTTTTTGTTGTTCATTTAGCAGCAAGCCTTCCAAATGCAGACCAGCTCCTTAACTTATCAGTGGTGAAATCTCTGTCTTTTGGTAACTTGGAGCTCCAAGAGAGAAGACTCAGCCATGCACCTAATTAAGAAGAGGAAGTCTTAAGACAAATGACTTATGTTGATAACAGAATTCAATATTACCTAGGGGTCCCAGTGTTTTAGGAAAGATAGATATATCCTATTATTTCTCAGAATAGAAACGTGCCTAAAAGTTATACAGTTTTATTGCAAAGAACACAGGTGTAAACAGCATTTCTGCTGCTTATCATTGTGTTTCATTAAAACACAAGGATTAAAAAAAAAAAAAAAAGCAGCACATCATTCAGTGGACTCCTGCAGGATTTGAGGACACACCATGAACAGCCTCAAGGTCCTGGCTGAGAGCAGATGTAAACCAGAGCTTACCTGCACACCCTTTTCCCAGCCCTGATAATTTAATCTCAGTGTATAAATCATTCCACTGTATCCCACAAGCACATCCCTGCTAAAGAAAAGAGTTTTGAGCTCACTGACAATTTTGCAGAAAATGGCCTGGAACCTATTTCCATGATTACACAATGTCATGCAGATCACATCAAGAAGTTAATGAAATGGAGGATGAGAGCTGAGATTTGCTGTTTCACATATAAGATGACAGAATTAATGTAGCACCCTGGGATATTCTGAGGCAAGCAGACATTAGAAACCCAGATGTCAACAGGCACTTTGTAATTACAGGCATGGAAAATCCAACCAAAATCACGTAACAGGTTAAAAACCACCTTTTAGTAGACTTCAGCAAAAGGAAGTGTAGTATTAAGAAAATAAGATTTTTTTTTCCTTGCTAGTAAGCTTTATGTATGTCTCATAAAAGTATTGTACATCTGTTTTAATTAAAGAATGATCTTGGGATCCCCCTTCTTATTCTTACATCTTTAAAAAGAAATCAGGGGCACATCCAAGAGAGCATGATCAATATTTATTCAAGAAACTCATAGAATCAAATATTTTTGGCAGTAGATGTGCTCCAGGAGAGACATCCCCAATATCTGATCAATGCCTACAGGACAGCAGTCCAGTTGTGCACCCAGGGTATTGATCAGCACTTTGTGTCCTTTCCTGACAGCTCACCCACTTCAGATTCCTGGGGGAGAGCACACAGTGACACTGGTGGGTGATGCTACTAAAGAAGAAAATGAAGGACAATTGGAGTAAAAATCAGATTGAAAGGCAAGGACTCAAAGATGAAATACTAAATGACAACACACAATAGAACACACGCTGTATTTTTACTGCAGGAGTCCCTTGACAATCAGCTGCTTTCATTATTCTCCCAGTCTGTCCTTGAACTGCCTTGTAACTATGCCAAAGAACACACAGAGATGAGGTTATTTATGAAAGCCAGCACTCACATTTGTATTAAATGCTCCTACACCTCCACTGTTTTCAGAGCACTGATTTGATCAGCAGCTGGTTCACAGTCTAGGTCACAAGCTTGGATTTTTTTTTTCATCCCTACCTGTTTATATCCACTCTTTTTATTTATTTGAGGTTGGGGTGATCACAGCAACATCTGTGGCTTCACCCAGAATTTATAAAACCCTTGGGCTGCTCAGCTAGAGCTGGTATCTCCAGAAGCACAGGGCAGCTGGGGCTGGAAAGGACTCTGGAACTCAGCTGGGCTGCCCCCCTGCTCCAGCAGGCTCACCAAGAGCAGACTGCACAGGATTGTGTCCAGGCTGAATTTCTCCAGACAAGGAGACCCCACAACCTCTCTGAGCAGCCTGCTCCAGCTCTCCATTACCAGTAAAGCTGAGAAATTATTCTTCCTATTCAAACAGAATCTTCTGTGCCTTAATTTGTGACTCTTGCCCCTTGTCCTGCCTTTGGGCACCACTGCAAAGAGTTTCTCTCCCCCCTCTCAACATCTGCCCTGTAGAGATTTCTATTCATTGATAAGTGATAAGTGTCATTGCTATTGTTAGAAATGAGGGGATGGGATAATTTTTAAGTTAAGAATCATTAATTGTTTAGATAAGCATCAGTCTTAGAGGCTGTGAGGTTTTAAAGTATTTGGTTATAGTTTAAGAGTAGTTAAGTTTCTTTGTCACAAGGTAATACATAATTTTTTAAACTAATAGATAGTTGTTATAGAATTTATTTTGATTTTTAACTCATTACTTTTATTTATTTTTATTGTACTGGGGATAATTTTATTTAATACATTTTTAACTTACATAGACATCCATGTTTTTATTATAATTTCTAAACTTAGTTTATTTTATATAATTATATTCTTAGATTGCAATTTTTTACGGTTTTATTAGTATAGTTTCTAATTTACTTAATGTTTACTCATTTATACATAAGATAAATATATATTATATAAATATTTTATCTACCTATATGAAAATATTTTAATATTAATAAATATATTTATAAATATATCAATATATTTATTAATATTTTAGTTATAGCTATAGAAATCTAATTTTAATAATTTTTAATTTAATTTTTGTGTACTGTAATTTACATCAATTTAAGTGACTTCTAAGGCTACTGATTATACATTTTAGTGTCTGTAGAAGTTTCATTTTTTCTGATTTCCACAGATAAGATCCCCTCAATTCTCTCTTCCTACTCAGAAACATGGGGTGGGGGGAGAA
Organism: Emberiza elegans; assembly: GCA_024865655.1. Lineage (NCBI taxonomy): Eukaryota > Metazoa > Chordata > Aves > Passeriformes > Fringillidae > Emberiza > Emberiza elegans. The sequence goes on from JALJVW010000011.1 coordinate 1,209,250, forward strand.
AATGAAGTCTAAATCTTCACTTGTGCTGTCTGACACACCAAGTATCCCAGTATTTCACTAAAAACGCTGCATTAATTGTGCAGGTTCTGGGAGAAGCCTACCACTGTATAAAACAAAGATCTCTCATTCCTGTTTCTCACTTATTCCAGCATTCCTACAGTGCTAGAGAACTGAAATATCAGTGCCTCCCCTTTTTCTGCTCAAGGTCCCGATACAGAGATGCTGTTTCAGGTGTTTGGTTTTATCTGAAGCACAGGATTAATTCTACCTGGCAAAGCACTCAAAACAGGTGCTCCTGGACAGATTGAAAGAATAAGATATCCAGGTTGTGAGACAGGGCTACTGCAGCCTTTTAAAAACAAAAATTGTGGTGTTCATTGACTGATTTAGAGTCCTTTTATAAGTGATGATCACAAGCTGGCAGGAAATTTGAGTAATAGGAAAAGAAAATTCCTGGCTCTGTCAGCGCATCTAAGATAAGGCACATCAGCAGAGTTCCTATTCAAGTTGAAGACAAAAATAAAGCTGGAAGAGCCAGCCAGCTCTTCTGTGCTGAAAACTCAGAATAATCCTGATTGAATAACTGCCCGGAGGGAACATGACCAGAGCAAAGTACCACACATGGAATAAACTGATCAACTGCATACATGTAAGACAAAAAAAAAAAAAAAAAAGCCAAAAAACCACTACTGAGGGTTGTAAGGTCCTCAGAAGAGAATGTGAGGCTCAAGCAATTCATCTGAACATGTATCAACCAAGACAGGCTACTAGGAAATAAAAAAGGAAACCATATAATTAAAGGAAAAGGAGAATCTCTCTGTACGGGGCTCACAAAGGGATTTGCTTGTTCTGGTTGACTCTGGAAGGGTACTGCCTAAAATTCTGGGAAGCAGCTCACAGATATCTTAATCAATTAGAGCAAATCCAATCCAAAGGAGGATAAAAAGGATAAAAAGTGTTAAAAGTGCAGGAGTCAAAATTGTGAATAAAGACTGAAAAGATTGTGATGGTTGGAGCAAAGGAAGAGGAAACCAAAGTACAAGACACAATTGCAATTTTAAAAATATGAAAGACTGCTAGAAAAAGAAGGCTAAAAAACTGTTTTCTAGATATAATTAAGGAAAAAAGAAAAATCAAGTACTTAAATTGCAGCAAGTGATATTAGATTTTACTTACATTTTCTATCAGAAAGATATAAAACATAAATGAACTGTTATGAGGACTTGTAACATTTATTGGATAGCTTTAATTATTGGCAGGCTTTAAGAAGATGTTACACAAAAATCTGTAAAACAAGCACATTTATGTTGTTGCCCTGAGAGAGCAGGAATCTACACACAAACCCAAATTTACATATAGATAAATAAATGTAAATTACTGATTCAGTTATTACTATATTATTAGTACTTTTTTGGACTATCACAAAGAATTTTCAGAGGACAAAAATCACATTTGAAGGATGAGTCAGAGCTTCCCTACTTTTCATTCTGCATCTTCTGGGACAGAAGATGAGGCCATATTGTCATGTTTTGTTTGCTTTAAGTAGTCTCAAGGACAAGGCAAAACATTCCAATTAAATAATAAAAATGCCCTTCTCCCCATTTTGAGGCATCATGTCATGATAAAACATCTTTTGTTAGTTCACCCAAGGTGAGCAAAAGAAGAAAAAACAAAAAATAGAAAAAAAAATGCAGTCCACGTATCCTGCCTGACAATAGGTCACAGTTCAGTGTCTAAAGCAAGCCCAAATTCATTGCCACTCTTTTTAAAAATAAATGTAAAGTTAGTATGCCTGGTTGCCAACAGATCCTACAGATAATTTTTTAGAGAAAGAGAGTAAAAGCAAGCTGATGTCGTATTTTCAGATCTGTTTTGAGCCCTTCGTGTAACCTGAGCATAAAAACGGCCTCTAGACAAAAATTTTACATGCAGACTTAGAACTATTCATACTTTTTCCTAAAATAAACCAAGGGTATGTGTCTCTGATAGTAAATTTTCTGCTTGAGTGAGTTCTCATGACAATGTGAAATGCTGCAGAATGTAATGGTCGTGTCAAGGGTGTAGCAAGAGCAGTCCATATGGGGGAAGAAAACCTCAGTGAAAGCTGCCTCTGCTTCATTCCCTTAAGGATTTTTTATTTTAAATTGTTTATTTATAATTATATATATAATAAATGCATATAATTATAGATATATAATACATATAATAGATGAGTATAATATATAAATAATATATTAGATAATTTATTTTAATTTTTTCATTTTTTTATTTCCCTCCATGAGGGCACTAGTGTGCTGAATCATGGGAAATAGAAGGTCACACATAATTGCTCTGATTTCAGAGGATTGTGGACTTCTGTGGATACACACATTAAATGGCATTAATCTTGGGAACACTGTGCCACAAATGAAATGTGCTCACTATTTCTACAGATGACTGGTGAATTTTAACACTTGGTATTTTTAGTTTAGTGAAGGGAAGTATGTTAAGAAAGGAATACTCATCAGCAACATATACTTCTGAAATTCCCAGATATATAGGAAAACAGTAGTGATGAACAATCAACACCTTTAACCAACAGCAAAAGCTTTTCAAAGCCATTCTTTTCTCTCATGAAAATGGGTTCAAGATGGGACATCTCTGTACCATGGGATAGACAAAATTAATATTAAAAAATATCTCCTGAATATATTTCCAAAAGTGTGAAACATACATTTGCTTAGAAATACTTGCCTTTCTCTTACTTACTCTCACAAAACAGCAAGTTACCAATGATAAAAGGACAATCTTGCTTCATGTGAAGTAATAAACAGTTTCAGCACTGCAGTATCTTATTCTCAGCAAGAACTTTTAAAGTCACATTTATGCTTGGCTCGACACTTAAAATTAAGTTTAAATATTTTCTCCCAACACAAAAATAGACTTCTCTTTGCTGTCTCACAGAAGTCTCAATGTGCTGAGCAGGGGCAGAGTGGGATTTCTCTGGCTGGATGGTGCAGACAGCTCCCTGTGCTCCCTACCCCAGCTGAGAGGTGCCAGGGCATGAGCCAGCCCCAGCAGGAAAACAGCACAGCCACGTCACCCCTGCTCTCAGCTGAATTCATGTATCTACCTCTTGTGGGTTTCCCTGGGTCTGGATTGAAGGCAACTGAAACAATAGCTCATGTTCAGACTCAGGTGTTAATTATTTCTTATCAGTAAAACAGTCTCACTACTGTGAGTTCTGCAGCTCTTCATTAGAAGGAACAAAATGGCCAACAATCTCTTGTTACAAGGTCTTTTAAGACTAAACTATCCAATTAAGAAAGGACACCTAGATTATTTTCCCTTTTAACCCAATAACTGATCCCACAGAGCCCACAATGGGGACGTTTCTGCCCAATTACAAAATGCCACCCAAACCCATGGAGAAGAAGGAAGAAGAAGCATGAAGAAGAAACCCAGGATGACACCCTGTGCCCTCCATCTTGCTTCCATCCACAACATACTAAAAATCCCCAAACCTAAATTTCCCACCAAGGGATACACCTACACTACTCTCTATAATCTATTGCACACTTTTGTGGATTCCAGTCTATCTTGAAGTCTAAGAAACTTTCCCCATGGATGAGGGTTGTCGTAGTTTGACCGGAAGTAGATTTCTGGGATTTTGTGGTCAGCCCAATTGGATGCTCAGGTTTTAGTATTGACACCTGAATTGACCACTGAAATTTGGATACGCCTCTGAGAACACACAGGGGTTAAAAGCAGAGCTCTCCCCTGGGAAGCTCTCTTGGGATTTCGCCGGGAAAGAAGTCGGACCTGCCTCCCCCATCCAGCAGCTGCTGCTGGGCAGGGGAGGGGAGCAGCCATGGTAGGCCTGGGTCCGGAGAGAGACACAGAGATAGGGAGGTGGAGAGGTTTTGAAGATGGAAGGGTGGAAGAACACCAAGAGGCATTGAGCAGCCCCCCCCCCCCCTTACCCCCTCCCGGAGACAGAGAGAGAATGAGAGAGAGAGAGACCCGTGCCTGCAGTGCCTGGGACTGAACTGGTACGTTGAAATTTGATATCATGTGCTGCCAGCACTGCCCGGCCTGTGGAGAAAGGGGGGGGGTTTGCACCAAGAAGGAGTCCGACCGCTTGTAGGAGCTTTTAACCCTTATTTGGACAATGAAAACTTTGCAGAGTATGGACCTTTCCTGGAGAAGAGGTGGAGTGAAGAATAAACAAGGAACTGAGCAAGAGTTAAAGGTCTGAGCAAAAGAAAGATGTGAGAAAAACCCTGAGTGAAAGAAATGTTAGAGTAGCATTTTTGCTAGACGCTTTTTGTATAACCATGGACTGTTCCTTGTGATACAGAGACTGCTTCCAGAGAGAGCTGTGTCCCGGAGTTAGGAGGGCAGTTTGGAAACCCCCAGGCCTCAGGGGGTGCAAAAAATACGAGGGGGACAGGTGTCCCAAAGTTGAAACTGTGCCTTTTCAGAGTGAGACGACGAATCCTTAAAAGACAACTGTTGAAGTAGCTCTGGTCCATGTTCAGTAGTGAGAGCACTGAGCATGAGAAGAGAGAGTCACTATGACAAATCCGGGTGGCAATACGTGACCAGAAGCCCATGGCACACAAGAAAGACTCCTCCTCTTAATGAACTGAAGACTGAGTATTCTAAAGAGTGGTGCTAGACTGAGATGTATTGTATTGAGAATGTGGTGAGAAGAGGAGATGTACTTGTAAAGTTTTCATTTTCCTTGTGTGTGTTTTTTTTTCCCTTTTCTTTCGTATGTAGTGTAGTGAATAAAGTTTCTTTTCTTACTAAGAAAGAGCCTGCTTTGCTTATTCCCAGTCACATCTCACAGCAGACACCAAAGAGAGAGTATTTTCATGAAAGCACTGGCATTGTGCCAGAGTGAAACCATGACAAGGGTCAAAGTCAGTGTTCCCCTGAGGGTCAGGGCACCACAGAGCACACAGAGAAATATCCCTGGTGCTCTGGGTTTCCACATCTCTCAAGAGCCTTAAAGCTGAAAGAACCCTTCTGGAGGTTTAGTTTCTGAATGTTATTTGTGTTTGTCAACACAAGCCACATAAGCAAAGAACTGTCATTGCATTCAGCTGAACGGTGAAAGCGTTAAAATGTAATAATGTAATAAATGTTGAGAAAAGTCAAACTGGCAGCTAACACAATTTTTTGCAATCAAAACCAAAAGAAGAGTAGGGTTCTGCACCAGTTGGTTTTGTTGGAAAGCATTCTCCTAACTGTGTTTCTATGGCACCACTGCTAGTCCAGTCGGACACACAAAGTCATGTGGTTATTGCCTGTTTAAGATAATACATATGTTGAGTGGACAAAATTTGGCTCCACTCTGTCTTCTGCTGGTTGAAGATTGTTTTCTCAGGCTGGGATTTCAATGGAACCAGTGGAAGTACGAGAATAAATTCCATTTTACTAAGCCCAAGTGTGTAAATCCACCCATGTCCTTTTTTTAAAGTGTAAAATGACAAATGCCCAAGAAAAAAAGGCTGATTTTTCAGAAACAGCAACTGTTATCTCTCACATTTTAGCAGAATTAACAGAACCTGTAGAATGCTCTTTTATACTTGTCCTATGGCCTGGAAAGCTCAAGCACCATATCAAGTTTTCTAGTTCTGTGTAAAAACCAGTTAATTCCAGTAACACTGCACCCTGACATATGTATTTATTCCATAGGGATACAAATACTTCTCAGCTCCTGCAGTGCCTCCAAATGAGATGTGTCTGAGCCCAAATTTTCCTCAAGAGTAGAGAAAACAAGTCCTATTTCTACAAAAATTCAGAAAAAAAAAATTATTCTTCTAATGAAGAAGATGAGCATACTCATTTCAGCAAAAATAAACCAATTTTTCAACTGTAAACAATCAGATAGTTCTGAAATACAATAAAAATCACGGAACTATCTAGAAAACTATCTAGGAAGTGTTGCAATGCATTGCCCTTATTCTATTAAATGTCTCCAACTTACTGTCTGACAAGCGACTAGTTGAGGATTAACAGTAATTTGTCCCTAGCATCTTACTCCTGATAATGTATATTACTTAATTTTAAATACTTTTAATTTAATTTTTGAGCATTTTAATGCTTAAATTTTATTTTTCATTTAAATGCTTAAAATTTAATTTGAATTTTTTGAGCAATACAACTGGAGAATTATTCTAGTATGTAACAACAGACAATAAGAAGCTAGCCCTTAATCCAAAGAAGTGCCAATGACAAAAAAATAAACTCGATGTGAAAACAAGGGGGACAAAAAAGAGATCAAGTAAAATTAACACTGTAAAGCTGATATCACCTCATGTTAATCACTATCACCTCATTTTTTCAATAGGGAGGGTGGACAGTGTTAACGTGGGGAGACTTAAAGAAAGCAAGGGTAGAAGAGGTTTGAAGAAATTGAATGAAGAAATAGGAAAGGGAAAAATAAAATTTAAAACAAAAAAGGGAAAATAAAAAGTCAGTTTTGAGATGAAATCAAGGAAAATAATTTGTGAAAAGATTTGGACATATATGACTTTGCTGGACTACTCTGAACTACCAACTTCAGTTCTGCATAAAGAAGAAAAATCCTTCAGATACTTTTCTGTGTCCTGCAAACCCAGCTGCTGCAGTGGGAGTAGAGTGATCACTAAAAATCAGCAAAGGATCACACACAGCTCAGTAATATCTGTTCCAGAAAAGAGTGGCTGACCAGTGGGCTTGGTGATGGGCTTTCCCTCTACTGGTTAACAAGCCCCTCAGCCTACAAATGATAGAAAATTTCCCACATCATGTAAAAAAAACCAAATAGGTGAAAAACCCAGCTTGCAATGATATGCTGAAATAAAGGGGAATATAATTAATCATGTTATCCTGTAGGAAAGACTTCACTTTCCAGGGTTCTGTACTTTTGGACTGTTTTTGCAGCACTCTGCCTCCACTGTCTGCAAACACTCAATTATACCCTGCAGCCATTTCCAGAGAGCTGAGCAAGGTCAGCCTCCCTTGGCACAAACCTGAAATCACACAAAATGCTTTTGGCATTTGATACTTACAATTACTTGTTATTTGAGCACAAATAAAAACTCAGCCCAGCATGAACAGCAGGAATATGTGGATTGTTGTTGTGTCCAAAGCAGAGAGCAAATACAGAAATCTCATCATTTAAGGGGTTAACTGTAATGGAGACTAATTCTGTACAGAATGTACACACAGAGAGTATTTCTTAAGGGACAGGAGTAGAATATAATGAATCAGATATATTCTAATGCAAAGAGTAAATTGTCTTAAATGTAAGCATGAAATGTGCAACCATGACTTTCCCTCTTCATGTACAACACAGTGAGTATCATAAATATTAAACATGTTTCTTAGAGAGTGCAAATCAGCTCTCAATGAATTACAAACAACTTGATGCCTATTTTAAAAGCATTCCCCATACAATGATCATTTTCTCTAACATACTCTTACCTATAATTATTCATAGAATAAAGCAGGTCAGTAGTTCTTAGTCCATAACTTGTCTGTGAGTTTGACAGTGAATTTTCACTGGCTTAAAATCAGTCTGTTTGCTGCAGAAAGAGCATAAAACCTCTCTGCTGTGCTATTGCCTGACTGGCAGTACAAGTGTTTATAGATACAAATATGACCATATAAATAAGGCACTTTCTCCCTGTTACCTGACCACATATTGACAACCCTGCTATCAAACATACCATCTAATAGCTAATGAATTAATCTAATCTAATGGAGCACACCATGTGGTTTTCCAGAAGACACTTGGCCACTGCTCTGTTAGCACACACTTGCTAGCAAACCAGCTAATGACATAAACATGGAGTTTTTCTAAACTTATAAACCAAATTAATTTTCCTAGGTCTTTTTCCCTCCTTTTTTCTTCCTTTTGCATATTCATCCAGCTGCTCTAAATAATCATTAGGACATTTTAATTAATGACTCTGCTCCTCCAGAATCTCTGCTTTGAGGTCTCACATGAGACAGACCATGATATTCACACAACTTTCATCTGGAATCATCTGATTGAAGCAATAAAAGTAAGAATATCTCACATTTTATCCACCAAAGCACAACAGCCAAGCCACCAAACCTTCACTCCCCATCCATGAAGGAGGCACAAACCAAACCTCTTCTACTGCCGACCATGTTTTGTGTGTTTGGGAGCTCTTAAATACAGAAAAGGCTTCCCTTTTTTATTTTTTTAACCTACACTAGGCCACATTTCCAAGTTTTTCACTCAAGTCCATGGAAAGGGAACCTACTCTAAAAAAAAAATCTTGTCAGTGTCCTACAAATCATGAGACTGCAGGGCATGGGACTTAAAATATTTTCAATACGGCAAGAGTTTCAATATGGAAAATTTAAGCACTGTCAATCCAGACTCCATGCAAGTGAATAAATTATTTTCTCTTTTTAGGTTACATAATTCAGAATTAGATTTGGAAAAGGCACAGTTACCCTCAGAAATCTTAATTCTAAACTGTCAGAGGGCTTTTCTTTTAAGGATTTACAAAAAGTAAAGGAAATAGTGGTTAAAAGATCACATCACTGAAAGCTAGTAGATATATTCCTGCAATCTATAACTGATAAAAGACTGCTGAAATGAGATGTTTTAATTATTGTTAAATTTGATAGACTTAAAATTTTGTATTTCTCACATGATTAAGTTCAGTTTTATATTTCTCATTGAGGGCATTAAACATACATCATTCTTTGGTTGATTTAATTTACACTCAGATATTTTCAAATCTCATTAATCGCCACCATGATTTAGATTGAACTGGGCAGTGTTACCCTGGAATTTGGGGAACAGTTACAGGCTTGATAGAAAGGAAAAAAAGGGAAAGGAAAAAAATGGGAGGAGTTGTCTAAATGCCTTGGGTAGATTGAAGAGTAGCAAGAGTGGTCCAACAACCAGGAAAATCAGCCTAATACCTTCAAAAGATTCCACTTTCTATTACCTGGTACATAATGCACACTTCATAATTTATCAAAACTTTTGAAGAAAAGGAACAAGAAAGTAGCAACACAGAAAGAAATATGTAAAAGTGCACTCCAGAAAAAAATCGCTTGATTGTGTCAAGCAGAGAATTTTGCACATTTCAAAGTCAGGCACAGCTGAACGATGGCTGCATGGGCTTGGTTTTATAATTTTACATGTTAGAACAACACCAGAGACTGAGATCTTAAAGGAGCCACGGCACAGTGAAACAAAACGAAGTTCAGGAATCCTCAGACTCAAGGAGGCAGTTTCCACTGTGTACCTTTATAATCCACATGCAATTCTTCAGCAAGAGATTTTCTGGTTTAACACTATAAAAAAATTGAAGCAGCACTCAAAAATAATCTTAAAAAAAAAAACAAACTATCATCACAATTCTACAATTGAATTTCCAGAATTAAAATCTGTCCTAAGATCTGAAAAATTCTGGACCTGAATCAGAACCACATTGCAGCAATAGTTTTGATGTTAGATAATACACAGTCATGATAAATAGCTGTAGAACAAGACTGCAAAGATTAATTTGGCTCATTACTCAAGAGGAGAGAGGTCAGTATTTGCTTGGGGTTATCCTGCTGTTTGGTCTTGAATACTGTAATATTCTCTTAAGGTTTCTAACAAAAAAGAACAAAAGATTTGTTTTGTGAATTTAAATAGACCCAGCTACAACCTCGGAATGTGACATTGCACACTATAAGAATTTTGATTTTGCTTTGCAAAAATGACAGAAGTTGTGAAAATTGACCATCAGTCTGGTGAAATTAGTGTCAGTTCATCTAAAGAGCTAAACTGAGCAACGCTTCACTGCTCTAAGCATCAAATGCTATCAACTTTTTTTAACACAAGAGGCTTCAAAAGGAAGAATGGTCTTCAGACTTCTTCCTACAGCTTATGGCATAATTTAAAGAGGGAGGTGGGGTGCAGAAATTGCTATTAATTCTTCTATCAATATTGCCCTTCTATGTTTAGCCCAGACTGAAGAGGCAACAAAGCTGATGGGACCACGCTGCCCATGATCTAATGGCTGTCAAATGAAAGAACACAGTTGCATCTGTATGCTCACAAAACCACGAAAAAAAAAGGGAAAAAAGAAATCAAAGTGGCAGTGAAGGACTTCAACTATGCATATATAGTGAGACAGAACAAACAGTACATGACACTGCAGGACAAAGGAAAAAAAAACCAAAAAAACCCCCTTTTCATCCATTTAGGTAATTTGCATATCCAAATCTTCACTTCTAGTGGAACTACATAAAAGCTATTCAGAAGTTCAGATATTCAGAAATCACGTCAAAAAAGTTGAAATATTTGCATTGTGGACTAATAATGATTATATGTAGCTGGAAGCTGGCAGCCATGAAGGTGTATATACAATTTCCTTCTGATATTTAGTATTTTGCAGAACAATAGAAGGATTGTCCTAAACCATACACAATAACTAGGAACCCCTCACTGCCTGTATCCCTGGTTTTGCACATCCCTCCTTCTGGTTATAAGACCTTGAAAGAATTCCCCTTTCTTTGGTAAAATTTAAGTCTTCTTCACTGGTCTTAGTGTTTGCAAGCTAATGGTGAGATGGCAATAGAAGATGTATAAATATTGATTGTATTAAAGTTATTGTTCCTACCATCTTCAGTCTCCATGCTAAACCAAATATCTGAGTCTGCTTTGTTTCAGTGCCATAGTGCAAACAGCACAGTGCATCAACAAATACAAATATTTTCGGCTGGTTTCAGTACTTGCAGAACATAGTCATTAATTGCTTTCCTTAGATGAGCTTAGCAAATGCACTCTATTTGAAAGCATTAAAGACCTTTATGACAAATAAAGAGCATGACCTATGACAAGGAAAAACAAAGAAAAAGGGAGGCATTTCAATTGTTATGGAGAACTAATGGAATATTTCTTCATTAGCGTGATTTGCAGAACAACACTTTGTCAGTCTGACTCAGCCCAAGTGCAGCATCTTGTACTCCTACAACATTCTACAGGCAAGAAATAAAAGTCCAAGGTGCATTTCAGGAAAGCTTTTCAGCCTCCTAGAACACTCTCCTGTATCAAACAATTTTATGAATGGTAAACTGTCTGCACATTCTCTGTTGGCCTCTCTTCCAGCAGTCTCACTACAGCTTGCTAGATTCACCATAAACAGATAAACAAATAATGAATGCAAAGCACTTCTGACTTATGGAGCAAGACAGAATTCAAGGAGCAGCCATCTGACCTATTTTTTGGGAAGCTGTGCTGCAGAGCCTTTTAAAAATATGCTTTCTTCTGTCCCCATTCCTTTGGAAAAATTGCAGTTTGAGTATACATTCAAAAAAAAATCTTCATTTTTTTTTGTCAATGAACCAAAGTGTCAGAGCACTTCCAAAGCTGTGCATTACGGCATGCACTCACAACACTCTGCTTCACATTTAATTAGCAGGAAACACCTAAGATAGATCACCCAGGACCCATTAACTGTAAATTGATTGCAGGGGTAACTAGAAAGTGTGGCAGCTCCCTTTTCAATATTTTAAAATAACATTATAATCAGTTTTTGCGAAGGAGCAACAAAAGAACCAAGGAATGAATGAAATTTTTGGTAATATTTAAAAAAACTGCAAGAAGCCTTGTAGACAGAAAATTAAAATTCTTCAGTCCCTCTAAGGCTTCCACAGAGTATTGAAAACATATTTGTTCACAACAGCTAAGAAGTCAAAAATTGCTTTTCATTGTCACTTTAAATTAAGTTCTAGGGATCCGCAAATTTATATCACACAACATCTCTATGATTAATTTTATACTGGCATATCAGACTTGCTGTAGCACATCTGCGGTCACCAATTTTTGTGGTGTTGTGAGGGGTCCCTGGGACGAGGTGAGAGATGAAAATTTGACTCTAAGTTCTCAGAAGGCTGATACATTACATTATATTACATTATATTACATTATGCTATGCTAAAAAAAAGAGAAAGGAGACATCAGAAGGCTGAACAAGAATGAATAATAAAAACCCATGACTGACCAGAGTCCCAACCCAGCTGGACTGGGATTGGTCATTAATTAAAAACAATTTACATGGAACCAATCCAAGATGCACCTGTTGGTGAGCAACCTCCAAACCACATTCCAAGCAATCAGATAATTATTGTTTACATTTCTTTTCTGAGGCTTCTCAGCTGCTCAAGAGAAAAATCCTGGCAAAGAGATTTTCATAAAATATCATGGTGATACACATCAATTTCCAGCTCTCAAAATGGAAAGGAAAACACACCCAATTATTCAAGGAAAAGCTTTTTTCTAACTTAGATACCCACACTGGTGCAAAAGAATTGCCTGATTCAACTCCTACCTGAAGCTCAGCTGATGCCATGACACTCATCATGTAGAACCAGAGGCTTTTTTAGCTGTTGGTCTTAAATAGCAGCAGGACTTTTCATGTCAGTCTTTTACTGCACAATTTATCTACATTTCAACTCTGATATATTCTGCATCTTACCTCAAACTGACTGTGAAGCTGATGAGTGGCTTTGAGATGTGTGGTATTAAAAATGACGTCTCTTCCACAGCTGAGAAGAAAACACAAGTTTTCAACAAGGAGTGACTAGACAAGTGTTGTCTTGCATTTTTTGCCCATTTAGATAGTCACCATTTCATGCTGGTTCTACTGCTTCAAGGAAGTCATTCTTTTGAAATGTGCTTTGGCCAGACACTTTACCCAGCACAACATGTTTGATGGACAAAATAATAGCTGGTCACGGACTGTGGCCAGGACAGGAAATGTGGCAAGGCTCATAAAATAATATGCCAGTTACTCATCTGTTGGAACTCTGGATGCTGAGAATTTCAGACTTTCTGTGCTGACAGGCACTGACCCCCAAGAGAACACTGCATTTGACCTGAGGCTGTGGAGAAGGCTTCCAAAATGGAATGACAGAACTGGGATTGTGGATGTGGAGTTTTATTAGAAGCGTGTAATATCATGTAGCAGAAAACTTCAGAGTTTAAAGTTTTAGGATATAGTAATATATGTGAAACAAGAAAGGTTTTAGGGTGGAGGCTGGTCCTTCTTCTTCACCTTCTCCATGGGTTTGGGTGGTTTTGTGTAATTGGATAGAAAAGTCCACATTGCAGGACACAAATGGTTAGTTATTGGGTTAAAAGTAAAAAAAAAATTATGTGCCATTTCTTAATTAGATAGTTTAGCCTTAAAAGACCTTGTAGAAAAAAAATAGTTAATAATTTTGCAATTAGTTAGTAAAATACTGCAGAACTCACATCTTGTAAGACTGATATGGATAAGAAATTAAGATCTGAGTGTAAACACAAAATATCACCTTAAACAGTTTAAATCCCAATTTTAACAGAGAGAAAAAAGAAACCAAGAACCAAGACTCATCCTTGTTTCTTCTTATATTCAAAGGTGTGAGCAACAGGCAAGATTTCAGTGATTTAGTTTGAGTCTGCAGTAAAACAAAAGATATTTCCTCTTACCTACTCCTAAGTTAGTACCAGCTCAGGGTCACTGGAGCTGGAAAAAAGCCCTACTGAGGACTGTGGTCCCAATGGTTAATAAATATCATGAAGTTCCACACTCATCTCCTGGTTTCTACAACTGCATCATAGACTATCAGCTTGGCAGAATTTGTTAAACTGGCCCAGCATCCTGCCTGGACAGGTATAGTGTGGATGCTATCACACAGATGAAAAATGCACATTCTTTTATCCCTGTTCTCTCTGGTATAAAGGTTACTTTAAAACACTCCCTCTTCAAATATACACACATGCAGAAAGGTTAGAATCACCCAAGCAAGGGTTGAAGTGAGGACAATGATTTCCAGAAAAACTGACTGTCCAAAGCATGAGCTCATTTACTTTCAGTCACCTCCTTACGCTCAGCTGATGACCTACAAGGAATTCTTTTTTTTTCTTTTGCTTACTGTAAATGTATACACCCACTCAATCAGCATAAAATTCTTTCCAACAGATCACTGAGATCTACTAAGCCTGAAGCTCACATTTATCATCACCTCAGATCTGTATTTGCTTGGAAACCCAACAGAGTCTGTACAGAGAACTTGAAAAATATTAACTTCAGCAATATTAAACAGACTCTAATTTACCCAACAGCTTTTCAGTAAGAGCCTTATTACTGAAAACTAGCTTACAGAACGCTGCTAATGACTCAGATAAGCAACTCTTCTTACTTATCTCACTTTTTAAATTTTATCCATGTCTGTATAACTAAATTTAGGAAATTCTCAACAGTATTTCACAAAATGGGGTTAGGCAATCATTTCCTCCAGTCCAAAATATTTTTCTGAAAATGCTTTAGGTGAGATTGAGACATTAATTGCCACCTGTCAGACAGATAAGATTGAGACAAATTGTCACCTAATTTTCACCCTTACAGTCCAAGGAGGAATATTGGCCATTTCATGCTGTAGGCTGTGTTCCGATACATGCATGGACACATGTAAAATAATTTATCAGAAAACCAATTAACATTTTCCATCTTTCCTTCAGTATCACTTTTTGCTACTCAAAAAGAACCTGGTATTAAAGCCTAAGAAATGGGGAGTGCTGAATGATTTGTGACATGTGTGTGCACCTACCATTATGTACCCTAGCAGTATGCAATTTTCAATATTCTTAGACCAACTGATTAGCAACTTTACTCTCCCATGGAATGGATGACATGAATAAACAACAGCTAAAATTTATCTCTCTTTAGAGAGAAAAATGAGGGGGGTTCCAGTGGTGGAAGCATCTTAATTCATTCCCTTCTTCTGTAAAATGATGTCTTCTTACAGCTACAGGGTGCAATATATCCCCATTTGTAGTATATCTTTGGATATACCACAGGAGACGGACAGTACAACTGCAGAACACCATCAGTACCATTTTCTACTTTCCAATTTAAAAAAAAAAAGCCATTTTAATTACAAAGGATAGACAGAAAGCAACAAATATAGTTCATAAAGGGAGACTTCAGCGTTACATCATTGATAAACATTTCTTTTCCTTAAAAACAAGGATGAAAAGATTGAAAACTCATGAAAAAGACTAACAGTTTTAGCAATATGCTATGAGCTGCAGTTACAGAAATAAACCTTGAACTTACTGACCTTACATTCTGGGAAACACAAGCTTTTTTAGGTTTTAGGAAGGTTGTCTTTAGGGAATCACAGAATCTATCAGGCTGGAGCAGACCTCTGAGATCTGTGACGAAAGAGCACCTTGTTGCCCAGAGCATGGCACTGAGTGCCATACTCAGCCTCTCCTTAAACACCTGCAGGGACAGTGACGCCCTGGGCAGCCCATTCCAATGCTCAATCACCTCTTCTGTAAGAAATTCTTCCTCATGTCCAACCTGAACCTCTCCTGGCCCATCTAATGACTGTGTCTTGTGCTATTGTTGGCTGACAGCTGGCACAACCTCCTTTCAGGGAGCTGCCAAGAGCACCAAGGTCAGCTGTGAGCCTCCTCCCCAACTCCCTCAGTCCCTCCATGTCAGAGTTCTAGGCACCCAGAATTTTAAACTTTCTATACAGACAAACTCCGGCTCCCAGGAGAGCACTGCTTTTGACCTAAAGCTGTAGAACCAGCTTCCAAAATTAATTGATTATGTGGTGTTTTCGGCGTCCCCCATCAAGGGGAGGAAGAATGAATGTGACTCCATGTTCTCAGAAGGCTAATTCATTATTTTATGATCTATATTATATAAAGAATACAGAAAGATACTTACAGAAGTTTTAACAAGATACTAATGAAAAACTCGTGACCTCTTCCAGAGTCCAACACAGCCTGACCCTGATTGACCAAAGAGTCAAAACAATTGACATGAAACAAATGAAACAATCACCCGTTGGATAAACAATCTCCAAACCACATTCCAGAGCAGCAAAACACAGGAGAAGCAAATGAAATAATATTGTTTTCATTTTTCTCTGAGGCTTCTCAGCTTCCCAGGAGCAAAGTCCTGGGCAAAGAGATTTTTCAGAAAATATGGCAGTGACATGATAACACTAAAACTATGAATGTATTGTTAGTTAGAAGTGTGTAATATCGCAAAGTAGAAAACTTAAAGTTTAGAGTTTTAGAATATAATAAACATAAACCAAAATAGAAACTTTGTTCTTCTTTAGCTTGTTTTTTAAAAGTGTATAATAGTACAAAGCAAAAAAACTTGAAGTTTAGAGATTTAAAATATAACAATAAATAGAAAACAAAAATTTTAAGACCTCCTCATAAGACATGCACTCCAGGCCCTTCCTGAGCTTTGTTGCCCTTGCCTAGACCTGCTACAGCACCTCCACGTTTAATTCCTGAATTAAGGGCCCCAGAACTGGACACAGGACTCAGATGCAGGGGAAGAATCCTGATCCTGCTGGCCACATCATTTCTGGTAGATGCCAAGATGCCACTGGCCCTTCTTGGCCACTTGGGACTGACTCATGTTCAGTCACTGTTGACCAGAACCCCTAAATCCTTTTCTGCTGGGCCTTCCTACCCTCCAGCAGATCAGCACTGACCCAATACAGTGTCATCTGTGAGTTTTGTACCCACCTGGTCATAAAAGGAGATCAGGCTACTCAGGCAGGACCCACCCCTCCTAAATCCCTGCTGATCTCTTAGCTGTCCTCTAAGTGCCATGCAATCACTCACTCCATCTGCTCTGACTATTCAGTTACCAAAGAAACATAAAGAATTTCAATTTTTAAAGTTTAAATGTGATAGAAATGTTAGGCAATAAAGCTAATGCCAGATTGCTGAAACTAATTCAGGGGAAAGGTTATTCTGCCATTTAGCACAGCAGAAGTTGCTCTTGCCTGCTTTGCCTACACATGTCAGCAAAATGGATTTCACAGAGCTGTTGTTTAGAAGTATAGTTTCAAACAACATTTTTAGTAAAATGAATTCACACTTTTGCCTGAATGAGCCATGGGAACCATATGTATTTTTGTTACAGTCAGCCTCCACTTTAAGTGAGTCATTCACAAAAACAAAAAAGAAAACAACAAAAAAAAGGCACTTTCATTATAAATATGAAAGCTGACTACTATTTTCATGTGCTGGGATGACCGCAGTTGCCCCACCACCGATGAGTAATTGAAATTCTGCCTGCACCACTCAGTTAAACCTTTCAAATGGAAAGACAAAGCAAGTGAGAATAGGATAGCAATACAACACTGCTGAAGATCTCAGTGTGTGATCATCCTCCCAGCCAGGTCTCAATGGCAGATTTTATCAGTCCAGACACAGAATTCAATGCAGCATGACCTTATACCTGTGCTTGTCCAGAGAACCCCTAGAGAAGATTATATTATAACAGACAATAGAATCAACTTTGTAGTTAGAATCAACTTGGTAGTGAGAATCCTCTTCCACTGCTCTGGGGCCTACTGGATCAAGCCAGTGCAAGTCCCTGTGTCCCTAAAACTGATGTCTTGTGCAGGCTGCCCTAGAGCAGAGGCTGGACAGAGCTCAAGAATAAAGCAGGGATTGATTCAAAGCATCTCCTCCATGGATCCACCTTGGGCAGCACAAGAGCCCAGCCAGGGCTGCACCCAAGATGAACCAAAATGGCCCCAAAATGCACGAGCGCTCCCGGGGTCTCTCCCTTGGATCAGTTCTGCTCCATTTGCACCTTGCAGTTCATTGTCCCATTCCAGCTTTAGCCCATGCAGTCCCACCCTGCTTGTTTTTCTCTCTCCAGCCCACAGTGTTTGTGCTCCTGGGCTGAGATTTGGATCATTTGTCCTTGGTGCCCAGCTGGAGCAGGAATTGTTTTGTCTCCCTGCTCTGTGCACAGAGCTCACCATCCCTGAATGTGAAGCTCAGACCCACACACTAAAGCAGCACAGAATGTGAAAAATAGAAAAGCTGAAACCTGAGGCATCAAACTGACCAAGGTGAAGCAGGCCCTTGGCATGTAAATCATGCTTCTCCTGCAGAATGCAGGAAAATGGCACAAATGGAAGCTGTTTGACAGCTGCTATAGAATTTGAAAATATACAGGAGTCAACCTTGGGCATTTTTGATCTTATAAAATAAACTTCTGCAGAATGCCCGATTATTTGAGGGAGTGGAAGCACCACATGAGAAGACTTTTGCAACATCATCAATCCGAATCTGTGCAGCCTGCTTCCAAAGCCACAGTAAGTCTGTGTGAACTCAACTCCTCAGAAACCACATTCTTATCAGCATGACCAAAAATGGAACACCAGAACCAGGCTGTGGAGCCTGTGGTACAATATCACATCGACTGAATGAGCCACACTGGCACTCCTTTAGCAGAATATTGTGTTTGTGGGGTGCCCTAATAAAGGAAGGAATGATGAATCTGACTCCCTGTTCTCAGAAGGCTAATTTATTTTTTTAAGATACTATATTATATTAAAGAACACTAAACTAAACTATATTAAAGAATACAGAAAGGATACTTACAGAAGGCTAAAAAATAATAATGAAAACTCCTGACTCTTTCCAGCACCCTGGCACAGCTTGGCACTGATTGGCCAAAGAGTCAAAACAATTCACATGAAACCAATGAAACCTGTGGGTAAACAATCTCCAAAGATATTCCAAAGGAGCAAAACACAGGAGAAGCAAATGTGATAACAATTTGTTTTCCTTTTTCTTGGAGGCTTCTCAGCTTCCCAGGAAAAAAAACCCGGGAGAAGGGATTTTTCAGAGAATGTGAATGCCACAGCAGAAATGCTTTTTTCTAAGCATTTTATATGGTTTGGGTCTTGTCTTTCTGGGTTACCCAGCTTTTGATCTCAGTCATTAGTGGCTAGGTCTAAAACAACAAGTGACTTTCTTGTTCTAGTGTTATATTTTTCAATGCATTTCCAACTCATCCTTCACATTCTTCCTTCCTTCATGCCAGCCTTGTTTGTTGACATTGAAGCCTGTAGAACCCTAAAATATTTTTTGTGCTCCTTTTATCCATACCCTTAAAACTGGGGGCCTGGATACCTTGTTCACCCTCTTGGACTTAAATTTTATATGATTAGCATGCATGTATCAAATACTGACATTCCCTCAAAAGCTCAGAAGATGTCAGACGGAAAGAATCACCACGTTGAAGAGGTTAAACTCTTAGTTTAGACTAAGATTCCAATTTAGACCTCAAATATAGGTGGGATTGACTTGGAGTCTGAAGCCTGAATGGACAAGGAAGATAAAGTCTGACCAGTCCTACTTTACTCATTTTACAAATGATCAACTGTGACAGACATGCCCCTTCTACACACAGTTCTTTGCCCCTCTAAAGCTGTTTGCAGTGCCTCAGAAGCAGAATTGGTTGTTCAGTATTTTTGCATATCAGCCTTTTAAAAAAATGAAACAAAAGAGAAATTTTAAAAATTATTTTTCAATAAATTGTATGTGTAGAGTTGAAACAGTGCAATCAACAATGTGCCTGTATCTGTGAGTTATATCTTAGACTAAACCAATTCTCTATCATAACAAATGTGTAATATCAGAAATCTCATTAAAATTAAAAAAAAACCAAAACCACACAACAACCAAATTGTCTAGCTGATTGTACTCAAAGAAAATTATCAATACATTAAGTAATCCTTTTTCCTCTAGAAGAAGAAAAAATTATGTTTAAATAGGCCAATATTATTTTTTTTAATCAAATAGGATCAGATTTTCTATCACCCAGATTTCAGAACAGCATGGCCATATTGGAAAAATAATCACTGAATTAATTTTAATTACCAGTCCTGTGTTTCTCGCTTGGGTAAAAGAACAACTATAAATTAATTGGGCTTTTTTCATTGAAGAGTAATGACAAACTCAGGTTTTTTCAGCAAGCATTGCTATAAAATCTTGTTTGTTGTTCCCTAAAAATTCCAGGACAGGTCATAAGTTCTAGCTGCAGCTGAAACCCAAAACAACACAGCAGTATATTATTTTTACTTTTTCTCACAGCAGCAAAATTTTGAAAACTGTTCCAGAGTACTTTAGAACACCCTACACAGTGATCAGTGATCAATCCACCTACACGTGGATTATTATTATTACTTTTTTCAGGTAAAAACGACCATGCTAAATGAATTTATTCTTTAGTCCTTCAGATGGGGAGAGCGTGAAATCTGTGCTCTGGCAGTTGCTCACATACTGCAAAGTCCACAGGGGAAAATCTTCCTACAAAACTCTTTGCCTTCCTTCAGGAAGGACTCAACAGAAATTGGGCCAGAGAGAAAACAAATTCCCCAAACCCAGGTCTGCAACACTACGAAACCACAAATAACCACACAGAGTTTTGAAAGAACTTGGAAAAGTTTTTCCATCGCAATGTTTGAAAGCATAAAAAAAAAATACCAAAAGGAAAGGAACAACTAACCTGTCACAGCATAGACTACAGCTGAGATGGCCACAATTCCCAGAGCGTCACCAAACAATTCCAGAAGGCTTCAGCCCAAACAGAGGAGCAGCACCATGACACTTCATGAGGCTGCAAGCTCTGCTTTTTTTTGTCCTTTGCCCAGCCTTTTATGCCCTCCTGTTGATGCCCTGCCCCTGTGTGCCCTCTGCTCCCTGTGAGATTGCTCAGCACCCCTGGGCACTCCATGGCTCCTCACCTTCAATAGCATTCACCTGTCCTGCACAGCTGCAGCCATTACCACAAACTGTGCCGACAGAATCCTGATACTGAGCTATTCTTACTATTATTCTTATTAGCTATTATTATTCTTATGAGGTCGTACCCTAATATTTCTTCACAGATGCAAAAGAACACT